>JAULUF010000047.1:1692500-2382500 GCA_031834385.1 Semotilus atromaculatus | reverse complement strand
ACAAGTGCAAGTCCATCTACAATCATGGCGAGAAATACTCTGACGCTGTGAATTTAAACGTCATGTGTGAGTTAATGATGGTTCAGTAACTGTGATCAACAAATTCCCAGATAGCAATTGTTGTCGACCCCAATTGAAATATCTCCCATGTCATAATCTGTATATGACAATATTATGTATTTTGGATATACTGTATATGATTAATATAAATGACAAATTAATAAAAAACATAATTTAGGCTATAACCTATAAATTAATCACAGTAAATTCCCCGGTGCAGAGGTGTAAAGTCCAGGTTCAGAAAGTAAAAGTCCTCCTCAGTATTTTGTTACAATCACCTGGATTTGCTAATTCAGACAGGAGAGAGAACTAATTAGTGAAATAAGCTTCTGCACAGCAAAAACTCCAGTGTTAAATGAACTCTCCTGGGAGTTTATTTGTCTCCAGACTCAAGAGTGTTAAAGTTAATGAGATAATTAAGTGATTAATTGAGTGATGATTGACTATTATTGAAGACACCTGATGATAACAAGCAGAATCACTGAAGGAGAAAAAAATCACATGTTAGTCACCATTATGGTGATCAGTGTTTGGTTGGGAAGTTGACCTTTAACTGTTTAACTTTAGATTTTGTTTGACTATTGTATGTGAGTTACAACAGTCATATGAACAAAGAGAAAAGGTGATCTGATGGGGTTGGTTGTGTTTTACTTGTGTTTTACATTTGACTTGGATCACTGAACTCATTAAGGGGGCTTTCACACTGGTAGTTTAGTTCGGACCGTGGCGCGGTTCGCGTGAATGTGCAAGCAGCACAGACTCTGGTGCGCACTTGTTCAGGAAGTAAAGTGACCTGCGCATGTGTTTTAGCTTGTTGTGATGCATTCAGTTAAAAAAAACACTTATAAGGGATGATGATGTTGATGAATATATATTGTCAATATATTGTGTTTTTTTTATTATTTCGGTGCTATTATGCACAGTTGAGTGAACAATACAGGTTTACTGTGTGTGTTTTGTCACATAAGATGACTTTCTGCTGCTTGCAAACTGACTCTTTTGAGGAGACAGTGGATTTCAAAATGTGTTGCCCTGATTCCAAACGATATGCGCGAATACAATGCAGGCTCAGTGTATCCAAGGTAAATCAACAACACTATCATCCCTTACATGTGTTTTATTTAAATAAATACATCACAATCAGCTAAAACGCATGCGCAGGTCACTTTACTTCCTGAACAAGTGCGCACCCGAGTCCGTGCTGATTGCACATTCACGCGAGCCGCGGCACGGTTCGGGAGCAACCGAACTCAGACCACCTCCTCCAGGTAGTCTCGGGTTCGGTACCCCAGTGCGCACCTGGGTCCCATGACAGCGTTCACATTAGCGATTTTTCATGCGAACCGTGCCCCGTTCCGAACTAAACTACCAGTGTGAAAGCCCCCTTAGAGCCTACTCTCTGACTTAAATGTATAATGGTCATTACAGCATCACAGTGATTCTACAGCATAAAATCCAGATTTTCAATATATTCCAAATTATTTCTTAAAAGTTGTTTTGATTAAAAAAAAAAAATATATATATATATATATATATATATATATATATATATACACTCACCGGCCACTTTATTAGGTACCCCATGCTAGTAACGGGTTGGACCCCCTTTTGCATTCAGAACTGCCTCAATTCTTCGTGGCATAGATTCAACAAGGTGCTGGAAGCATTCCTCAGGGAGTTTGGTCCATATTGACATGATGGCATCACACAGTTGCCGCAGATTTGTCGGCTGCACATCCATGATGCGAATCTCCCGTTCCACCACATCCCAAAGATGCTCTATTGGATTGAGATCTGGTGACTGTGGAGGCCATTTGAGTACAGCGAACTCATTGTCATGTTCAAGAAACCAGTCTGAGATGATTCCAGCTTTATGACATGGCGCATTATCCTGCTGAAAGTAGCCATCAGAAGTTGGGTACATTGTGGTCATAAAGGGATGGACATGGTCAGCAACAATACTCAGGTAGGCTGTGGCGTTGCAACGATGCTCAATTGGTACCAAGGGGCCCAAAGAGTGCCAAGAAAATATTCCCCACACCATGACACCACCACCACCAGCCTGAACCGTTGATACAAGGCAGGATGGATCCATGCTTTCATGTTGTAGGCGCCAAATTCTGACCCTAGCATCCGAATGTCGCAGCAGAAATCGAGACTCATCAGACCAGGCAACGTTTTTCCAATCTTCTATTGTCCAATTTCGATGAGCTTGTGCAAATTGTAGCCTCAGTTTCCTGTTCTTAGCTGAAAGGAGTGGCACCCGGTGTGGTCTTCTGCTGCTGTAGCCCATCTGCCTCAAAGTTCGACGTACTGTGCGTTCAGAGATGCTCTTCTGCCCACCTTGGTTGTAACGGGTGGTTATTTGAGTCACTGTTGCCCTTCTATCAGCTCGAACCAGTCTGGCCATTCTCCTCTGACCTCTGGCATCAACAAGGCATTTCCGCCCACAGAACTGCCGCTCACTGGATGTTTTTTCTTTTTCGGACCATTCTCTGTAAACCCTAGAGATGGTTGTGCGTGAAAATCCCAGTAGATTAGCAGTTTCTGAAATACTCAGACCAGCCCTTCTGGCACCAACAATCATGCCACGTTCAAAGTCACTCAAATCACCTTTCTTCCCCATACTGATGCTCGGTTTGAACTGCAGGAGATTGTCTTGACCATGTCTACATGCCTAAATGCACTGAGTTGCCGCCATGTGATTGGCTGCTTAGAAATTAAGTGTTAAGGAGCAGTTGGACAGGTGTACCTAATAAAGTGGCCGGTGAGTGTATATATTTCAGACAAACACAGACATTAGGAATCAATATATGAATCTCAACAATAGTGACAAAAATAATATTCAATTAGGAAAAGGAAATTACTAAGACAATTGATTTAGAATGATTTGTTCATACCGCAATGCATGATGGGAGCCATGACTGAGTTTTGATTGTTGGCACCCAAAATGCACTGCAACATGCGGTAACACTTTATTTGAAGGGGTGTGCATAAGACTGACATGACACTGTCATAAACATGACATAACACCTGTCATGAACATGAAGGAGTCTTTATGAATGTTTATGACTGTTGTCATTAAGTGTCATTCGGTAAATTATGACACTTTTAATGCAAAGTTGACATTGTTTAAAATGTCTTTGTTATGACAACTTGACATTAACAAAGACAAAAATGTCTTGATTATGACAACTTGACATTAACAAAGACAGAAATCTTTATAACTAGTACAATGTGTTCCACTTTACTTGAGGACAAGTAAAATATTCATGACACAGTTATAATGGTGTCATGACGGCCAAAGTTGTGACAGGTGGACAGGTTATGATTTCTTGGTTAATGTCAAGTTGTCATAATCAAGACATTTTTGTCTTGGGTAATGTCAAGTTGTCATAACAAAGACATTTTAAACAATGTCAACTTTGCATTAAAAGTGTCATAATTTACCGAATGACACTTAATGACAACAGTCATAAACATTAATAAAGACTCCTTCATGTTCATGACAGGTGTTATGTCATGTTTATGACAGTGTCATGTCAGTCTTATGCACATCCCTTCAAATAAAGTGTTACCCAACATGCTTTAATTGTCACCATTGTTGAGATTCACAGGCTGATTCTTCATGTCTATGTGTCCAAACAAAACAATTTGTCAAAGTCTTTTAAGAAATCTTTTGGATCATATTTTACTGAAAATAGTATACTGCATAATCTGAGGCTGCTGTAAACCTCAAACTAAGGCCTAGTCCACATGAACACGGGTCTTTTTATAACCGGAGTTTTTCCTCCTGTGTTCAAAAAAAAATCTCTGTCTACATGAAAACGCAAAAACACACTATCAAGCGCTGTCAAGAGCATGCAACACCAGCAGGCGGCGATATAACCCTAACCGTAAAGCCACGTTGGCCAATCAGAAGCCATCAGCGGCACACACTCTGGCGTCAAACACAGCGGATAACGGCACACACTCTGACGTCAAACACAGCGGATAACGGCCACACTCTGGCGTCAAACACAGCGGATAACGGCACACACTCTGACGTCAAACACAGCGGATAACGGCCACACTTAGTGATGTTACGTCTGACACCGACGCTCCGAAGCTTGCTTCAAACTTAAACAGTCCTTGCAATGAACCACTGCTTCGGAGCTTGTATCATTACGTCAGTAGTCGCGTGAAAATGATGTGTGAAGCAAACACACTGGTTCACTCCTGTAGTGAAGCACCTGACTGCTTTGACAGCCCAATCCAGTGTTGACAGGTTTGACACCTGGCAGCTGTATTTCTTATAAAAGTGAAGCCAAACCATGGCAACACCGTGTTTGGATTGGCGTTATTGTTGAAGAGAGTGGATTGAGTGAATTGTTAAAAAAAAAAGAAAAGAAATCGCCTTTCACCAAAGACTGTGGAGAAAATAATATTTCTGAATAAAAACCATTTAATTTAATGAACACTTTGTCTAAGCCTTCTACATGATGTACCCAAAGCACACCCTCTGCCACATGTTTTTTATTAGTATTATTAATTAGAGAACATATGAACATTGTTACATAAAAACACGCATCAAAGACAGAAACTTCAAAAACCCTATGCTACATTATACAAGTACAACCAGTTACACAAGCACATCCTTTTCAACATAAACACACACATCATGCTTAATGTTTTATTATAAAGGTGAACACATTCATCAGGATCTGTAAAATTCACCTACATAAATGAGTTTCAAAGCACTTACACTGCTTCAGCTTTGATCGCCTCGGTAAACACGTAATAAATGGGGCGTTAACCAACATGCAGGCCCACTTGCATTTTATGGTTGTCAGCTTTGTTGCATTACATTTACTTCACCAGGAGATGGTGCTGCAATTTCTATCTGAATGAAGCTTCGAGTAATGAACCATTTTCAACACAATTGTATCAGAAAGCAATAAAGCTTTGAAACGCTTCATTTGGCCATCACTAGCCACACTCTGACGTCACACACAGCGGATAACGGCACACACTCTGACGTCAAACACCAGCGGACGACGGCGCACACTCTGACGTCGCAAGGCAAAAACTCAACCGCCGTTTCTGAAAATCCTTGCCCTGGCAGGGGTTTTCAAAAATGTTGGCTTTCCGTGAGGACGAACAGCTGAACTGCATAATCACGGTTATAAAAATACCTGTTTCCGTGTGGACAAGGCCTAAATGAGTTCAGTGATTCAGGTCAAATTATATTTATGTCAAAATATAACCAACACCACCTGATCAGCTTTCTTGTTGTTCATCTAGCAGTTACAACTCTGTTACAGCAGCCAAATAAAATGTAACATAAATAATACAAGGGTCAAGAGCCCAACTAAAGCAAACACTGATCTCCATAAGGTGACTAAAATGTGATTTTTCTCCTTTATTGATTCTGCTTGTTAACATCAGGTGCCTTCAGTAATGGTCAATCGTCACTCAATGATTCACTTAATTATCTCATTAACTTTAAGACTCTTGATTGTTAATTTAACACACAGTTTAACACTTTAAAACTCTTGAGTCTGGAGCCAAATAAACTCCCAGGAAAGTTAATTTAACACTGGAGTTTTTGCTGTGTGAGTTCATGGGTGGAATAAACATATGGCAGGACTTTTACTTTCTGACCCCTGGACTATACACCTCTGCCCAGAACCATCATATTTTTGCTGTATGTGGGCCAAGAGAAACTGGCTTTGTGACCCGGAGCTGGGCCAGACAACAATTGCTTTCTGGGTTAGAGGATTAACAAATGCAAACCATGAGTACAGAGTTTATTTTTCTGTTTATTTTGTCCTTTTCAGACTCACCCAGGAACGTCTCAGTGTTGATGAGTGGATCTGGTGTAATAGTGGAGGGAGATTCAGTGACTCTGAACTGCATCAGTGACTCAAACCCTCCTGCAGAAATCAGCTGGTTTAAAGGAAAAAGGAAGATTTTCCAATCTGGTGAAACCTACAGCATCACTGATATTAAGTCTGAGGCCAGCGGAGACTATCGTTGCTCTGCTAGAAATAAACATGGATCTCAGACTTCTGCTGCTGTGAATATGAATATCATGTGTGAGTCTGCCTTTATTTTTTAGTCAGTTCTGGAAGCTTATTTGGGCTATAATTTCTCACTTCATGTCATTTTACACTTTTTGTCTTTACAGATCCCCCAAGGACTGTCTCAGTGTTCATCAGTCCATCTGGTGTAATAGTGGAGGGAGATTCAGTGACTCTGAACTGCATCAGTGACTCAAACCCTCCTGCTCTGAACTTCAGCTGGTTTAAAGGAGGAACGTTTGTAGGATCTGGAAGAATCTTCAACATCTCAAAGATCAGCTCTGATGACAGTGGAGAATACAAGTGCAAGTCCATCTATAAACATAGAGTGAAATACTCTGACGCTGTGAATTTAAACGTCATGTGTGAGTTAATGATGGTTCAGTAACTGTGATCAACAAATTTCCAGATAGCAATTGTTGTCTGACCCAGCTCCGGGTCATACAGCCAGTTACTCTTGGCTCACTTACAGAAAAGAATGAGGGCCCTGATGACCCGGATCTGAACTACAGACATGAGCCATTAACTCGACCAAATCTCAGCAAAATAATAACCCATAACCAGCCCTGAACTGGGCCAGAAAAAGTTTAATAGTGCTACCCAATCTCATCAGTAAACCAGATCAACACCAGAGTTGGAAAGTCCAGGGGTCAGAAAGTAAAAGTCCTGCCAAATGTTTATTCCACCCTTGAACTCACACAGCAAAAACTCCAGTGTTAAATGAACTCTCCTGGGAGTTTATTTGGCTCCAGACTCAATAGTGTTAAAGTTATTGAGCTAATTAAGTGATTGATTGAGTGATGATTGAGTATTATTGAAGACACTTGATTTTATTAAATGATTTGGATTATATTGAAAAATCTGGATCTAATGCTATAGAATCACTGTGATGCTGTAATGATCATTATACATTTAGCAGTGATTCTGCTTTAGGTGTCTTCAATAATGCTCAATCATCACTCAAATAATCACTTAATTATCTCATTAACTTTAACACTCTTGAATTTGGACTCATATACACTCCCAGGTGTGTTCATTTAACACTGAGTTTTTGCTGTGTACAAAGAGCCGTAGTTAACTGACAAGCTGAGCCAAATCGCGTTAAAATCGAGGCCTCGATTTTAACGCGATTTGGCTCAGCTTGTCAGTTAACTATGGCTCTTTGTAGTAAATGCCGCTCCATCTGAAAGCAGGTGAAGGTGATTTACTACTAATCAAGGAACCGGCTTTACTGATTAGATGCGCATAACAATATCGTGCGATGAATCGTGCAGCCCTACTCTAATGACAGTTAGTTGACATGTAGTTGAAAAGTTACTTATAGTTAGTAGAATGTCTAAAGTGGACTATCGAAATAAAGTGTTACCGATCAAACTATTATTTTCAATAATAAAAAGTTATTTCTCAATAAAAACTTCTGTAGATGTCTGCCAGAAATAAAGTCAACCTGGTTAGTAATAAGTGAAGCTGGTAATGCTGTTTGTGGAGTTGTTTAATCAGATCTTGAGAGATTTCGTGTATTTTATCTTCAGTTGATTCAGGCTGTGGCTGGAAGTAGGGCTGCACGATTAATCGCACGATATTGTTATGCGCATCTAATCAGTAAAGCCGGTTCCTTGATTAGTAGTAAATCACCTTCACCTGCTTTCAGATGGAGTGGCATTTACTACAAAGAGCCGTAGTTAACTGACAAGCTGAGCCAAATCGCGTTAAAATCGAGGCCTCGATTTTAACACGATTTGGCTCAGCTTGTCAGTTAACTACGGCTCTTTGTACGCAGCAAAAACTCAGTGTTAAATGAACACACCTGGGAGTGTATATGAGTCCACACTCAAGAGTGTTAAAGTTAATGAGATAATTAAGTGATTATTTGAGTGATGATTGAGCATTATTGAAGACACCTAAAAGCAGAATCACTGAAGGAGAAAACCGGAATTTCAGGTCACCATTATAGAGATGAGTGTTTGCTTTAGTTGGGCTCTTGACCCTTATATTATTAACTTTAGATTTTGTTAAGCTGTTGTATCTGAGTTATACCTGCCAGATGAACAAAGAAAACAAATGATGCAATGGTGTTGGTTATATTATGACATTCATCAATTGAACTAATTGTTTTTTGATTTATGCTGTTGGTTACAGCATAACTGAGATTCTGCATAAACATCCAGAATTTGAGATATAATAAGGATTATTGAGGTTATTTTAAAGGATTTCTTAAAAGCTGTAAAAAAAAAAAAAAAAAAAACTTTCTTTTAGGCACAGACAGATGTCAAATTTCAGTCAATGCATCTCAACTCATCTCTCAGGTGTCTTCAATAATGCTCAATGATCACTAAATTAATCACTTAATTATCTCATTAACTTTAACACTCTTGAGTGTTAATTTAACACTCATATCTGCATCATATCGTCCATCTGAAAGCTGGTGAAGGTGATTTACTACTAATCAAGGAACCGGCTTTACTGATTAGATGCGCATAACAATATTGTGCGATTAATCGTGCAGCTCTACTACTAACTGACAAGCTGAGCCAAATCGCGTTAAAATCGAGGCCGTCATTTGGCTCAGCTTGTCAGTTAACTACGGCTCTTTGTACGCAGCAAAAACTCATATTTGAACACTAACTCACTAACTTGAGTGTGGAGTCAAATAAACTCCCAGGAGAGTTCATTTAACACTGGAGTTTTTGCTGTGTAGGATAACATTCTTGCTTTAACACGTCACATTACAAGAACGATTTATAAAATACATTCCATCATCTCAGGCCTCAATGATATCCTCAAAACATTTTGCGAACGTTGATTTGATAATGTTCCTCCTTTGCTATTATGGAACATTGTATAATCTTTTATCTCAACAACTTTACCAAAACATCTTCAAAATGTTACAGTTAAAACAATATATCTTATATCATTTAACCTTATAGAAACATTATTTGAAAGGAGAAAACATCCTTAAAACATTCTTTGAACATTACATTCAAATGTTTTCTTTAAAACATTAACCAAACTTGTAGGGAATGTTAGCCAAAGTTATGAGAATAAGAGTATGAGTATGAGAATCCCTGCTAGCTGGGCAGCCTTTCCCTCTGCAGTCGTGCAGAAGGTTTTGGTATTTGGTGCTCTTCCGCTCAAAGGCCTGTTCACACCCCTCTTCCCATGGGACTGTTAGATCTATGAGGATAATCTTTTTTCCCTCTTCAGACCACAGTACCACATCCGGCCTCAGGGTTGTCTGGACAAACTGGTGGAACTGCATTCTTCCTCCCAGGTCGACCTTTATTTCCCATGATGGGACTTGTGTAGCAGACTAGTTCTTGTTGTTACTGTGGTTGGTGGCTTTTCCCCCTCCCTTACAAACTGGTTTGATGTTATTTTCCGAAGTGGTAGGCGTTTCTTTTTCCTCTCCTGCTCTAAGGTGTTGGCTAGTGTCATGAGCACCCTGTCGTGGCGCCACCTGTACCTTCCCTGGGTGAGTGCTTTTTTTACAACCGGACAGGATATGTGCCATGGTGCCCCTCTCCCCACAAAGCTTGCACAATGGGTCCTTTCTCATCCCCCACTTGTGCAAATTTGTTGGGGTTGGCAGTGTGTCATACACTGATCTCAGCAGGAAGGAAATGCAGAACGGCTCCAGTCTCCATAGGTCCGCCCAGGTAATCTTCCTCTTGGGAAGATCCCATTTGGTCCAGGCTCCTTGGGAAACTAGGTCTACTGCCCTTGACCTTCATCCTTCCTCTTCCAGGTTCCGTACCTCCTCTTGGATCATGGCTCTTCATTCACTGGTTCCTGCTTTCCTCCACTGTTGGAAATGGGAGGTTCCAAGACCCTGTCTTCCTATGCATGACGCTCCTATGATGTCCCGTAGCTTCAATATACTTTCAGCTTGTGTAACAGATGAATCAGCTGCCCACTTGCGACCTGATCTTGTAATGACGCCTGCATGTCTGACTTGTTCATCCTGTGAGTCTCTGTATGTTATTACGACTCTGCATTTTGCAACTTTGAATTCCTCAACCACAGATGACAGAGGGAGTTGGAGCTGCCCTGATCTTATACAGAGGCCTACTGCAGTGAAGCTTGGAGGGATCCCCAACCATTTCCTCTCCATTCTTTCAACGCATGTCATTGGGACCTCACACACAGTCAACAGCCACATGAGTCTTGGCAACAGTCCGTGCTGATAGAGCCAAGCATTAAACTTCCCAGGGAGTCCTGATTTTTCAATCCTCCTCAGCCAATCCTCCATCTGCTTTTCCGTAATGGCTTTGTTGTTCCTGTCAGTAAGTGAGTCATCAAACCCCTTTCCGAGGCACTTGATTGGATTCTCCTCTATCGATGGAATCACTTCCCCTTGCACATGCAGCTTGAATCTGTTGGTCAACTTCCCGTTCCTGATCACCAAACTCCTGGATTTCTTTGGCTTAAACTTCATTCTGGCCCATGTTGCCATGTGGTCCAGAACAGTTAGCACCCACCTCGCCTCCACATGGGTTGTGGTCGTCACGGTAAGATCGTCCATGTAACCCCTTATTGGAGGTTGTCGGAGGCCTGACTCCATTTTTGGACCCCAGGCTTTCTTCTCCGCAGCTTTTATTAGGAGGTTTATTACCATGACAAAGAGGATGGGATAGATTGTACAGCCAGTTACGATACCCTTTTCTAGGCTTTGCCACTTAGTTGTAAAATGGGTCGCGTTGAATCATAGCTGGGTTCCACCAAAGTAGCTGGTGATCATTCTCTTGATGTGCTGCGGGATGTGGTAGTGGTCTAATGCTGCATGAATGAGGGCATGAGGGATTGATCCATAAGCATTGGCCAGGTCCAGCCAGACAACAGTCAAATTGCCCTTGCTGGCTTTAGCCTCACGGATCATCTGACTGAGAACTCCGATGTGTTCCAGGTAGGGCTGGGCGATATATCTCATGACATTGTTATGCGCATCTCGTCAGTAAAGCCGGTTCCTTGATTAGTAGTAAATCACCTTCACCTGCTTTCAGATGGAGCGGCTTTTACTACAAAGAGCCGTAGTTAACTGACAAGCTGAGCCAAATCGCATTAATACCGCGGATGTATCGCCAGAGATAATTAATGCGATATGGCTCAGCTTGTCAGTTAACTACGGCTCTTTGCACACAGCAAAAACTCCAGTGTTAAATTAACACTCCTGGGAGTATATGAGTCTTTATTATTATTTATAATATTTCTTTTAGGCACACAGACGTCAAGATTCAGTCAATGCATCTCAGCAATGGTGACGAGCAGAATATTTAATTAGGAAAAGTAAATTACATAGACCAGGGATTCCCAAAGTGTGGTGCGCGCACCCCCAGGGGTACGCAAGCTGCCACCAGGGGGTGCGCGAGAGGAAAAATGTAATGGCGGTCTGTTTTTTTAAGTGGGATTTTTCCATACAATAAAATAAAAAAAAACATGAACAGTAAACGTTTCCTTTGTAATCGCTTTTATTTTAAATAAAAAAAATATATAATTTATTCGTTTTTGATAGAAACGTCTTCTACGCACTGCTCTTCTGCACTGCAGCCGCTAGGGCTAGGCTATATGCGTGCCAACTCGTTTAATAAATAATGACACCAACATATTTTACTGATCATTCAATACATGTGTGAAACGAACAATGATGGATTTTGGTGTAATTTGTTTCGAATTGGGACTAGGAAATTCCCGGGTCGGTAACTGAACATGCTATTGCGTGCAAAACAGTAAAAACTTTGAACTTGAGACAGAAAATATCGCATCGTCAAATTACACAATAGTGGCTTTCAAAAGCGAAAATGAAAAGAAGAATTCGAGAAATGATTGACTAAATTGCCAAAAATAGGAAGCTTCTTTAAAAAGATAGCACAGGAGGGGGAGATCGAGTGAAAAGAGTGAAAGACCTGAAGCGATAGTGTTTTTTCATGTGTTATGGTGCGCATTCGCCAGTGGTGTTTTTTTTTTTTTTTTTTTGGTGCGCGTAGGCTACTCCTGATTTTGTCAGTCATCTCTTATGCTGTGTCTCTATGATCCTATCCTGTCATATTCATTGTAGCCTACTCATGGATATTGCTTCATCACATGCTGTATCCTGCATAAGGATCCGGTGTTGGCTCGTTATACTGCTATATTCTCTTTAATGTTGTGGATCGTTTGTAACTTCATTGCAATTTTATTCCTGTCGTTCTCATTTCCATAACCGCTGTGTTATGATGATGATGATGCTAGCTCCACGGTCATTTAATAGGCCTAGCCTTGCTGCAATATTTATTTTACGCGGCTGAAAATAACCGTGCTTTCTGTAACTGGGCCTGTCTGTCACTAAAAGTGGAAGCTTGTGCGTAGCTTTGTTGCATTATATTGAAACTTTGTTGATGTTGTAATTGTCATGCGTGTTCTGGTTATTTGCGCATGATTAAACATGACTTTATCTATGGCGTTAAAACAAAGCTTTGTTGCGTTTTTTTTTAAGTGGGGATTGGGGGTGCGCCAACCCGGTTGGGACATAGAAGGGGGTGCGCAGGAAAAAAAGTTTGGGAACCGCTGACATAGACAATTCAGATCATAATTTATTCATGCATGATGGGAGCCATTAATGAGTTGTGATTGGTGGCAGCCACTGCAACATGCATTATTATTGTCACCATTGTTGAGATTCACAGGCTGATTATTGATGTCTGTGTTTCTAAATAAATTCCTTTAAAAGTGTTTTGATAAGAACAATGTTTATTAAATATTTTGGATTATAAGAAAATACTGATAATCATCTGCTGTAGAATCACAAAGCTGTTGCTAACAAGTTAATCCAAATCATCTCAATAAGTTTCATTTTTCAGATCACAGCATGATTTTGCCAAAACATAACCAGCACTATCAGATCACACTTTTCTTTGTCCATTTGACTGTTATAAATCAATAACAGCAGTCAAACAAAATGTAAAGTTAAAGTATAAGGGTCAAGAGTCCAACTAAAGCAAACACTGATCGCCATAACGGTGGCTTACAATTTGTGATTTTCTCCTTCAGTGATTCTGCTTGTTAACATCAGGTGTCTTCAATAATGCTCAATCATCACTAAATTAATCACTTAATTATCTCATTAACTTTAACACTCTTGAGTGTTAATTTAACACTCATATCTTCCATCTGAAAGCAGGTGAAGGTGATTTTATACTAATCAAGGAACCGTCTTTACTGATGAGATGCGCACAACAATGTCATGAGATATATCGCCCAGCCCTAGTTCCAGGCATCCAGAGAAGCCTGGAATTCCACCTTTCTGGATAGCACACTCAAAAAAATTATATGTTGGCTTTACTTAACTTTTTTTTTGTAAACAGGTTCCACTGGTTCCACATAACTATGTTTCGTTAAACAAACATAATATGTTCATGTAATTTCAACATCATGGAATTTGGTCATTTTAAGCGACCCAATTAAACTCTGATGATTGAGCATTATTGAAGACACCTGATGTTAACAAGCAGAATCACTGAAGGAGAAAAACGGAATGTTTAAGTCACCGTTATGGAGATAAGTGTGTGTTTTAGTTGGGCTCTTGACCATTAACTCATTAACTTTAGAGTTTGTTTGATTGATGTACATGAGTTATAGCAGCCGGATGAACAATGAACAAAGGTGATCTGATGGTGTTGGTTGTGTTTTAACATAATCATTATTTCACAATTTTTTTCCCTGAATCACTGGACTTATATTAAACCCAATTTCTGAGTTAAGTTAACCTTATGGGTAGTAGCAGCACTGTCATTGTAGAGCATACTATTTTTAGCCTTTTCAATCAAATGATCAAGTCAATAAATAAAAAAATAAACTTCTTAAAAAATATCTTTAGTAGGCACACACAGACATCAAGAATCAGCCTGTGAATCTCAGCAATGGTGACAATTATAAAGCATGTTGCAGTGCATTCTGGGTGCCACCAATCAAAACTCATTCATGGCTCCCATCATGCATTGCCGCATGAATAAATAATGAGCTTATGATCTGTTTGTCACCATTGCTCAATGTAAAAACTTTATTGTGAATGGTTACCTCAATTGTATTAAGTTAATCCAATGTTTCACTTTTTACAGTGTATTCACTGAATTATCTCACTGCAACACTGTCAATTTTACTTTTCACTCTTTGTAGTGTGGATTTTCCTGTGGGGTTGAAAGGGTTAACAGAGTAAGATAAAAAGACACACCCTCAAAAGGTATTTTAACAGTAATAAACTGTAAGTGATACAACAGGTATATACGGTTGCCAGTAGTTTACTGTAAAATGTAGTTTTTTGGGTCACCGTTGTACTGAAGTAGAGTCTGTGTGAAGAGTGAAGTAGAGTAGAGTCTGCAATAGTAACCAGCTGCAGAACCACAGAACCATACGTCATAGCAGTGTGAGGCTGACAGCGCCACCCTAACATTCTGATGCCAGAAGTGGGCGTGGCAAGGCATTACGCTACTTTTGTCTTTTAGAACGTATTAAAGTTTAAAACAACACTATTATACATTTTTATTAAAACGATTTCATTAAAGATACATTTAAGATGTGTGTATAACAAGTGAAACTCGAAAAATTTGAATATTGTGCAAAAGTTCATGTATTTCAGTAATTCAAATTAACTAATATATTTAGTAGCCTATATAACTACATATGCATGATTATACTTTTCAAAGGGCCGACATTTCTGTATTTAAAATCCTTTTTTTGTATTGATTTCAGGTAATATTCAAATTTTCTGAGATTTTAAATTTGGGGTTTTCATAATCTGTACACCAGGCCTAATAATAAAAATTATAACTTTTGCACAATATACATTTTTTTCCCAATTTCGGCTCGAATTTCGGCGCGGGATTGCGGGTATTGCGCATAATTGTAATCATTCCCGCAGGTCTCCCACTTATACTGCGGGAAATTCCCGCAAACATTGATTCACTTTAGCATGTAGGTTGTATTAGTAAATTAATCCACATAGATTATAAAATAAAATCAGTCATTTTAAAACTTTCTGCGAGACGGAATTTCACAAACAACGCGAGTGATTCAGTGGTGCTTCGTCTCTCTCTCTTGTCTCTCAACATGGGCTGCTCAAGGCAGTCGTTCAGCGCTGCAGGCGATAATCCACTCGCGTTTTGGGAGTCGGAATAGATGGAATTGTCACTTGCATAATCGGGCCAGCATTGCATCATGAGTAACTAAAGTTTACCATTTGCACGTCTTTTTAAGTCTTCTCAGTTTAAACATTCACGTGATCTTAAACTATTCGGTAGGCGCGCGCTGTATGAGAGATGTGTTTTTTCGTCACACGTACAAGCCGCCTCACAAACAGCTTGCGGGTAACAAACGTTATTTTTCGTGGATTATATCACTTTAACAGTCAAAAACATGCGAAAATCATGTCAATTTCGGTCTTGGTGAGTATCCTCTAAACACAGTCGGTTATGTCTTAATAAGCATACATCGCACGTGACCGTATAATGTTGGTGTTACAGGATCTGTGCACGAGCTCTTACAGTGACAGCAGCCGTATGTGTCTGTCATTAATTTGGTTGTCAAAACAACAAAACATAGCTTTCATTTTAAGGAATCAGGATTAATAGCCTATGTATTTAATTTAGTGAGGAGTCAGGACTAAAATACAACCCAGTGTTATTTTACTTTTGATTACTTTATTCAGTCTCTGTGGTACTATTTCTGAATACTAGTGTCAGACCTAAGCAAAAACTTTTCTCTTTATAGGTATCTTTATTCTATTGTATTTATTTGTGCTACTTTTTTCAATTTAATTCAGAGTGAAATCAAGCTTCCTTGTGTTGCGTAAATTCTTAAGAACAAAATTACCCCATTGTAAAATGCAATGAGTTTAAATACAAAAAAAATGATTTTTTTATGAAAATAAAAAATAAAATGCATTTATCTCCTAAATATATTCAGGAGATAATGTAATAAAAATAAAAAAAAGTCTAAACTCCCCCCTCAAATTAAAAATTCCCCCCCATAAGAATCACCTAAGGAGGGATTTCCTCTCCATTTTCCAAAACGAAATTCAGGCCCTGGTGCAATTATAGTATTACTATAGTTTTTGGACAAATAAAATTTAGTGATTTATGACCTTTTCCCACCCTATTTTTCATCCTCTGATTCAAACAGTCTGTTTTGGAGTGGTTTCCCCTTTAAGAGTTCAGTGTTAACGCCCACTGTTATGATTGGCTAACGTCAGTGCTTATGCATAAATTATTATCGCCCCCAGTCAGAACATGTGCAGGTTCCGTGGAACTGTTTATAGTAGCGGGTGCTGCCGATTAGTGCGAGCGAGGCGATGCCTCTTGAAATTATACAACCCTATATGTTTGAGCCAGAATCAGATGAGGAATCAGAAGAAAATGAACCATCACGACAACTAAGCATGGATCAGTCCGTGTCCACATGTAAAGTGTGAAACTATTTTGAATTTATTGTAATTTGTAACCCGAGGGCCGAGACACTTGAAAACGGGTTATTGTTGAGTAATTATCCTATAATTTGCTAACAGTTGAACACTATTTAACTAATTTCAATGAAATTATAGGGTGTACCACGGACAAAATGCATGCACAGGCCATATTTGAAGATGCAGCATTGATATGGCAAAAATGTTAATTGCTCCGCACAATGCTCCGCTACGTGAATCTTTTACCATTGTGTCAATTCTCAATTGATTTTGATTCAGATGCTTTTGATTCATATTCACAGTTTGAAGGCGCGTGCGGCCGGGGCTCTCTGCTCGTTCTTTCAGTAACATGCGCCCTGTCACACTCATCTACATCACTCACCTATCAAATAAGGCTTTTGGCTGCATATGCTGCAAATAAACTGCATCCAATTGCTTTCCCTGACGCCTGGATCATTCGGCAGCGTATTCAAACATGTTGTTTGTCCACAGCCAGGAACAGCACATATGCATCTTCTTGTAAACAGACCCACTCGCTGCACGTCAACTGAACACTTGTGGGCATGACAACGATGCGATGATGCGAAATGAGGCGTAGTTGTCCTGCGCTGGAGGCGGTCATATGCAAACGACTGGTAGGCTATGTCACTTCGTACTGTGACGTCACTTCATACCATGGATCCACAACGAGCTGTATTTAGAGCTTGATTAAATAAATGCTTCGTTTATAATGGGGAGGATGTCTTAAGCTATGAAACTTGCAGGAAGTTTTAATGGTACAAAGACCTCTTAAATACCAAAAGATCAAGGCAAATTTGGTTTCATGACACCTTTAACTAAAACCCCATTAACCTTGGCTCGGCTCTCCCATGCTGGCACAACCTGTCAATTCAGGTGCGGCTATCTAACTGTTTTGGGGTAGATTAGACAGCATTTGCGATACTAACTTTACAATAAGCTGACATTGAACCCCACTCTGAGTTTAACAGCAGTGATATATCACTCTTGTCTAATCTATCTATAATCAACAAATCAACACAAATGTATTTTGATGCGTTAAAAGTTGTTCTTAAGAATAATCTAAAACATATTAAATAAAATGACACCAAATGAAAAAATATATATATATTTCTATCGGAAAATTTATTTGAGGATCCAGGGGTCGGCCATCTTGATAATAGAAATTTCAAGTGGCTGAGAGTGTTTTCTTGTCAAGCAACCCTTAGAGACTGCTCATACCAATTTGCATGCTTATGTCACTAACTAAACAATTATATCGCTTAACAGCTCCATTTAGGTGGTGGTAATCTTGAAAAAAAAGGCCCCCATCTTGACATTTCAAGTAGCTGTGGTCGGTTTCTTGTCAAATGACCCTTTGAGACAGCTCATGGCAATTTTCATGCATTTATCACCAACTAAATGATTTCTTAAGTCTAATTGCTCCACTAAGGTGGTGGCCATCTTGAAAAAAGGCCGCCATCTTGAAATTTCAAGTGACTGTGGGCGGTTTCTTTTCAAATGACCCTTTGAGACAGCTCATGGTAATTTTTATGCTTGTCTCACCAACTAAATGATTTCTTAAGTCTAATTGCTCCACTAAGGTGGTGGCCATCTTGAAAAATGGCCGCCATCTTGAAATTTCAAGTAGCTGTGGGTGGCTTATTGTCTAGTGACCATCAGAGACTGCTCATGCCAATTTTCATGCTTGCATCACCAAATAAACCACTATATCACTTAACTGCTCCACTAAGGTGTCAGCCATCTTGAAAAATGGCCGCCATCCTGAAATTTCAAGTGGCTCGAACAATTTTCTTGTCAAGTGACCCATGGAGACTGCTCATGCCATTTTTCACGCTTGTATCATAAACTGAACGATTATATCACTCAGCCGCTCCACTATGTAGAGTATGGACTCATATAAACACTGAGGAGTGTTAATTTAACACTGGGGATTTTGCTGTGTATAACTCAATTGTCAGGACATTAAGATAACTTTAAAGTCATTTTTCTCAGTTTCACACTCTGGCGAGTTAAGGTCTTTTGCCTTAGTAGGGCAGTGTAGGTCAGATCTGGACCAGGAGCCGTCATTCTTTGCTGTATGTGGGCCGAGAGCAACTGGCTGTGTGACCTGGAGCTGGGCCAGACAACAATTGCTTTCTGGGTTAGAGGATTAACAAACGCTAAACATGAGTGTAGAGTTTATTTTTCTGTTTCTTTTGTCCTTTTCAGACTCACCCAGGAACGTCTCAGTGTCCATCAGTCCATCTGATGTAATAGTGGAGGGAGATTCAGTGACTCTGAACTGCATCAGTGACTCAAACCCTCCTGCAGAAATCAGCTGGTTTAAAGGAAAAAGGAATATTTTTCAATCTGGTGAAACCTACAGCATCACTGATATTAAGTCTGAGGCCAGCGGAGACTATCATTGCTCTGCTAGAAATAAACATGGATCTCAGACTTCTGCTGCTGTGAATGTGAATATCATGTGTAAGTCTGTCTTCATTTTTAACCGATTCTGGACGACTATTTGTGCAATGATTTGTCTCACTGCATGTCATTTTACACTTTTTGTCTTTACAGATCCTCCCAGGAGCGCCTCAGTGTCCATCAGTCCATCTGGTGTAATAGTGGAGGGAGATTCAGTGACTCTGAACTGCATCAGTGACTCAAACCCTCCTGCAGAAATCAGCTGGTTTAAAGAAGGAACGATTGTAGGATCTGAAAGAATCTTCAAAATCCCAAAGATCAGCTCTGATGACAGTGGAGAATACAAGTGCAAGTCCATCAATGAACATGGAGTGGAATATTCAGATCCTGTGACTTTAAACGTCATGTGTGAGTTTATTATTTAAAAAAGAAACAAAATGCTGTAGAACATCCCAGCATGTTTATAAAGATTTTCATCAATAATTAGTTGCACACATTTTTTTTTTATGATCCTTATAACAATTATGTTTTGTGATTTTCTTATTAGACCTTCCCAGGAGGGTCTCAGTGTTGATGAGTGGATCTGGTGTAATAGTGGAGGGAGATTCAGTGACTCTGAACTGCATCAGTGACTCAAACCCTCCTGCAGAAATCAGCTGGTTTAAAGGAAGAAGGAAGATTTTGCAATCTGGTGAAACCTACAGCATCACTGATATTAAGTCTGAGGCCAGCGGAGACTATCATTGCTCTGCTAGAAATAAACATGGATCTCAGACTTCTGCTGCTGTGAATATGAATATCATGTGTAAGTCTGTCTTTATTTTCAACTGGTTTTGGACGATTATTTGTGCAATGATTTGTCTCACTGCATGTCATTTTACACTTTTTGTCTTTACAGATCCTCCCAGGAGCGCCTCAGTTTCCATCAGTCCATCTGGTGTAATAGTGGAGGGAGATTCAGTGACTCTGAACTGCATCAGTGACTCAAACCCTCCAGCAGAAATCAGCTGGTTTAAAGAAGGAACGATTGTAGGATCTGGAAGAATCTTCAACATCTCAAAGATCAGCTCTGATGACAGTGGAGAATACAAGTGCAAGTCCACCAATGAACATGGAGGGAAATACTCGGATGCTGTGACTTTAAACGTCATGTGTGAGTTTATTATAAAAAATAAAATAAAATAAATGCTGTAGAACATCCCAGCATGTTTATAAAGATTTTCATCAATAATTAGTTGCACATATATTTTTTTTATGATCCTTATAACAATTATGTTTTGTGATTTTCTTATTAGACCCACCCAGAAGCACCTCAGTGTTGATGAGTGGATCTGGTGTATTAGTGGAGGGAGATTCAGTGACTCTGAACTGCATCAGTGACTCAAACCCTCCTGCAGAAATCAGCTGGTTTAAAGGAGGAACGATTGTAGGATCTGGAAGAATCTTCAGCATCTCAAAGATCAGCTCTGATGACAGTGGAGAATACAAGTGCAAGTCCACCAATAAACATGGAGAGAACTACTCTGATGCTGTGACTTTAAATGTCTTGTGTGAGTTTTGATGGTTAAGTACACAGCAAAATTCCCATTGTAAAATCAACACTAGTCAGAACACATAACAGTGGAAGCAGTGTTAAAGTTAATGAGATAATTAGGTGATTATTTAAGGGATGATTGAGCATTAGTGTAACGACCTGGTTTGCTGCGGAGACAGACAGACAAAACAGCATTT
Source organism: Semotilus atromaculatus (assembly GCA_031834385.1). Classification (NCBI taxonomy): domain Eukaryota; kingdom Metazoa; phylum Chordata; class Actinopteri; order Cypriniformes; family Leuciscidae; genus Semotilus; species Semotilus atromaculatus. The sequence continues at coordinate 2,361,791 of JAULUF010000047.1, read as the reverse complement.
CCTGGTCATTTTGGTCCCAGCTGTGGGAAGTTGTGCTGTCTTGCTCAGGCTGTGCAGCTGTCAGCTGTGGTGGCTGGGTGATGCTGTCACTTTGTGATGTGACAGTTAGCTCTGTGGTCTGTGGCTGACGAGCAGTGTTCTGTGTGCCTGGTTCAGGTCTTACGCTTAGGCATAGGATGTCGGGCTCATCCCTCTTGCCTGCTTTGTGAGATTTCTTGTGAAGAAGCTCTTTCAGCAACTTTAGGATCTCTGCTGTCTCAGACGTGGCGGCACTGATTTTATCTGATGTGGGTTCAGACTTGTGCTTACCAGTTGCATGTCGAGAGGGGTTCCGCTCTGGGCTGTCTGGGCTTGATGTTCTAGTCGATGGGGCTCGGTTCTTTCTGGGCCATTGGTCGGCTTCTCATGTGGCTCCACCCTTTGGGTGGTCGGGTGGGTGTTGCCGGTCCCAGAATCTGTCAGAGCGCTCGCTCTGGTGTCTTGGACGAGCACCATCACGGTGGTGCTGCCCTCTGCTGGCCTGGAACGGTCTGGACCCTCTGTTGAAAGGTCTGTGACTGTGGTGCTGTTGGGCGCCCTCTAGAGTTAGCTTTGGATAGTGTTCAGCGACAGGGCAAATTGTGATGTTTTTCACAGTCTTTTCAGATAAAGTCTTTTGCTTGGTGTAAGCTTTGTGGGCTAAGTCTCATAGCTGTTGGGTAGACATGCTACGTGGGCAGGCCAGAACGCCTAAGTGATGCCTCACTGTGGGATGCAGGTTTCGGAGGAACAGAGTTCTGAAGTTGACATCCTCTTCCACACCTGGTTTGTTCAGTGCTCCGAAGTATGCTTGTCGAAGTCGCCGTAGTAGGTCTGTGGGGTTTCAAGTCGGGCCTGCTAGAGTTCCATGGCGGTGAAGAGCCCTTGCTCTGATTCTGATTCTTTCTTTTAGTTCAACCTCAGTTCTCGCAAGGAGAGCTTCGGCTTGTCGGAGCTTTCTGTCGAGTTCCTCTCTGGCTTTTCTCTCCGACTGCTCTCTTTGGTCTGTGTAGACGAAGATCTTTCAGGGCATTTTGGAGTCTTTCTACTTTCTCCTGTAGCTCTGGGTCCGTTGCATCCTCTTTCCTGCGCTGGAAAAGATTGGAGTAAAATAAAATTGAATAGGTCTGTAATGAAATGGAACAACTAATAACACAGGAAATGTTACAGGGACTAAGAGTAAGGAGATCTGAGCCGGCTGTCGGCGGAAAACCTAGGAAGGCGGTGTATCTTGGAGAAGAGAAGGTGGGCCACACACACACTTAAATGACCGGGGGAATATCTAATATTCTTATAGCATGAAGTGGATAGGTTTTTACCTCATTTAGTTTGCCTGGGGTGATCTGAGGTCACTCTGGTTGGTGCCAGTGGCTGGATCGGCCCTTCCAATGCTCCCGAACACTCAACCGCAGTGTCCCCGGGCCCTTCCTTACTCTGTACCTGTACGGTGCGCCCTCTCAAACAACTTGTGACTTTAAACACAACCGGCAACACCAATAAGTCAACTGTCAGACAGGCACAGCGAAATTGGGTTTTCCCTGGAACCCTCGCTTGGTGTACAAACGAGTGGCCCTTCAGCGGGCCACGGTTCAGGTAATTATCCCAAAATTGCCTTTTGTGTAGTCTGGCGTGGCTGACTACCTTTGGAGTGGCAACTTGCTGAGGTCACAGTTGCGTCCCGCACCGATGGATAGAGACAGAAGAGTCCGAGACTCACGCACGGCTAGTGTAGTTCACGCCGGTCGGACAACCCGTTCACTGGAACTCAACCAGAAGTGACGGTCAAATCACCACAACGCCTTAGGGATTTCTTCCTATAAATACAGAACAGAAGAAACGAGTGAAACTTAAAGTGAATTAAAGCTTTCTTGTTTAAACCAAATTGAGTAATTATGTATGTAGAAATAAAAAGGGCACAGGCTTTACTAAATAATGATCAAATAAAAAGGGATTATAACAAATTTTTTTTTTAAATCAATAAATAAAAAAATATTAATAAGTAAAAATTAAAGTAGGATGAAACCTGGCCATAGTGGCAGGTTTGTGCCAAAGGGGGCGTACTTCCTCCCAGTGGTTAACCTGGTTGGATTAAACAATTTAATTTCAATTTCAATTCAAAGTGGTTTGAACTAAATTTGAAATAACTTGTTTAAAGAATGTATGATAATCATGAAAATATTTGATATTTTATTATCAAAAGTGATAATAAAATAAAATAAACCAAAAGAAAATATGGAAATAGACCAATTCAACAGAATGAACGGAGGGAAAGAGTGATTAACCAACTGACATGAGACATTAAATGAAATCCTAATTCAAATCTTGTTTGAACCAAAATTAAAATAAGTGGAAACAGTCAGAGGCATGAGAATTATATAACATCCAATAATATTAGCCCAAGTAACGCTGTAACTGTGACTATTTATTGAAAGTTAGACCGCATATTTCAGTCATCACAGGGAAAATTGAAATAACAAGAGGAGAGAGTTGAGAAAGAATGCCCGCATACCTAAATGCCCACACGATGGCGTAATTGCGCTCACGCAGAATGACGTCAGAGGATGGTGCAATTTGAGAACTGCAAAACACGTAAGGCTGCTCTCTCGTGTTTGTCAGCGGAATTTCAACCACTCTGTTTTCAATGTGATTCAAAATCTTATAGCGTTTTTTACGCATCGATTTTCTGCAAAATCACTATTATACAATTTTAAACCTTGGCGGGTTTTGTGCTATTCGACACGAGTGGGTGTGGCAGGATTTCTTCGCTGCCACCCAAATATAGACAACAGGAATTATGCGTCTGTTGCTTCGACTCCCATAAAACAATTAGCACTATGATTCACATGTGTTAGGTTTACAATTGGTTAGCTAAGCCATTTTTTTGACCAGGAGTTACCGTTATCTAACGATGGAATATAAGGCCTTTACTACTGAAAAGAGGAACCTCGCTCAAATCAGATTTATGTCTCGTGCTGAAAGAAGGTTGCTTCATTCTCACAGGCGGGTTTGATGATATTAAAAATGTCTGATACAAAGGGATTTCTTCGTCTTTGCAAAACAATTTTAGAATCATGAAACTGCAGTTTACTTTAGCAATTAACAGTGACAAAAATGTTAGACATATTTAGCTCTGTTAAATGCAGACTGAAATCGGCGTTGTGCCTTCTCAGTTCACCAGTGACCTCCGCATTGCGCGGTTTGTCTCACAATTTCAAAACGGGCGTGCACCATTAAATAACAATATCACACAGATTGAAACCACATTGCCCATAAAACAAAGTTTGAAATGCCAAATTCTCCACCAAATATGTAACGACTCAAAGCTCAAATAAGGGGAATAGTATAATCAATAATTCATAATCAATAACTGATCATACGGGTTATGAGTTATTACAGTATTAAATCCCCGTAAAAGGGGATACGTCAATGTCAATTATATGGGAACCAAACACAACGGCTTGTGATTAGGTTCACATACAGGCAGGCAAAATTAGATCAATTGTATATATATATCAATAATCAATCACAATGCATTATAATAAAATATTAATATACACACTGTGTAGAATCGTTCGATTCTCGAGATAACTCTAAAGGGGGTTCATTTATCATCTAGTAGTCTGCTCGCCAGCGAACTGACCGTAAAGTCTTTATTAACCCTTAAGAAATTATTCGTATAACATAGAAAGGCAGACAATTTGTCTGGCCATGACAAACAGCTTCCCTTTCAAAACAAAAATACTATTTGAAGTATCTTTTAATCATAAAGCTCGTAGTTTGATCGAACATCTCAGTGACCTCGAAATTATGAACAAACAGACAGTTTCAATCAATGAATATAGTTTTTAATATGGGGAAAACTATGTATATATCGGTGACTACAGTTACACGTAATAAATGTATTTACAAACACAATAAACATCAAACTGAAAGTGAAAGCATAGAAAAAGTGAAGAGGGAGTGAGAAAACAGTTATGGCAAAACCACATACAACGGACCCCTAAACTAGAGACAACAAGGAACACCAAAATTACCCTAAAATGGGCAAAACCTTACAGCGTAATAAATCTTGATAAGAAATAAATACTTACACAATGGTTCTCTTAGGGTTGCTGAGGAAAACAGGTGTGTGTCCTTCGCAGCGTGTGCTCCTTGGTCCTTTCAGGCGAACAGAGTTGCGGCACGTTTTAAAAGTTTCTTGAAAATGGAGTTACCAACGAAAATAATTCAGCCTAAGTTAATTTCACTCATCGGTAGAAATTAACAAAGTCGAAAAGGAAAACAAACAGACAAACAAACAAACTGAAAACAAACACGAGGGCTGTGGGTAAGAGATAAGAGAGGGGTAAGAGTTAAGATCTAAGAGAGCGCAAAACTAAGAGTTCAGTTATCTTAAAGATACGAAATTCACACCTCCTTTCGGACGGGTAACCAATCATCTCAGAGATTTCTGAGCGGGAAAAATCTTCTTCGTCTTGTGAAGACGGTCATTTGCATGTTTTATTACCGCGTCAGAATTTGATTAGAATCACTCCAAAGATGATAAAACATAGTAAACTACATTTTACGGTATGTTCATATATATATATGGTTTGGGCAGAACCAGGGCATTACAACGATATCAAGAACGACATGTAACAATGATAGGATTTCAAGTTTACATCGTTTACAATGCGTAATTACAAGTATTTATATTTAATTTGATACTACGATAAAATCATAGATATTCCAAAATGACTTGAGTGAGCAGACACACATAAAAATATATGAAATATATCTTAGTAAATGTCTTTAAATGAGGAAATTCCTGAAAAGTTGTTATGTGTGTATGTGTGTGTGGGGTGGGGGGTTGCGTCTTCCTCGGCTTCGAGAACTGATTAGAATCTCTTTGAAGCTCGCAACGCCAGGGAGAATCTGGTGTCGTTTTGTCTGTTAACACTCAGGGTGCCATAAAACTTGTCACCAAACCACCTATTGCAGACTGGCTGGAGCCTAAGGCATAATTTACCTCCATGAGTTCAGAGGCCAAAAGCTTTGGATCTAAACGGGAATGTGTGTTTAGTTGTGTTCAGATGAACAAACTATGAATTATGTTCAGAATTAAAGATTCATGAATCTCGTCATCTTGTCCATACTCAACATTAGTGATGAACACCTGCTGTTAACAAGCAGAATCACTGAAGGAAAGAGAAACACAAGAACTACAACTGACTTCTAGCCACAGTCTTAAGGTGGGCATTCATTGTGCGTTGCTGCGATTTCAGCAAGGTTACCTTCTCACACTGAACGAGTAGATCTCATGCAATGTAAATCCAAAGCTCGCGTTTTATGTGCTCACACTATACGGTCCGATTATCGAGCTGCGACTTGACTGCTCACACTATACGTGTGAAATATGTGTGATAAACCCCTGTGCTGGGTTTCGCCAATAGAACATGATATTGTGTATCCAGAGATATTGTTAAAACAAGAATCAGCTATTGATAGAGTATTGATGAAGAGTATTTAGCATTTCCAATGTATGTATTAAATTATTATTAGTATTATTGTTTTATTATTAGGGAAGGCCTACTTTTATTATTACATTTATAGGCTATTATAATTAATTTGCCAAGCAATAATTTTATAGTGCATCCCCGCATAATCTAGCCTGGCATGCCAGACCTACATCAGGATGTTAGGTCTGGGAACTCACCATTGACAGGGCTCAATACGAGGGGCGGGATAAATGGTTGTCTTTCAAATTCCCTCTGCACGCAATAGGATAGCGCTACAACCAACCAGAGCAACGAAGAAGGTGACGTCTTTTATATCTTCCCTTTTTTTTAAATGACTCAAGTGCCGTTCTTTGTTCTTGTTCAACTTCAAATCATCCAGAGTCGCGGCCAAAGCCGAATCAAACGACAGCTGTTCGCCAGCAGCAGCCACCATTCTTTGTTTTCAAGTAGCAGTGAACCGTCGCAATTCTGTCATCATTGTGTTATACGTTATACTCTATACACGTTGTGATTGGCCTGACTAGAGTTTGGTTTTTCCAGCTCGAAAGAAAACGGAGAGTTGCTAGACTACACTGGCTGCAAAATAAATGTTGCTGCCGCTAGGGGGAGTCTAGATTTCTAGAATACGCATAATCGACATGCTGCAAAGATTAGATAGAAGCTTGACTCCTCATTGAAAATTGTCTTAAAACATTTAGGTCGATTACAATGAATTACAGGCCTATAATTAAGTTTATTAAGTCTATGTCCGAACACTGTGATAATCAGTCTTAAATGAAAATTAGAAATGGCTTTACTTTAAAAACAGCTTGTTTAACATGAGCATTTAACAAATTAATGAAAGAGGCACATCACAGGTGGCTTGGAAGACGTGGGTAATGGTTTATCCATTTTGCAACACAGTCATTTAGCTAGTTTGATGTCTACAGAACTTAAAGATCTTTTTGTTTTCTTTCTTGCAGCATTAAATGGTTAAACTTCTGTTTTCGCGCAGGCGCAGTGAGGGAAAAAAACACTGAGTTTAGCGCAATATGTTTGTAGCTCTGTTCAACTGTGCGATATAGTCACGAGAAGCGACCAACATTTCTGACATGCCAGAAATTCATCCGACCATCCGATTGCCTGTCGGGAGAGGTTAATCGCCTCTTGTTTCTCCCTATACACTTCACGAACACTGCACAACAAACGACGCACGACAAAGCTGAAAATCGTCCTGACCTGAAAAAGAGTCGCACGAGTCAGAATTAGGCTCAAAATTGGACGAAAATCGCACAGTGAATGCCCAACTTCAGAGGAAATCCACTGAAGAGAAAAGAAGACATTAAATCTGTGAAGATCTCAACAGAGGAGGATTAACTCCAAAAACAGCATTTCCAGCTTCACTTATTATTAACCAGACTGACTTTATTTCTGTCACACGTCTTGGGAAATTCTTTTTGAGGATTAAGAGAGGTTTAGATGATGATGTTTTATTGAAAATGTTTACTTTAGTTGGTCAGTTTGACTTGACTTTTTATGTGTTTTTTTAAAAAGGAAGCCAGAAACAAAGATGATCAGATGAAATACATTTTATCATTTTATCAGTGAATAAAAAATGATTCACTGAACTCACAACATACAAAAAGTGGCTATTTGAAAACAGGGAGGAGCCATTGAAAACGTCCCACCTTAGCTTCCTGTTTCAATTGAAATAAAGTGAACATTTACACAATGCTTAAAACGGAGAAGTTTTCCAAACGGTCCCCATTCACACGGATCCGCAAAAAAGACAAAAAAGCACTGTATTCTGCTGCCAGGCCATTAGATGGGGAATGAAACACATGTAATAAGCATGTGCATGATGTCATCATGATTCAGAGATTCACGTTTTTGCTGATTAAACGAAGACCGTTTCCTCAAAACTTGCACTTTGGAACCAGTTTTCAAAAGTTTGTGTTCTCAGGCACCCAAAGTGCCGTTGTCGTGTAAATTAATGGCCAAAACGCCTACAAAGTTTTACGTTTTTAGTTGAAATTGGTGTCGTCTAAACAGACCCTAAGTCAATGCATCATACAAAGCTGTGCATTAAGGCACTTCAGTGGGCCTTTAATGTCTTTATATTCAGTTAATTTAATCTAAGGCTGTGATTGAAGTCAGGCAACATTTACACATAGCCGGGTATTTAGAAAAATGAATATTCCCCCCCTCCGGTTTCAATAATAACATCGTGCACAAACTCTAGGAATTTTGCCATATTTCTGTGATCAACAAATTAGAGTACTAACAAACGCAAGAGTATAGAGTTTATTTTGTCCTTTTCAGACTCACCCAGGAGCGTCTCAGTGTCCATCAGTCCATCTGGTGTAATAGTGGAGGGAGATTCAGTGACTCTGAACTGCATCAGTGACTCAAACCCTCCTGCAGAAATCAGCTGGTTTAAAGGAAAAAGGAAGATTTTCCAATCTGGTGAAACCTACAGCATCACTGATATTAAGTCTGAGGCCAGCGGAGACTATCATTGCTCTGCTAGAAGTAAACATAGATCTCAGACTTCTGCTGCTGTGAATGTGAATATCATGTGTAAGTCTGTCTTTATTTCTGGAAGATTATTGGTGCAATAATTTGTCTCACCACATTTCATTGTACACTTTTTTTGTCTTTTTTTTTTTTTTGTCTTTACAGATCCTCCCAGGAGCGTCTCAGTGTCCATCAGTCCATCTGGTGTAATAGTGGAGGGAGATTCAGTGACTCTGAACTGCATCAGTGACTCAAACCCTCCTGCAGAAATCAGCTGGTTTAAAGGAGGAACGATTGTAGGATCTGGAAGAATCTTCAGCATCTCAAAGATCAGCTCTGATGACAGTGGAGAATACAAGTGCAAGTCCATCAATGAACATGGAGAGAAATACTCTGATGCTGTGACTTTAAATGTCATGTGTGAGTTAATGATGGTTCAGTCACTGTAATCAACAAATTAATTCAATTCAATTTAATTCACATTTATTCGTACATGGGATTTCAAAATAAATATAGTTTCAAAGCAGCTTTATAGAAAATATGTCTACATTACAATTTAGAGTGATCTGTTATCAGAGTTGACTGCAGGGGAGTTTCTAGGATTTTCATTTTAGGGGGGCTAAGCCCCCAGTGAGGGTATGATTTAAAAATTATTATTTTTTTTTTAAAGTAACACTTTAGTTTTTAGGGTCTAATGCTCACTTTCATTACCATGCAATGGCAGGGTTTTATAATTACTGTGGTCCTGAACTTGAGTCAGGTTAGACAGGGGGGTTCGGGGTTTCCCCGAGAAAATTTTGATTTCTCTGAACTATTATGTGCATTTTAAGATGTTTTGAAGGCAAAAAATTGGATAACAACAGCTTTAAAACCATGTCAGTGGGCAGCTGATTATTTTTCTCTCCTCATCAGCATCACACTCTTTTTCTCTTTGTTTTTATCTCTTAATTTGAGGTTTGTAGGGGGTTAACATTTTTTATTTCTCTGATATGTGCATTTCAAGACATTTGAAGACCAAAAAAAAGGATAAGAAATAGCTTTAAAACCATGTCAGTACTATTTGTCAATACCTGCTCTCTCCTCATCTCCATCATCCTTTCTTTTTTCTCAGTCTCCTCATCTCCATCATCCTTTCTTTCTCTCAGTCTCCTCATCTCCATCATCCTTTCTTTCACTCAGTCTCCTCATCGTGCCCTTTCTCTTCCCCTTCTAAAGCTGAGCTTTTTTTATTTACTAAAGGCTACAATTTGTATTATATTCTCAATATGTACACATTCATTATTAATCCTGTACCTAACATGATGAAAACGGCTTTGTTGTTAATGTTTCTTGTCCCCTCACAATGACAGTAAACAAATTATTACATTAGGCTGTATGAGTCACGTTACATGCCTATTTTCAGTTCAAAATGACGAAATTAGCCAAAACAATATAAGTTTTCCTGATAATTTTTTGTCATTCATTTAACATTTATGACCTCAAAAACCTGTCAAATATATAACGTTAAGTTTAGCTACTTACATCTTATCTCGCACTTGCCGGTACACTGAAGCATCGAGTCGCGCTCCTAACATTCACGCTCAGCAAAATCCCCAAGGGTAAAATAACCCTGCTCAGAGTACATATGGTCCAGGGTTAGATGTTGATGTTTTATTGACAATGTTTGGTGACCATTATGGTGATCGGTCTTTCCTTTATTTGGGCAGTTTGACATCAGGCTTTTTATGTGAGTGTTAGTAGTCTTTGTAACAGACTTGGTTACATGTTTTTATGTTAGTAGTCTTTGTAACAGTGTTTATAAGAAACAGATAATTTGTTGCAAAGGAAGCCAACAACAAAGATGATTGAGTTATTTTGTTTTCAATACGTCACCATTGTTGAGATTCATATGCTGATTCTTGATCTCTGTTTGTGTCTAAAACATATCTATATTATGTATTTAAAAAGCAAAGTTCTGAATATTTTATCTATTGCAAAAGCTTATCAATAGTAAATATAATCTATCAACAATATAAACCCACTCATGGTCAGGTATCAGATTAGTAAATTACTCTATGACACGGGATGATCCATCACCTAATCATCTTTGCTTCTGACAAATTGTTATTTCAAACACTGTTACAAAGACCAAAAACTCTCATCAAAAGCCAAGAGTCAAACGGCCCAACTAAAGTCCAGGGCCCGGTTCCCTGATAACGCTCACTCTAAGTGTGTTCCCCGAAGTGTCCCTTAGGAAGCTTCTTAACACGCTGCCTCTTGCGTTTGACGTTACAAAGGTGCTGTCCCAAGTGAAGCTGCTGAATTACACTCACCTAAAGGATTATTAGGAACACCTGTTCAATTTCTCATTAATGTAATTATCTAATCAACCAATCACATGGCAGTTGCTTCAATGCATTTAGGGGTGTGGTCCTGGTCAAGACAATCTCCTGAACTCCAAAATGAATGTCAGAATGGGAAAGAAAGGTGATTTAAGCTATTTTGAGCGTGGCATGGTTGTTGGTGCCAGACGGGCCAGTCTGAGTATTTCACAATCTGCTCAGTTACTGGGATTTTCACGCTCAACCATTTCTAGGGTTTACAAAGAATGGTGTGAAAAAGGGAAAAACATCCAGTATGCGGCAGTCCTGTGGGCGAAAATGCCTTGTTGATGCTAGAGGTCAGAGGAGAATGGGCTGACTGATTCAAGCTGATAGAAGAGCAACTTTGACTGAAATAACCACTCATTACAACCGAGGTATGCAGCAAAGCATTTGTGAAGCCACAACACGCACAACCTTGAGGCGGATGGGCTACAACAGCAGAAGACCCCACCGGGTACCACTCAACTCCACTAAAAATAGGAAAAAGAGGCTACAATTTGCAAGAGCTCACCAAAATTGGACAGTTGAAGTCTGGAAAAACGTTGCCTGGTCTGATGAGTCTCGATTTCTGTTGAGACATTCAGATGGTAAAGTCAGAATTTGGCGTAAACCGAATGAGAACATGGATCCATCAAGCTTTGTTACCACTGTGCAGGCTGGTGGTGGTGGTGTAATGGTGTGGGGGATGTTTTCTTGGCACACTTTAGGCCCCTTAGTGCCAATTGGGCATCTATCAATATGGGCCAACAATTCTAAAGAATGCTTTCAGCACCTTGTTGAATCAATGCCACGTAGAATTAAGGCAGTTCTGAAGGCGAAAGGGGGTCAAACACAGTATTAGTATGGTGTTCCTAATAATCATTTAGGTGAGTGTAGTTGGCATCGATTGCTCAGCAATTGATTTTCCACTTCACGCCAAGGTGCATTACAGCGTTAAGAAAGACAACACGTTCTATGCAAATGAAACATTCCTGAAATTATTCCAGTAACATTTATTTTAACATAGTTTAAGTTATCAGTAAAATATAGACTATTAATTCAATTATCAAATTGTCAGTAATATGTTCACACAATATGTTGTGATGGGTAGACGAACCGGATATCCCTCGCTAATCATCCACCCTCCTTATCCCGTTGTGCCACTTGTGCTGTTTCTTGACCTGGGTTTAATGACTTCTAAAAATTATGTAATACACTTTTATATTAATGGTAAAGTACTTTACAATCAGAATTGATTGGCAAGCAGCTGCAGTTACTTCTGTTTAATGTGGTATTGATTGCCATTGGTTAATGTTTTCAATAAAAAGCAACCTATCTACAATGAACAGAGAGAGAGTTAGATACAGAATATGGTGGGGAAGCAACATAAAAAAAGGGCACCAAGCTTATCGTCAGCTGGACTTCAGGGCTTAAAGCAAAATTCTGCCGCGTTAGCCTAGCAAGCGCAGGTCTGCGAAGGTCCAGCAGCTAATGAGTTGTCTTTGGAGGCGAATTTTTTTAATATAGCCACGTCAGGCAAAATGTCAAAAGAGCTTATGTTTTGCAGATTAAAAAAATTGACATGGACTAAACGGCTCCGCGGCCGGCGCCATCTTTGTTTCAATACAAGGACACGTTGGATCGCTGCCATAGTTGGTCGCTTACTGGACACCACCATGCTTACCCATTTATAGATCTTAGCCATTTATACCCAAACTGTTTGCCAGATTTTAATTATCAAAAGTGCTTGCCAATTTAAACGCTTTAATGACATTTCGAAATAGCCTAGGCTAATTACCACCATATTAGTTCTGATACAAAATAAAGTCAACTTCATAAATAGGCCTGTATCCATTGCGAACATATTTTATTATTAGTCTTAAAATGTCCATAACATAAAATCATTGTTCAGCTACAACATTGTGAACATACAATAGTTTGACTTGTACTGCACTGCGCTGATTTCTAAAGACTGCTGCACAGTGGTGGCGACTAGCATCTTGAGCTCAAACAACAATATATATATACTGATTGGCTTCATCACTCTGTCTCCTCTCCACCAGTAAGATGGTGTGTGATGGGCGTACTGGCGCAATATGGCTGCCGTCACATCATCCAGGTGGATGCTGCACATTGGTGGTGGATGAGGAGATTCCCCCCTTCCTTGTAAAGCGCTTTGAGGTCCCAGATAAAGCGCTATATAAATGTAATGAATTATTATTATTAATTAAACAACGCAAAGAGAGAGCTTACGAATGGTCCAGACCAACCTTACAAAAGTGTGACTTACAGAATATATACTTAGTGTACGAATGTGTCGGGAATCATGCCATAAAGTTAAGAGAGAGGTTAAGAAATAGGTTAAGAACTACTTAGCGATAAGAGCGTTTTGGGGAACCAGGCCCAGGTTTAGTAAGTAAAAGTCCTCCTCAGTATCTTGTTCCAATCACCTGGATTTGGTAATTAGCAGTTTTTCAGACAGTAAATAGACCTAATTATTGAAATCAGCTGACTGAGTTCATGGGTGGAATAAACATATGGCAGGACTTTTACTTTCTGACCCCTGGACTATACACCTCTGCACAACTCTGGTTTTGACAATGGTGTCGTCAGTAAGTGAAAAACTCGAAGGAAAAATGTCTCTGTTTTAAGCAAATCATTGTCATGTAAATGTATACCCTTATTCAGTGTTACTTTAAGACTCAGAGTGGGACCATATGTACTCTGAGCAGAGTTCATTTAAGCTTTGTACAAATTATGGAGCTAACAATGTATTAATTTATGGCAGAAACTATAAGCTTTTTTGAGGCAATGAATACATGTTAACAAATGGATAAATAGAAAAATGTAGCATTGGTGCTTGTTGATTCAGAGTTTGAGTCATTTTCAAACTGGAACTGGCATAACAAATGCAAAACATAGAGCTTTCTATTGTCCTTTTCAGACTCACCCAGGAACGTCTCAGTGTCCATCAGTCCATCTGGTGTAATAGTGGAGGGAGATTCAGTGACTCTGAACTGCATCAGTGACTCAAACCCTCCTGCAGAAATCAGCTGGTTTAAAGGAGGAACGATTGTAGGATCTGGAAGAATCTTCAGCATCTCAAAGATCAGCTCTGATGACAGTGGAGAATACAAGTGCAAGTCCATCAATGAACATGGAGTGAAATACTCTGATGCTGTGACTTTAAACATTATGTGTGAGTTAATAATCGTTTACACATTGTTTACATATGAATTCATAATTTTCTAATATTTGTTGTGAATTTTAATTTTTGTCTTTAGATCCTCTCAGAAACGTCTCAGTGTTTATGAGTGGATCTGGTGTAATAGTGGAGGGAGATTCAGTGACTCTGAACTGCATCAGTGACTCAAACCCTCCTGCTCTGAACTTCAGCTGGTTTAAGGAGAATGAAACCTCAGCTGTTGGATCTGGACAGAGTTTCAGTGCACTACAGAGTGGACGCTTCTACTGTCAGGCTCACAATCAACATGGATCTCAGAGATCAGACGTTGTAACTGTCACAGGTGAAGCTTTGTAAGGGCAAACCAGCACATCTTTCTTCAGTCTGGACTGTTAATCTGAGCTGATAATGTTTCACTCTTTCAGAGCATCACAGATCCAGATGGCATCAAGTCTTTGGGATCACAGTGGAATGTGGAGCAATATTCATCCTCGTCATCATCATTATCATCGTCATCCTGTTTATAATGTGAGAACCACAAACAACTTTGATCATTTCAAATATAGTCATCCATATGCTGTTCAATTCTGTGACTGTGAAAATGTATTTATCACAGAAAGAAACGAAGGAGTGTTAAATCTGAAGATCTCACTGAGGAACAGGTAATTGCTCAAAAACACAACATGACTTTACAGAAGCAGAAAATCAATCAACGTTATCTTTATAATCATGATCTGCATTCAGGAACAAAAATACAGCAGGAGCAACAGAGTCTGATTCAGAACAAACAGAGGTGTAAAGTCCAGGTTCAGAAAGTAAAAGTATTTTGTTCCAATCACCTGGATTTGGCAATTAGCACAGTTTTTCAGTCAGAAGATAATACTAATTATTGAAATCAGCTGACTGAGTTCATGGGTGGAATAAACATATGGCAGGACTTTTACTTTCTGACCACAATACTCCTCTGGAAACAAATGAGTCAATTCAAAAAAAAAAAAAAAAAATATATATATATATATGAGCAATATCACACAAGTAGCAGTGCAATATCGCTGTATATTAGCACGGCTGTGATTATTCGGACGTATAATCACAGTGTGCTGATATACAGCCATATCGCACGGCTAGTGAATGTGATTTATACAACAGTTCGATGGCACACTTGAGTAAATAAATAAGAAACAACAACGGAGTGTCTTTAAAAACACTCTTTTCTGCAGAACTATCCACATAGCAACATTGTGACATCCGGGCATCTACAAAAGAGCCAGTGGCAAATTCCCGAAGGGCTGGCCGAGATGATGCTGTTCTCTGCGGGAACATGAAACGGCCGCTGACGGCTTGGAGCTCGCAGGAATATCAGTGCCGGGCAGAGACCGATAATACCATTGTTCACCAGCTTGGTCAAACTCACATCGATAAAAACAGATATTACGTAACAAGTATTGGGGAGGTTATTCAGTTTCTGGCGGTTAATGAACTTGCTCTACGTGGGCACCATCACGGGGGTGGGGATGAGGAAGGTCTTTTAATTTGGCTATTTGATTACAGCCTCCAAACAGACCCTAAACTCACAGAGATCACAAAAAGCATTGCGAAAATGTGAAATACACGTCCAATTGGATTCAGAACGAGATCATTCAAACTCTTGCCGAGACATCCAGACCATATAAGAGGAGGCCGACTCTCCTGGCCTTTGTATTAAAAGTGATGGTACCAGGGATCGGTGTAACATTGAGAATTTGTCAGTCTTCATTAGATTTGTCCACAACTCGATCCCTGTATGTGTGTGACCAAATTCTGTCTCATCTGTCTGACCTGGGTTACACTGGTGACCATTTAGTGTCTCAGTGTTATTATGGTGCTTCTGTCATGTCTGGAGTGAGGGGTGGTTTGCATGGTCCGCCATGACGATCAAAGCAAGCAAGTGATACAAACGGTGAGATGGTCAGGGTGATGTTACTGCGCAAGCATCGTATGGCTGGAAAAGGCTCTCAGCCAATCAGATTCGAGAACCACTAAGAACTGTTGTATATATATATATATATAATGCAATACATTTTACTTATATTGCCTCCTCCTATTTTTTTATGCAAGTCATTCTGTCTCTGTCCCTATAGCTCATTTATTACAATGAAGAGACAGCTCTTTAGCTCAAGTCCATGACCTCTGACCTGTACAACACATTCAAAGTAAGTGAGATGTCAAAGTCAGATATCCATCACAGATGATCACATGACCGCTGTGCCCTACTGTCATCATTACGACTGCAACATCATCAATTACTATTTTGATACTACACTTTTCAATTAATTTAATTTATTCGAGTATATTTAAATGTATAATATGTCTGGTTATCACACAACAAAATTCCCAGTGTTAATAAAACTCCCCAGTGTACATATGTGTCCAACTACAGGGTGTTCAAATTAACACTGAATCAGTGCTGCAGTTAATGAGATAATTAAGTGATTAATTGAGTCAAGTCATCTTCATTTATATAGCGCTTTTAACAATGTAGATTGTATCAAAGCAGCTTTACAGAGATAAACATATAATTTAAGGTAACAGAGATTGTTTTGGCTTTATAGCGGTTCTTGAATAATGTTATTTTCCAGCTAAAGTTTGTTTTGACTGATTCACTTCCATTGAAACGATAACTTGTTATTAAATTAGGGGCCGCTAAGACGACGCAGTTCTCTCTAAACAGACTTTAAACTGAACCTGTTATAAACGCTGATGCCGTTCACATGCGCATTAAGAACTGATTCTATAGTTATGTGCGTTTGAATATATGTGCGCAGGTTTGTAATTCCCTACAAACCATGCCTAAACAAACTACTTGTCTTGCCTATAAGTTTTGATACAGAATTTTATTATATTTGATCACTTCAGGGTAGGTACGCGAACCGAATTCCCACAACGCTTTATCTGTAGAGTGGGAAAGGGATCCTCCATAGGGAGAGGCTAGTTGGCACTTCAGCACTGCATTGTCATCGGGTCCAGGCGAAGCTCCTAATCAGATCTGGATACGGCCTGGAACCAGCAGGCTAGGCACCACCGGCACACGGTGTCACACACCACTCAAGTGAAGCGGCTAGCCTCCCCCGTTCCGCGCCAAATCCTCACTGGCTCCTGGAGAGAAAAGAAAGGGACTCGCATTAACAATCAAACAAAATCACACAAATAATAAACAAAGAAAACTGGAATACAGCCACCAAATATAGCAGCTATAATACTCCAGCCCCCGACCGGTTCCTTCCGCTGCTAGGGCTGACAATCAGCGACTATTGGCACTAAACTAACCGGACCGGGGATGCAGGAGAAACAAACACGTACAAACTGATATGGAATACAAGCATGAGAAATGCCCACAAGTAATCACACAAGACAGAATTTCCCACAAAATAAACCCACTGTTAGACAAAACCAAAATTGAGAAGAAACAATATATAAAAAAACAACCCGGAAAAACAAACCAAAAAAAAATAAACTATACTTGCAAACAAAACCAAATAACCCTGGTAGGTATCCAGGCGGACACCAGGCTGGAGAAACTAGCCTTTCACCATACCTGCCATATAACCACCAGGCGTTAATCCAGCAACACAAATACAATGATAAAAGTAACCTAATTAAACAAAGGAGACGTTGACGGGAAGCAAAGCAGCAGCGGCGTCACGTGCAGCATTCCCCACTATGGCTAGAGAAACCGCAATGATCCATTCTCCATTCACGGTTTAGGTTGAATCACGATCAAACGCAGCGCTGCATGGTTACTCACAACCCGTGCTGCGGATCCGTTTACTGGCCAGCGTTCACCCGCATCTGCCAGCGCGTTCTTACTGAAAGTAATTCCGTCAGAAACTTATTACAATGCCATCGCCACCAGCCCCGCTATAAATAAACTTAAACGAGAACCAAAACAAAACGCCCAGAAGGGTAGAATCCAGAGCTACGAGGACGCGTACACCCGTCAAAATACGGGTTCTTCAATATTCCGGCCACTTCCATCTTATTGGAGTATCAAAGCCCCGCTCAACAAGGACCAATCGGTAAGCCAAATAACTTATCTGGCCACATTCCTAACGCAATTATATTTAGTTTAGTTAAGAGCCCAACCAAAGCAAACACTGATCACCCTAATGGTGACTTTAAACAAAACAATTATTTTCATCATCGACATAAACATCTAAACCTCTATTGATTCTCAATAAGATTTTCTGTAGAAGTCTAGCAGAACCTAACACTCTGTAGTTGGACACGTGTGTACACTGAGGGGTAATTTAACACTGGGGATTTTGTTGTGTATGACGAACAGGAATTGTAGTTTGCAAGTAAAGCTGCAAATTGAATCATTCAGCTTCATCCATAATAATCTTCTGATACGTGCAGTACAATCAATGTTGTTGATAAATTTCATTCGGTCTTTCTTCATCTTATTGTTTTTTTCAGATCAACAAGAAGATGCTGCAGTGAGAGGCGGAGCACAGATGGGCCAATCCTGAGCTCTGTGGGCGGAGCCAGACATGATTAACAGGGACCATCAGTGATGAGTCACTGAAGAGATTTATTTAACCCTCATTTGTTCTCTTTGACTCTTTGCAAGATAATAACCGTTATTATGTTCTGGACTGATGTAATGTGTATATTAGGGGTTGAACGACGTTAGATTTTTTTAAGTCGACTGTTATGACATCAAAGTCGAGTCGACGTCGACTAGTCGCCTACGTCATTCATAAAAACACAAGAGATGGGACTGCTTTGCAACATGCCACAATTTGCAATTTATTAGCAGAAAATTATACAGATAGGCTATTGAAAGACAGCTAGGGATGGGGCTGTTTACACCTGGCCACTCATGCGTTTTCTCAGATTGCATAGCTATCTGATTTATCAAAAGGATTCCATTTACATCTGGTCGCATAAATGTATTTTCGCAAAACGGATATAAATCAGATCTTCAAACCCTGCGCTATGTGCAGATTTAACAGAGTTCACGTCACCGAAAGCAACAGTTCGAGCTGCATTTTATTAATCATCATTTCAAAATCAAAGACCGCAATAAGAGAGAGCGGCAACAGCGCTGGTAAGATCATTTTGTTTCTTTACTTTTAATGAAGATGATTGTGTGTTAACGTCCGCGACTTACTTCCACTTTGATTTGCGATAGTTTTGCTCGTTAGCTTGAAGAATACTCAGATGCTCAGCTGCTCATTTGCGGTGATGCGTACAGCCATAGTTTCGTCATAATGAGTATAACATGACATATATCCTAAACAACCTCTCACACGTTTATTTTTAGCAGTGTTGGGAGGAGTCCAATTTACATATGTGGTTTCAACAAACAGATGCATTTAAAATTGTCCAGTTTCATCTAGAATGCGGCCCAGATCTCCTTCTGAAGTTGTTTGAGCGATAGGATTTAAATCCGTCTCGAATGCGTTTCGGAGGGCATTTACAGCTGGTCTCTTCACGATCGGATAGCTATCCCATCACAGAAACGCATGAAGTGGCCAGGTGTAAACAGCCCGCTGTTATTTCCACACACTTGATGTGCCACTGTTGCTTTCTTGCTGCAATGACCCTGTGGGCTCTTCATCTGTTGTCGTCTGCAACGCGGCCATGTTGTTAGGATCAAAATTAGCGCAATCATAGTGTCACATGATCAACGCGACTAGTCGACGTCAAGCTTAAAGCGTCACGGCATTGCATTAAGGTCGACTAGTCGATTAGTCGGTTCAACCCCTAGTGTATATATATATATATATATATATATATATATGTTACTTTTTGTTTCTTTTTTTTTTTTGGAGTGTAATTTTGCAACATAGATTAACATAGATTTTCTTTTCCATGTTATGTTTTTTTTTTGTTTGTTTGTTTTTTTCCAGCATTTTTGGTCATCAGTTTTTAGGCTAAAACTTAGAAACCAGAAATATACTTCTTATCAGTATTGGAATGCAACAAGTTTATTATCTTTATGTATTATGTTGTATTGTGTATTTTTTGAAGAGTTTCCTCTTCATGTTTTTATAACTAGAGCCAGTGCTTCGATAAACTTGATTATTAACCTTATGCTGTTAAAGGGTTAGTTTATCCAAAAATGTAAATTCTGTCATTAATAACTCAACCTCATATTGTTCCAAAAATGTGTTAAAAATGATTAATTAAGAATAATTAAGTGATTAACTAAGTGATGATTGTGAAAGGTTACAAATTTATTAAATGTTTCATAAAGGTTTAACAGTATTTTTAACTAAGAAAGTACACACAGTTTTCTCCATTTTGAGGCATATGATGACATTAACCTTTTCGTCATGTCCCAAAGTACAGCCAGGGCCTTTTGTCTCTATGATAGTGTTAATGTTTGAGTGATCTAATCAGGCTGATTGTATCACCATCAGGCCTGACACTGTCATCCTGATGAACTCAGGTAAACAGCTGAGTCATGAATCATTTACATGCATTGTTCAGAGTGACTCCTCCTTTAGGTAATCCCGCCCTCTTTGTAAAGTATAAACTAAGAATGTAAAATTCCTTTAGTCAGACGATGTTGGAATGACTGCAGCGACAAGCAATAAAGATCTTCTGCTTGGAAAACTTCCCCGTCTCCTGGTCTGAGCTTCTAACTTTTCTACAAGGAAAAAGATCACAACAATTGGCCATTAGTGGTGACACCTAATGTTAAAAAGAGGAATCATTGAAGGAAAGAAAAACAACAAGAACAGAAAAAAGAGAAACACAAGAACTACCGACTTCGAGCCATTACACATTATTGCACTTATTATTAGCAGTTGGACTTTATTTATGTTTCTGCTCGTCTCTTTTTCTGTTCTCTTCTTTCCTTCAGTGATTCTGCTTGTTAACAGGCTTATTAAGGCTGAGGTGACTCCATATTTAATACACACAGATTCTGTGACTCAGATAAGGTCCAGTTCTGGTTTATTTCTTTGCTCTTGGCTGACATGTGGCATTGCTATGGCCTGCTTGTGGCCCAGATCTGGCAAACAGGAGTGAGCCGCCCAAGGGCCGTCATTCCACACTGCATGTCAGATCATCTTTCCACAAGTGCCAGATGTGGGCCGGATCTGGGATGAAACAACACTCAAAAAAATTATATGTTGGCTTTACTTAACTTTTTTTTTGTAAACAGGTTCCACCGGTTCAACATAACTATGTTTCGTTAAACAAACATAATATGTTCATGTAACTTCAACAACATGTAATTTGGTCATTTTAAGCGACCCAATTAAACTCTGAGCTAATGAGTTAATTAAGTGAATAATTGAGCGATGATTGAGCATTATTGAAGACACCTGATGTTAACAAGCAGAATCACTGAAGGAGAAAACCGGAATGTTTAAGTCACCATTATGGAGATAAGTGTGTTTTAGTTGGGCTCTTGACCATTAACTCATTAACTTTAGAGTTTGTTTGGCTGTTGTTTATGAGTTATAACAACCGGATGAACAATGAACAAAGGTGATCTGATGGTGTTGGTTGTGTTTTAACATAATCATTATTTCACAATCATTTGACCTGAGTCACTGAACTTATATTAAACTCAGTTTCTGAGTTAAGTTTACCTTATGGATTATAGCAGCACTGTCATTGTAGAGCATACTATTTTTAGCCTTTTCAATGAAATTCAAATGATCAAATCAATAAATAAAGAAGAAACTTCTTAAAAAATATCTTGAGTAGGCACACACAGACATCAAGAATCAGCCTGTGAATCTCAACAATAAACTTAAACTTAACTCAGAAATAGGGTTCAATATAAGTTGTGATTCAGGTCAAATGATTGTGAAATAATGATTATGTTAAAACACAACCAACACCATCAGATCACCTTTGTTCATTATTCATCCGGCTGTTATAACTCACGTACAACAGCCAAACAAAATCTAAAGTTTATGAGTTAATGGTCAAGAGCCCAACTAAAACACACACTGATCTCCATAATGGTGACTTAAATATTAAATATTGTTAACATCAGGTGTCTTCAATAATGATCAATCATCACTCAATTATTCACTTAATTAACTCATTAGCTCAGAGTTTAATTGGGTCGTTAAAATGACCAAATTCCATGATGTTGAAGTTACATGAACATATTATGTTTGTTTAACGAAACATAGTTATGTGGAACCGGTGGAACCTGTTTACAAAAAAAAGTTAAGTAAAGCCAACATATAATTTTTTTGAGTGAATGTTGTTATCTGGGTATATGCTTATAACTTACTCACGCGTCGACGCTGCTTTGCTTAAATGGTGATTAGACTCGGTGATTTAGGCGCAAAGAACTTGAACAAGAGAGTGAACATGAAAGCGTGTTATTTTTTTATGCCACAAATTTCCCGCTCAGTGTCTGTCACACACAACTGCACAGAAACACACACACACACACAAACTGAATTTGGTGCATATATTTCAACATTACTTTGTCTATTGTTATCAGTTATATTTTAAATACGAGCGAAATATCCTGAAATGAAATTAATCTAACGTCAGCAACCATCACATTTTGTCAACTTCATGAAATAATGTAGCCATAGCTGCTACGTTAAATAAATAAAAGAAAAATAGGTAATAGTTGGCTAGTTTAATAGATTTTTAGCTTTAAATTAGTTTGCTGACTATAAACTAGCTAGGCTAGCTACATAACTGTCCAAACTGGATTAGCAACGGTCCAATGTGATTAATAAACAATGATAGTGTAAACAAATACATGGATGATTACTTCATATATAGTTTTACAAGTCATTACACAAATATGAACGAATATTTACTTACCAGAATTGATAATGATGGAAGATAAAATCTACCGAGTGACGACAACAAACTCTCCAGCTGCCAGCATTGCCTATGAACGAGATCTGTTTCGCGCTTCACGTGATCTCGCGATAAATAATGAGAACATATACCTTAATGGTTCAGCATATGTTTTTAAGTTGAGGCGACACATACTCTAGTTAAGGCGAGACACTACAGGTGAATAGGGTAAAACAATTTACTTACAGATATCACCATGAAACTTTACCAGTTGATTACTCACATGAATAGGAGAAAAAAATGTATTGCAAGTTTTCTGTAATTTTATGTTTAAATATGCTAATCAGGCTATATCTAATTAAATATGCGCTAATTTGCATATATTTTGAAGTGACAAATCTGACCATTGAAAAAAACAAGGTTCAAAATGATTTTTACATTTTGTTGATATATTCAATGAAAAGACATTTTCAGAGGGGATTATTAATATCTCCTTTTGTTACCCTGTAAATCAGAAAATACTGGCAATAGCCTTAAAAAATTGATTTCCGCCCTATTTTTAGGCATAAAATGTCATATAAATCAGGCCCAGAATGATATATCAACAAATCCCTCTGAACAAACCTTCACAATATAGTTAGGAATACGGCTGTAAAGTTTGGTGTATGTAGGTGCTACAGACGTGAAAAATCGTCACTAGGAGTGTGAGAAAAAACTCATTTTGAGAAAATGGCCTTTAAAGATTTTTATGGCAAAATTCCACTCATTTCTATTGAAAGCCATGAATTACAGACAAAATATGTTTTAGGTCCAAGTAAAATCCATGTATCACACTGTTTAACATCTAAAACTCATTACTGCTTCATCCATCACTGATCATAACATCCAAAACAACACATCACCAGTCCATCACACAGGTGGAATGACAAAAACTAACTATATCACACCTATAGTAGACGTCACAGAAACATCACGTTACGCTTCTGAAGATGACTGCAGAGTCAGCAGTCGAAACTGTCAAGGTATGACAACAAACTTTAAACTTATCGTATAAGAAATAATCACTTATAAATACAAATAGTAGGCTAAATGAACTCATAATCTTTCCACATTTTGAACTACCACGGAAATGTCAGAGCGCGTCACGTGACGATTCTGAACGAATCACGTTGTCAGAAATTGGCATCAGCCAATGAGATTGCGCATGTCGAGTAAATGGCCCATTTTACTTTCATGATTCGTTGCTGATAAATAGGAAATGACCATATTTGGATCCGACAGCATTGAAGAGGAGAGAGAGAGCTTTCCAACGGTATATGTGATGACAGGGAGCAGACAGCGATCGCGGAGCAGCAGGATGATTTAGAACGCCAACTTTTGATGAATTTGAGGCGAAATCTACACACGCAAACAGACAAAGTGTAGTAAAATAAAGACCTAAATGTGTATTTTGGACTTTTTTCAGCACAAGTCTGAAAGAATACATGTTATTGAAGACAAATAGCCCAAAATCTCAAAATTGACCAGTGAAAAAAAAACGATGTTTTTGCCTGCCGTGTCTCGCCTTAAGTCAACTTACAGACTAGTTGAGATAGGGAAAACTTAACATGTTAAGTTGAACGAACAAATTCAGAAACTACAAGTTGTATCAACTTACAAAATTACATTGAACTAACTAAAATGCGGAATCATTTTTTACAGTGTGTGGTGTCCCATTTTCTACAACATATTTCTTTGACAAATCTACCCCAATTTTCACCTGTATATTCCTTTTATTTAAGAAATCCATAATCCAATTAAACATTTTCCCTACAACTCCCATTAAATGTAATTAGACCCTCCTTCCACAACATGTCGTATGCTTTCTCCACATCAAAAAATACTGCTACTACAATTTCTTTATTTACTTGTGCTTTCCTTATTTCCTCCTCCAAACTTATCACAGGATCCATTGTATTTCTTCCTTTTCTAAAACCACTTTGACAAAGCCATTTTATTTCTACTCTCTAAAAAGTATATTAGTCTTTCATTTATCATGCGTTCCATTATCTTGCATAAATGCGTTGTTAATGCAATTGGTCTGTAATTCACAGGATATCTTGGATCTTTTCCAGGCTTCCTTATTGGAATAATTACTGCCTCCTTCCAGCTTTGTGGAAGCCTTCCTTCCTCCCACACCTTGTTTTATAACTTCAATACTTTCCCCAGCCCCTCTATAGATGTTTTAACATACTGTAACACACTTCATCCTTTCCTGGAGCCGCTTTCCCTGACCTATCCCGTGCTGTCTGCAACTCTCCCATCCTTATACTGCGTTTTTGTTATTTCTATTGCTATTCTTCCTTCCTCTGTCAAGTTACTAGAACTGTTTATACTAACAAAACCTTTTGGCATCATATCTACCTTTTCCTTATTCGTTATCGCATTCTCATTTCCTACAGTCAAAACTGGGTAATTCCATTCTCTTTTAGCCTCCTCCTCCTAAACAATTTATTACTTTCCTCCTGGAATTTTCCCCAATCAGTTTTCTCAAAAATCCTTTTTCCACTTGCTTCCCCAATACTCAATACTACCTCTATATTTATTTTACACCACACTTGATAATGATCACTACCTATTGTGCCATCTTTATGCACTGACCAATCACATCTTGCTGCAATTCTATTTGAAACTAAAGTGAGATCTAATACTGATTCTTTTCCAGTGTTAACATCAATTCTTGTACCTACACCATTATTTAAACACACTAAATTCTTCTCATCAATCATTTCTTCTATTATTTGACTATTATAATCATTTTTTTCACTCCCCCACAATGTGTTATGCCCATTAAAATCCCCACACCATATAATATCTCTTCTAGCTTTTTTTTCTCTAGCCTTTTACAAGGATTATAATAATTAAAAATCATTACATGGTACAACCGTTTGATTGACAGACTTACTGTCCAATGATTCTAGGTGGTCTTGGAAATGATTGGCTGGAGTTTTTCCGAGTCCTGCCCGTTCCACAGATGATTAAATTGCTTAATGTTCATTTCAGTGCTTCTAACTCAGTGGCTGTAAGTGGGTTATGAATAGGATTTCAAGTGATTTTGAAAAAAATGTACAAAAAAGAGAATCACACACCTTTAATCTCATGAGTTGCATTGATTACTCCTGCAATGAATGTGACCAGTTTCTTCTTTTCTATCCATGCTTTCCTCTTCCCTTGCTGAACATTAATTTCCTCTTGTCCTTTATTCACTCTTATCTCTATATTCTGGTTCCTCTGTCCATTCATCTTAACTGCTTCAGCATATGACACCTTCTCTTTTTGTCTTATCTTCTGTACTTCCACCTCTTTTTTTAAGTGCTTCACATCCCCAGTATGCTACACTATGATTTCCTCCACAGTTACAACACTTAGGTTGTGTTCCCTCACCACACATCCCATAATCATGTTCACCTCCACATCTAGTACACCTTCTTTTCCCTTTGCACATTTTAGCTGTATGCCCAAACTCCTGACAGTTGTAGCATCTCATTGGTTTCTGCACATATTATCTTACATTGTATTTTACATATCCAAAATATACCTCTTTAGGTAATTCTTTCTCCTCAAATTCAGTCAGTATTGATTCTGTCTCCTTTTTCTCTATTCCTTTGGTCAGCCTTTTTAAATTTTTCACTGTGAAATTACCCACTCTCATGTTTTCCATTATTTCTTTATTATTGACATTAATGGGAATCCTTTGCATCCATTAAATCTCTTTTCTCCAACTATTGCAACCTTCTGAACCTTAACTTTCCCAACATATGTCATCTTTTTAGCTTTGTCTAACTGTATCTCATTTTCACATCCAATTAGCAAATTTCCATCTCCTAGAATTCTTGCATATTTCACTTGCCCAATCTGATTCTTGATGATTTTTGTTAATTTAATCGGGTCAATTTTCTTAATTCCGCCTTCTCCTTCAAATCTAACAACTACATTTAATATTCTTTCCTTTACTATATTACCTATACAGGCCGTCGGTCGATAATCCCACTACAAGTTCCTCACACAACCCCTTCTTTAATTATTATTTTAAACTGTACAGTACCTTAACTTCTCAGTCCTTAGTCTTTTGCCTAGTAACTTGTCGCTATGTTTGTCACTATGGCTTCCCTTCTTTTTATTCTGAGAAGATTCTGCTTGTTATCATCAGGTCTTCAATAACGGCCAATCATCACTTAATTATCCCATTAACTTAATGAGATTAACTTCTCATTAACTCATTAACTGATTCAGTGTTACATTTCACACTCTGTAGTGTGGGCACTTGTGCACTGAGGGGTCTTTATTTACGCCTGGGGATTTTGCTATGTAATATGTTTACATAGCAATTATTAAATTATTATTGATTCACTTGATAAACCGTTTATGTTTTAGGAGCTACAGACATATATCAGATTCGTATTGAGTCACTGATGTTAAAGCAACACTTCAAAAACACTGCTGTTTCAGTGGACTTCATTATAGTGTTGAACAGTTCTCACAGCTATTGTGTAATTGTTCCAGAATGTCCACGTCTACGCCTCTGCTTTTCCTGGCTTCTGTTTTAACATCATTGTTTTTCTTTGCGGAAGAGAAAAGCCGAAATGAAAGTGAAAATTAAGAGTTAATGAGGAAAATTCTCTGACCTCCTGTTTCCTCGGTTGTGTTTTATCACTTCACCTCCGATAGATGAGAGACTCACTGAAACACGGTAGAACTATTCCATATTTCTCTGCTTTTACTTCATTCATCACACAACTTTTGTGAAGCACTGGAAAATGTTTTCTGCTGTTTTTGCTTGCATTATTGTTATTGTTCAGCAGTTTTCTGATCTGGAGTCTAGTGAACCATTACATTTGATTATGAAATACTTCATCTATATTCAGCAGATTAATCGTTGTCGACAAATTATGAATAGCTAATTTTATGAGAAATAAAAAGAGTCATAGATACATCTTACTAGAAAAATATCTTATCAATCTCGTAAAATCGAATTAGTTAGACTTAACAATAATAAATAATGCTTGATAATTTACTTTAAATTAAAAAGTAATTGTTCCTATTGTTGTGTTTTGCATGCTGAATCTTGAAGTGACTCAAACATGATCAATTGCAAGATGTTGTCACAAATATAGAGAGATTTGAGAACATAATCAACCCAATTATGTTTCACAAGGTGTTTTTGACATAAATGTTAGCTACAAAGTTGTAAAAGATCATAATTTTACATGATAAATATCAACATTCATACGTGTGTGTGTGTGTGTGTATATGCATATATTTATATATATATACACACATTCCTTTCCTTGTTTTGAAATCAAATAATTGCATCACTGCATTAATAGATAGAGATTTACAATAATATACCAGTATATAATATAATAATTTATAATAATGAAATATTTAATATAAACTCGAAAAATGTGAATATCGTGCAGCAGTTATAATTTTGATGATTATGGCTTACAGCTTATGAAAATCCTAAATTCAAAATATCAGAACATTAGAATATTACATGAAAAAAAAAAAGGATTTTATATACAGAAATGTCGGCCCTCTGAAAAGTATAATCATGTATATAGTTATATATACTAAATATAGTAGTTTCACCTTTTAATTTGAATTACTGAAATACATGAACTATTGCACGATATTCGAATTTTTTGAGTTTCAGCTATAAATGAAGGGAAGAGATTTACAATAATATAAAAGAAGGTCCAAGCGCCCAACCAAAGGGAACACTGATCACCATAATGATCAGTTCAGACAAAAACATTTTAGGAAAATCAACATCAATTTATGAAGTCAGCTTATGTAATGTTCTTTCAAATTTTTCAATTGTATTGTCAGTTGAACATTTCAGATGATTTTGGGAAATCAGTGAATGTAAAGTGGACGAAATTAGTGAAATTAGTGAAAAGTCTATTAAGATTTTTTTTTCTTGAAAAAATGGTTCTCAAACCAAATACTTGGGTTTTTTGAGTAAAAAAAGGCATAGTTTGTGAATAGTAGTAAAACTCTAGTTCCCCATCGTTGTAACTCTGAGTTCCGTCGGATGACGACGATTGGGGTTTCGCTTAGAAGCCTATCACCTTCGAGTATGACAAAACGAGCCAATGGCAAGAAAATGTCATGGGTCTGCGGAATTTGCATAGCGTAACTCCGCCCCATGTTGTGGGTATATAAGGAAGTACGCTGGCATAACGCAGTCATGTTTTTGCTTCGGAGCTGAGCGTCCTCTCACTAAAAGAGTCCTGATCTATGGAACCTACACGTGTGGCTTCTCGACGGGACGAGGCAGGTTTGAGTACCCTACCACCAGGTGGTGGCTACCATCACTTCCTCGAGAGCTTTGTCCTCGAGACACCTCTACGAGTTGAAGTGGAACCTCTTCGTCTTCTGGTGCTCTTCTCGCTGAGAAGACCCCAGTACTTGCCCTATCAGAGTTGTGCTTTCCTTTCGTCAGAATGGGTTGAAGAGATGGCTGTCTCCCTACACTCTAAAAGTCTATGTGGCCGCTATTGCCGCTCATCATGTCCTAATTGAAGGTAAGTCCATCGGAAAGCACGACCTGGTCATCAGGTTTCCTAGGGGGGCGAGGAGACTGAATCCTCCTCGCTCTCCTCTCGTACCCTCTTGGGACCTCTCAGTGGTCTTGACTGCCCTGAAGAGTGCTCCCTTTGAGCCTCTGTTAAGAGGGTAGGGGACCTGCAGGCATCTTCAGTAGACGAAGCGTGCCTGGAATTCGGGCCGGCTGACTCTCACGTGATCCCGAGACCCCGGCCTGGATATGTGCCCAAGGTTCCTACCACTCCCTCCGGGACCAGGTAGTGAACCTGCAAGCGCTGCCCCCGGAGGAGGCAGACCCAGCCTTGGCACTGCTCTGTCCAGTACGCGCCCTCCGCGCTTACGTAGTCAGGACGCAGTGTTTCAGGACCTCAGACCAGCTCTTTGTCTGTTATGGTGGGAAGCTGAAGGGAAAGGCTCTCTCAAAGCAAAGGTTGTCTCACTGGATAGTGGACGCCATTGCTTTGGCTTACCAGCAGCAAGGTCGACCGTGCCCCCTTGGTGTGAAGGCACACTCCACCCGGAGTGTCGCCTCCTCTTGGGCTCTAGCGCATGGCGCCTCGCTGGCAGACATCTGCAGAGCTGCAGGCTGGGCGACACCCAACACATTCGCAAGATTCTATAATCTCCGAGTGGAGCCAGTATCCTCCCGTGTACTCGCTTCAACTAGCCGGTACTAGGATCAGCTCAGGTGTCTTCGCTTGCTCGCCATTCCACTCCTCGGACTGGATCAGTGCGATATTCTCCTCAGGTGAGTTTCCCCGAGTAGCCCTGAGTTCCTCCAGCGCTGTTGACGTCAACGCCAGAGTTTTGCCGCTGGCAGCTTTTGCGTTGGCCAGGTGCTCCATGTGCATGGTTCCCCTTTGGCGACCCCCACATGTGTATTTCCACTGTAAGACTCTCTGAGCATGTGTCTTTCCCTTGGCAAGCCACCTTGCCACCCCTGGAGTTGAAAGATTCCACCCTGTGGGCTGGACACTCCAGTGTTCTTCCATATGCATCCCTCCGGGTCATATGTGTATTTTTAAGTCCTCTCTTCGGGCAGGCAGTGTGTTTGCATATTCTACTGAGATTTGCTTCCCAGTGTACCTTGGTATTCCTGTGCTGAATAGGAGTCCTTCGTCCATGCTAAGTTTTCACGACAGGGATCTCAGATTTACGCAGGGCACTGGAAGACAGCTGTGAAGGTGGCGTGATTAGACTGGTAACCCCAATCGTCGTCATCCGACAGAACTCGGAGTGACAACGATGGGGAACGTCTCGGTTACGTATGTAACCCTCGTTCCCCGAGTAGGGAACGGAGACGTTCCGTCTTATGGCCACTTCCGCTGTACCGCTGGAAATGCCTGAGTTCAGTCTCGGCTCCTCAGCAGGAAAACATGACTGCGTTATGCCAGCATACTTCCTTATATACCCTGTATATTTCTGTATTTGCTTGAGTTTTGAACTTTTGCAGTGTGTTTCTGTTTTTGCAGTGTGTTTCTGTATTTGCTTGAGTTGTGAACCTTTGCAGTGTGTTTCTGTATTTGCTTGAGTTGTGAACCTTTGCAGTGTGTTTCTGTATTTGCTTGTGTTGTGAACTTTTGCAGTGTGTTTCTGTATTTGCTTGAGTTGTGAACCTTTGCAGTGTGTTTCTGTTTTTGCTTGTGTTGTGAACTTTTGCAGTGTGTTTCTGTATTTGCTTGAGTTGTGAACTTTAGCAGTATGTTTCTGTATTTGCTTGTGTTGTGAACTTTAGCAGTGTGTTTCTGTATTTGCTTGTGTTGTGTGAACTTTTGCAGTGTGTTTCTGTATTTGCTTGAGTTTTGAACTTTTGCAGTGTGTTTCTGTTTTTGCAGTGTGTTTCTGTATTTGCTTGAGTTGTGAACTTTTGCAGTGTGTTTCTGTATTTGCTTGAGTTGTGAACTTTTGCAGTGTGTTTCTGTTTTTGCAGTGTGTTTCTGTATTTGCTTGTGTTGTGAACTTTAGCAGTGTGTTTCTGTATTTGCTTGTGTTGTGAACTTTAGCAGTATGTTTCTGTATTTGCTTGATTTGTGAACTTTTGCAGTGTGTTTCTGTTTTTGCAGTGTGTTTCTGTATTTGCTTGTGTTGTGTGAACTTTTGCAGTGTGTTTCTGTATTTGCTTGAGTTTTGAACTTTTGCAGTGTGTTTCTGTATTTGCTTGTGTTGTGAACCTTTGCAGTGTGTTTCTGTATTTGCTTGTGTTGTGAACTTTAGCAGTGTGTTTCTGTATTTGCTTGTGTTGTGAACTTTAGCAGTGTGTTTCTGTATTTGCTTGTGTTGTGAACTTTAGCAGTATGTTTCTGTATGAACTTTTGAATTTTTGATGAACTTGTGCTTGTGTATTTGCTTGTGTTGTGAACCTTTGCAGTGTTTTTTTGTATTTGCAGTGTGTTTCTGTATTTGCTTGTGTTGTGAACTTTAGCAGTATGTTTCTGTATTTGCTTGAGTTGTGAACTTTTGCAGTGTGTTTCTGTTTTTGCAGTGTGTTTCTGTATTTGCTTGTGTTGTGAACTTTTGCAGTGTGTTTCTGTTTTTGCAGTGTGTTTCTGTATTTGCTTGAGTTGTTAACCTTTGCAGTGTGTTTCTGTATTTGCTTGAGTTGTTAACCTTTGCAGTGTGTTTCTGTATTTGCTTGAGTTGTTAACCTTTGCAGTGTGTTTCTGTTTTTTGCTTGTGTTGTGAACTTTTGCAGTGTGTTTCTGTATTTGCTTGTGTTGTGAACTTTTGCAGTGTGTTTCTGTATTTGCTTGTGTTGTGAACCTTTGCAGTGTGTTTCTGTATTTGCTTGTGTTGTGAATTATTGTCTTCTACTACTGTCATAAAATCTGTCATGGTTACACCAGGGGATACTGTCTATGGGGGATACACGGATACAAGCGTGCATTTGTTGACAAGCCGATACCCCCGAACTCTGCAGAGGGAGTTCTCACGTCTTGGGCAGACTGCCAGCGTTGTGTGTGAAATGTCTTCATCCCAGGTACATTGGCATATATTTCAGCATGTCATATGAATATAGTTTCATGGGCTTTATTTTTTTCAAACGCCAAAAGATCGTGTAGCTCACGTTTACAAGCCAGTGTCTTTATAGTAGCCTATTGGCTACTGTTTTACATAATGGATATGCTAATTCAATTCAATGTTTGTGTGGTAGGTAATAGCCATATCATCAATATTATAATATCAAGCTACCATAGATGAAACTGCAAATTTGAAAAATAAATAAACAAACACGACTGCAGACTGCAAACATGACAAATCAGCCTGCAGACATTAGGATAGTTATCCTGAACGATTATTTTGTCCGTCTAATCATGTATTATTTGCAAGAATGTAACCAAACTTGTAAACACCGTTTAGACATAGGCTACTGATTTATTTATTTTTTGACAGCCAGCATCGGTCGGGCACCCCTCCTCCTCCTTTAGCTCACGCCAGCGAGAGAACGCTGGACCAATATTGATCCTCGTCCAGCCTTTTATTTTGTCACTCTCCCTTTTTCTCTTTCTACTGTCCTCCGACAAAACCTTTGGCTTCTTGGTTTTACTTGCTGCTTCAGCCATGACAACATACAGAGGTAAAAAAAAAAAAAAAAAAAAACGCTTTTTTGGGCTCTCACGTCATAATTTGAGGAAGTGAGGTATGCCGTAAAGCAGTCGAATTTTGTAGTTCTTTTTGTGCTCCTACCCGAAACCCAAAGTTACATGCCCTCATTTATCATTCTTGCGTAGAAATTGGCGTATATGTTGGCATAAGATTATGCTTACACTCCTCTCACCGCCTGATGTATGAAGCTGTGCGTACCTTTGAAATCCAAGTGCACGCAATACCTGCCCTTGAAAAATGCGGCGGCTGAAAACGATCATCATTAGAATAACACGCCCCAATATATTCAAGTCTCCGCTTCCCCCACGCCCTCATTTTACGCCATGGACACACGGAAGACGGCAAAGAAGAGAAACTTCTCCGACGTGGAGATCAAATGACCTATCACAATGCATTATTTTACAGCACGTGTTTTGAAACAATTAGCATTTAATATCGTATCACGTCACATGTATTAGGGTGTACAATAGTGATGATGATGTGATGTGGAGTACCATTCATTCACATTAATAATTGCATGTCAATTTGTAATATTCTTATTCTTATTATTATTCATGTTCGCATTTATGAGGAAAAAACAATGATACGGACGTGAGCGCTCTGAAAGCGGCACTAAAAGATAGGCTATTTTAAAACTTTCACAGAGACATCAAACATAAAGCACAAAACCTTTCTTTAAACTGAATTTTGTTTTGTATTAATTGTATCTTAATTTTAATCAATGTTTCATCAACCAATTGCCTGGATTTAATAAATAAGAAATAAATATAGCAGACGATAATCACGAAACGGAGGCGCCGGCGCGTGAACTGGAGCTCGTCTCATAAATGAACCGAAACTCCGCGTATAGCCTCTCTCACAGACATGTCCACTTTTAAACAGAACAATTCAAAATGAAAGAAAACAGATTATAGACTGCTCTCTGCTGCTTATGTAATCTGAAATGTGCATTTCTCTCTGGCGCGTTCACTACTGCGAAGACTGCGAGTCAGCATCGTCAACTTCATCTTTGCAGCCGACACAAAGAAAACACTTCTTTATTAATAAACAATTAAAATATCTCCATGCTATATTTTACATATTCATAATCATTACTTTTGCCGGTTCTTTGTGACAGATTTTTACACTGAAGTTTATAATTAGCCTACTATGTGTTTGTTGTTGTTGTTTTTGTCATATGTTTTAGTTTGTCAGCGTTTTGTGGTGTTAGGAATTGTTTTTCTGCGCATTTCCGCACTAACTCAAAACATGCGTACATGTACACCACCTCCTGAGCTGGCGTAGGATTTGAGCGTGCCGTATGCCAACGTCCATATTGATAAATCTCAAAGTCACCGTGGTTTTGGGTGTACGCCAGGTGTACGCTGGAAATTTGGTGTACGCACTTTTGATAAATGAGGGCCATAGTGCCAGTAAAAGCGATACAGACACCGTCAGGCTATGGCAGACCTGTCATTCAACCTATTGTAAGTCAATGTACCATCTCAAGGGTTTTGGAAAAAATATTATAAAGGTTGAAAAAGTTACATAGTGCTGCTTTAATACAATCGAACTATACTCCACAGTGATGAATCCCCCTCAAAAAAAGCTATAAGCTTCATTGGCATATATACCAGTGTTTCTCACAGAATTGTTGGTAAAACTGTTGTGAGTGGAATTTATTTTGCTATTTAAATGTTAAATTCATCAATCTGGTGCACTTTGAGAGCAAAAAATTAAAAGCCCCAACCCATATTCAGTGTGCAAATTAAACAAAGAAAAATACAAACCTCTTTTAGTTACAAACCTCTTTTAGTTACAGTGTCTGTCTACATTACTACTACATAATAATTATACTATTAATCCCATCATAGTAATAGCCATATATTTTAAAATAAATGCACTGAGAAATAAAGGTTTTGTATCATTGTGTCATTGATATGAGTTTTGTACTAATTTCTATACTTGAAAGAGTATATTTCTATACTTCACATTAAAGATGTGATTGGCCCAGCCCAGTGTCAATCAAGAAATTAACCAATGGGCCGCTGATCTACATGTTTCATGGGCCGGTGTGTCAGAAAAAAAACTAACGCTGACATTTTTTGACTAATGCATTACACCGGCTCTAACCCAGCGCTGTCACTTAAACAAAACAAAACGAATGGGCCGCCGATGTACGAGTTTAATGGGCCGTATGTCACGGAATGGGTAATTCCACTGGCAGTGCAATAAGGAGAGTGGGAAGCTCTGGGACAATCGAAGTCGAGTCTTCCCGGACCACTAAACTGGAGACCCCCGAAGTCGGGTCCTCCTGGACCACCGGACTTGAGACCGCCGAAGTCGGGTCCTGGACCACCGGCCGAAGGGAAGCGACAGGAGCCCTCCTCCTGCGCTGGCGAGGTGGTGTGAGAGTAACTGCATCTGGGGGTGCTGCAACTCCTTCAGCCTCCGCTGGATTGGAGGCTGATGGGTCGCACCCTTTCTTCCTCCTCCCTCTCCTCGAAGGGGTCATCAGAGGACCGGGGACTTGGCAGTTGGTGAGGTCACTGGGAGGTGGGCCAAGAGGCGAAAGACCACCCTCCCAGTCTGCATTGGCCCCGCGATTGTAAACGTACCCCACAAACTGCCAGAAAGATAACATCCCCAGCATTCCCATCTCCCAGGCAGGCACAGGCTTATTGAGGCTGATGTTAACTCTCTGGGGTCGGCTATCCCCTAAGACATGTTATTGTTAGTAGCATGTTAGCAGCATGTTATTGTTGCATAAACTTTACATTGTAGCTACTAGTTAAACTGGTGCCAGACTAAAATGTACGTTATGAAATGTGATTGGAGTAAAAACATGAAGCCTAATGCTAAATGTATAGCCTATACATGTAGCCTATGACTCGAGAATGTTTTTATGTTTGATAATTAAACACAGCACGATATAACAGAAGGCTCGTATGATAGAGAATATTATAATGTTTAGACCGGTGTTTATTGTTAAATACTGTGTTTGTGGATATCTGCTCACACGTAGATATAATTATGTAAGAATAATGTTTCATAGTTTGGACCGTCTCAATCGCATTCAGTAAATGTTTGCACGCGCTTGTTTGAGTCACTCGCGCTGTGGGTTTGAAAAGCAAAACAAACCAAACATTAGGCTTCATGTTTTTACTCCAATCTAATTTCATAACGTCGTGGATAACGCATAACGAATGGAAACGTTTTAAGTAACATGATAATCCATATAGTTTTCTCTAGTGTAGTGTTACTGGACTTTTTAACGATTTATAGGCTGCCTGCTATAGGCTATTGTTATTATTTTATGCAGCCCTACATATGCCTACAAGGCACAACACACTTAGGAGTTTAAATATATAGTGTATGTATGTATTTAGTAAATTTCATAATTTTAACCAGTAAAATCTAAAATAGTTTCTCCTGATATCAGCATGTTCACAAGTGTGTTTTTTTTTGCAATTTTTTTTTTGAGGCCCGAGGCTTTTCACCCCCAGACTGTGGGGTTACAGAAGTTCTCTCCTTCATTCAAGAGCTACTGGATAAGGGCAGGACCCCATCCACACTCAAAGTTTATGTGGCGGCCATAGCAATGTTTACAAAACCAGTTACTGGCCAGTCACTGGGAAAGAAAGATCTGGTCGTCCGCTTCCTTAAAGGAGCCAGGAGGCTGAATCCTCTTAGACCCCCTTCAGTCCCCATATGGGACCTTTCTACGGTTCTGGAAGCCATGAAAGGTACCCCTTTCGAGCCAATCCATTCATCGGACATGAAACATTTGTCATTCAAGACAGCGTTTCTTATGGCTCTTGCTGCAGTGAAGCGCATAGGGGACTTACAAGCGCTCTCAGTGAGCGCGACGTGTATGGAATTTGGGCCAAATGACTCGAAGGTCATACTCAAACCGAGACACGGATACGTGCCTAAATCCCTCAACACGCCATTCAGGGCCCAGGTTATTTCCCTGTCCGATCTGCCGGTTCACAATGGGGAAAAAGACGTGAGCTTCCTTTTGCCCAGTCAGGGCATTAAAGGCTTATGTGTCTCGCACGTCTGTTTTCAGACAGACTGAGCAGCTCTTCGTTTCGTTCAGGACGTTCCAAGGGTCTTCCCTGGACTCTCTGTGAGTTCCTGGTGATTATGCACTATATGAGCCCCGGGCACCTGCCCTTGGGACTTTGGTGTTGGATCCCAACACGCACGGCGTTTTACACTGTGTTCCCCTAGCGTAAGATATTATGCAGTACGAGAGTACCTCTCGAAAGAGAACGTACTCGGTTACTGAGGTAACCTCAGTTCTCTCTAGAAGAGGGAACGAGTACTGCGTATCTTGCCGTGCCTGCAACACGCTCTGGTTCGCTTCGGCGATGAAAAAACAGATTATATCAGCCCATCAAGCTATATTTATAGGCCCAGGCCATGCCTGTTATGGCGGGACGTGACGTAGTGGGTGCGAAGTGCCCCCATTGGATATGACTTCACAAAGAGCCTCTCTCGATAGGCTGCTGCAGTTGCCGCAGGACAGCCAATAGGCACGCGAGCCGTCTTGCCTATGTCTGCATGCGGCCGCAACGCGTTTTACAATAATTCAAAATTAAGACAATTTTTTGGCTTCAATATTTCGAGGAAAAGAGATTTTCCCCTAGCGTAAGATATTACGCAGTACTCGTTCCATCTTCTAGAGAGAACCGAGGTTACGTTAGTAACCGAGTACGTTTTCCTGCTAAATCTAGCCTTGGAGAATATCCTTTCTGCTGGTGTGCATCCACACTTTAGATTTTCTTATCCCAGACATTGTTGAAGATTTAAATCCCTGCCGCCAACACGATTCTCTGTCAGTCACGGATCGTGGAAAGTGAAACTTAAATCTGTCGCAGTGATGGTTGGATTTATTCACGCACGTTAAACAATATTTATGAAAAGCTTCTTCTTTTTACATTTTTATTTACAGCATTATCATATTAGGCTGTATATTAACTTATTGACAGAAAATCAGTAGTTCTATGTGAAATCAGACATTGAGCACCCCCATATAGCCAATATGGCATGATCCTTGTTTCATAACACCTCTGTAATTCGACTGTGTGATTGGTAGTCGAATCAGGCTCCTCCTATTGAGGCATCGAATCTTCTCATTTTTGGGGTCACCCCTAATATTTGTGTGTGTGTGTGTGTGTGTGCTTTTCATTCTATCTTAATGTCAAAAGTGGAAACCTGGATCAGAATGTAATAATAAAAACATATGTTATGACCCATTTAAATATGTTAAGATATAGAAATAGATGTTTACATCATATTCAATGTAGGTACAGTAACTAATTGTTTATTGGTTGTTGTAGGTCTTGCCCTGGTGACGTCAGTCAGGATGGCTCCTCCTCTTCCTCTTATATTTCTGCTCATGATTCAATGTGAGTGACTGATGTTACAGCTATTAGTTATATAGATATTATTTGTAAAGAATCCATCAAGTCAAATGTCTTTTCTGCTATTCTTCTTCATCTCTCCACTCATCATTTTACTTTGCTCATTAGAATTAGTTGTCGATTGTTGACATCAATTGACCCTCCGCATGGAATTTGATTGACAGGCGATCTGACCAATCATAATCCGCCATCCGCAGAATTCACAATTTTTGTCCGACAAAGCAGTCAGGAGAGTTAATAGATTAACGTTGGAGGATTTGAATTAAAAATGTTCATTCATGTTTATTTGATACTATAAATAAACTAGAAGGAAGAGCAGATTTAACTGAGGTTCTACAGTGATCTGTCAGACACATTAAAGATCCACAAAACGGTATTTACTGTTTAAATTTCTGAAAAAAAATGACCAAATTTGAAACTTTGCTCTTACTTTTTGTTTCATATCAAAAGTAAGCTAGTCTGTCCTGTCTGTCAGCGCGTTGTCAGTGTCGTCTCTGCTTCTCGATGTATTTTTTACTGCGTGAGAACATGGTGAGGCGTGAGAGTGGCGTGGCTTACCGGACATAGCAACAGTAACTAAAGGGGGCGGGTCTTTGCGAATGGTCAATTGTAGAACCTAATATTGCTAGGCGTAATGATTGAACTGTTGATCTACACTGACCCCTACTGGAGCATTTCTGTTCTGACTTCATTTCACTTCTTTAAAGGTGCAATAGCTGATACGGTTTTTTCGTTTTTTGGTGATACTGCTTGAAACTAGGGGTGCACGATATTGACAAAAAAGTGAAATTGCAATATCGATAATGATATTCAATATTTCATATGTAAAACTACAAAAGTTATGGGAAAACGCATCAAAATAGATTCATAACAAATAAAAAACACATTTTTTACAACACAAGGTTTATTCCAACTAACAGTCATATTGAACTGGTACAACATAAATAAATAAATAATAAACATGTACAGAACAGGACATGTTTTGCTGGTTGTATGTACACTACAGTGTGAAAAACAATAAATAAAGAGCAAGTCTACAGAACAAGTAAAAATAAAATGTCATGAGAAACAGGGCCCATCAACAACCGTGTAAACTTTATGCGTTTTCTGTGATTGGATAACTATCCGATCGTGAAAAAAACAATAAATGCCTCCGAAGCGCATTCGAGACGGATTTGAATCCGATCGCTGAAACCAATTCAGGAGGAGGTCTGGGCCGCATTCCAGACGAAACTGGACAAGTGTAAATGCATCTGGTTGTTGAAACCACAAAATTGACTCCCAATTCTCCCAAAAACGCTAAAAAATAAACGTGTTAAAGGCTACATGTCATGTTATGGCCAGATATGACGACGCTACTGCAACACGCATCACCGCAGCTGAACATCTGTTCATCAAGCCAACGTGCAAACTATCGCAAATCAAAGTGAAAGTAAGTCACAGACGCTTTACACACAATTATCTTCATTAAAAGTAAAGAAACCAAATGATCTTACCAGGGCTGTTGCAGCTCTCTCTTATTGATTATTATTATTATTGATTATTGATTTTGACATGTTAGCTGATGATCATAAAATGCAGGTAATAACTGTTGCTTTCGGTGACGTGAACTCCATTAAATCTGCATATAGCGCGGGAATTGAAGATCGGATTTATATCCGTTTTGCAAAAACACATTCATGTGACTAGTCAGGTGTAAAAGGAATCATTTTAATAAATCAGATAGCTATCCGATCTAAAAAAAAGGCATGAAGTGGCCAGGTGGCCTGATGCTTGTGCGCCGGTGTGTGCGTCGAGCCGGCAAGTGTGTGTGTGTGTGTGGGGACTGTGTAGAGCAAGGGAGAAGAGTGACGGCGATTAGCTTTGGAGCGAGTAGCGACTCTACAATCATATTGAGAAAAACAGTGTCTCCCCTGTTCTTTCTGACGACTGTGGGAAATCTGTAGCATTAAAAGTTAACCCTCTCCTTGATTGGAGAACCTGGAAATGAGTCGGGGGAAATGCAATGGTACATGTCAGACGGGACGCATCATAAACAAAATATTGCATAAATATTGTGAGACTTTTGATTATGATATCGGGCAACGTGATATCGCGATAACGATATTGATTCGATATATCGTGCACCCCTACTTGAAACTCTCGTCATATCCTGAAAGCAATCACCTATGTTCACTAAATGTATTTTTATCATATATATATAGTTTGTGGAAGGCGTAGGATCATAAAATGTAATACCGGCCTGTAAATCTATGTTTTTACATACCCTCACGCACCCTGTACGCACTGACATAAGGTCATTAGGGTGTTTCATGCAGTACAGACAGACATCGGTCACAGAGCACTGTAAACAAAAAGCAACCGCCACTTACAGTTTCTCCAAAGCAACAAGCTTATGCTGCGTTCAAACCATACCGTAATAAAAAGATTCATTAGTAATTAAGGCAACCCGTGTTGTTCTAACTGGAGCTGTTCACGTCCTCAGACTCGGAATTAAGTGTTTCTTTGTCAACAGTATCAACAGCGCCATGAATCTGCAGCAGTCAGGTAACTTACAAGCTCTCTAAGTTGTTTGATCATTAATGTTATGTGCTTTGAGACATGACGTAGTTTAACGCTGTCTCTTATGATGCTTTGCTGAGAAGAGCTGTCTGTGTTCCTTCATGTGTTTTGGAGGAGGTGTGGGTTTGACCGTGGCGATTTGAAAGGGATCGTATGTTGTCAATGCTAGAAGGCTAACTATAGTATTTCCCAGATCACCTACTGCATCTTTAAGTTTAACTCTGTAAATGTTGTTTTGCAAAATCTAGAGTTGTGCTGCAAAGCATCTTTTCCACAAGCTCAATGAAACTGATTAAACAAAATTTTCAATTGAATTCAAATGATTTCTGTGTTTCAGGGGTTTCTAGTGATGACTGGGGTGTGATTTACAGTCCTTCACACATCTGTGCACTAAAGGACTCAACAGTGATAATGAGATGCACTTATACATACCCTACTGGACATCAGATCATGAAAGTGTTCTGGACCAAAATAAAAGATAAAAAGATAGAGGAAGAGTTTCCAGATCTGTCTGAGGATCCTGAATACAGTCAGAGGCTTCAGTATCTGGGAGATAAACAGCAGAACTGCACCATCAGACTGAGTCATGTGACACTGAAGGATTCACACATGTACTATTTCAGATTCATCACTGATGAAGACAAATGGATTGGTAAATCAGGAGTGACTCTTACTGTCACAGGTGACTTTGATGAGGTTTATCTCTTCTTCTGTGCATTATGTTGAATAATAATCAGTGTATGCCAGCAGCACTAGATATAATGTGTGTGTTGTGTTCAGATCTTCAGGTGGAGTCTCCTGAGAGAGTGACAGAGGGAGATTCAGTCCGTCTGACATGTAAAAGCAGCTGCGCTCTGACTGACAGAACATTCATCTGGTACAGAAACTCACAGAAGATATTAACTGAGAGAAGAGACAGAAACAAACTCATCCTCAACCCAGTCAGAAGAGAGGATTCAGGCAGATATAGCTGTGCTGTAGACGGACACACTCACATCTCTCCTGAGGTTCAGATCAATGTCACGTGTGAGTACAGATACACTTCTTCTCTTTAACACTCATGCACTGCTCGATTTCTGGTTACAGTCTGTGTGGTCCGGGTCAAATTGACCCTAATTGTATTAAATTCCCCAAAAATCACACAATAAAAAAAAAAATAAAATAATAATAATAATTTTTATATCAACACTTTTCACGCATTACAAAGATCTGAAAAAATCTGAATTTATGATTTATTAAAATAACTGTAGCCACTATTTTTAAGACTTCCCCTCCCTGACACCCGTGGGACACTTGCCTTTATACATTTATAACAATAATATCTTAGTCTAAACCTAAAGTAATCTTGACAAGCTATAAAGCATTTGAAAGCTTTCAGACTGTATTTTCATATTTGGCGACTAAACACACGCTCTGATTCTGTTTTTATGTGTTTTAGAGATTTATTTCAAATCAAATACTAACATTACTACCCAAACTAATTCTGAATAGGATG
The DNA here is from genome assembly GCA_031834385.1 of Semotilus atromaculatus. NCBI lineage: Eukaryota > Metazoa > Chordata > Actinopteri > Cypriniformes > Leuciscidae > Semotilus > Semotilus atromaculatus. The sequence goes on along the minus strand of JAULUF010000047.1, from coordinate 2,319,813 downwards.
TCTACTTCCTAACTATTTTTTAAAGAGTGGGAATGCATGGTTGAGATCATGTAATCCATATATGGAAATCGAAGAGTTCTTATATGGTCACTAGAGTATGGATGTAATCTAGTGGAAAAGTTTGGTACTGCAAGTTCAAAAAAATCTTACTTATTTTTTTTGAGACATCAACCAACAATTTTTCACATAATTTGTTCAGATGTTTAGCTTTGATTTTCTTGAAGTTTTAGTTGAATTTTTTTTATAAAATTAAACTTCTATGACATTTTTGTAAACTTTTTAAAAAACAATATTTTTTACAATAATCTGTGAGGTGTTCCCTTTAAAAAGATACCAAACTTAAAGGGTCACTTCACCCATTTGCATTAAGGTTTGTATTGTTAGAAACCCAGTCATATATTATAATGATGGTGGAATTTTGCTTGTTTTTTTTCTGAGATGGGAGAAAAAAGGATTTAAGTGTTTTACTTCCGTCCTATCGTGACGTAAATATCGTCATTTTGCGTCACGATAGGACGGAAGATAAATTTCATGGCATATTAAGAAAACTACAGCCTTTAGCTCATTATTATTCAAGGGCGTGGGACCCACTCACCCCACCGGCCTATTACAGATCAGTGGGTGGGACTAAACCTGAAGAAACTAAACTATTAATCCGCCATCTTGCTTGGAAGACAGCAAGCTAAGCTAACAAGCGCTCAAGGAGTTAGATTGGCTGAATGTACGACACACGATATGGAAGACGAGGATTTTGAAAATCTTTTGCTCGAAACTGATGTTCGTGGCTATTTATACGAGCCACAATATAGCGAAGAGCAGCTGAGGCTGATGGAGGAACAAGAGGCGGCCGCCGCAGGAGACCAGCCCGGCGCAGACGAGAAGCTACGGACACAGATAGAGTCTGTCAGCTGCAGAGAATTTCAACGATGGCAATTTCTCCTGGACGAAATCTCTGAATCAGACGAGCACACGGACGTTGTGTTGTGATGTGAACCATCCTAGTGTCGCACCGCATATGTTCTGACTGAACATCCAGGTATCATGCAATAATTCACCATATAGAAAGAAATACAAACGAGGAGTAATTCGCTAATGACTTTGCCAATGTAACGTGGTTCGTTGTTGTGGGAAGAAGGAGGCGGGAACCGGCGAACATTTAAACATTTTAATAGTAAAATAAACAAATACAAAACAAAAGTAGCCTATAAGCCAGCTGGCCACACACAACATAAACAAAACATAAAATCAGGCCTGTTCCTTTTGTGCTTCCGCTCCTCCGTGTGAGATATGAGACCACTGCGTCTCACAGGTGTCATTCATTATCACTCGCGTCGTCCTCTCACGTCCCTCATTCTGCTCGCCACAGCCAACTAACTAGACATTTTATGTGAAATGAATTTCAAACTCATTTGGCAGCTAGCCTTGTAGACGGAAGAGTGATTTCTCTGATGTTTGCGCTGTTCTGGATTAGTGGGAGTGGCTTGCGGAGCTGTGCAACGTGGTGCATTGTGGGAGTTGTTGTCTTACATAAAAATGCGCCCTAAAGTTATTTTCTGTCTTTTCTCGGTCAAGAGGGCACCAAATTCAAAATTTCTTTTACATTTCGACTACATATATAACCCACTTTCAATAAAGATTAATGTTGAAATGGGTGAAGTGACCCTTTGGGCCCTATCTTGCACTCAGCGCACGATCTGAAACGCAAGTGTCAAAGCGCAAAGCGCAAGTAACTTTGTGGGCGGATCCTGGCGCTGTTGCTATTTTCCCGGCGGGATAAATGCCTCTTGCGCCTGGCGCAAATCTAAAAGGGGTTGGTCTGAAGTAGCTTCATTATTCATAGGTGTGGTTTGGGCGTAACGTGAAATAAACCAATCAGAGCGTCATATCACATTCCCTTTAAGAGCATGATGAACGAGGTGCCCTTGTTCCATGGCGCAATACTATTATAACGGCGCATTTACCAGGCGCGCTTCAGAATCGGTTCACAGCCGAGGAGATCGATGTTCTCGTCAGGGCCGTAAAAGAAAGAGAAGTGACATTGGAGATGGGACAAACCCACCAAAATTAGCTTCGGTTATACATGCATATAATAATTTGGGTAAATATGTAGGCCTAAGCTTTATGCCAATTTTCCCGATCGTCATGGACACAACATATTAATACTGTGAAGCTGCTTTGATACAATCTCTATTGTGAAAAGCACTATATAAATATACTTGACTTGACTGGACAACAATGATTTCCCTCGTGTTTTAATATTTTTCCTTATAATAATGTATCATTTTCAAAAAGGAAAATGCATCTGTGTAGATGAGAGAATCATCTACAGTGTATGCGCGTTGTTCACACTCTGTATTATGACCAAGCACGCGCGCTTAAAATAGCATCTGAATGTACGCGCAACGTGCCACTGACTTTAGACTAGGTTTTTTCTGGTCAGTGGCGCAAATGTTTTCTGGAACTGCAAAATAGCATGAGGGAAAGTTTGCGCCGGAACACGCCTCCTCTTTGCGCTGAACCGCCCCGGGGAGCGCAAGTGTATTTCTTAGTTAACTGACGTGTGTCTGTGGAGGGAAAAGTCCGCTTTGCGCGGGTGCAAAATAGGAATGATACATGCGTCAGTGTACAAAGTCATTTGCGCCGGGTGCAAGATAGGGCCCTTTAAGTCTGTGTTCTGAAGTATTTAAGATTTTTAACAAGTTTTTTAAAGGGCACCTATTTATGCAAAATTCTCTTTGACATGTTTGAACATATGTGTGTCAGCAGTGTGTGTACTCAACCAACTTTTTTAATCCCCATAAATCATAAGCAGTGTCTCAGAACAAGCCGCACGCACTGCCTTCTCACGCACCCCAAACTGTGGAGCCAGTAAGAGCCACTGCACACTCAGACTCCACAAATATATACTATACAATCTAATATATACAATACAAATATAATTGAATGCATTTTTAATACATTTAACAGAACACCTTTTCAAACTGGGAGAGCTTACGTCCCGATGTCACAATCCCTGTGTTCAGCACTGAGCAACCGAGCACCACTACAACTGCTCCCCGGCAAAAACCTGGTGAGTGTGTCTCTGATCGCTTTCTTTATAACCACAGCACACATGTGGTTCACGATGCAAATCTCACCCGCCAATGTCCATTGGACCGGTTCTGTTAAAACTCGATGATGAGAAGTTCTCAGGCGCGATCCTAATTCGACACACAGGTGAATGCAATAATTAGTGATGAGTCTGGGCAAAGGCTTATGGGAACTGAAGTTCATGGCTGAGTGGCAAAGGTCAGAGAAGGAATGCCCTCTGGTGGTCAACTTGGGCTGGTAACTGTGACAGGGTTACATTAGTAACCTAGACGCTATATGCAGTATAAATAAATGTAAATTTTTGATCGAAATTATTATTATACTGGTCACTGATTTGTTAAATAACAAAATAATTTTCTATCCTTGCAACCTTTCCTCGAATCCTACAGGGGGTCGAGCTGAGACACGGGGAAAGGGATACACAAATAAGGGATGCACAAATAAGAAATGAGACCTCCCTGTTTGTATATTGGAATATTCTTGATGACGTCAACAGCTGCGCTCAAGGGATCTGCCCTTATGTTGTTCAAGTTTGGCAATTTAAGAAATTCATAAATAATAAAGATAAAACAAGATGCCCTGTTTATATATACATTTGATGTATTATTTATTTAAAGGGGTCATGACATGTTTTTTTGTTTTGTTTTATTATGTTCCCTTTGGTGCAATTATAGTATTAGTATAGTTTTTTGTACAAAAAAACTTTAAAAATGTAGTGATTTATGACCTTTTCCCACCCTGTTTCTCACCTCTGATTCAAACAGTCTGTTTTGGGGTGTTTCCCCTTTAAGACTTCAGTGTTAACACCCACTGTTATGATTGGCTAACGTCAGTGCTGCTTATGCATAAATTGTTAACGTTAATCATTTTGTATCACATGTAGACACAATGCTCCACCACGTGAAACTTCGGTCTTCCAATCTTTTACCATCGTGTCAATTCTCAATTGATTTTGATTCATATGCGCGAGGGAGGGAGAGAGAGAGAGAGAGAGAGAGAGAGAGAGAGAGAGAGAGAGAGAGAGTTTGAAGGCGCGCGCGCGGCCAGGGCTCGCTCGCTCGCTCTCTGCTCGTTCTTTCAGTAACATGCCCTGTCACACTCATCTCACTCACCGTTCAAATAAAGCTTTGGCGCGCTGCATATGCTGCAAATAAACTGCATCCGACTGCTTTCCCTGACGTCTGGATCGTTCGGCAGCGTATTCAAACATGTTGTTTGTCTACTGCAGGAATAGCACATCTGCGTGGCAACAGCCACTAATAAATACTTAAACCTGACATCTGTAGATCCTCCAGTGAAACCTTGTTGTGCTGCAAAGCATCTTTTCCACAAGCTCAATGAAACTGATTAAACAAAATTTTCAATTGAATTCAAATGAATTCTGTGTTTCAGGGGTTTCTAGTGATGACTGGGGTGTGATTTACAGTCCTTCACACATCTGTGCACTAAAGGACTCAACAGTGATAATGAGATGCACTTATACATACCCTACTGGACGTCAGATCATGAAAGTGTTCTGGACCAAAACACCGGTAACAGTTCCTGTCGAGCCTCCAGATCTGTCTGATGACACTGAATACAGTCAGAGGCTTCAGTATCTGGGAGATAAACAGCAGAACTGCACCATCAGACTGAGTCATGTGACACTGAAGGATTCACACATGTACTATTTCAGATTCATCACTGATAAAGAAAAATGGCTTGGTAATCCAGGAGTGACTCTTACTGTCAAAGGTGACTTTGGTGAGGTTTATCTCTTCTTCTGTGCATTATGTTGAATAATAATCAGTGTATGCCAGCAGCACTAGATATAATGTGTGTGTTGTGTTCAGATCTTCAGGTGGAGTCTCCTGAGAGAGTGACAGAGGGAGATTCAGTCCGTCTGACATGTAAAAGCAGCTGCGCTCTGACTGACAGAGCAACATTCATCTGGTACAGAAACTCACAGAAGATATTAACTGAGAGAAGAGACAGAAACAAACTCATCCTCAACCCAGTCAGAAGAGAGGATTCAGGCAGATATAGCTGTGCTGTAGACGGACACACTCACATCTCTCCGGAGGTTCAGATCAATGTCATGTGTGAGTACAGATTCACTTTTTCTCTTTGTCTTTGAAAACTTGCAGAGTTTAAGACATAAAGCTAATAAATGATAAGAAGTTTTGTGGGAGGTTTTGTGTTTTCACTAAAATAAAAAAAATAAAAAAAACAGATTTATATAATCTCAAAAACAACAGATTGCTAAGCCTGAGAAAGAAAAAATAAATATATATAAAAAACACAAGTATATAAATAACAAATTTAAATAGAAAATTCTGATGGATGACGATTGAAATCAAGGTAAAGACAAAAGCACATGTTAATATGGTGGAGTGTTTAATAAGAAGTGTGTTTGGAGGAGTATGTGAGGGTAAGTGTTGATTATGTTCATGTGAACATCAGACTCTAAATAGAGACACGAACATTCGCTCTGACAGAGGAACTGTTCCCTGATGCTGTCGACTCTCCTTCAGATCGCTGGACGGTCCGTATAGTCTCTATATGCATCAGGTCAAGGCGGAGGACAGCGCTCTCTCAGCTTCTCCATGTGCTCATAATATACAGATAAAATATCTACAAACAAATTTAACATTTACCGATACTTTAACCTGACATCTGTAGATCCTCCAGTGAAACCTGTGATCTCCATCAGTCCATCTGGTGTAATAGTGGAGGGAGATTCAGTGACTCTGAACTGCATCAGTGACTCAAACCCTCCTGCAGAAATCAGCTGGTTTAAAGGAGGAACAATTGTAGGATCTGGAAGAATCTTCAACATCTCAAAGATCAGCTCTGATGACAGTGGAGAATACAAGTGCAAGTCCATCAATGAACATGGAGAGAAATACTCTGATGCTGTGACTTTAAACATCATCTGTGAGTTAATGATGGTTCAGTAACTGTTGTAATAAACAAATTAGTGGATTAACAATCGCAAAACATGAATATAGAGTTTCTTTTGTCTTTTTTTAGATCCTCCCAGGAGCGTCTCAGTGTCCATCAGTCCATCTGGTGTAATAGTGGAGGGAAATTCAGTGACTCTGAACTGCATCAGTGACTCAAACCCTCCTGCAGAAATCAGCTGGTTTAAAGGAGGAACGATTGTAGGATCTGGAAGAATCTTCAGCATCTCAAAGATCAGCTCTGATGACAGTGGAGAATACAAGTGCAAGTCCATCAATGAACATGGAGAAAAATACTCTGATACTGTGACTTTAAACGTCATGTGTGAGTTAATGATGGTTCAGTAACTGTGACATTAAATCCTCTAAACATCTGTGATGTCAAGTTTAATGTGACTGTTAATGATATCAATGTGTCTTTGTGATAGACCCACCGAGGAACGTCTCAGTGTCCATCAGTCCATCTGGTGTAATAGTGGAGGGAGATTCAGTGACTCTGAACTGCATCAGTGACTCAAACCCTCCTGCAGAAATCAGCTGGTTTAAAGGAGGAACGTTTGTAGGATCTGGAAGAATCTTCAGCATCTCAAAGATCAGCTCTGATGACAGTGGAGAATACAAGTGCAAGTCCATCAATGAACATGGAGAAAAATACTCTAATGCTGTGACTTTAGACGTCATGTGTGAGTTAATGATCATCTGCATATTGTTCACATCCCAATTCATAATTTTCTAATATTCACAAAAATTTTATTTTTGCCTGTGTTAGATCCTCCCAGGAGTGTCTCAGTGTTGATGAGTGGATCTGGTGTAATAGAGGAGGGAGATTCAGTGACTCTGAACTGCATCAGTGACTCAAACCCTCCTGCTCTGAACTTCAGCTGGTTTAAGGAGAATGAAACCTCAGCTGTTGGATCTGGACAGAGTTTCAGTGCACTACAGAGTGGACGCTTCTACTGTCAGGCTCACAATCAACATGGATCTCAGAGATCAGACGCTGTAATTGTCACTGTTAAAGGTAAAATCATTTAAATATTCTAGCAGAATTTTTGAGAAAAAAAAATTATGGTACAAGTTTTGAACAGCAAAAGTGCTGGTTGTGACCAAGCGGCAACTTTACGGTCTCTCACTTAAATCCAACACTGAAGTGACTTAAACTGCAATTCATCGACTGGCCACTAAAGATAGGCTCCAAAAGAGAGTCAATCCCATAGACCCCCAAGTTAAAATGCAAAAGTATAATTTGATGCTTTCTTTTCACAAGTCTGAAAAACAACACATTTGGAAAAGCCAAATAAGCCTAAAATCTCAAATTGACCAGTGCATGAAAAAACAATGTTTTTGCTCTTACCTTAAGTCATAATGTAAAAATTACCACTTTCATAATCATAATAATGTCGTAATTATTTATGATTTACAAAATCATGTTCTGTTGTTATGTGGCAGACAGCGATGGCTGGCCGTTTTATACACAATGTCCCGGTGGCTTTGGGCGGGGGGCATATTGTGCGAGGAACGGAGCGCGAGAGCGTCACCAGAGATGGGCAGTATATTAACCCTTGTGATGCATTAGGGACATTTTTGGATAAATGTAAAAAATTTGATCCCATTCTGCAAAATATGTATAATATTGCAGATATTGCGTATTACGCAAGGTCTCTCTGCCGTGCGCGCGCGCTGCGTGGTTTTGAGCACAGTCTGTCTCGCATACACGCTCGCTCGATTTTAACTAATTTGCGGTATAACTAGTCAATCACGAGTGGCTCAACAGGTAGATCTATAGATAAACTCATCTTTCAGGCATTTGACCGACCGGGTTGACACTTCAGCGTGAGATATAGGGGGTGATGCGTGTGTCAAATTTCAAATTTTTGGTGCACCAATTTCAAACTCGACAAGATGAAGAAAAGCTACACATTCACAGAAGCAATGGACTACGTTACTACTGATTTAGATTAATTTATTAATTGTAGGGGTGTAATGGTTCACAAAATTCACGGTTCAGTTCGATACGATACACTCGTGTCACGGTTCGGTACGGTACATTTTCGATACCGCAAAAAGAAAGAAATTCCAGGGAAATTTTACTTTGAGCAATGATGGAGCTATACTTGACTCTTCTTAGGAGCATATAAAACAAAAAACAGCTCCTTGGTCCTTGAAAAAAAATTAAATGTAATATTGTAGTAGTTATAAATAAAGGTTTATTTTTCTGCCAGATTAGCATTTGAGGGCAGCAATTTTATTCATAATGTCGAAATAAAAACTATGTAACGTTACTTGAAAGCATTGTAGCTATAACTTACTATTCCTGCCAAACTTCCATGGTTACAGTTAGTGTTACTACAGTAAACCTATGGTTACAGTAAATCTATGGTGAATGTTGCTGATCTGTGGACTCTTCCTGGTTTCCACGTCAGCGCTGTTTGATCCGTTAATTATGGAGAAATGTGAATGCTTATCACTAGATCTCGCAGCGATGTTATTACTTCAGTCACAGTGGAGAATTCAAATGCTTTCTTTACTGGATGTCTTAGCACTGCACTGTAAAAAAATTTACTGTAAAATTTACAGTTAGGGTTAGGGTAGCAATTTTGGTTGCCAGTAAGCCTGTCCATGATTACCGTAAATCATAAACTAAATTATACTGTAAAAATACAGCACCCATGTAAAAGCAGAAACAAAAGAGCAGCTGTAAATTTACAGTTCTTTACTGTATTATTTACAGTATGAATTAAAACCTGTATAAACTCATTTCATTTGTGGAAACCGATTATCTTAAATTGGTCAATTGACATTTCATATTTATTCTGTGATCTTATTTCATTTGAGTCCACAAAAAAAAAAATTATAATAATTTAAAAGAGTTAACAAAATATCTATTTAACTCAATCCTCTTGCAGATAATTGTTAGTTAAAGGTGGGGTATGTGATTCTCTTTTTTGTCCATTTTTTCAAAATCACTTGAAATCCTATTCATAACCCACTTACAGCCACTGAGTTAGAAGCACTGAAATGAACATTAAAGGTCCCGTTCTATGCCCCTTTTCACAAGATGTAAAATGAGTCTCTGATGTCCCCAGAGTGTGTCTGTGAAGTTTCAGCTCAAAATACCCAACAGATCATTTTTTACAGCATGTTTAAATTGTATTTTTTGAGGACTCAGAAAAAAGCGCTGTTTTAGTGTGTGCCCTTTAAATGCAAATAAGCTCCTACTGCACGACACAGGGGGCGGAGCTTCAAGAGCTCGCACTCATACTCTTAGGACAATTTCATCTCATGGAATAATGATAACATCAGCAACTCTCAGTAATGGTGTTCATTTCGAGTCGGACAATAATGCCTACAGAGTCAGAGGGCTGTATAGAGATGGAACAGGTATAGTTTAGTAGTTTAATTACGGTTATTATAACGTATTTGTCATCTGCTTGTATGTATCCATTATTTATTAATAGCCTACAAGTCTGCTGTGTCAGACCAGGTCCAAATGATGATCAAACATATACTGATGAGTTTAATAAAGTTTATTGTACATCACACAAAAGATGAAGCGTCAGTTTTACTTCAGAAAATCACCGTAAGAGCTGAGTAAACACAGTAAGTTATAAGAAGTGCGCGAGTTGAGGGAGTTGAGGGAGCATTCCCGTGGGCGGAGGTTAGTCAGAGAGCTGTTCTACTGACGTCATTAAAAACGGAAGTAGAGCGATGTAGTCCAAACGAGCCGTTCACTGTAGGCGACTTCTGTTAAATAAAATATCTCGCTTGGCATTGAACTTTGAGCTTTATAATTTTACAGATATTATTTATACTCTAACAACAACATTACACACTAACTTAAGTTTGAAACATGGGATCACGAAGAACGGGACCTTTAAGCAATTTAATCATCTGTGGAACGGGCAGGACTCGAAAAACTCCATGCAATCATTTCCAAGACCACCTACAATCATTGGACAGTAAGTCCGTCAATCAAACGGTCGTACCATACCCTCCTCCCCCATCCCCCTCATGCGAATCAGGGCCAGTGTTGGAGGAAAGAAGGTAGGACCATTTGAGTTGTGTATTTTCAAAATCTGCAGACCGTTTTGCAAACCACATACCCCACCTTTAACAACAGTGGCACACACTTGAATTTAAGAACTTATCAACAAGATCATCAATACATCATCAACTACGCAATCACTGTCTTTAAATAAAGCAACACACAGCATATCATCAGTATTTCTTTGCTCATCCTGGACTGAAGCACAGGCTCTACTCTTCAGCTCAATGGTGACACACAAAACTACACAGAAACACTTTAAATCCCAACAGAACATTAAACACTAACATATCTCCACTATATCATTATGTGCAAAAACACATAAGATCACATTTCATTTCAGCATGTACTCTCCTGACCAGTCATTCACATAAATATATATTCACATTTCACATTTATATATAAATTAATATAATTAATTAATATAATATATTAATACAATACACATAAATACATTCACAGAGAATAACTTGTTTTGTTTAGTAAATTTGACTTAGATTTTACAGTAAACTACTGACTTCCTAGCCTGGTAATACCAGACTCTGCTACTTCACTTTGCTTCGTAGACAGAGTCTGGAATAGCATAATAGAGAAGTGTTTTCTCTCTCGCTAGGGGGCGATTTCTGAAGTTTAAAATCATTGGTTACCCGTAAGCCAATCAGATAAGTTTATTTATGACGTATGTTATGTGCCGCACAGCCGCATCGAACCACAGACATCATGCATCGAACTCAAATCTATGATCGAACTTCCACTGTAAACCTGCTGTAAACACTTAATGATGCAAGCGAAATACCGGAGTGAACATGGCTGTAAATGACTTTTTTGATCGGTGAGTGATGTAATAGAATGACTGCTGCGAGAGAGAGAGAGAGAGAGAGAGAGAGAGAGCGCCCCGGCCGCGCTCGCGCGCACTCTCACGTCTTCAAACAACACGAGTCTTACTCTCTCTCCCTCGCGCATATTAATCAAAATCAATCGACAAGATAGTAAAAGGTAGGAAGACCGCGGTTTCACATGGAGCATTTGGAGATTTTTTAGAGATTAGAGACTCTAGGAACAACATCTCAATGAACAACATCTCAAAACTAAATTATAAAGGCCTGTCTCATAGACGCCTGTCTCAAATACAAGCCGGTGCAGTTCGACGATTTGGGCAAATAAAAGCCCGGGCTATTATTTGAAGTTTTACGGCCTGTCAAAAGGCTCCCCAGTTTCTCGCTGACGATCGGTAATAGTTGATAAATTAAACTTTTCCCAAAGGGAGTAGGGCCACAACATCACCTCCATTCAAAATGTTTAATACACACTCTTCTTGTTCTGGCTTCAGTTTGCTAATGCCGGGAATATTCTCCACAACAGAGCGAATTGCATCCACGTCTCCATATCCGCGGTCGTTTTCGATTTCCCTGACCTAATCTTAAACTCGGCGCTTAGCGACTACGTGTTGGTTGTGTGTTGGTTGTGTTTCAACATAATCATTATTTCACAATCATTTGACCTGAATCACTGAACTCATATAGAGCCCAATTTAGGTTTACTTTAATAATCATAGCAGCACTGGCCTTGTACAGCATCATATTTTTAGCCTTTAGACCTTTTTAATTTTTTTGTATTTTCAAATGACAAATTACTTGTATTTTAATTAAATAAAATTTTCACAGCAGTATTTTGTATTTTATTTAAATACATTTGATGAGTAAGTATTTGTAATTTGTAATTAAATACTTTTTGATGCATTTGTGCCCATCTCTGAAGCTCACAGGACTTACATCTGTTATTTGACAGGCAGGGAGAGGCCGTGAGACAGAGGGGGCAGTGAGTAGGTGTGGGGCCGTGGGCACATGTCCTACATCTAACACTTGAGCGGCTTTTGCCAGCTTTATGAGAGTGGGCTCTGTGAGAGACATGTGGGGTATAGTGTTTGTGTGTAGGGGTGAACACTGAGACGTGGGCACATTTTCTACACTTAAAAGTCGAGGCAGGACTCTGTAAGAGCCGGACAGCCAGAAATTATGCTCTTTTTGAGATTTCTCTGGGTCGCCGTGAGAACGCCGGTTGTATACAGGCGTGCAGGTTGTATCACCGGCTCATTGGCTTTGTAATAAACATCTGCAGTAGCCATAACTACGGGGACTGGCAGGACGGAAAGTTTTGACGGTGGTCTGGCCGCGACGGGACTTAACCGTCTTTTCCTCCTTTGAGCTGCTAGGAGGACTTCGCGGGCTCGTATTTGAGCGCGATCTTAGGCCGGGGTCCCCGTGGGGGAGGCGGCCTGTGACGGCTGTCGTCGCTGCGAAGGCGGAGCCTGGGCAGCGGACTTAGTAGCGCGAAGGGAGAGATCCGTCGCGCTGCACAAATCTGTAACGGAGGCAGGATCCGGGCCTTTCTCATCCAGCTTACGGAGGAGATCGACTTGGTGGATCTGGAGGACTGCCATGGAGTGCAAGGCTGAGGCGGTGGCGGCGGCGGCGAAAGCGCAGCCGACAAGGGCTGATGTAGTCATGCAGGCTTTGGACGGGAGGGCAGCCTTTGAACGCCATCCAGAAGGCGGGAAAAGGTGCGCTGCAACCGCTTCTTCCACTGGGGGAATGGAATTATACCCCTTCTCTGTGGCGCCGTCAACCTGTGAGAGCGCAGAGGAGATGTGAGAGTGGACTCTCGCAGAGAATGGTGCGTTTCACGATTTAGAGAGCTCAGCATTGAGCTCTGGCAGGAAGGGTGCAGTCCTGGATGCGGGCGCTTGGCGGCGGCGATGGAGGAAGTAGTCGTCAAGTCTGTTCGGCGCGGACTCTTTAGACGCTGACCACTCGAGGCCCAGTTGGTCGACGGCCTTGGTGAGGAGGCGCAGAAGCTCTGCATCCACCCTGGCCCGAGTACGGCCGGATTCCTGGACTGACAAGGAGGCGGAGTGGTGTAAATCGGACCATTCCTCGCTGTCAGAGGCCAGGATAGAGTAGCTGTCAACAGCGGCGTCCTCATCTACTTTCATTTACATTTCATCCCCTGAAGCGGCGGCGGCGCGGGCGGGAACCGCCGGCTGCGCGTATGGGATGGGGGGCGGGGAAGGAGAGAAAGAGGCTCGAGGGAAGGGTTCCAGCGAGCTCTTTGGCACCATATCGGTATCTGGTAGCCTCTGGGAGCGGCGCTTCTTTCTGCACGGCTCAGCGGAGAAAGAATACTTTTGTCACCGGATAGTGTGGCAGGCACGGATGGCTGAAGGTGGCGAAGACGGCCGGATTCTTCAGAGGCTTTCTTGCTGGTCGCTTGTTTCGTGGGTGGCAGCTTCTCAGATCCAGCGATGCGAAGAGTTTCGCTGAAGAGATAAAATCAGAGTTCAGCCTGTTGAGCCCTTCCTTATGTACGAAAGCCACACCCATCTTGGCGGGCTGTGACGCGTGGAGGGCCCTCACTGGGTGTGACGTGACGCAAGGGCTCACCGGTAGGCTGCTGCAGTTGCCGCAGGACAGCCAATGAGCATGCTTATGCAGCCTGCTATGGTCTGCTGTCTGCCACACTGCGTTGACAATAAATTAAAAATTAAGGATATTTTTTTCCCAGCAGGCACAGGATATAAACTACAACGTCGCTCAGAACCAATTTTGGTTGAAAATGAAAGTCGGGTTGACGTCTAAATCCAATGTTTGTTTGACGTCAAGCTCCAATGTTGGGCATTCGTTGAATTTTGTTTGGAATTAACCAAACAAAAAGGCGAAATGCATGGCCGTACACTTATTACCAGCTTCACTTAAAACTAACCAGATTTACTTTATTTAATTTCCATTTTAATGAAATCATATTTTGTATTTTAAAGTCATCATGATGGTGGTTAGTGTTTGCTTTAGTTGTGCTCTTGACCCTTGACTCTTTGATTTTAAATTTTCTCTGGCTGTTATAATTGTGTGTTTAAAAAGTACAATTGTTGTAGCTAAAAAAAAACAAGAGAAAATGACATCAGGTGATGTTGGCTGTTTGTTGATGATATCATCATGTAATTGCCTGAATCCCTGATCTTATTCAGTGTATAATGCTTTGATTATATAGGACTTGAGGTTTAAATATTGTTTTATTCATAATATAAGTCATTTGATTCTTCAGCATATCTAGCAGTGTAGTTTATCAAAAAAGTGCTTGTTTTTAAAAAAAAACTATTTAAAAACCAGGCCTCCTGTTTATGTGCGGGATTTCATTGTTTAAACCTCATTTTTTAAAATGTAGCCTATAATTTCTTGTATTTTCTAAAAAACGACACTTGCTACTTGTATCTTTAAAGTAAATTTTTTTTGGGAGGAAAAAGCTCAGTATAATAGAATAAGCAAAAAAAACTTAACATAAAAAGAAATATAACACAAACACAAGGTTAGGTTATATATAAAAACAAAACATACATCAATTATTTTATGATTAACATAGGCTATTACTGTCTTCTTCAGTGAACTCATTAAACGCAAATTATAATAATAGCTTATCATTATTATTATTACATTTAGGCTAGGTTATATTTAGAAGGTGCTTTTATCCAAAAAGAAACAAAGCAATGTCAAATGTCAGTCATAATACAGGTTAGACAATATTAATACAGGACTAAGATTATCACAAATAAACAGAAAATTTTGACTCATATGTGTTTGTGCGGAGTGTGAAGCGCGCACTGCATGGCACAGAGGCGCTGGCACGAACACTTGCATTTTCCTACAGTGGAAACAACTTAAAATACTATGATCATTTCTGGTCATACAAAAAAGAATAACACATAGGCCTAATTCGCAACTACTTTTATTTGTCTAACCTCACAATAACAAGAAAACGTTGTGCTTTTGTAAAATAAAATAAAACAATCAGGCGCACTTTCATGATCTCCGTGAACTGCACATTTCAAGCTTTATAGGCTATATTTTGTTTCACTTTTAAACGACCAATTAAAATGCCTTGTTATTTTTTCATACACATTTATTATCATTTGCCTATAAATCATCTCTCTGTGGTTCCAGAGGCTCTTCTCATTCATCACTGCGGGGAAAATATCATTTCCAGGTTCTAATTTGGCCTTAGAAAAGCAGTAAAATCTATTTTTTTCCCCAAATTAATTTGTGAATATTTTAAATGTTTAATAAAGGGACAAAAAGTCATTAACAAAAATAAATGTAAAAAATTCGCAGCATTTGGTGTGTAACCTTACAGTTCAAATTCAAATTTTAAAAATACAAAAAACGTTATACGTTATAACGTCAATAACGGGTTAAAAAAGGAAAAATGAATGGACGCAAATTTACACGGACCTTATATTATTTAATATTTCAAATAATGTATTTGTAGAAAAAGGATTGCGAAAGCGTGGGCACGGTTTATGAATTTGTGGGTACAGATTGCAAGAACAGAAGGCAAGGTTTACAAATCTGAGAGCACGGATATAGGAACTTTTTTTTTTATCCTTGTGCACGATTTGTTAAACCGAGGGAACAGTTTAAGAATTCATGAATACAGTTTATAAACTGAGGGGACGGATTGCAAAACCGTCGCCACGGATTGTTTTTTTCTCCCCACAGGTGTGACTTCCCGGGCTCCGTACCACGGGAATAAAACCCAGTTGAATATAAAAAAGTGCAGTTCAAATGTTACTTCCGCTCGTCATTGGTAGCTGTAACAGTTGCTAGGCGACAAGAACAATCGTCCGTCATTTTTTTTTTTTATGCTGTCGTCACCGGCGCACAATGACTTATGGGGTGGGATCGGGTAAGATAGGCCGCTAAGTGTACATTTATGTATCCTTCATTTCACGGGGAAACGAAGGGTGCATTTGGCGTCGCTTTTGAATCAGGGTAGCCTTCGTTGCGCCGCGATGACCCAACCGGCCTTCGAATACGGCCTTCGAAGGGTGGATAATTGAATTGGGACAGCCTTCATCGCGCCGCAGTGACGCAATCGGCCTTCAAATGCGGCCTGTGAAGATGCAGCCTTTGAATTGGGACATCCTTCGTCGCGCCGCTGTGACGCAATCAGCCTTCAAATGCGGCCAATCGGCCTTCAAATACGGCCTTCGGAGGATGCAGCCTTCACATTGGGACACAGCTATTGTCACCATTGTTGAGAGTCATACACTGATTCTTGATCTCTAAGTAATAATGTAAAGGAAAAAGTGTAATACACTAAACGTTTTTAAAATCCATTATATTATTTAATAACATTGCTCTCATGCTTTAAAATTAAATGACTTCTATTATAAAACAACATTAAAAACACAACTCCTACATAACCAAAACATTACAAACTGAAAAGGACCAGGGATTCAAACTATTTCATGATGATTTCATCATCAATAAACAGCCAACATCACCTGATCTCATTTTCTCTAGACTTTTTTTGACAATGAATGTGCTTTATAAACAAACAATTATAGCAGCAAGAGAATTTATTATATTAAAGCGTCAAGGGTCAAGAGTCCAACAAAAGCAAACGCAAACCAACATCATGGTGACTTTAACCCTCTGGAGTCGAGAAACGCGCCGGCGCGTTTTGCGCGATTTTTTTCACATAGCAGCAAAATAGACTTAAAATACTCAGTCACTTTTGGTCATACACACTTAAGAAATATGAAAAAATAAACTGTTAAATGTCTACTTTTTTATGGGTCCACTTACAATCGAAATAAAACATTGTGCTTTTGTAAAATAAAGAAAATAAACAGGGTGTGCTTTCTGCCTCTCCGTCTCCATGAACTTTTTTTCTGGAGCACGTCTCTAAACGTAAACAAAACTCCGCAAATACTAGTCACACAGGCATGATCAATATATCTTTATAATCATTTAGTGTGTACTTTTAAATTATCTAATTCAAAACTAAAACAAATATTCTCTGTTTAAGTAATTCGTATGAAAGCGACGACTTGTACAGTTTCTCCAGCCTGAACTCATTAAAGTTAATGTGACCACGCCCAACAGCTGCTCGCATACTAATGAGCCACGTGGAGGAACACAAACTGTTACGCTCTCAAAACAGATAATCCGCGACTTCAGTCTTCAGTCCTGCTCTGCTTTTCACAAGTGTGGAATACTGTGCTGTTTATCTTGGATTTACCTCAGAAGAGATAGAAGAACACGATTTGATTATGAGAACGATGTTTAAGGTAAGACATATTATTGTTTGTAGCATGTTAGCAGGATGTTATTGTGGCATAAACTTGTAGCTAGGGCTGCACGATTAATCGCACAATATTGTTATGCGCATCTCATCAGTAAAGCCGGTTCCTTGATTAGTAGTAAATCACCTTCACCTGCTTTCAGATGGACGATATGATGCAGATATGAGTGTTAAAGTTAATGAGATAATTAAGTGATTAATTTAGTGATCATTGAGCATTATTTAAGACACCTGATGATAACAAGCAGAATCACTGAAGGACAAAATCACAAATTGTAAGCCACCGTTATGGCGATCAGTGTTTGCTTTAGTTGGGCTCTTGATCCATTTACTTTAAGTTAAAGTTTTGTTTGTCTGCTGTTATTGATTTATTACAGTCAAATGAACAAAGACAAGTGTGATCTGATTGTGTTGGTTATGTTTTGACATAATCATGCTGTGATCTGAAAAATGAAACTCATTCAGATGATCTGGCTTAACTTGATAGTAACAGTTTAGTGGTTCTGCAGCATATGACAATTGAAATTTTCTTATAATCCAAAACATTTAATAAAAATTGTTCTGATCAAATCACTTTAAAATGCATTTATTTAGAAACACAGACGTCAATAATCAGCCTGTGAATCTCAACCGTGGTGACAATAATAATCCTTGTTGCCACCAATCACAACTCATTAATGGCTCCCATCATGCATTGCGGTATGAATAAATTATGATCTGAATTGTCTATGTAATTTACTTTTCCTAATTAAATATTCTGCTCGTCACCATTGTTGAGATGCATTGACTGAATCTTGATATCTGTGTGTGCCTAAAAGAAAGATTTTTTTTTTTTTTACAACTCTTAAGAAATCTTTTATATTATATCTTATGCAGAATCTCAGTTATGCTGTAACCAACATCATAAATACAAACAATTAGTTCAAATGATGAATGTTATAATATAACCAACACCATTAGATCTTTTTTTTTTTCTTTGTTCATCTGGCAGGTATAACTCAGATACAACAGCTGAGCAAAATCTAAAGTTAATAATATAAGGGTCAAGAGCCCAACTAAAGCAAACACTCATCTCCATAATGGTGATCTGAAATTCCGGTTTTCTCCTTCAGTGATTCTGCTTTAGGTGTCTTCAATAATGCTCAATCATCACTCAAATAATCACTTAATTATCTCATTAACTTTAACACTCTTGAGTGTGGACTCATATACACTCCCAGGTGTGTTCATTTAACACTGAGTTTTTGCTGCGTACAAAGAGCCGTAGTTAACTAACAAGCTGAGCCAAATCGTGTTAAAATCGAGGCCTCGATTTTAACGCGATTTGGCTCAGCTTGTCAGTTAACTACGGCTCTTTGTAGTAAATGCCGCTCCATCTGAAAGCAGGTGAAGGTGATTTACTACTAATCAAGGAACCGGCTTTACTGATTAGACACGCATAACAATATCGTGCGATGAATCGTGCAGCCCTACTTGTAGCTACTAGTTAACCCTCAGAGACCTAAGGGTATTTTTACAATAAATTTTCCGTCTGGTGTTATTAACTAAAAAAGCTTGTAAAACATCAACCCTTTTGTGCACAGACAATTGACACACCTCTTTTTTTTCAGGACAAATTGAACTTTCAGCATATTTGTGTTACGTTGATGTCACCTGAATGTAAAATAAGTTATGGGGCCATAAAGACAAATGAAAAAATAAATCGGAAATTGAATCACTCAAATATTTATTGAAATCACACACAAATAAATAAAAGCTAATCAAATTTCCTCTGGAAAACAGTTTGTTCATGTCTTTGGAGTCCTGGAGCACAGGAATAAACATTATAACTTGTACAGAACCAAAACTATTTACATTTTTCCAAAAGAAGTCCAGGCGTTTTGGGCCTCATGAAATTCACTGGTGCCAAGCCTCAAAACAGTTCCTATCAGCAATCACAAAGAGGGCCACATCACAAGGTTTTGCATTTCTATTTTATTTATTATTTTATTTATTCTATTCTTTTTATGCTACATTTATACTACTATAATACTTTTTTTACAGTAAATAAATAAATCAGCAATCACAAAGAGGGCCACATCACAGGCTTTGCATTTCTATTTTATTTATTATTTTATTTATTCTATTCTTTTTATACTTTTATACTGCATTTATACTACTATAATACTTTTTTACAGTAAATAAATAAATGGCACTTCAGCTGGGTCTATCCTGGTAATCTAGTTCCTCATCTGTCAAAAAGCTCTGTTCTCCTGAAAATACATCATCCTGCATGGCATCAAAAAAGGCCAGCGCTCGATTTACATCCATTTCTCTGTGTTTCTCTGTGAAACCTGCGTCTCCGCACACCAATGTTTACGACGGATCAGCCTGTAATTGGTCAAAAACCATCACGTGAAAACATCACGTGATATCCAAAATGGCAGCTAGCATCGAGCTAGCGGCAAAAATGACGGAATATTGATAAATTATGGACTTCAAGTGTATCAAAGTTGGATATAAACATTTGGATTTATTGCTGAAAAACTCTGAAAGGATGCACAAGTTCCAGGCTGGATAGAAAACCTTCTGTAAAGGCTAGAAAGACACCAAAGACACCCCCGTGATGGCTAGCTCGTTAGCTTTCTGCTGGAAAAAACGGTAAGAAAATCGATAAATCTGTCTTCGAATAATATAAATATTTGTCGGAGGTGACGTGTGGCGTCGTCGACGATGCCGTCGGGCTCAGAGGGTTAAACTGGTGCCAGACTAAATGTAGGTTATAAAATGTGATTGGAGTAAAACATGAAGCCTAATGCTAAATGTATATACATAAAAACATTATCATGTTACAGGCTACGAATGTTTTTATGTTCGATAATTAAACACAGCACAATATAACAGAAGGCTCGTATGATTGTGAATATTATGATGGTAAGACCGGTGTTTATTGTTAAATACTGTGTTTGTGGATATCTGCTCACACGTAGATATGTATAATTATGTAAGAAAAATGTTTCATAGTTTGGTACGGCTCGATCGCATTCAGTAAATGTTTGCACGCGCTGAGTTTGAGCAGACGTTTGAATCACGCGCGCTGTGGGTTTGAAAAGCAAAACAAACATTAGGCTTCATGTTTTTACTCCAGCAATCTCATTTCATAACGTCGTAACGAATGGAAACGTTTGAAGTAACATGATAATCCATATCGTTTTCTCTAATGTAGTGTGACTGAACTTTTTAGTGATTTATAGGCTGCCGTCTACAGGCTATTGTTATTATTTCATGCAGCCCTGAATGCCTACAAGGCACAGCACACTTGGGAGTTCATATATATAGTGTATGTATGTATGTATTTAGTAAATTTCATAATTTGAACCAGAAAAATCTAAAATAGTTTCTCCTGATATCAGCATGTTCACTGCTGTGTTTTTGTTTTTTTTTTCTAAAAATTTTTTTTACAGGGACCAGACTGATGAGTCCAGCTTACATTCACGTGAGTCTCTGTACATGAACATGGTGAAAAATCAAACACCTTGGAGATGACAGGTATGTAACCTATATGTTTTAGGAATGGCACAATGTTGTGTGACTGTCCAAGTCTCTGTCTTTAGATCAGTGTGTTTTACTAATGTGCTTTTTGTCTTTGGTTGTGTATCTTTTTGGTTGTGTTGTAAATAACTTGGTTGTGTTGTAAATAAATCCAAACCATCTAAAAGCCATTCTTTTTTAAGTCTCTCCTCCTTCTTTGTGCAAGGGTTCTCACAATGACAGCACCTGACAGCACCTTATAGAGCCATTAGGGGAGGGCCTTTGTCTTTCTCAGGTGTGAAAACACTATATATTCATGGGTTGTTAACGCCCCTTCGCATAAAGCTTTCTTACACAAAACACGTCTTACGAATTTTAAGTCAATATATTGTCTTATCTAAATAAGTAGTCAGGATGATTTTCACATAGTTTTGAAGCAAATATTCTAGGCCACGTGATACAATTTTCAAAAGTCTTGTGAAGAAATAATTAGTATGGGTTTTATGACCTTATTTCAGTGACAATGTTTTTTGTTTTTTCACAAACCACGCATAAACGTCATTATCTCAAAACTAAAATCTTTTACATACATGCTGCTGACATATTACTGTAGCAGAGTTTGTGCTGAATACAGTGTAATCAGACTTTAGCCATGAAAATGTCACAAGTATCAGAAATAAGCACAAATGTCAGAGCATGTCAGAACACCTCCAAGACCCAGAAAACACCTCAGACCCCAAAGGGTTAAAATACAACTTTTGATTTCATTAAAACAGAAATGAAATAAAGTCAGTCTGGTTAGTAATAAGTGAAGCTGGTAATGCGATTTGAGTTGTTTACTCCTCTGCTGAGATCTTCACAGATTTAATGTGCTGCCATGCATGTCACATTTTTTTTTGCGGCGTTTATTCCAACCAAAATTCAACATCTGTCTGACGTTGGAGCTTGACGCCAAACCAACGTTGGGTTTAGACGTCAACCTGACTTTCATTTCAACCAAAATATGACGTCTAACTGATGTCACATTAACGTACTGTGCCTGCTGGGTTGGCTTCAGATCTCGAGAAAAGATGACTGTACCCGTAGGGTAAGCAACTTACGCAATACGAGAGTACCTCTCGTAAGAAAACCTCTAAACATCTGTGCTCACTGCATGTAATTTTAAACTTTTTCTCTTTACAGATCCTCCCAGGAGCGCCTCAGTGTCCATCAGTCCATCTGGTGTAATAGTGGAGGGAGATTCAGTGACTCTGAACTGCATCAGTGACTCAAACCCTCCTGCAGAAATCAGCTGGTTTAAAGGAGGAACGATTGTAGGATCTGGAAGAATCTTCAGCATCTCAAAGATCAGCTCTGATGACAGTGGAGAATACAAGTGCAAGTCCATCAATGAACATGGAGAGAAATACTCTGATGCCGTGACTTTAAACGTCATGTGTGAGTTAATGATGGTTCAGTAACTGTGATCAACAAATTAGTGGATTAACAAATGCAAAACATGAGTATAGAGTTTATTTTGTCCTTTTCAGACTCACCCAGGAACGTCTCAGCGTACATCAGTCGATCTGGTGTAATAGTGGAGGGAGATTCAGTGACTCTAAAATGCATCAGTGACTCAAACCCTCCTGCAGAAATCAGCTGGTTTAAAGGAAAAAGGAAGATTTTGCAATCTGGTGAAACCTACAGCATCACTGATATTAAATCTGAGGCCAGCGGAGACTATCATTGCTCTGCTAGAAATAAACATGGATCTCAGACTTCTGCTGCTGTGAATGTGAATATCATGTGTAAGTCTGCCTTTATTTCTGGAAGATTATTTGTGCAATAATTTCTCACTGCATATCATTTTAAATTTTTCTCTTTACAGATCCTCCCAGGAGTGCCTCGGTGTCCATTAGTTCATCTGGTGTAATAGTGGAGGGAGATTCAGTGACTTTGAACTGCATCAGTGACTCAAACCCTCCTGCAGAAATCAGCTGGTTTAAAGGAGGAACGGTTGTAGGATCTGGAAGAATCTTCAACATCTCAAAGATCAGATCTGATGACAGTGGAGAATACAAGTGCAAGTCCAACAATAAACATGGAGTGAAATACTCGGATGCTGTGACTTTAAAAGTCATGTGTGAGTTAATGATGGTTCAGTAACTGTGATCAACAAATTAGTGGATTAATAAATGCAAAACATGAGTATAGAGTTTATTTTGTCCTTTTCAGACTCACCCAGGAACATCTCAGTGTTTATAAGTAGATCTTGTGTAATAGTGGAGGGAGATTCAGTGACTCTGAAATGCCTCAGTGACTCAAACCCTCCTGCAGAAATCAGCTGGTTTAAAGGAAAAAGGAAGATTTTGCACTCTGGTGAAACCTACAGCATCACTGATATTAAGTCTGAGGCCAGTGGAGACTATCATTGCTCTGCTAGAAATAAACATGGATCTCAGACTTCTGTTGCCGTGACTGTGAATATCATGTGTAAGTCTGTCTTTATTTCTGGACGATTATTTGTGCAACAATTTCTCACTGCATGCAGTTTTAAACTTTTTCTCTTTACAGATCCTCCCAGGAGCGTCTCAGTGTCCATCAGTCCATCTGGTGTAATAGTGGAGGGAGATTCAGTGACTCTGAACTGCATCAGTGACTCAAACCCTCCTGCAGAAATCAGCTGGTTTAAAGGAGGACTGATTTTAAGATCTGTAAGAATCTTCAACATCTCAAAGATCAGCTCTGATGACAGTGGAGAATACAAGTGCAAGTCCATCAATGAACATGGAGTGAAATACTCTGATGCTGTGACTTTAAACGTCATGTGTGAGTTAATGATGGTTCAGTAACTGTGATCAACAAATTCCCAGATACCAACTGTTGTCCGTCCAGCTCTGACCCATACAGCAAAGAATGACCATCCTGGGATGGTCCAGATTCGAACTACAGATATGAGCCACCCTTGAGACATAACTTGCCCAAATCTCAGTAAAACTCAGTAAAAAAAAAAAAAAAAGTAGATCACAGCAGAGGATGATTAAACAACTCCACAAACAGCATTACCAGCTTCCAGCATTCCAGACTTTATTTCTGTCAGTTTTATTGAGAATTAACAGAGGTTTAACTCCGTTTAATTTAAGTCACCATAACAGTGATCAGTGTTTCCATTAGTTGGGCTCTTAACTCCTATTATATATTTTGTCTTTATTTGGCTGCTGTGACAATGTGTGTGTCAAACACATTTGCAGCAGCAGAGAAAGCTAAAATGAAATGAAATCAAGTGATGATGGTTTCCTGGTGATGGTTTTATAATCATCATGAAACAGACTGATTCACTGAGGTTTTTATAGTCTAACAATTATGTTGTTCTACTAGTATATTCACATCACAAACCCTGTGTTACTGCTGCATGACATCCAACAATATAACAATCAGTTGAATTTTTTTAACAAACATGAAATAAAAAAATTGGCCTACCTTGACACACACACAGATATCAACAATCAGTGTATGAATCTCAACAATGGTGACAATCACAAATATTTAGATAAACAGATTAATTCAGAACATCACTGAAAAGCTACTAATTCACAACAAAAACACCAGCAAAAAAAAGCAAATATTTAGAATCAAACAAAATTATAGGACAATTCAGCTGCATAATTTATTCATGTTGCAATGCATGCTGGGAGTTTTGTACTATGCTGGTACCCAGCATGCATTGCAGCAAGGTACTTTTGATTGTCATCATTGTTGAGATTCATATTCTGATTGTTGATATCTGTGTGTATCCTCATAAAAGTATTTTTTTGTCCTCATGTTTGTTAAAGTCTTTTAATTTATTGTTATAATATTGCTGGATCTCATGCTGCAGTGACACAGGGTTTGTGTTGTGAAAAAAATATTTTGACTTTCATTTATATTTGGATTATATATATTTATTTATTTATTTATTTATTTTTGTCCTCGCATTCTTTGAGGAATGCCTGAATGAAAGGCTCATTAATATGCAAGCTCATTAATATGCAGGGTCATTAGTATGCAGGGTCTTTGTCTTCTCAGGTGTGAATCACAGCAAGTCACGCCCCTGTGCATATTGACTTTCCAAACAAAATTGTTTTAAAAAATTTAAATCAATGTATTGTTTTATGTGAATGATTAGGCAGGGTGATTTTCAGATCATTTTGAAGCAAAAACACTAGGTGACAACATCCATTAGTCAAAAGTATTGTGGACACATGTGTTTTGTGGCCTTATTTCAGAAACTTTCATTTTTAGTTTTTTGAATAACCATGCATAAACATTATTCCCTCAAAAATACAAACATGTTCATATTACACCTCTGCCATTAATATGTTTATAACTGAAAAAAGCACAAATGTCAGGGCATGTCAAAACATCTCAAGGACCCCAAAAACCCCTTAGACCCCAGAGGGTTCAAACAGTTGTAGTTCTAGTTATATGACTCACATTTAGTTCTTGAGTCAGCGCTGATCCACAGTTTTCTAAAGTTACTCACTTTCGGACATTCCTGATAGTCCCTCTGTCTCGAAATAAACTTATATCCTGGAGTATAATTATGTTACTCCAGTTAATTTATTTCCAAGTAAGTTTATATACATCGTTGACGTGAACCTTTGCCAGGGTTTTAAGGGTGCAAAAGTAAATGTTTTAATCAAAACATTAAAATATATTAAACATACTGTAGACATGCGTCGACTTTTTAGTTTTGCAGACTGTTTATTTATGAGCTGGATCCTGGTTTCTGTAAATGTTGATGAAGACTAGTTTATTCACTTTATATCTTTATCACTTTTATATTAATAGTGCACATTTATATAGGTTAACATTACAGTGAGTGGACTTGTAAAGTTGCAGCTACTTACATGTTTCAAGACATGTTTGATAGGCAAATGTTTGGATTTCATGCAATTAACAATCTGCATGACTTTGTCACATTATTTGAGCTCAAATAATCCTCTTCTGGCCATTTTATAGTTTTTCAAGTAATAGGGAGCAGTCCTACTTAGTTTACAGTTATTTTGCATAACAATATTTGACATAATAGACACGCACAGACATCAAGAATCAGCATATGAATCTCATCAATTGTAATAATCAACAAATTTAGATAAATATCAAATCTAAGCTTCACAAAACAAGCCATAAAAGGTTACATTAATACAGCTAAATAAAAATAAATATTAAGAATTAAACGAAGTAGACAATTCAGTAAAAAAAAAAAAAAAAAAAAAAATCAGCTTATAATTTATTCATGCCACAATGCATGATGGGAGCCACGAATGTGTTTTGATTGGTGGCACCCAGAATGCACTGCAACATGTTTTATAATTGTCATCATTGTTGAGATTCACAGGCTGATTCTGGATGTCTATGTGTCTAAAGCAGTGGTTCTCAACCTCTCCTGCAGGGACCCCCTGACAGACCATGTTTCTGCTTTAACCCTGAAATGACACACCTGATTCAAAAATTAAAGACTTAATTGACTAATTGATTAATTGACTCATTCCTACTCTTCCTACTCTAATGCCTACTCATTAAGCCTTTAATTAATCAATGTAGGAGAGGTTGAGAAACACTGGTCTAAAAAAAATATAGTTTTTTTTTGTACATTGTAAAAAATAAAAATATGTTATTGTACAAGGACAGTACTGCTATAATTAATAAAGTAAACCTAACATCAGGTGTTTTCAATAATGCTCAATCATCACACAATTAATCACTTCATTATCTCATTAACTTTAACATTGCTTCAGTGTTACTTATAACACGGTCAGATCTGGACCATCCCAGATGCCCTCATTCTTTGCTGTATGTGGGCCGAGAAAAACTGGCTTTGTGACCCGGAGCTGGGCCAGACAACAATTGCTATTTGGGTAAATGGATGAACAAACGCAAAACATGAGAATAGAGGGGACTTTTTTTTTTTTAATCCTTTTCAGACTCACCCAGGAACGTCTCAGTGTCCATCAGTCCATCTGGTGTAATAGTGGAGGGAGATTCAGTGACTCTGAACTGCATCAGTGACTCAAACCCTCCTGCAGAAATCAGCTGGTTTAAAGGAAGAAGGAATATTTTGCAATCTGGTGAAACCTACAGCATCACTGATATTAAGTCTGAGGCCAGCGGAGACTATCATTGCTTTGCTAGAAATAAACATGGATCTCAGACTTCTGCTGCTGTGAATGTGAATATCACGTGTAAGTCTGCCTTTTTTTTTTATGAGTTCTGGAACATAATTTGGGCAATAATTGCTCACTGCATGTCATTTTACACTTTTTGTCTTTGCAGATCCTCCCAGCAGTGTCTCAGTGTCCACCAGTCCATCTGGTGTAATAGTGGAGGGAGATTCAGTGACTCTGAACTGCATCAGTGACTCAAACCCTCCTGCAGAAATCAGCTGGTTTAAAGAAGGAACGATTGTAGGATCTGGAAGAATCTTCAGCATCTCAAAGATCAGCTCTGATGACAGTGGAGAATACAAGTGCAAGTCCATCTATAAACATGGAGTGAAATACTCTGATGCTGTGACTTTAAATGTCATGTGTGAGTTAATGACGGTTCAGTAACGGTGATCAACAAATTCCCAGATAGCAATTGTTGTCTGGCCCAGCTCCGGGTTACACAGACAATTTCTCTCAGCCCACATACAGAAAATAATGATTCCAAATAAACACATAGTTAAACCCCAATTAATTATCATTGAGTACTCAAGAAGACATCTAACAGAAATAAAGTCAATATGGTTAGTAATAAGTGAAGCTGTTAGTAATTATGGCAGGAAAAACCAAAAGAGAATCCAAGTGATGGTAGTTTGTTATTGATGATAACAATGTAATCATCACTTAGGTTCAGTATGCAATCTTTGTGAGATATCATTAATTTTAAATTATAATAGCCCTGTGGCCATACAGCATGGTGTTTTTTTTTTGTTTTTTTTTTACTACTTCAGCGGAAATCCCGCCCTGCAGTCGAATTAATTGGTTTAGGTCAGGGATCTTCAAACTCGGTCCAGGAGGGCCACTTTCCTGCACAGTTTTGCTTCAACCCTGATCAAACACACCTAGCTGTGAGTTTCTAGTGATCCTGAAGACATTGATTAGCTTGCTCAGGTGTGTTTGATCAGGGTTGGAGCTAAACTCTGCAGAACAGCGGGCCTCCAGGACCGAGTTTGAGGAACTCTGGTTTAGGTTATAGTGATGGGTAGGTTTAGGGATCAGTGTTTGGTGTAGGCCAGTGGTTCTCAAATCCAGTCCTCGCGACCCACTGCTCTGCATATTGTGTATGTCTCCCTTATTTAACACACCTGATTCAGATCCTCAGCTCGTTAGGATAGACTGTATGACAGGGGTCCTCAACTCTGGCCCGTGAGATCCACGTTCCTG
Source organism: Semotilus atromaculatus (assembly GCA_031834385.1). NCBI lineage: Eukaryota > Metazoa > Chordata > Actinopteri > Cypriniformes > Leuciscidae > Semotilus > Semotilus atromaculatus. Next base: position 2,291,704 of record JAULUF010000047.1, on the reverse strand, counting down.
CAGAGTTTACCTACAACCCTAATCAAACTCACCTGAACAAGCTAATCAATGTCTTCATGATTACTACACCTTACAAGAACACAGCAAAATCCCCAGTGTTAAATCAACACTGCTCAGAGTACATATTGTCCCAATCTAAAGTGTTAAAAGTGGTCAAGTTAATGAGATAATTAACTGATTAATTAAGGGATGATTGAGCATTAGTGATGAACACCTGCTGTTAACAAGCAGAATGACTAAAGAAAAGAGAAACACAACTACAACTGACTTCAGCCAGAGTCTTAGATTAAATCAACTGAAGAGAAAAGAAGACATATATATAACTACACTAAAAAAATATGTTGACCTAGCTCATTATTTTGTGTTATCTTTTTGCATGTTTTTTTTTTTTAGTTTAACTAACTTATTTCGAAAAGTGTACCTGACAAATTTGGAAAGGTTTACCTGACAAGTTTTGAAGTACAATGAACAGATTTAATTTAGTTTAGTAAACTTTGAATCTAAGTTCAGCCAACTAAAGTTAAGTTTTCTAAACTACATCCAATAAGTTCAGCCAATTAATGAGATAATTAAGTGATTAATTGAGTGATGATTGAGCATTATTGAAGACACCTGATGTTAACAAGCAGAATCACTAAAGGAGAAAGTCTATTTTTTAAGTCACCATTATGGTGATTAGTGTTTGCTGTAGTTGGGCTCTTGACCCTTAAACTATTAACATTAGTTTTGGTTTGGCTGCCATAGATGAAATAGAGAAAATGTGATATGATGGTGTTGGTTATGTTTTGACATAATCATCACTTGTCCTGCATCATAAAACTAATTTAGAGAGTTTTTTGGTGATACTATAGCAAAAGTTTTTCAGCATTTTCAATATAATCCAAAAGATTCATACACTGATTCTTAATATCTGTGTGTGCCTTAAAAGACAATTTTTTTTGTCATAACTTTTAAGAAATCCTTTTTCTGGATCTTGTACTATAATAGCACTGTGATGTTGTAAACAACAACATATATTTAAAGTCAGATATTAGGCTCTAAATGAGTTTTGTGATGCAGGTCAAGTGATGATTATGTCAAAACATAACCAACATCATCAGATCACTTTTTCTCTTTGATCATCTGGCAGTCATAACTCAGATATAGCAGCCAAATAAAATCTAGTGTTAACAGTGTAAGGGCCAAGAGCCCAACGAAAGCAAACACTGATAACCATAACGGTGGCTTAAAAAAAATTATTTTCTCTTTTGGTGATTCTGCTTGTTAACATCAGGTGTCTTCAATAAAGATTAATCACCACTCAATTAATAACTTAATTAGCTCATTACCTTTAACACTGCTTCAGTGTTAATTTAACACTCATATTTTAACACTTTAACACTCCCGAGTTTGGAGCCATATAAACTCCCAGAAGAGTTCATTTAACACTGAGTTTTTGCTGTGTAAATAACAGTGTTGAAGTTGAAGATTTATGTTTGAAGCGGTTTTAAAAGCTTGAAGTTTAGTTTTTAAGACCACTAAATTATGTTTAGTTTACTATCAAAGCATTTGAGTATAATTTAAGTAAAACCTGCAGAAAATGTAGTGCAGTTGTTTCAACTTACATTTATAAGTTAAAATAACAAGTATACTTGTTCATTCAACTTTCAGACTAGTTGAGGACAAGAAAACTTAATATTTCTTGTTGTCTGGACAATCTAGTTATCTCTACACAAAAAAAAATAAGTTGAAATAACTAAATTGCAAAAAATATTTTTTACACTGTAGGATCCTGGTGTTGGCTTGACATAGGAAGACTATTCTGTTCAAAGGGCAGGGCAGGGTCATCTGCCAGAATTTGTCAATAAGTGTCTGCTGCTCATATAGTACGCTCGTAATGATGATTGACAGAATTGAATGTTTAGGCTCCTCCCGAGCCTACGGTTTGAACTTCATTCAAATTTGTCCTGGCACAGTTCGGGGCTGGTTATGGGTTATTATTTGACTGAGATTTGGGCCAGTTATGGCTCATGTGTGGCTCATGTATGACTCATATCTGTAGTTCAGATCTGTAGTTCAGATCTGTAGTTCAGATCTGGTTCATCCCAGGACCATCATTCTTTGCTGTGTGACCTTAAACTGGGCCAGACAACAATTTATATCTGGGTTAGTGGATTAACAAACACAAAACATTTAAACTCTAAACAGATTTTAGAGTTTTTGTCATTTTCAGACTCACCCAGGAACGTCTCAGTGTCCATCAGTCCATCTGGTGTAATAGTGGAGGGAGATTCAGTGACTCTGAACTGCATCAGTGACTCAAACCCTCCTGCAGAAATCAGCTGGTTTAAAGGAGGAAGGAATATTTTGCAATCTGGTGAAACCTACAGCATCACTGATATTAAGTCTGAGGCCAGTGGAGACTATCATTGCTCTGCTAGAAATAAACATGGATCTCAGACTTCTGCTGCTGTGAACATGAATATCATGTGTAAGTCTGTCTTTATTTTTAATCAGTTCTGGCAGATTAATTGTGCAATAATTTGTCTCACTGCATGTATTTTTTTTTACACGTGTTGTCTTTATAGATCCTCCAAAGAGCGCCTCAGTGTTTATCTGTCCATCTTGTGTAAAAGTGGAGGGAGATTCAGTGACTCTGAACTGCATCAGTGACTCAAACCCTCCTGCAGAAATCAGCTGGTTTAAAGGAGGAACGATTGTAGGATCTGGAAGAATCTTCAACATCTCAAAGATCAGCTCTGATGACAGTGGAGAATACAAGTGCAAGTCCAGCAATGAATATGGAGTGAAATACTCTGATGCTGTGACTTTAAATGTCATGTGTGAGTTAATGATGGTTCAGTAACTGTGATCAACATACTTGTGCATTACCAAACGCAAAACATGGGTACAGAGTTTTCTTTTGACCTTTTCAGACTCACCCAGGAATGTCTCAGTGTCCATCAGTCCATCTGGTGTAATAGTGGAGGGAGATTCAGTGACTCTGAACTGCATCAGTGACTCAAACCCTCCTGCAGAAATCAGCTGGTTTAAAGGAGGAACGATTTTGCAATCTGGTGAAACCTACAGCATCACTGATATTAAGTCTGAGGCCAGCGGAGACTATCATTGCTCTGCTAGAAATAAACATGGATCTCAGACTTCTGCTGCTGTGAATGTGAATATCATGTGTAAGCCTGTCTTTATTTTTAACCGGTTCTGGATGATTATTCGTGCAATGATTTGTCTCACTGCATGTCATTTTACACTTTTTGTCTTTACAGATCCTCCCAGGAGCGCCTCAGTGTCCATCAGTCCATCTGGTGTAATAGTGGAGGGAGATTCAGTGACTCTGAACTGCATCAGTGACTCAAACCCTCCTGCAGAAATCAGCTGGTTTAAAGGAGGAACGATTGTAGGATCTGGAAGAATCTTCAACATCTCAAAGATCAGCTCTGATGACAGTGGAGAATACAAGTGCAAGTCCATCAATGAACATGGAGTGGAATACTCTGATATTGTGACTTTAAACGTCATGTGTGAGTAAAAAAAAAAAAAAAAAAAAAACCCGCTGTAGAACATCCCAGCATGTTTATAAAGATTTTCATCAATAATTAGTTGCACAAATATTTTTTTATGATCCTTATAACAATTATGTTTTGTGATTCTTATTAGACCCACCCAGGAGCGTCCCAGTGTTGATGAGTGGATCTGGTGTAATAGTGGAGGGAGATTCAGTGACTCTGAACTGCATCAGTGACTCAAACCCTCCTGCAGAAATCAGCTGGTTTAAAGGAGGAACGATTGTAGGATCTGGAAGAATCTTCAACATCTCAAAGATCAGCTCTGATGACAGTGGAGAATACAAGTGCAAGTCCATCAATGAACATGGAGAGAAATACTCTGATGCTGTGACTTTAAATGTCTTGTGTGAGTGTTGATGTTTAAGTGCACAGCAAAATCCCTATTGTAAAATCAACACTAGTCAGAACACATTTGGTTAAGTAACAGTGGAAGCATTGTTAAAGTTAATGAGACAATTAGGTGATTATTTAAGTGATGAACACCTGCTGTTAACAAGCAGAATCACTGAAGGAAAGAGAAACACAAGAACTACAACTTCTACCCAGTCTTAAGGCGGGCATACATTGTGCGATGTCTGTTTGATTTCAGCAAGGTTACCTACTCACACTGAACGAGTAGATCGCATGCGCATGTGCTCACACTATATGGTCCGATCATCGAGCTGCGACTTGACTGCTCACACTATACGTGTGAAAATATATGTGTGATAAACCCATGTGCCGGGTTGCCAACCAGAGCAACGAAGAAGGTGACATCTTTTATATCTTCCTTTTTTTTTAAATGACTCAAGTGCCGTTCTTTGTTCTTGTTTCAAAGAAAAGCTTAACTTTATATCATCCAGAGTCGTGGCCAAAGACGAATCGAATGATAGCTCGCCAGCAGCAGCCACCATTCTTTGTTTTCAAGTAGCAGTGAACCGCCGCAACTCTGTCGTCATTGTTAAGTCCGCCGGCCGTCTCTATACACGTTGTAATTGGCCTGACTAGAGTTTGTTTTTTCCAGCTCGAAAGAAAACGGAGAGTTGCTAGACTACACTGGCTGCTAAATAAATGTTGCTGCCGCTAGGGGGAGTCTAGATTTCTAGAATATGCATAATCGACATGCTGCAAAGATTAGATAGAAGCTTGACTCATTGAAAATTGTCATAAAACATTTAGGTCGATTACAATGAATTATAGGTTTATAATAAAATGTATTAAGTCTATGTCTGAACACTGTAATGATCAGTCATCAATGAAAATTAGAAACAGCTTTATTTTAAAAACAGCTTGTTTAACATGAGCATTAACAAATTAATGAAAGAGGCACATCACAGGTGGCTTGGAAGATGTGGGTAATGGTTTATCCATTTAGCAACACAATCATTTGTAGACAACAGTCATTTGTAGCTAGCTTGATATATACAGAACTTAAAGATCTCCCTCTTTTCATTTTCTTTCTTGCTGCATTAAAGATGAAATGGTTAAACTTCTGTTTTCGCGCAGGCGCAGTGAGGGAAAAAAAACACTGAGTTTAGGGCAATCGGTTCGTAGCTCTGCTTCAACTGTGCGATATAGTCACGAGAAGCGACCAACATTTCTGACATGCCAGAAATTCATCTGACCATCCGACTCCCTGTCGGGAGAGGTTAATCGCCTCTTGTTTCCCCCTGTACACTGCACCAACACTGCACGACAAAGCTGAAAATCGCCTCGACCCGAAAAAAAGTCGCACGAGTCAGAATTCGCCTCAAAATCGGACGAAAATCACACAGTTTATGCCCGCCATTAGAGGAAATCCACTGAAGATAAAAGAAGACATTAAATCTCTGAAGATCTCAGCAGAGGAGGATTAAACAACTCCACAAACAGCATTACCAGCTTCACTTATTACTGACCAGACTGACTTTATTTTTGTCAGACGTCTTGGGAAGTTCTTTTTGAGAATTAGCCTTTCGCTGAGCCACGCCCCCCTTAGTTACTGTTGCTACATCCGACAAACAAATGGTCAATTTGGTCACAAATACGCAATGAAGGAGACATGACTACTATTGAGGCTAGTGTTGTCAAAATATTCGGTACTTCGGTACCAAGTCGGTACTAAAAAAGTTCCGGTGGTACAGAGTACCCGGTCAAACCCGGTTCTGGATGCGCATGCATGCATGTAGAGCGTGAAGTTGCGTCCTCTTCATGAAAGCACTGAGACATGGCGACCGGCGGCGCTGCTGATGTGGTGGCTGTAAATCCACTTGTTGATAAGAAAGGAGGAAAGAGCCATGTGTGGCAATATTCCGGATTTGCGGCTGATTTCTCCATTCTACATAATCCCTTACATACTCTGCCTCAGTCTCTGTGTGAATGAATGGCGCAGACGCACGGTTTCATTTAATGTTACCTCACACACACACATACTAGTGACGCTCGCGCTGTTTTCATGAGCATTTTACAGTTTCATTTGAGAAAAATTATCGGCATATCATACACACAGAAACTCAAAGGTCTTCACTGCAAACCGTCAAAATAAAAGTTCGGTTTAACTGAAATAAATTGACAGAAATAATTATATTAGGCTACTGTACAATAGATTTAGCTCTGTCCCCATTCAATAAACATACTACTACTACTACTAATAATATTATTATAAAATAATATATAAATATAAAATAATAAGTGTGCATAGAAGGTTGCTTATTTTTCACTTGATTTTTTTATAAGCAATATTTCTCAATATCATCAATATTTTATTTTAAACAGCATGTAGCCTTTAATGCTTTCATAAATTTACGTCATAAATAATAAAGTCATTTAATTTAATTTTTTTTTTTTTTTCAAATAGTTAAATAAATTGGAAAAATTGTTCAAACAGATTTTGCTGTGGTACCGAAATTGGTACCGAGAACCAAACATTTCTAATGGTATCGGTACCGACTACTGGAATTTTGGTACCGTGACATCCCTAATTGAGGCTAATGCTTACCGGTCTCAAGCGAAATCTGAGAAACCCCATGACCTGTACCTCAAATGCAACCAGCACAGCCTTGTGGACCAGTCATACTCTTGCAAATACTAGGTATGTAGCTAAACCTAACGTTACATGTGCGTCAAAGCCATTCAAAGCTAACTAACATTTCTCTGTTGTTTTGAGAATAATGTTAGCCGTTTTGAGAATCAGAATCAGAATGTGTTATTTCCATTGTTGATGAACAGTATTCACAAATAGGAAATTGCTTTGGCTTAAAATGTGCATAAAAGATAATATAATAAAACGAAATAGATCAAACAAAATATCTTAGTGACACGTGGTGATAAAACAAAATATAAGGCTAATTATGCTTCGAAATGTTCAACACATTTTAACTGGGAGTGGGGCCGTCCACACTGTTTGATCCATTGTAGGCACCGCTTTGGGCTTTGGGAATGGAAAGAACACAACTCCTCCAGACAATCTCTTGGGGTCTCAAAAATAAAAAAGATGTCTAAACAAAAGATTTATGTGTTTGAATTGCATATCAAATTTTCATCCATTTGGATTACATAGTTTTAACATAAACCAATTCATAATCTGAATGTGATTCATATTTGTCAGTCATATATAAATTAAACAGATAAGATTTATATAATTGTATTAATAAACTGAATGTGATTCATATTTGTCAGTCATATGTAAATGAAACGGGTAAGTTTTATGTAGTACACAGAAAAACACCCATTCCTGTGTTCCGATTTACAAACGCCATGGGCGCACCGCTTCACCATCTTGCTTGGAGTCAATGTTTAACGGACCTTCTCACATAGTAACGGTTGCTATGATGTGTGATTGGACAATGGCCGTTTTGGGTGAGGGGCCGGCGAAAGGCTGATTGAGAGAGGTTTAGATGATGATGTTTTATTGAAAATGTTTACTTTAGTTGGTCAGTTTAACTTGACTTTTTATGTGTTTTTTGAAAAAGGAAGCCAGAAACAAAGATGATTAGATGAAATACATTTTATCAGTGAATAAAAAATTATTCACTGAACTCACAACATACAAAAAGTGGCTATTTGAAAACAGGGAGGAGCCATTGAAAACGTCCCACCTTAGCTTCCTGTTTCAATTGAAATAAAGTGAACATTTACACAATGCTTAAAACTGAGAAGTTTTCCAAACGGTCCCCATTCACATGGATCCGCAAAAAAGACAAAAAAGCACTGTATTCTGCTGCCAGGCCATTAGATGGGGAATGAAACACATGTAATAAGCATGTGCATGATGTCATCATGATTCAGAGATTCACGTTTTTGCTGATTAAACGAAGACCGTTTCCTCAAAACTTGCACTTTGGAACCAGTTTTCAAAAGTTTGCGTTCTCAGGCACCCAAAGTGCCGTTGTTGTGTAAATTAATGGCCAAAATGCCTACAAAAGTTTTACGTTTTTAGTTGAAATTGGTGTCGTCTAAACAGACCCTAAGTCAATGCATCATACAAAGCTGTGCATTAAGGCACTTCAGTGGGCCTTTAATGTCTTTATATTCAGTTAATTTAATCTAAGGCTGTGATTGAAGTCAGGCCACATTTACACATAGCCGGGTATTTAGAAAAACAAATATTTCCCCCCCTCTGTTTTCAATAATAACATCGTGCACACAACATCGTTTTCAAAAAAGTTGTCATTTACATCAACCCGCATAAATACGCCATGGAGCATAACTATAAACATATGGCACTCACATGACGTTTAAGCATTTTCTGGCGAATAATGAGTCGTTTGAGAACCTAAAACCCTGTTTCTCCCAGTTGACACGGCAACACATAACCGGCGTTATCAGAAATCTCCACTTTGGTGGAGTTTTTAGAAATAATCGTTTTCTATGATAAAAACAGGATTTTTGTGTAAATGAAAGCAGTGTCTTCCCTTTGTGTAAACGGGGCATCAGTTGTGGCTCTTTTGTTTCTCTTTTTTCTGTTCTGTCCTCTTTCTTTCCTTCTGTGATTCTGCTCATTATCATTAGGTGTCACCAATAATGGTCAATCATAGCTTAATTAATAATTTAACTATCTAATTAACTTCAACACTGCTTCAGTGTTACTTTAACACTCAGTAGAGTACTCCGAGCAGAGTTAATTTAACTCTAGGAATTTTGCCATGTTTCTGTTATCAACAAATTAGAGTACTAACAAACGCAAGAGTATAGAGTTTATTTTGTCCTTTTCAGACTCACCCAGGAGCGTCTCAGTGTCTATCAGTCCATCTGGTGTAATAGTGGAGGGAGATTCAGTGACTCTGAACTGCATCAGTGACTCAAACCCTCCTGCAGAAATCAGCTGGTTTAAAGGAAAAATTCATATTTTGCAATCTGGTGAAACCTACAGCATCACTGATATTAAGTCTGAGGCCAGCGGAGACTATCATTGCTCTGCTAGAAATAAACATGGATCTCAGACTTCTGCTGCTGTGAATGTGAATATCATGTGTAAGTCTGCCTTTATTTCTGGAAGATTATTGGTGCAATAATTTGTCTCACCACATTTCATTTTACAATTTATTTATTTTATTATTATTATTTTTTTGTCTTTACAGATCCTCCCAGGAGCGTCTCCGTGTTGATGAGTGGATCTGGTGTAATAGTGGAGGGAGATTCAGTGACTCTGAACTGCATCAGTGACTCAAACCCTCCTGCAGAAATCAGCTGGTTTAAAGGAGGAATGATTGTAGGATCTGGAAGAATCTTCAGCATCTCAAAGATCAGCTCTGATGACAGTGGAGAATACAAGTGCAAGTCCATCAATGAACATGGAGAGAAATACTCTGATGCTGTGACTTTAAACGTCATGTGTGAGTTTTTATTATAAAACAAGATGCAGTTGAACATTCCAGAACGTTTATAAGGATGTTCTTCAATAATTATTACACTCAAAAAAATGATATGTTGGCTTTACTTAACTTTTTTTGTAAACAGGTTCCACCGGTTCCACATAACTGTGTTTCGCTAAAGAAACATAATATGTTCATGTAACTTCAACATCATGGAATTTGGTCATTTTAAGCGACCCAATTAAACTCTGAGCTAATGAGTTAATTAAGTGAATAATTGAGTGATGATTGAGCATTAATAAGCAGAATCACTGAAGGAGAAAACCGGAATGTTTAAGTCACCATTATGGAGATCAGCATTTGCTTTAGTTGGGCTCTTGACCATTAACTCAATAACTTTAGATTTTGTTTGGCTGCTGTATGTGAGTTATAACAGTCAGATGAACAATAAATAAAGATGATCTGGTTGTGTTGGTTGTGTTTTAACATAATCATTATTTCACAATCATTTGACCTGAGTCACTGAACTTATATTAAACCCAATTTCTAAGTTAAGTTTACCTTACGGATTATAGCAGCACTGTCATTGTAGAGCATATTATTTTTAGCCTTTTCAATAAAATTCAAATGATAAAATCAATAAATAAAAAAGAAACTTCTCAAAAAATATCTTGAGTAGGCACACACAGACATCAAGAATCAGCGTGTGAATCTCAACAATGGTGACAATTATAAAGCATGTTGCAAAGTATTTTGTTCCAATCTCCTGGGCCCGGTTTTTCAAAAGGTTTAATCTGGATAAAACTGATCCGGATTTAGTAATCCTTTTTTTTTGCGATCCGTGATCACGTAATCCAGCTTACTTTTGAGCCAGTTTTTCAAAGCAACATCGGATTGGATCAATCTGATCCGGATAGGAACTTTTCAGGATCACCAAATCTGGATAACCAGTGCTCAAACAGGATAGGAAATCACAATGTAGAACTATAGATATGTAAAGAGCAACAAGTTGACAAAACAAGTAACAAACACTGTACATTGAGGATATTTATAACAAGTTTCAAATATAGATGTTTTGAATAAAAAAAAAAGACTTAATGTCAATACTTAATCCATGTTTTGGATTTAAAAAATCAGTGATTGCCATTCTTTGCATTTTTTTGGTTATTCTGTAATCATTGCATGCATCACTAATAAATATTCTTAAAAAAATATATTTTCGATTGTGATGAATATATATATATCAATTAGTGACAGAATAAAATGTATTGTTTTTGGTAAATTTTGACAGCTGTTTGGGGGATTATTTTATGAGGCCAAACTCTTTCTACTTTGCTGTCGGCCTACTGAAAGGGTGAATATGTTAAAGCCTACCTAATCACTGTAGCCTGACGGATGAACAATTAAAATTAAAACCTTATGAATAAATAAGATATCTTGTAAGATACTGAATGATCCAAATATAGTATTATTTGATACATTTTTAAAGTTTTCATTACATTTTGGGCATGAAATCCACGCTGAATCCACCCTTCTGATGGGATCAGTTTAATCCAGATTTTTTGGAAAAAAGTTCTGAAAAACCTAAACTAAAGGTTTGATCCGGATCAAAACCAAGATTGGATTACGTGATCTAATCCGATTATGTAATCCGTTTTTTTCTTTTGAAAAAAACATTTTCAAGATTTGATCCAATCCGTTATCCAAAATCCTATTGGATTACTTTCGAAAAACCGGGCTCAGGGTTTGCTAATTCAGACAGGAGACAGAACTAATTAGTGAAATCAGCTGAATGAGTTTATGGGTGGAATAAACATATGGCAGGACTTTTACTCTTTGGCCCCTGGACACACCTCTGGTTATAACAATAAGTTTGGTGATTGTTATTAGACCCACAGAGGAGCGTCTCAGTGTTGATGAGTGGATCTGGTGTAATAGTGGAGGGAGATTCAGTGACTCTGAACTGCATCAGTGACTCAAACCCTCCTGCTCTGAACTTCAGCTGGTTTAAGGAGAATGAAACCTCAGCTGTTGGATCTGGACAGAGTTTCAGTGCACTACAGAGTGGACGCTTCTACTGTCAGGCTCACAATCAACATGGATCTCAGAGATCAGATGTTGTAACTGTCACAGGTGAAGCTTTGTAAGAGCAAACCAGCACATCTTTCTTCAGTCTGGACTGTTAATCTGAACTGATAATGTTTCACTCTTTCAGAGCATCAGAGATCCAGATGGCATCAAGTCTTTGGGATCACAGTGGAATGTGGAGCAATATTCATCCTCGTCATCATCATTATCATCGTCATCCTGTTTATAATGTGAGAACCACAAACAACTTTGATAATTTCAATATAGTCGTCCATATGTTGTTCATTTCTGTGATTATTACAGAAAGAAACGATGGAGTGTTCAATCTGAAGATCTCACCGAGGAACAGGTAATTTATCCAAACACAACATGACTTTACAGAAGCAGAAAATCAATCAACGTTATCTTTATAATCATGATCTGCATTGAGGAACAAAAATACAGCAGGAGCAACAGAGTCTGATTCAGAAACAAACAGAGGTGTAAAGTCCAGGTTCAGAAAGTAAAATTATTTTTGTTCCAATCACCTGGATTTGGCAATTAGCACAGTTTTTCAGTCAGAAGATAATTAGTGAAATCAGCTGACTGAGTTTATGGGTGGAATAAACATAATGGCAGAACTTTTACTTTCTGACCCCTGGATATACTCCTCTGGAAACAAATGAGTCAATTCATAATATATATATGAGCAATATCACACACGTAGCAGTGCAATATCGCTGTATATCAGCACGGCTGTGATTCGGCCGTAGACAGTGTGCTGATATACAGCCATATCGCACGGCTAGTGAATGTGATTTATACAACAGTTCGATGGCACACTTGAGTAAATAAATAAGAAACAACAACGGAGTGTCTTTAAAAACACTCTTTTCTGCAGAACTATCCACATAGCAACATTGTGACATCCGGGCATCTACAAAAGAGCCAGTGGCAAATTCCCGAAGGGCTGGCCGAGATGATGCTGTTCTCTGCGGGAACATGAAACGGCCGCTGACGGCTTGGAGCTCGCAGGAATATCAGTGCCGGGCAGAGACCGATAATACCATTGTTCACCAGCTTGGTCAAACTCACATCGATAAAAACAGATATTACGTAACAAGTATTGGGGAGGTTATTCAGTTTCTGGCGGTTAATGAATGAACACTTTGACACTGGCAATGTCTTCTGCATGTGCTTGGTGTGCTGAAGCCAGCCAATTCAATTCTGTAGTCACAAACAGTGGATTTGTGCACTGCAGGAGAAGTGGTGACAGCTTCTCTGGGCACAGTGAAGGAGATGTGATGCAACTCATTCTGGGAGGAGCATTTTTCTCAGTGTGGAAGTAGGCCTGCCAACCCACCTAAAAGGAGACGGATAGTTAATTCACAACTTGTCAGTAGTGTTGTATTGTCTACAATAGAGCATGACTCTGGTGGCCAAACTGCTCCTAGTCACACTTTTAAAAGGGCTATGTTCAACATCCTTGATAGGGCTATTGTGGATATAGAGACAAGAGTTTTTCAAAGAAATGTTGATTTAATGAGGGCAACATCATTTCTCCTACCAAAATCAATGTCGTTTCTTGACCCTTCTCTCCTGAAGCCACTTCAAGTGCTTGCAGGCACAAAGCAAAATAGTATGACCTTGCAAATGAAAGAGCTGTTGCACAATAAACTGTCCACTGATGCTAACCTCTCTGAAGTATTCAAGTGCGTTTAGCAGTACAAAGAGGCCTTCCCCATGTTGCATAAGCTGTATGTCACAGCACTCATCATTGGTGTGTCCTCAGCTGTGTGTGAAAGTTATTTTTCTACCTTGAGCTGCATTCTCGCCCCTCTCCGAAGATCAATGCTGCATTCAAGGAAGAGAGATTTAGTCATTTTGGAACACGAAAAAAAAAAAAAAAAAAAAAAGCCGCAGGCTGGTCCTATAGGATACATTGGACACTGAGGACTGTATTGATCTACAGGCTCTGCTCTAGCTCTCCCATTGTCAACATTTTATGTAATGTACATCTGTTTTGATGTTTCGATGTTTACCTAGCATGGACGGCATTCTATTTCTATTCATTGGTATCATCAGGTCCCTTTCCACAGATGTATAAATCAAGCACATAGATTATGAATGCAGACTGCATGGTGCTTGATTAATACACCTGTGGAAACTGACCTGATGAAATCCATGAATAAGTACTACAATTGTTCACAAAAAAGTAAAATAACAATATAAAAAAAGTTATGTTGCCTCTGCTAATCATATCATAATTTAAATTCTTATAGTTTCACAAAAATGGCTTTTTATTTCAACTCACTAGGTCTCCTGGCCCCTGTAGCCTAATATGTTGTGTTTCCTTTTATCTAGGCCTACTGTTTACATTTACATTTATTCATTTAGCAGACACTTTTATCCAAAGCCACTTACAACAAGAGAATAACATTCAAATACTGTTCTCATACTGTTCAAATGAGCATATCAAACTTTTTTACCTGGGGCCGTATTCACAAAGAATCTCACAAGTAGCTCCTAACTGGTGAATTTAAGAGAAACTCCTAAAAATAATGGGCGTGTCACTCATAACTTTAGACTCCTAACGTGTTTTACTAAGAGTAATTCAAAAGCATTTTAGCCCTAAGGGTAGCACCTACGTCTGGGACAGCTTAGAAGAAGAAACAAATGAATTTATCTCTTGTCTATACAAACGTGACTTCTCTCTCGTCCTTCTCGGTAGCCTACTCGTGTAGCAAACACCTGTCACTCATCATCAGGCCATCACCGTGATCTGATATATATGAATCTGTCAATAATAATAATAATAATATCATCATTGTATTATTAATGTTGACCTGGTTTAACTAACTTTTATGTGATATAGCTCTATAGTCTAATAGGGGTCCTGTGCCTATCTCTGGGTTTCTGGCTTAGAAAAACATCTGCACTAAAACCGATTGTGTGTAGTATAGCTTAATTTTGTGCCGATTTGTCAATTGGCACTAAGATTATTATTAGTCACATATTTGAGGTCTAAATAAATACATTCTCGCCTAAAAAACTCTTAAAACTTAAAACTCTAAAAAAAAAAACTAACTAACTAACTAACTAACTAAAACTAACTACAGTAGTATTTATAAAAAATATGGTTGATTTGCTAGACCGCCATGACGGTCAACGCAAGCAGAGTGATACAAACGGTGAGATGATCAGGGTGATGTTACTGCGCAATCATCGTATGGCTGGAAAAGGCTCTCAGACAATCAGATTCGAGAACCACTAAGAACTGTTGTATATATATATATATATATATATATATATATATATATTAATGCCATACATTTTACTTATATTGCCGCCTCCTATTTTTTTTATGCAAGTCATTCTGTCTCTGTCCCTACAGCTCACTTATTACAATGAAGACACAGCTGTTGAGCTCAAGTCCATGACCTCTGACCTGTACAACACATTCAAAGTAAGTGAGATGTCAAAGTCAGATATCCATCACAGATGATCACATGACCGCTGTGCCCTACTGTCATCATTAGGACAGCAACATCATCTATTACTTTTTTGATACTACACTTTATATTTAAATGCATAATATGTCTGGTTATCACACAACAAAATTCCCAGTGTTAATAAAACTCCCCAGTGTACATATGTGTCCAACTACAGGGTGTTCAAATTAACACTGAATCAGTGCTGCAGTTAATGAGATAATTAAGTGATTAATTAAGTCAAGTCATCTTCATTTATATAGCGCTTTTAACAATGTAGATTGTCTCAAAGCAGGTTTACAGAGATAAAAAAGAGAAACACAATAACTACAATTGACTTCCAGAGGTGGGTAATCCAGAGCCAAAGAGTAAAAGTCCTGCCATATGTTTATTCCACCCATGAACTCAGTCAGCTGATTTCACTAATTAGTTCTCTCTCCTGTCTGAATTAGCAAATCCAGGTGATTGGAACAAAATACTGAGGAGGACTTATACTTTCTGAACCTGGACTTTACACCTCTGGCCACATGTCAGCCAAGAGCAAAGAAATAAACCAGAACTGGACCTTATCGTAGCCAAACAATCTGTGTATATTAAATATGGAGTAATTTCAGACACAGTCTTAGATGAAATCCACTGGAGAGAAAAGAAGACATTAAATCTGTGAAGATCTCAGCAGAGGAGGATTAAACAACTCCACAAACAGCATTACCAGCTTCACTTATTACTAACCAGACTGACTTTATTTCTGTCAGACGTCTACAGAAGTTTTATTGAGAATTAACAGAGATTTAACTCTGTTTCATTTGAAGTCACCATAACAGTGAATGGTGTTTTCATTAGTTGGGCTCTTAACTCTTATTATATCTATTGTCTGTTTTGGCTTCTGTGATAGTGTGTGTGTGTGTGTCAAACACACTTACAACAGCAGAGAAAGCTAAAGAAAAATGCAATCAGGTGATGATTGTTTCCTGTTGATGGTTTATAATCATCATGAAATAGACTGGCACACTTTCTCACAACAGAAACCCTTTGTTACTGCAGCATGATATCCATCAATATTATAACAATTAGTTACAGGACTTAAATATGAGCACAAAAAAATCCGTTTTTGATGACACACACAGACATCAATAATCAGCGTATGAGTCTCAACAATGGTGACAATCAAAAGCACTTTGCTGCAATGCATGCTCCCAGCATGCATTGCAACATGAATAAGTTATGCATCTGAATTGTCCTATTATTTTGTTTGATTCAAAATATTTGCTTTTATTTTTTGCTGTTGTTTTTGTTGTGAGTTAGTAGCTTTTCAGTGATGTTCTGAATTAATCTGTTAATCTACATATTTGTGATTGTCACCATTGTTGAGATTCATACGCTGATTGTTGATATCTGTGTCTGTCAGTGAAAGACCATTTTTTTCAAAATATATTTATTAAAAGATTTAAACTGATTGTTGTATTGCTGGATCTCATGCAGTAGTTACACAAGGATTATGATATGAATATATTAGTGGAATAACACAATTGTTGGTTAATAAAAACCTCAATAAATCAGTCTTTTCATGATGATTGTAAAACCATCATCACCTGAACTCACTTCACTTTAGCTTTCTCTGCTGTTGAAAATGTGTTTGCCACACACACTGTCACAGTAGCCTAAAACAGACTACCTAAACCAGTGTTTCTCAACCTCTCCTGCAGGGACCCCCTGACAGGCCATGTTTCTGTTTTAACCCTGAAATGGCACACCTGATTCAATTAATTAAAGGCTTAATGAGTAGTTGACTAATTGATTAATTGACTAATTCCTACTCTAATTAATCATTAAGGCTTTAATTAATTGAATCAGGTGTGCCATTTAGGTATCATTTTAAAGCTTAGAATCTCATCTTTTTAATGCATATAATCACTTTGATTTTCTCTGAACGAGAGCTGACTAGTCCCTATTAATCTGATGCCCCCGCATGAACAACAACGAAAGCTGATGAGCTGGTGTTGGTTATGTTATGACATAATCATGTTTTGACATAATCATAGTTTGTCACAATACTCATTTGTAGAGTTTAATCTTTTGATTACATAATATAACATTTTCAGTAATTTAAATATTATTCAAAAGATTACTTAAAAGTTGTTATTTTCAAAAGACTTAGAAAAATATTTTATGGCCACACACAGACATCAAGAATCAGCCTGTGATTCTCAACAATGGTGACAATTATATAGCATGTTGCAGTGCATTCTGGGTGCCACCAATCAAAACTCATTCATGGCTCCCATCATGCATTGCGGTATGAATAAATTATTATCTAAATTGTCTTAGTAATTTCCTTTTCCTAATTGAATATTCTGTTTGTCACCATTGTTGAGATTCATACACTGAATCTTGATGTCTGTGTGTGCCTTAAAGAAAGATTTTTTTTGTTTGTTTGTTTATCAGAACAGCTTTTAAGATATCATTTGGCTTATATTTAAAAATCTGGATCTAATGTTATAGAATCATTGTAATGCTGTTATGATCGTTATAAATTTAAGTTAGAGAATAGGCACTAAATGAGTTCAGTGATTCAGGTCAAATGATGATTAGCTTTAAACATGACCAACAACATCTGATCACCTTTTCTCTTTGTTCATCTGGCTGTTAAAATTCAGTTACAACAGCCAAAGAAAATCTTAAATTATACAGTTAAAGGTCAACTTCCCAACTAAAGCAAACACTGATCACCATAATGGTGACTAAAGTCTAGATTTTCTCCTTCAGTGATTCTGATTGTTAACATCAGGTGTCTTCAATAATGGCCAATCATCACTCAATTATTCAGTTAAAGGAGTCATAATGTAGTATTAACTTTGATACCCACGCTCTACTATAATCATTTCATGCCCTTCTAAAAAAGAAAAATTGGAAAAAAATAAACACAGAGCTCGTTTGACCCTAATTTCTGAATGCATTATTGTCTCGCGAGATCTGATGCAAGGTTTTGGCTGTCGTGGACGGTCATTTTAATAATGCAAATGAGGGGCGCGTTGATTGGTGGCAGGAAGGAGGGGGCTTGACACCGCAGGTAACTTCAGCATATCATTCCAAAAAGAGATCATGGCGCAAGTTGTTAATGAACCCGACCTGGCCGCCAGACTCTGAACCAGAGCTGGAAACGGAAGATGAACAACAGTCAATGGAAGGACGCCTACATCAACATGTCTCTGAATGGTAAAGACAATTTTTTTGACTGAGACATACATTAACATCAGTAACGAGCTAAAACGTTTGTTGCTATTTTCTCCCACATAATGTAGATTACATTAACGGAGATGTAGTCTACTTTTTTTTCAGCTTACAGTGGTTATAGAGATTAACGTTTGCTATAATGTGTTGTTTTTGCCTTTTTTGACGTTGTGGATTTTTAGACATTCAATAATTTTCATCTACAGACATGTAACGTTATGTTTTTCTTTATGTTTATTATTTCTTGACTTTTTTTTTAATTTATCTATCCTTATCTATTATATAAAAAAATCAATACATGTTGTCATTGTTATATTATATACGATTATATTAAATAATAGCTGTATAATTTTCTAGTCTGTTTATCACTGAGGGAAAACTTAATAATTACAATGTATCAGATTTTAAATTAGTAATTACTAAATTACTATGTCCAGTGAAGTGGCTCATTTGCTAAAATACCATCTTGACTCATGCATATACTCTAAAACAGCCTTTAGATAGGCTAGCATTCGTAGAGTCCATTCCCCGTGTTTACATCACATACATTAACCGCATTAGTAGTTAGCTGCTGTTTGTTACACAAAATATAGTAATAAAAACACAGTCTTACCGTTTCAAATTCAGGCAAGTCCCTGATTGTTGGAATGGCACCTTTGTCCAAACGTAGCTTCGATGCCAACTTCGCCTGATATTGCCCCAAATTTGTAAAAGATTATTTTGTCAAATGTTTAGCGCAGACACCTAACGTTAACGTTGAGCAAGTTGAGATGGTTGTTGGAACAGCGTCATTAAAAATAAATTTCATCCACTGGTCCCTTGTAGTTTGGTCAGTTTTGGGTAAAGAAAAAACATTAGAATGTGGATTATGACAGTCAACCACAGAGCAACTCACGTGTGCACTACGTTTCTGCATCTTTCTTGACTGAATATGGGGAGAGGGGCAGGGCGGGCCTCCTCTGCGGTGTCCATATATGGTATATCCGGCCCCGTCTTGACGTCAAGTCGGGGGAGAAATTGAAATCTCGTATTTGAGTGCGCGTGCACGTTGGCTAGTTTAAGAACCCTGGGGTAAACAAACGCTTCACTTTTGAATATCGGCATCCCGGCCAATGTATAATCGTTAGTCAATCATAACATACATTGATTCTCATGGAAAAGTGAAAATTGCACATTATGACTCCTTTAATTATCTCATTACCTTTAACACTCTTGAGTCTGGATCCAAATAAACTCCCAGGAAAGTTCATTTAACACTGGAGTTTTTGCTGTGGGTGGAATAAAAATATGGCAGGACTTTTACTTTCTGACCCCTGGACTTTCCACCTCTGCCTCTAACTTGGCTGCGAAAATGTACATTATCATATTTTTCAAAAAATAATGCCTTGATTATTACAAAATTGGTGTCATTTGAAAAATTAGAGTCTGAACTTTGCAGTGAATGTAGCCAATTTGATAAACTCCTAAGTATTGCTGAGTTATTTGCTGATAATTTTTTTTTTTTAAATTTCATAATCTATAAAATACTTTTTTTACTATGTCAAAAACATCATACCGCTCATGAAACATTCACAGATCGTTGAAAATGGCAATTAATTTTTTACAGCATATTATTACAATTAAAATGAGCCCAAAATTAACATATATATTGCTTTTATGATAAGAAATTCTTCATGGAGAAACAATTTTAAAAATGCCCATCAGGGGGCGTCAAGGGCTGAACAAAAATGCTATATTGGTTCCACCTGCTGTAACTTTTGATTACTTCATCCAATCACCACAAAATGTTATCTAGCTGCAGGTCACATGTAGAGGGACTTCACCAAAAAAGAATTTTCCTTCTACCTGTTTTCCTTCCTGAGTTATTCCATGACAAATAAGAAAGATATGCAAAATCATAATAAAAAATATATATATATTCTGTCTTTTATCAGCAGTTTCTCAGCAGGAGAATGTCCAAATGTAATGTAATTTATATATTTTTTTTTAATTTGAAAAGTGTTCTTTCAAACGATACCTACCTTTTGACTCTCCTCACTATAGTTTTGAAGTTATGAGTCTTTACTTTTGTGCGTGTCACTCAGAAAAAAAAAAACTCTAAAAACTCTAAAAAGTCTCTCAGTGCTTAACAGGTTAGATGTTGATGAATTATCGTTTAGTTTGCCATTACCATTATGGTGGTTAGCGTTTACTTTAGTTGGGCTCTTGACCATTGACATCTGAAAATTAATTTTGTTTGTATGCAAAAGGTAGCTATTCTACTACACAGTCTAGCGCTTTTCTACTACTCAGTACCAGCTCGACTCAACTCACATTTGTTTGCTTTTCCACTGTGTAAAAGTTCTACCTGTATCTGCATAGAAAATTATGTCAAGGCAGTGTCCTGCGGCGTCGCTATGATGACCAGGTACTATTGTGGAGGTACTGTCTGCAATGGAAAGTAGAGCGAAAAGGGAGCTTAGTCGAGCTGGTACTGGTAATGGAAAAGCATCTTTAATCATTTGAGACATACTACACTAAAAGCTAACGATAATTAAATCATCATCAATAAGTAAATATTGCCTGATAATTTTCTATTTTTGTTTTAATAATAATTTATATGTTTTGTTAAACATTGTTTGTGGCAGCTATATCTAGTTTGGCCAAGAGCGCAACTAAAGCAAACACTGATCACCATAATGGTGACTTTAAACAAAACAACTATTTTCATCAACATCTAAACTAGGGCTGCACGATTCATCGCACGATATTGTTATGCGTGTCTAATCAGTAAAGCCGGTTCCTTGATTAGTAGTAAATCACCTTCACCTGCTTTCAGATGGAGCGACATTTACTACAAAGAGCCGTAGTTAACTGACAAGCTGAGCCAAATCGCGTTAAAATCGAGGCCTCGATTTTAACGCGATTTGGCTCAGCTTGTCAGTTAACTACGGCTCTTTGTACGCAGCAAAAACTCAGTGTTAAATGAACACACCTGGGAGTGTATATGAGTCCACACTCAAGAGTGTTAAAGTTAATGAGATAATTAAGTGATTATTTGAGTGATGATTGAGCATTATTGAAGACACCTAAAGCAGAATCACTGAAGGAGAAAACCGGAATTTCAAGTCACCATTATGGAGATGAGTGTTTGCTTTAGTTGGGCTCTTGACCCTTATATTATTAACTTTAGATTTTGTTCATCTGTTGTATCTGAGTAATACCTGTCAAATGAACAAAGAAAAAAAGATCTAATGGTGTTGGTTGTATTACGACATTCATCATTTTGAACTAATTGTGTGTGATTTATGCTGTTGGTTACAGCATAACTGAGATTCTGCGTAAATATCCAGAATTTGAGATATAATATAAGGGATTTCTTAAAAGTAAAAAAAAAATAAAAATCTTTCTTTTAGGCACACACAGATATCAAGATTCAGTCAATGCATCTCAACAATGGTGACGAGCAGAATATTAAATTAGGAAAAGTAAATTACATAGACAATTCAGATCATAATTTATTCATACCGCAATGCATGATGGGAGCCATTAATGAGTTGTGATTGATGGCAACAAGGATTATTATTGTCACCACGGTTGAGATTCACAGGCTGATTATTGATGTCTGTGTTTCTAAATAAATGCATTTGAAAGTGATTTGATCAGAACAATTTTTATTAAATGTTTTGGATTATAGGAAAAATTCAATTGTCATATACTGCAGAACCACTAAACTGTTGCTATCAAGTTAAACCAGATCATTTGAATGAGTTTCATTTTTCAGATCACAGCATGATTATGTCAAAACATAACCAACACTATCAGATCACACTTGTCTTTGTTCATTTGACTGTAATAAATCAATAACAGCAGACAAACAAAATTTATACTTAAAGTTTAAGGATCAAGAGCCCAACTAAAGCAAACACTGATCGCCATAACGATGGCTTACAATTTGTGATTTTCTCCTTCAGTGATTCTGCTTGTTAACATCAGGTGTCTTCAATAATGCTCAATGATCACTAAATTAATCACTTAATTATCTCATTAACTTTAACACTCTTGAGTGTTAATTTAACACTCATATCTGCATCATATCGTCCATCTGAAAGCAGGTGAAGGTGATTTACTACTAATCAAGGAACCGGCTTTACTGATGAGATGCGCATAACATTATTGTGCAATTAATCGTGCAGCCCTAATCTAAACCTCTGTTAATTCTCAATAAGAGCTTCTGTAGAAGTCTAGCAGAAACTAACACTCTGTAGTTGGACACGTGTGTACACTAACGGGTAATTTAACACTGGGGATTTTGTTGTGTTCAACGATCAGGAATTGTAGTTTGCAAGTAAAGCTGCAAATTGGGACATTCAGCTTCTTCCATAATAATCTTCTGATACGTGCAGTACAATCAATGTTGTTGATAAATTTCAGTCAGTCTTCATGTTATTGTTTTTTCAGATCAACAAGAAGATGCTGCAGTGAGAGGCGGCGCACAGATGGGCCAATCCTGAGCTCTGTGGGCGGAGCCAGACATGATTGACAGGGACCATCAGTGATGAGTCACTAAAGAGATTTATTTAACCCTCATTTGTTCTCTTTGACCCTTTGCAAGAGAATAACTGTTATTATGTGCTGGACTGATGTAATGTGAATATATTATATATGTTTCTTATTTTTTATTTTTTTTGAGTGTAATTTTGCATTAACATAGACTTTCTTTTTTGTTTCCTCCCCAGCATTTTTGGTCATCAGTGGAATGCAACAGGTTTATTGTCTTTATGTATTATGTTGTATTGTGTATTTTTTAAGAGTTTCCTCTTCGTGTTTTTATAACTAGGGCTTCAATAAACTTGATTATTAACCTTATGCTGTTAGAGGGTTAGTTTATCCAAAAATGAAAATTCTGTCATTAATAACTCAACCTCATATTGTTTCAAAAATGTTGTGTTAAAAAGGAACACTGAAGCAGTGTTGAATTTGATGATATAATAAAGTGATTATTAAGTGATGATTGGCCATTAGTGGTGACACCTGATGTTAATGAGAAGAATCATTGAAGGAAAGAGAAACACAAGAACTTCGAGCCATTACACATTAATTTCTGCTCGTCTCTTTTTCTGTTCTCTTCTTTCCTTCAGTGATTCTGCTTGTTAACAGGCTTATTAAGGCTGAGATGACTCCATATTTAACATACACAGATTTTGTGGCTCAGATAAGGTCCATTTCTGGTTTATTTTATTGCCTTATTCTAAAAGGCATTTACCTTGCTAAAAAAGTATGAACTACAATTAGACATCAGAAGGCAAGTAGATTGTGTGCAACAGCTTTTCTTTTAATCATGTTGATCATTTAGAGGCCTTAGACATTCAATACAATACAATACAATACAATATTTATTTATAAAGCACATTTAAAAACAGCCAAGGCATACCAAAGTGCTGTACAAAGGAGAAGATATAATGCAATGCAGTACAGGACTATAGAAATAAGCAACTAAAAGTCAGGGAGAATTAAAAGCAAGAGAGAATAAAAAGGTCTTTAAGGAGGATTTAAATATGGAAACTGAGGGAGCCAGTCTGATATAGAGGGGCAGACTGTTCCAGAGTTTTGGGCCTGAAGTCACATCCATTAAGGGTGAGACAGTGGAGTGTGTGCAGTTTTACAAATACCTTGGGACAATCATTGATTCAAAGCTGAGTTTTGAAGCCAACTGTGAAATGATGTGTAAAAAGGGGCATCAACGTCTGTTCTTTTGAAACTGTGTCAATTTCAAATTGAGAAAACATTGAGTATGTTTTATCGTGCTTTTATTGAATCCGTACTCTCCTTTTTTCTGGTATCTTGGTATGGGAACTTAACTTTAAAGAGTCGTAACTCTATTAACCAGATTGTGAAATGGTCCAGTAGGTTGATTGGGGAACCACTACTGAACCCAGCCTTGCTGTATGCAGGTACAGCGCGTATTTCAATCTCGAGTGACCAGCTTCATCCGCTGTATTATGAGTTCCAGTATCTGCCGTCCATTCGACGGTTTAGAGTACTGCGATGTACACCAAAACAATATAAAAACAGCTTTGTCCCAGTAGTGATTCATTTTATGAATAGTATTAAGATGGAGTAGATTGTTTTAGTGTGATTTTAGTGTCTTGTTCTGTTTGTTTGGTGTTACCGTCTATATGTTTGAGAAATAGCCTAAACTTGTTCTCTGGAACTCAATTTACCTACGGGTATAAATAAAGGAACCTTAACCTGAACCTGAACAGTAATGGTGCAACATTTTTTTTTTACTTTTTACTTTATGCTTCATGCTTTTGTTTTCTGTTTGTTTCTTTGTTTGTTTTTTTAATGCTGTGTTGTATTTGTACCTGATGTGAAGCACTTTGGACACCTGGTGGCTGCTGTAAAGTGCTATAGAAATAAAGATTGATTGATTGATTAATTGATTGCTTGATTTAGAGTCTAATGTTCATATGAACATACCCAGCAGGCACAGTACGTCAATGTGACGTCAGAAAGACGTTGGACTCCAACTAATCCAACGTCAGTCAGACGTCATATTTTGGTTGAAAATGAAAATCAGGTTGACGTCTAAACCCAACGTTTGTTTGACGTCAAGCTCCAACGTCAGACAGATGTTGAATTTTGGTTGGAATAAACACTGCAAAAAAATGTGACATGCATAGCAGCAGATTAAATCTGTGAAGATTTCAGCAGAGGAGGAGGAAACAACTCAAACAGCATTACCAGCTTCACTTATTACTAACCAGACTGACCTTATTTAATTTCCGGTTTAATGAAATCAAGTTGTATTTTAAAGTCACCATTATAGTGGTTAGTGTTTGCTTTAGTTGGACTCTTGGCCCTTCACTCTTTAAAGGTGCCCTATAATGTGAAATTGAATTTATGTTGGCATAGTTAAATAACAAGAGTTCAGTACATGGACATGACATACAGTGAGTTTCAAACACCATTGTTTTCTCCTTCTTATTTAAATCTCGTTTTTAAAAAACACCCCTGAAAAACAGGCGAATCTCCACATAATACCGACTGTGACGCAACAGTCGGGGATCACGCCTCCAAAGATTTGCATATCCCAGCCCTCAATGACAAGCACTGCACAGCCGAGTCATCATCGGAACAAGCGAGGATCAGAGAGAAAATGGCAGATCATGGAATAAATGCTATGTTCCAGGCTGTGCAGGGGATGTGAGGTATTTTCATACCCTTCCCACAGAAAAGAAATGTCAACAGGCGTGGACGCGTGGTTGATGTTTATATTAATCGGATACCGCAACAGTTTAATTCGAAGTTGTTAGTTTGCTCTGCCCATTTCACCACGGACTTATTTTCGAACCTGGGACAATATCAAGCTTCTCTCAGCGTCTCAAACTGAAGAAGGGGGTAATTCCAACTATATTCCCGCAACCGGTAAGTAGTGATTTTATTAAAGATAATTTACACTGTGTTAGATCCAGCGCAAGATCCTAGTACAGTAATAGCAAACTCCAAGTAACGAGCATACATAACTAACGTTAAATAGGCTAATTCTCAGTGAAAAAAGTATACAGAAAGCGGTCAAAGAACAATCCACACAGCGCGAGTTTATCTCTCTTGCCAAACTCGTTATGAAATCAATGACGCTGTTACACTGCACAACGAAGCTCTCATAGAAGTAGGCTATGTCATCGTTTGCATTGGTGAAAGCATTAGAGAGAGAAACTGCGTTGTCTCGCGATCAACAGACTGTCATCTGCTTGCTCAATGCTCATCACAGCAACATTTTATGTGATGGAAATAGATTTAAATACTTTAAAAACATCTCACGATTCGTTAATCTCGATAGCTGTAATAGTTAAAACGTATATAACAGCTGTAATAAAAGTATTCGAGAGAGTTTCACATGTCATATTTCATATGCAAGCATGTCAGCCAATCACAGCAGTGGCCGGTTCTCACAGCAGACACGCCCCTTCAAACAGAGTGTTCAAATCAGAGACTAAAATCAGGCTAGGAAAAATGCCTTTTATTTCTAAATTATGACTATTTTTGATCTAAAAAACATACTAACATTATAAGGGCAACCCAGGAAACATTATAAAATAATAAAAAAAAACATTCTAGGGCACCTTTAATATACATTTTCTCTGACTGCTATAATTGTGTGTTTTTATAAAGCACATTTATTGTGCCAAAAAAGCCTAGAGAAATTTAGATCAGGTGATGTCGGTTGTTTGTTGATGATTAAGTCATCATCAAATAATTGCCTGATAGTTTTGATTATGTTGCGTCTTTAAATTTGTTTTATAACAGAACCCATTTTATTCTACAGTATGAGAGTAATGTTATATATATTATACATATATACAAATAATATAAAGAATTTTAAAAACATTTAGTGCATTGAACTTTTTCCTCTACATTATTACTTAGACATCAATAATCAGTGTATGACTCTCAACAATGGTGACAATCATTGAAATGCTGGTTACCACCAATCAAAACTCATCTCCCAGCATGCATTGCGGCATTAATAAATTATGCAGATGGCTTTTTTGTTGATTATCTGATTATCTGGATATTTTGTTTGATTGTCACCATTGTTGAGATTCATATGCTGTTTCTTGATGTCTGTGTGCGTCCAAGTAATGCCGTAGATTAAAGGTTTTTGTGCACTAAGTAGTATTTAAAAAACAAATGTATAGTTTGATAAATAACATTGTTAGACATGGTACCAGAATCAAATGATTTCGATTAATAATATAGTAATATTAAAAGCACAAGTCTTATTAAATCAAAGCATTAGACACTGGATGAGATCAGGGAATTACATGATGATATCATCAATAAATCACCAATATCATCTGATCTCATGGCTTTTTTAACTATAACCAATGTGCTTTGTAAACACAATTATAACAGCCAGAGAACATTTTTAAATAAAAAGTTAAGGGTTAAGAGCACAACTAAAGCAAACACTAACCACCATCATGGTGACTTTAAAATACAAAATATGATTTCATTCAAACGGAAACTAAATAAAGTATATCTGGTTAGTTTTAAGTGAAGCTGGTAATAAGTGTACGGCCATGCATTTCACCTTTTTGTTTGGTTTATTCTAACCAAAATTCAACGACTGCCCAACGTTGGAGCTTGACGTCAAACAAACATTGGATTTAGACGTCAACCCGACTTTCATTTTCAACCAAAATCCAACGTCTGACCAATGTTGTAGTTTATATCCTGTGCCTGCTGGGTAATCAACACTGACCCTCACAAACTCCTCCAAACACACTTCTTCTATTATAAAACACTCCACCATTTTAATATGTGCTTGTGTCTTTACCTTGATTTACCTTTACCGTGTCATTCATCACAATTTTCAGTTCAATTCAAGCGCTTTTCACAATACATTTAGTTTCACAGAAAATGCAGTTTTACTAGCGAGACACTGGTTTGCTTTATCAGCTCATAGTCTTGACTTTAGCAGTGGCTGCGGGCGATGAAATAATATGTTCAGATTAGATTTGAGGACACTGATTGGCTACATTTTATTTCATATCTTAAATATCTTTATATTGTGAATCAGCAATTGGTTAAACAGAGACATGTGGACAGACAGAGGGAACATATCATATTTCATACCAATTTATGCTATTTATATTATTAATGATAATTATTATTTTGTGTGTGGTTCAGGGAGGGCAGCACCTCTATTGACCAGCCGTCACTAGAATTTAAAATTTAAAACTGCTCCTTGAATACACTGCTTACACAATGTAATTGATATTGTCAGAAAGAAATATAAAACATATTTCAAGGTGAAATACAAATCACTTCAAAGTAGCTTTGAATTTATGTAAAATTCTGTGTCTTAAAGTTTAATTTCAAATACAACAAATAAAGTACGAACTAAATATGAAAATAAGATCTGATCAGAGTAAAGAACGGAAAGTAGTTGCATTTCAAGAATCTGTTAATGTCTCATCCATGAAGAATAATTCACACATCAACCACTAGAGGACCCTTCAGTCCTGTATAACCAGTAAAGACACTACAGCCTTAAACTGCATTAAGTTAATAACTAATCAGGTTTAGTGATGCATTAGCAGTAGTTTTAAGAACATACAGAGTAAAACATGATGTGGAAACTCTTTATAAAATCTTACATTAATACATAATACAACATAATACTCTATCACTCATTTAACGCTGCTGTAGATTATTGAAGGCTCTTCCACAGTTTGTACATTTGATCGCCTAAAAACAAACAAAAATGACAATAATGATGTTACAGCTCATATTATGATCTATGCTGGTTAAACGGGTTAAGCGGATGCTGGTTAATGCTGGTTAAGTCAGTGTTGGTTGAGCTGGTACTGTTTAAACTAGTGCTGGTTAAGATTGTGCTGAATAAGTTGGTAATGTTTAAACTAGTGCTGGTTAAGCTGGTGCTGGTTAAGCTGTTGCTGGTTAAGTTGGTGCTGGTTATAGTGCTGGTTAAGCTGTTGCTGGATAAGATAGTGCTGGTTAAGATAGTGCTGGTTAAGATGGTGCTGGTTAAGCTGTTGCTGGTTAAGATAGTGCTGGTTTAGTTGGTACTGATTAAGCTCGTTAATTTGGTGCTGGTTAACTCATTTAACGCTGCTGTAGATTATTGAAGGCTCTTCCACAGTTTGTACATTTGATTGCCTAAAAAAAAACAAAACAAAAAGGACAACAATGATGATACAGCTCAGATTATATGACCTATGCTGGCTAAGGTGGTGATGGTTAAGATAGTGCTGGTTAAGTCAGTGTTGGTTAGGGTTGGGTATCGGTTGGGTTTTATCCGATACCAGTACCTACTCGGTATTTTTTAAACGGTTCCGGTGCTTAAACGGTTCTTGTTCCGATACTTAAGAAAACGAAACCGCACACACTTTGTCAAAAAATAATACCCTTTTATTTACAGGGCCAAACTGGACACAATATTAACTTAAATAGGCTATTTAAAGATTTTCTGATTAAATGAAAAATTGCGCCGTTTAATAGGCTACTGATGTAAAATACTTAAGTTAAGATCAACATTGTCTTCACATATTATGACTACTTCAAGCAGAGAAATATCTGACACTGAGCAGAAATATTTAACACACACAGTAGCCTATAGCCTCGTATAAAGAAGTGTTGGAACTTTGTTAAAACATTTTGCACACGTTGTCACACTCGCTGTTTAATGGCAACTGTGTTTGCTAGCCTACTTGATATGCAAGGTTTGCAGTTGGCATTAAAATAGGCCTAATAGACTTGTCCGAAGAGGAACGGCTGCTGTTATCATCGTCTGTGATGTCGCAACCCGATCGCACTACTAGATCGTCTCAAGCACGCAGTGTGTTTATCGTGTAATTTATACGCGAAAATTAGTTTTTACGTGCATAGGATACGCATGGGTTGGTTATATGTTTAGTAGTGGTGTGGGGTGCGTGTGTATAATACATTTGGCTTTGGGTAGAATTAGTGGTGTGGGGTGCGTGTGTATTACGCAATGAAGTGCGCATCAAATGCACGCGAAAACCTCGTAGCCTATCATATGCACATAAAATCTAATTTTCGCATATAAATTGCACGATAAACACACTGCGTGCTATAGAGACACTGGCAGCTGCTGAACTTGAACTTTCGTCAAGCGTGTCAGAGGATCTGAGTTGTAATCCGCATTCGTACAGTTTTTTTCTTTTTTTTTTTGTTCTCATCAAAACCAATTATGCTCATCAGTGGTTGTATATCAAGCAGGGACACGTTTTTGTGAATTATATTTTGTGAGTTCTCTGGAACGAATAGAGAGTCTCGATTGAAGCGCCGAGTCCGAGTGAAGACAATGCTGGGTGCGCGAGCCATCCGCGCCACTGATCGCAGAGGCAAAGAGCACTTTGATCACTTGATTTAAAAAACACATTTCAGTGCTAGATCGCCTCTTATTTAACAAACGAACGAAATGAATGCTCTGCTGGTTAACTAGAGATGTTTTATTTATATGTATTGGATCATTCGTGCCGCGAGATGTTTTACAGGCACCGAAATCAGGCACCGAAATTGTCGTTCTTATTCGGTCTGGTTACTACCGTTTACGTCGGAACCGGTTCCCTATTGGAACCGAGTTTCGGTACCCAACCCTAGTGTTGGTTAAGCTGGTACTGTTTAACCTAGTGCTGGTTAAGATAGTGCTGGTTAATTTGGGAATGGTTAAGTTGGACATGTTTAAACTAGTGCTGGATAAGATACTGCTGGTTAAGTTGGTACTGGTTAAGCTGGTGTTGGTTAAGCTGGTGTTGGTTAAGATAGTGCTGGTTAAGATAGTGCTGGTTAAGTTGGTGCTAGTTAAGTTGGTGCTGGTTAAGATAGTGCTGGTTAGGTTGGTGATAGTTAAGCTGGTGCTGGTTAAGATAGTGCTGGTTTAGTTGGTACTGATTAAGCTCGTTAATTTGGTGCTGGTTAACTCATTTAACACTGCTGTAGATTATTGAAGGCTCTTCCACAGTTTGTACATTTGATTGCCTAAAAAAACAAAACAAAAAGGACAACAATGATGTTACAGCTCAGATTATATGACCTATGCTGGCTTAGGTGGTGATGGTTAAGATAGTGCTGGTTAAGTCAGTGTTGGTTAAGCTGGTACTGTTTAACCTAGTGCTGGTTAAGATAGTGCTGGTTAATTTGGGAATGGTTAAGTTGGACATGTTTAAACTAGTGCTGGATAAGATACTGCTGGTTAAGTTGGTACTGGTTAAGCTGGTGCTGGTTAAGATAGTGCTGGTTAAGTTGGTGCTGGATAAGATGATGCTGGTTAAGATGGTGCTGGTTAAATTGGTGCTGGTTACACAGCAAAATCCCCAGTGTTAAATTAACACTGAGAGTGTGAATGAGTAAATGAGCATGGTCATCTGATAGCGTTGGTTGTGTTTTACCATAATCATTATTTCACAATCATTTGACCTGAAACACTGACCTGTTTGAACTCAAATGGTCGTCTTTCCTTAACCATGTGGAGTATGACAGTCCCAGCCAACATGTCCATGTGGGGTTTTGATGGGCTGTCACTTGGACCCCGAGCTGAGGAATATCTATCTTATCTGGCGAAACATTCAAGCATTTTCTAAAAAGAAAAATATATATCCTTTTTACCCTCAAATGCTCATCTTGCACTAGCTCTGTGACGCGCCACAAATTATGTAATCACATTGAAAGGTCACAGGTGTTGTGAGCAGAAGTACTGACCCAGTGTTTACAAGTGTGGACTCCGCTTCAAAAATGTAGGATAGGGTGAAAGCCATTTATCTTTATCAGTGATGAATCTGAAATAGTACATGTGTGAATCCTTCAGTGTCACATGACTCAGTCTGATGGTGCAGTTCTGCTGTTTATCTCCCAGATACTGAAGCCTCTGACTGTATTCAGGGTCATTAGACAGATCTGGAGACTCAACACCCTGTAAAAACTCCCTGATCCAGAACACTTTCATGATCTGATGTCCAGTAGGGTATGTATAAGTGCATCTCATTATCACTGTTGAGCCCTAGTGCACAGATGTGTGAAGGACTGTAACTCACACCCCAATCAGCACTAGAAACCCCTGAAACACAGAAATCATACTGATGAATATCCTGATCTTGAAAGGCGCTTTGCACTTCTTGAACGGGATAGAGTCTGTGATGGGGAATAAATTATGGCGGTGTGTGGGTTGGGGGGTACATCAGTGATATTGTACAGTTTAATTATTACCCCTATAGTGTTAGAATCAGTATTTCATCACTATGACCCCCTGAAACAGATTCATAATAAAGATATTAGCAGTCGCTTCTACAATTCCTGAAATAAGTCTACTGACTAAAGTAAGAAGATGAGCGGAGTATGATGAAGAAGAGCAGAAATTAGATTTGCCATGACGGACGCTAAACACCCTTCCTGAACAAAAATATATGTATGGTTTATATTGTATGCCCTGTCAACACATTGATCTCTAAATATGATCACAGTGAGCTAAAAGTGTATCCTCATTGGACATGGACTCCATCATCGCTCAGACATCAAATTTTGGTTTAAAATGAAAATTGGGCTGACGTGTAAACATCTGCGCCCGGTTTCTCAGACAGGGCTTGGACTATAAGCCAGGTCTAGGCCTAAGATCAATTAGAACTCCTTAGTAGCTTTTATAAACGTGCCTTAAAAAAAAACTTTACAGGCAGATTCACAGGCTGATTCTTGATGTCTGTGTGTGCCTACACAAAGTACTTTATAAGAAGTTTCTTTTTTATTTATTGATTTGATCATTTAAATTTAATTGAAAAGGCTAAAAATAATATGCTCTTCAATGACAGTGCTGCTATAATCTGTAAGGTAAACTTAACTCAGAAATTGGGTTTAATATAAGCTCAGTGATTCAGGTCAAATGATTGTGAAATAATGATTATGTTAAAACACAACCAACACCATCAGATCACCTTTGTTCATTGTTCATCCAGCTGTTATAACTCACGTACAGCAGCCAAACAAACTCTAAAGTTAATGAGTTAATGGTCAAGAGCCCAACTAAAACACACACTTATCTCTATAACGGTGACTTAAACATTCCGGTTTTCTCCTTCAGTGATTCTGCTTGTTAACATCAGGTGTCTTCAATAATGCTCAATCATCACTCAATTATTCACTTAATTAACTCATTAGCTCAGAGTTTAATTGGGTCGCTTAAAATGACCAAATTCCATGATGTTGAAGTTACATGAACATATTATGTTTGTTTAACGAAACATAGTTATGTGGAACCGGTGGAACCTGTTTACAAAGAAAAGTTAAGTAAAGCCAACATATCATTTTTTTTAGTGTAGTAGAGAGACAGTTTTTCATGCTTATATGGATTGTTTTAGACTGAAAAGGTTGTTTAGTTTATTAAATAATTTATTTTATAGTTTTAATGAATCTTTTTCTATAGACATATTTATTGTTGGTTTTAAATATGTTAGAAGAAATAGGTTTATTTGTCAGTGTTTAAATTTTCTTTTTTTAAGAAAAATAAGATAGAAACGGGTGCAGATCAAGATATTAATATTCTGTTTTTAGCCACTGTTAAATCTAGAATACTTATTGATTTTCATTTTTATGGTTCCATGGATGATGTTATTACATTTGAAATGAAATGGTGTAAGAATGAGGCTTTGTGCTCTGTTGTTGATGGAAAAATATTTTTTTATCTTCTACTAATGCAGAAAAAGGTTTTTTTGTGTGGTATAAAAGGTAAATGTTGATTTGTGAAAAAATGTTTTGTGGAAAATTGTAAATAAAGTATTTTTTCAAAATTCAAAATTCTCTCTCTCTCTCTCTCTCTCTCTCACACACACACACTCTCTCCTCCTCCTCACACACTGATTACAAGTCTTGCTATTGTTGTTTAATCTTCTTATGATTGTGTGGTTTGAAGGGATGTTTGTCTTCATGATAGGAGATACGAGAATGTTGATTTTCCAGAGCTGTCACACACTGTCATAGAAGCCAAAACAAACAATAGATATAATAAGAGTTCAGAGCCCAACTAATGAAAACACCATTCACTGTTATGGTGACTTCAAATGAAACAGAGTTAAATCTCTGTTAATTCTCAATAAAACTTCTGTAGACGTCTGACAGAAATAAAGTCAGTCTGGTTAGTAATAAGTGAAGCTGGTAATGCTGTTTGTGGAGTTGTTTAATCCTCCTCTGCTGAGATCTTCACAGATTTAATGTCTTCTTTTCTCTTCAGTGGATTTCATCTAAGACTGTGTCTGAAATTATTCCATATTTAATATACACAGATTGTTTGGCTACGGTAAGGTCCAGTTCTAGTTTATTTCTTTGCTCTTGGCTGACATGTGGCCAGAGGTGTAAAGTCCAGGTTCAGAAAGTACAAGTCCTTCTCAGTATTTTGTTCCAATCTCCTGGATTTGCTAATTCAGACAGGAGACAGAACTAATTAGTGAAATCAGCTGACTGAGTTTATGGGTGGAAAAAACATATGGCAGGACTTTTACTCTTTGGCCCCTGGATTACCCACCTCTGCAGTATACGTCCGGCTAGAGAACCCACTCTGAGGCAGACTAGCAGTGACACTACACTCTGAGATGTCACTTTCGCTCTCAATGTCAGTCTGGCTCATGTGAATGCCATCTGTTCTTTTTGCTTTTTTATCAGCAGAGCATTCTAACAACTTCCTTTTTTGGGGAGTTTTAAAAAAACATTCTTCGTCTCTCAACACAGAACCCCCATCTCCTGGAATTACCATAGCCTCGTCCTCACTGTTACTGCCATCATCTGAATCACCAACTGCTTGTTCTATCCTCTGGGAAACTATAACCTCTTCTTCCCCAGCTGCGGATACACTGACTTTTTCAACAATTTCTGAAATTTCCAAAGTCTTTTTTGGATCGACCGACGCCCTACTTGGACCCGGTATCTCCTCCACAACAACTGTAGCAATTTCCTGCCGCACTTCAATTACATTTACTGGAGCAACAGTTGATGGAGTTTTATTTGTGTTTTCCTCTCTTCGGTGTCCATTTTCACCGCAACCAAAGCACCTCAATGTATTAGCTGTAGCATAAATCACGTAATTAAATTCTTCATGTAGAAAATTTTGAGTCAGATCAAGTTCCTCAACATTATCTTTCAGTACCATGTAAACATAACACCTGAAAGACACCACATGTTTCAACAATGATGACTTACTTCCAATTAGAATCATTTTAATTGGAGAGACCAGTTTTCCATACCTCGAGAGCATTCCAACTAAAACTTCGTTCTTTATAAACGGTGGCATATTGGATAACATTACTCTCTTAGACGGCGTAGAAAGAGGTAAAAATACCACCGATCTCTACACCGCTCTCCACCAACAAATTCGCCAATTCGATCGTCGTAACGAACAAAACAATCGCGTTGTTCATTCGCGACGCCGATAAAACATTTTCATGACCGACTACTGCACTCACCGCTAAACTACACTCCTCTATGCTTGCAGTAACATCGATTTTCACACCATGACGCCTAGTTAAAAACTCCAAACTTTCCACACCTGGTGCTGCCATTCTCCCAGTACACCGACCCCCCCCCCAAAAAAAACCACCTTCCTCACAAATAACACCTAAACCTCAATATAAATTACTAAAAAACAATTACCAAAGATAGAAAAGGGTAGAAAAAGGTTTTCAACCACTCGTGCCTTACACCGCCGTCACTCACTCTCCATCCACACACCTCACTCACTCAACGCATGTGCGCTCACAGAGAGAGAGAAAGAGAGAGAGAGACCCCTGATGTCTTTTCCTGCAGATCTGTTTTCAGTTTCACACAAGACAATAGAGGGAACACACACATGGATAAGGTAACAGCTGATATCAAAGTAATATTGTTTAAATAGTTCTTGTGGATTTTATTATTTGTGCAGTAAATCTTCACTCATTTGTAGAAGCGGCAGATTATGTCACTGAATTATGTTTGTGGTTTATAGTGTTGAATTGTTCTCACCGCTATTGTGTATTTGTTCCAGATTTTCCAGGTCGACGCCTCTGCTTTTCTTGGCTTGTGTCTTTATTACATTATTTTTACATTTTCTTTGCTTTGTCAGTTTTTAGAATAAATTTGTTAAAGTTGCATTCTTTCATGCTGATTTGAATGCTTTTCGTTATTTTCTAAATATTAAAAATGTGAAAAACACATGTTATGACCCTGGCCTTTACATATGTTACTGTGCAGTTTTTCTCAGTTGCTTTGGTCCATTTCTCAGACCTGTTCAATCTCCACATCACTGTCACGTGTGCTCATCAGAACAGCAGTTTCTCATTTCTTTGAACAAGTTGCAAATGCTTTGGCAAATCCATGCAAATGATTGTGTTCAATTCTCTGCTGTTTCCTACATTATCAATTGCTTATGTCATGTTGTTCAAAAAACTGTAATATAGAGAGATAGACGTTTATATCATTCATTGTAGGTATGTATCTGATTGTTGTTGTAGGTGTTGCTATGGTGATGTCAGTCATAATGGCTCCTCCTCTTCCTCTGATCTTTCTGATCATAATTCACGGTGAGTGACTGATATTACAGCAACACTTCACTTTATATTCACTCATCAACGTATATTACTTATATCATATTCAAAGTGTTACATTATTTGCCATTTATTGACCTATCAACCTGATTCTTGAGGTTTGTCTAAATAAGTCAGTAGGTTGTTTTGAACAATTATACAGATTTTCATACTTAATCACTATTGGATAGCATGCTGTAGATTATATTAATTGTATCATCGTCATCAATTAGGTGACATCATCTGATCATTTTCTCTTTCTGATCTTGCCATATCAAAGTAACAGTACGACATTAATAGTCAAACTGCCCAACTAAAGCAAACACTGATCAGCATAATGGTGACATCAAACCAAACTATTAATTTCAATAAATCATCAACATCTAAACCTCTGTTAATCTCAATAAGGACTTTTGCACACATATTACAGTCTGGTTATTAATAAGTGAAGCTGGTAATGGTGTTTGTGGAGTTGTTTAGTGACGTTGGAGCCAGCCTGACATCAGCCCCCGGTTTCACAGACAAGGCTTAAGCTAGTCCCGTACTAAAACGCATATCTGAGCTGTTTTAACTGAAAACAACTTGCACTGAGATATCTTCAAATATGTCAGTGCCATTGTTTTGTCTCAAGATGCACACCAGTCATGTTTTTTCTAAGGCACGTTTCTAAAAGCTACTAAGGTGTTCTAATTGATCTGAAGCCTAGACCTAACTTAGTCTAATCCCTATCTGTTGACTGGGCATATAATATAAACCATAAATATTTTTTTGTTCAGGAAGGGGTGTTCAGCGTCCGTCATGGTAAATCTCATTTCTGCTCTTCTTCAACATCCTCCGCTCATCTTCTTACTTTAGTCAGTAGACTTATTTCAGGAATTGTAGAAGCGACTGCTAATGTCTTTATTATGAATCTGTTTCAGGGGGTCATAGTGATGAAATACTGATTCTAACACCATAGGGGTAATAATTAAACTGCACATCAGCTCTGACCCCTACTGGAGCATTTCTGCTGAGTTCTGACTGCACTTCACTTTTATGTTCATTTCACTTTCATTTTCGTATATTGTGGAAATATACAAACTCATGCAGTGCAAAAATGACTGTTGGTGCCATGTTCTTGGATAAATAAAGTATTATTTGTTGTTATGTTTCATGATGAAATTAAAGCTGAAAATAAGTCACAGTCAATGTGTTGTAGGTGTTGCTATGGTGACGTCAGACAGAATGGCTCCTCCTCTTCCTGTGATCTTTCGGCTCATAATTCACGGTGAGTCTCTGCAACCTATGATCAGAATTTTGGCATACTGCAGTTTTTATGCACAAGCTGCTGCTAATTTTTCCAGCATTCACTTTTTTTTAGGATTTTATAGTCAGAAAGAAGG
Organism: Semotilus atromaculatus; assembly: GCA_031834385.1. Lineage (NCBI taxonomy): Eukaryota > Metazoa > Chordata > Actinopteri > Cypriniformes > Leuciscidae > Semotilus > Semotilus atromaculatus. Next base: position 2,254,128 of record JAULUF010000047.1, on the reverse strand, counting down.
TGTGATTTACAGTCCTTCACACATCTGTGCACTAAAGGACTCAACAGTGATAATGAGATGCACTTATACATACCCTACTGGACATCAGATCATGAATGCGTTCTGGATGAAAACACTGGTAAAAGATAATGGAGAGTATCCAGATCTGTCTGAGGATCCTGAATACAGTCAGAGGCTTCAGTATCTGGGAGATAAACAGCAGAACTGCACCATCAGACTGAGTCATGTGACACTGAAGGATTCACACATGTACTATTTCAGATTCATCACTGATAAACCTGGTGTGAAATGGATTGGTAAACCAGGAGTGACTCTTAATGTCACAGGTGACTTTGATGAGGTTTATCTCTTCTTCTGTGCATTATGTTGAATAATAATCAGTGTGTGCCAGCAGCACTAGATATAATGTGTGTGTTGTGTTCAGATCTTCAGGTGGAGTCTCCTGAGAGAGTGACAGAGGGAGATTCAGTCCGTCTGACATGTAAAAGCAGCTGCGCTCTGACTGACAGAGCAACATTCATCTGGTACAGAAACTCACAGAAGATATTAACTGAGAGAAGAGACAGAAACAAACTCATCCTCAACCCAGTCAGAAGAGAGGATTCAGGCAGATATAGCTGTGCTGTAGACGGACACACTCACATCTCTCCGGAGGTTCAGCTCAATGTCATGTGTGAGTGCAGATTCACTTCTTCTCTTTGTCTTTAATGCTAGCCGAGTTTAAAACATAACACTAATAAATTATCAGTAAGTTTTGAGGGAGCTCTTGTGTTTTGACTAAAATCAGAAAGAAATTTTTTTTTGATATCATGTGTCTCAAAATCAACAGATTTCTAAGGCCGAAACCGAAACATTTTTCAAATGCAGTGCTTTATTAATGAATAAAAATGCATGTCAATTCACAGCAAAATCCCCAGAGTTAATTTAACACCCTTGGTGTACATATAGTTCCAACTACAGGGTGTAAAAAAATTAACACTTGAAGCAGTGTTGAAGTTAATTAGATATTTAAGTGATGATTGTCCATTAGTGGTGATACCTAATGTAAATAAACAGAATCACTAAAGGGAAAAGAAAAAAACAAGAGTGGAATAAAAGAAAAACATAAGAACTTTAAGCTTTAAGCCATCACACATTATTGTACCTATTACCAGTATGACACCATAATGGTGGCCAGTGTTTGCTTTAGTTGGGCTCTTGACCCTTTTCATTTTTTCTCTGAACATAAAAGTCATAACAAATCAATAGCTAAATAAAAGCAAACAGGAAAAACCAATGCAAATTACAGGACAATTCAGCTGCATAATTTATTCATGCTGCAATGCATGATGGGAGCCATGGATGCGCTGTGATTGGTGGCTCCCATCATGCACTGCAACATGAGGCATTTGTGTGATTGTCACCATTGTTGAGATTCATATGTAGATTCTTGATGTCTGTGTGCAAAAAACCTTCAACTTGTAAAAGCACTGCTGGAATTAACTATTGCAAAGAATATGAATAGAATATTTGTTTAATTATCTTATAATGGCTTGATTGAATAAAGCCACTAAAGGATTGTTAATTCATTATATAAACATGGGCTGAGTTTCCCCACAGGCTTTTTAAGCTTAACTTGATCATTGAACCATAGTGATGGTAACATAACAATTATGCAACAAAAGGTCAGTATGATCAAATTAGGCTTGCAATATTTTCAGATAATACAGCCCATGTCATAGTTTCTCTTGCAGTAACAAATGTGCTTTATAAACACAGAGATGGAACAGCCAGAGAAAAACTAATATTGATCAGCAAAGGGTCAAGAGTGCAACTAAACCAAACACTGATCACCATATTGGTGACATGAAACGAAACATTCCATAAAACATTATCATCTACATTTCTGTTAAATATAAATCAGAATGTGTGTAGATGTATGACAGAAATAAAGTCACACTGGTAATAATAAGTGCAATAATGTGTAATGGCTCGAAGTCAGTATAGTTCTTGTGTTTCTCTTTTTTTCGTTCTTGTTTTTTTCCTTTCCTTCAATGATTCTTCTTATTAACATTAGGTGTCACCACTAATGGCCAATCATCACTTAATAAATCACTTAATTATCTCATTAACTTCAACATTGCTTCAGTGTTCATTTTTAACACCCGTTGGACCTATATGTACACCGAGGGGGCTTTCACACTGGCAGTTTAGTTTGGAACGGGGCACGGTTCGCATGCAAAATCGCTAGTGTGAACGCTGTCATGTGGACCCGGGTGTGCACTGGGGAACCGAACCCGAGACTACCTGGAGGAGGTGGTCTGAGTTCGGTTGCTCCCGAACCGTGGCACGGCTTGCGTGAATGTGCAAGCTGCACGGACTCGGGTGCACACTTGTTCATTGAAGTAAAGTGACCTGCGTTTTAGCTTGTTGTGATGTATTCAGTTAAATAAAACACTTATAAGGGAGGATGATAGTGTTGATGAATTACCATGGATACAAGCGAGAGTGAGCCGGCAGTGCATTGTCCTCCAGTTGAAAATGTGTTTGACACACACACGGTCACAGGAGCCTAAAAAGACTACATATTCAATAAGAGTTCAGAGCCCAACTAATGGAAACACTATTCACTGTTATGGTGACTTCAAATGACAAAGAGTTAAACCTCTGTTAATTCTCAAAAAAAACTTCTGTAGACGTGTGACAGAAATAAAGTCAGTCTGGTTAGTAATAAGTGAAGCTGGTAATGCTGTTTGTGGAGTTGTTTAATCCTCCTCTGCTGAGATCTTCACAGATTTAATGTCTTCTTTTCTCTTCAGTGGATTTCATCTAAGACTGTGTCTGAAATTATTCCATATTTTATATACACAAATTGTTTGGCTATATGATAAGGTCCAGTTCTGGTTTATTTCTTTACTCTTGGCTGACATGTGGCCAGAGGTGTAAAGTCCAGGTTCAGAAAGTAAAAGTCCTCCTCAGTATTTTGTTCCAATCACCTGGATTTGCTAATTCAGACAGGAGACAGAACTAATTACACTCAAAAAAATGATATGTTGGCTTTACTTAACTTTTCTTTGTAAACAGGTTCCACCGGTTCCACATAACTATGTTTCGTTAAACAAACATAATATGTTCATGTAACTTCAACATCATGGAATTTGGTCATTTTAAGCGACCCAATTAAACTCTGAGCTAATGAGTTAATTAAGTGAATAATTGAGTGATGATTGAGCATTATTGAAGACACCTGATGATAACAAGCAGAATCACTGAAGGAGAAAACCGGAATGTTTAAGTCACCATTATGGAGATAAGTGTGTGTTTTAGTTGGGCTCTTGACCATTAACTCATTAACTTTAGAGTTTGTTTGGCTGTTGTACGTGAGTTATAACAGCCGGATGAACAATGAACAAAGGTGATCTGATGGTGTTGGTTGTGTTTTAACATAATCATTATTTAACAATCATTTGACCTGAATCACTGAGCTTATATTAAACCCAATTTCTAAGTTAAGTTTACCTTACGGATTATAGCAGCACTGTCATTGTAGAACATACTATTTTGAGCCTTTTTAATGAAATTCAAATGATCAAATCAATACATAAAAAAGAAACTTCTTAAAAAATATCATGAGTAGGCACACACAGACATCAAGAATCAGCCTGTGAATCTCAACAATGGTGACAATTATAAAGCATGTTGCAGTGCATTCTGGGTGCCACCAATCAAAACTCATTCATGGCTCCCATCATGCATTGCTGCATGAATAAATAATGAGCTTATGATCTGTTTGTCACCATTGCTGAGATTCACAGGCTGATTCTTGATGTCTGTGTGTGCCTACACAAAGTATTTTATAAGAAGTTTCTTTTGTATTTATTGATTTGATCATTTAAATTTAATTGAAAAGGCTAAAAATAATATGCTCTTCAATGACAGTGCTGCTATAATCTGTAAGGTAAACTTAACTCAGAAATTGGGTTTAATATAAGCTCAGTGATTCAGGTCAAATGATTGTGAAACAATGATTATGTTAAAACACAACCAACACCATCAGATCACCTTTGTTCATCCAGCTGTTATAACTCACGTACAGCAGCCAAACAAACTCTAAAGTTAATGAGTTAATGGTCAAGAGCCCAACTAAAACACACACTTATCTCCATAATGGTGACTTAAACATTCCGGTTTTCTCCTTCAGTGATTCTGCTTGTTAACATCAGGTGTCTTCAATAATGCTCAATCATCACTCAATTATTCACTTAATTAACTCATTAGCTCAGAGTTTAATTGGGTCGCTTAAAATGACCAAATTCCATGATGTTGAAGTTACATGAACATATTATGTTTGTTTAACGAAACATAGTTATGTGGAACCGGTGGAACCTGTTTACAAAAGAAAGTTAAGTAAAGCCAACATATCATTTTTTTGAGTGTAGTGAAATCAGCTGACTGAGTTTATGGGTGGAATAAACATATGGCAGGGCTTTTACTCTTTGGCTCTGGATTACCCACCTCTGTTTGCGCATTGCGCGTGGAATCAGGGCAACAGATTTGGAAATCCACTGTCTCCTCAAAAGAGTCTGTTTGCAAGCAGCAGAAGCCCAGCTTATGTGACACACGTACAGTAAACCTGTATTGTTCACTCAACTGCGCATAATAGCAGAGAATTAATAAAAAAACACAATATATCGACCCGCGTTCTGTTTTCTATCATACTCCGTGCACGTTTGTAATGACGTAATATGCACGCAAACGCAACAGGGTTCGACAGAATCAAGTTGAGTGTGAAACCAGACCAACGCTGCGGGGGGCGCCGGGAACAATCGGGCTTGGACCGCAGCAAACTAGCCCAGTGGAAAAGTTCATTTAAAGGGTTAGTTCACCCAAAAATTAAAATTCTGTCGCTAAATACTCACCCTCATGTTGTTCCAACCCCGTAAGACCTTCGTTCATCTTCGGAACACGAATTGAGATAGTTTTGATCAAATCTGAGAGCTGGATCATTCTAAGGGACTGAAACTTGTTCCTCCGAAAAGTTATGAAAGACATCGATAAAATAAGTGACTACAGTGGCTCAATCTTCAGTTTATTAAGCGACGATAATACTTTTTGTGCGCTTTTATTCTTTTTTTAAATTAGGAGATTGAGTTTGAATTAGACAGGTGTATAGTTGAAAAGTAGAAGTAGAGAAAAAGTAGAAGCCCTGCCATGTGTTTATTCCAACCATGAACTGATTGACAGTTGATTTCAGCTGATTTCTCTCCTGCGGAAAAACTGCTAATTAGCAAATCCAGGAGATTGGAACAAAATACTGAGGAGGACTTTTACTTTCTGAACCTGGACTTTAGGGCCACACCTGAACCCTGAAACCTGAACCTGAAACCTGAACCTCTGGCCACATGTCAGCCAAGAGTAAAGAAATAAACCAGAACTGGACCTTATCTGAGCCACAAAATCTGTGTATACACTCAAAAAAAGAACTCTTTGAATGAACATAAAAAAATCATGGAAAGGATTTCCACATGATTAACTTGCTTTATTTCAGCATTATGCAATTCTGTTATTCCAATTTAATGTACTTACGTTGGGTCAACTTAATTCATTAAGGTTGATTCAACTTATTTACTATGGTTGGGCCTAATTTAATAGTGTCAGTGAATTAAAAAAGGCTCCCTGATATGATTCAGGTATTCAAATATTCATTCATTCAATTCAATATAACTTATTTTAGAGTCACACTAATCAATTTCTAGACTATAGTCGACTATTAACTACTAATAGCACTTTATTGCATCTTTATTTATAAAGATTCATCAGCCAAAGCATTTGCTGTGAGTAGGGCTGGACGATTAATTGCACAATAATGTTATGCGCATCTCATCAGTAAAGCCGGTTCCTTGATTAGTAGTAAATCACCTTCACCAGCTTTCAGATGGACGATATGATGCAGATATGAGTGTTAAATTAACACTCAAGAGTGTTAAAGTTAATGAGATAATTAAGTGATTAATTTAGTGATCATTGAGCATTATTTAAGACACCTGATGTTAACAAGCAGAATCACTGAAGGAGAAAATCACAAATTGTAAGCCACCGTTATGGCGATCAGTGTTTGCTTTAGTTGGGCTCTTGATCCTTATACTTTAATTATAAATTTTGTTTGTCTGCTGTTATTGATTTATTACAGTCAAATGAACAAAGACAAGTGTGATCTGATAGTATTGGTTATGTTTTGACATAGTCATGCTGTGATCTGAAAAATGAAACTCATTCGGATGATCTGGTTTAACTTGATAGCAACAGTTTAGTGGTTCTACAGTATATGACAATTGAATTTTTCCTATAATCCTTTTAAAACATTTAATAAAAATTGTTCTGATCAAATCACTTTCAAAATGCATTTACTTAGAAACACAGACATCAATAATCAGCCTGTGAATCTCAACCGTGGTGACAATAATAATCCTTGTTGCCACCAATCACAACTCATTAATGGCTCCCATCATGCATTGCGGTATGAATAAATTATGATCTGAATTGTCTATGTAATTTACTTTTCCTAATTGAATATTCTGCTCGTCACCATTGTTGAGATGCATTGACTGAATCTTGATATCTGTGTGTGCCTAAAATAAAGATTTTTTTCTTTTTTACTTTTAAGAAATCCTTTATATTATATCTCATATTCTGGATATTTATGCAGAACCTCAGTTATGCTGTAACCAACAGCATAAATCACAAACAATTAGTTCCAATGATGAATGTCATAATATAACCAACACCATTAGATCTTTTTTTCTTTGTTCATTTGACAGGTATAACTCATATACAACAGATGAACAAAATCTAAAGTTAATAATATAAGGGTCAAGAGCCCAACTAAAGCAAACACTCATCTCCATAATGGTGACCTGAAATTCTGGTTTTCTCCTTCAGTGATTCTGCTTTAGGTGTCTTCAATAATGCTCAATCATCACTCAAATAATCACTTAATTATCTCATTAACTTTAACACTCTTGAGTGTGGACTCATATACACTCCCAGGTGTGTTCATTTAACACTGAGTTTTTGCTGCGTACAAAGAGCCGTAGTTAACTGACAAGCTGAGCCAAATCGCGCTAAAATCGAGGCCTCGATTTTAACGCGATTTGGCTCAGCTTGTCAGTTAACTACGGCTCTTTGTAGTAAATGCTGCTCCATCTGAAAGCAGGTGAAGGTGATTTACTACTAATCAAGGAACCGGCTTTACTGATTAGACACGCATATCAATACCGTGCGATGAATCGTGCAGCCCTAGCTGTGAGTATGGCAGAATCAGTCTTCTGCCTAACCAAATGTTCCACTCTTCTCCACAATGGTAACCCACTGTAATTTAAATGGTTCAATAATTGCAATGTAATTGAACATTAAACACAATTGCACACTATCAAGTCTTCCCCTTTTCTCATTTTCTCAAAAAAACATAAAATAACACTTCATTTTAACATTTATTCTCTGTTAATTCAACCATATGCAAAGCATGCTGGGAACTAACAAGCACCACCCAGTTTCAGTTAATGCAACACAAATCAATCATGTAAACCCAACACAAATGGATTAAGCAAACTTAAATTGTACATATTTAAGCAGATTGAACACAATCAAATTAAGTTCGGGCAAAATGGCAGTTGGCTCGCTCTACACTGCCACCCTCTGGATGTAAGAATTTTTTACTTAACATAAATGGTTTGTGTTTAGGCAACACATTAAGATTTTGTACTGTTAAGTTGAGACATAATTACGTTGACCTTAATAGAAAAAAACATTTAAAGTAAAAAAACACAATTATTATAAGTAAACTAAATATAAATATATTATGTAAAGTGCACAACCTTCCTAGTTCATTTTTTTGAGTGTGTATTAAATATTGAGTCATCTCAGCCTTAATAAACCTGTTAACAAACAGAATCCCTGAAGGAAAGAAGATCTCAGAAAAAGAGATGAGCAGAAACACAAGAACTACAACTGACTTCAGTCACAGTCTAAAGGCGGGCATACATTGTGCGATGTCTGTGTGATTTCAGCAAGGTTACCTGTAGTCTGCTGAATTTAAGGATTTCCGTCCCTTCTAAAAACCTGGATAAAATTTTGGGTGCAAGCACTTGTGCTTGTCTGACAGGTGTTGTTGAAGTTGGTAGTGTACACATGCAGAATGCACAGAAGCTGGGATCTAAGGTCTTTTGAGGTTGTGGTCTAAACAAGAAAATTGTCTATGGTCTCACTTTTTTTCTTATCAGTGCAAAAGAGACTCAAAATACTCAAAAAAAATTTATCAAAAAAGTTGATTTTGATCTTACATATAAGTGTTATACATCAATCGATCCTGTTAAGTTTCTATTTTTTTTTCTGTATACTCACAATAAAAACAAAGTGTTGTGCTTTTTGTCAAATAAAGAAAAATAAACATGATGCGAATTTTGCCTTCTCTCTGTCAGTGAAGTCCATTCTGAAACGCGTCCGAATCTGAACTATAACTCAGAAAATACTTGCCATACAGGCACGAGAAATGTTTCTTTATGAAGCTTGAATTCTCTTCTTTCCAATGAAGTAATTTATATAAAAAAACAAATATTCTCAGTTTATGTAATCTGTATGAAAAGAGAGCGATGTCAGTTTTTTTCCCCCATCTCATTATACCTCATTATGTGTTAATGTGACCACGCCCACGTTGCAAAAGTTGCAGCTACTTACATGTTTCAAGCCATATATGATAGGCAAATTAACAATTAACAATCTGCATGACTTTGTCAAATTATTTGAGCTTAATTTTTGAAAATAATAAAATTTTGGTTAAATAATCTTCTTCTGGTCATTTTATAGCTTTTCAACTAATTGGAAGCAGTCCAACTTAGTTTACAGTTTTTCTGCATTATGATATTTGACATAACAGACATGCACAGACATCAAGAATCAGTGTATGAATCTCAACAATGGTGACAAAAAGAATATTCAATTAGGGAAAGGAAATTAGTAAAACAATTCGGATCATAATTTATTCATACCGCAATGCATGATGGGAGCCATGAATGAGTTTTGATTGGTGGCACCCAGAATGCACTGCAACATGCTTTATTATTGTCACCATTGTTGAGATTCACAGGCTGATTATTGATGTCAGTGTGTCAACATAAAATAATTTTTAAAAAAGTATTTTGATCAGAACAACTTTTAAGAAATATTTTGGATTATATGGAAAATGTTGGAAATCATTTGTTGTAGAATCACAGGCTGCTGTAATCAACAACGTACATTTAAGACTGAGATTGAGAAAAAGGATGAGTTCAGTGATTCAGGCAAATTATGATAATGTCAAAACATAACCGACACCACCTGATCACCTTTTCGCTTTGTTCATCTGGCAGTTATAGCTCAGATACAACAGCCAAACAAAATCTAAAATTAATGGTTTAAGGGTCAAGAGCCCAACTAAAGCAAACACTGATCACCATAACGGTGTATTAAAAAATTATATTTTCTCCTTCAGTGATTCTGCTTGTTAACATCAGGTGTCTTCAATAATGGTCAATCATCACTCAATGAATCACGTAATTATCTCATTAACTTTAACACTCTTTAGTCTGGAGTCATATAAACTCCCAGGAGAGTTTTTGCTGTTGGACCTCAAGGTACATACATGTACCTTTTTGAGGGTCAAAAAGCATTAAAAGGTACATATATGTACCGTTTCTTTTAAAGGTTAAGGTACAATATTGTACCCTTGAGGGTACAGCCCCAGTGACAAGCCATTGTACCCCTAAAGGTACAATTATGTACTTTATTTTCTGAGACTGTATGTAGAGCCAGCCCTGATTGGCTGCTTGAATCTCAATTTAAAAGAACATCCAGTTTGCAATCTTTCTTTCTTTTGGCCATCGGTGGAGAAGAAGTCATAGCACGGTTACTCATGGTTCTTACAGGGCTTTTAACCTAGGAGGTCCTTCAGAAAATATCAGAAGCAGGCATAGAAGTAACCGACGTCGAGATGAAAGGAGATGAAATGGACTTTCAGGCAAATGACTCTTACTCAGATGATGATCATTTATATGTCACAGTTAAACATTGAGTTTAAAATGAAATGTTGGAAAATGTGAAAATTAAAAGGGTTTAATAAATTCTGATTTTAATTCAGCATGTGTGTAATATATATATAAATCTCATTATAGTCAATGATTGTACCCTGTCAAAGCCAATTTTGTACCATTTTTGAAGGGTCCATTTTTGTACTGTTAAATAAAGGTACAAAATTGTCACCACAGGTACAAGACTGGTCTCTTAAGATACAAATCACAAGGGTACAAATATGTGCCCTATGCCAAGGGTACAATATTGTACCCTTGAGGGTACAGCCCCAGTGACAAGGCATTGTACCCCTAAAGGTACAATTATGTACTTTATTTTCTGAGAGTGTACAGTTGAAACGGGTAACAAACACTACTTACTATATAACAATACGAAACAACAAGATTTGCACAGTACAGAGAAAGGTACTCTTATTAAGAAAACAAAAGAAAACAAAAATTTACACAGTAGGCTATATTTGCCCTGACATTTAAGTGTCATTACAATACAATGTGATAAGGTAAGTATTAAGTACTACATGTTACGTTATATATTTTTTTGGGCTTAACGTTAAGTAGTTTAGTAAGAAAAGCCAATAAATAAAAAAATGTATCATACTGTGCTTACAGCCATATATATATATATATATATATATATATATATATATATATATATATATGTATATGTTGAATTTACAACCCACAAATGTCAAAATTACCCTGTAACTACAGCACAAGAACATATTTTGGCAGAAATAATTTGCTTATATATCTGGTTGTACCCCTTTATTACCCACAACTTAACATATTGTTCCCTTATACCTACACGGAGGTACACTATAATTACAGAAACGTACACCGTAATTTCGGTTTACTTACGAAGTTCTTTGCAGGTTATATATCTGCTTGTTACCCCTTTATTACCCACAACTTAACATATTGTTCCCTTATACCTACACAGAAGTACACTATAATTACAGAAACGTACACCGTAATTTCGGTTTACTTACGCAGTTGTTTGCGGGTCGTAATATAAAGTGTTACCAAAGGTAACATTAATACTGCTAAATAAAAGTAAATAGTAAGAATAAAACAAAGTAGACAATTCAGTAATGCCACATGCCACAATGCATGATGGGAGCCATGAATGAGTTTTGATTGGTGGCACCCAGAATGCACTGCAACATGTTTTATAATTATCATCATTGTTGAGATTCACAGGCTGATTCTTGATGTCTGTGTGTCTAAAGAAATATATAGGTTTTTTTGTATAAGAACAACTTTTGGAGTACATTGTACAACAAAATATTTAAAATTTTTACAAGGACAGTACTGCTATAATTAATAAAGTAAACCTAACATCAGGTGTCTTCAATAATGCTCAATCATCACACAATTAATCACTTTATCTCATTAACTTTAACACTGCTTCAGTGTTACTTATAACACTGTCAAATCTGCACCATCCCAGAGCGTCATTCTTTGCTGTGTGTGGGCCGAGAGAAACTGGACCAGGAGCTGGACCAGACAACAATTGCTATCTGGGTAAACGGATTAACAAACGAAAACCATGAGAATAGTGTTGTTGTTTTTATAATCCTTTTTAGATTCACCCAGGAACGTCTCAGTGTCTATCAGTCCATCTGGTGTAATAGTGGAGGGAGATTCAGTGACTCTGAACTGCATCAGTGACTCAAACCCTCCTGCAGAAATCAGCTGGTTTAAAGGAAGAAGGAAGATTTTTCAATCTGGTGAAACCTACAGCATCACTGATATTAAGTCTGAAGCCAGCGGAGACTATCATTGCTCTGCTAGAAATAAACATGGATCTCAGACTTCTGCTGCTGTGAATATGAATATCATGTGTATGTCTGCCTTTATTTTTAATCAGTTCTGGCAGATTAATTGTGGAATAATTTGTCTCACTGCACAGCAAAACCCTTAGTGTTAAATTAACACTGAAAAGTGTGAATTATATAAACTCTGAGCAGATTGTTAAATAAACACTGAAGCAGTGTTAATGAGATAATTAAGTGATTAATTGAGTGATGATTGAGCATTATTGAAGACACCTGATGTTAACAACCAGAATCACTGAAGTATAATCTGAAGTATAAAATCATTGGTTACCGTAAGCCAATGACATAACGTTAGGGCCACAACATCACCTCCATTCAAAATGTTTAACAAACACTCTTCTTGTTCGGGTTTCAGTTTGCAAATGCCGGGAATATTCTCCACAACAGAGCGAATTGCATCCCATGTCTCCATATCCACGGACGTTTCCGATTTCCCTAACCTAAAATACAATCTTAGGCCCTGTTTACACGAGAACGATTCCGAGTGAAAACGTAAAAATATTTTATCAGATGTTCCTTTCGTTTACACGGCGACGGCGTTTTTGGGGCTTAAAAACGCAAAAAAGTGAAACCACCCTCCAGAGTGGAAAACTAAAAAACGCTCCACCGTCGCGTTCCCGTGTAAAGGGTAAAAACGCAAATCTGCTCTCGTCGCGTGCGCGTTTACGTCACAGGCATTCGCCAGTACAGGAAAATAACAACCAACATGTCGGATTATTTCCATACGTCGGACCTTCAGGTTGCCACAGCAGCTCTGATAAACATACAAGAGTCTTTTCAGCAGTTGTACAAAATATTCTCAGATATTGGTGTTGTTGTGTGGCAGTGCTTCGTTGCCACCTAGCCGCCTGGAGTGCACACTACATCGAATTTCACACACTTTTGCGTCACCATATGTACGCAGATTTCCCCTTCATAACGCTCGTCTAAACGCAGAATAAAAAGTGAAACCGCAACGCCACTTTTGCGTTTTCTCTTCAGATCGTTTCCGTGTAAACATGGCCTTAAACTCGGCGCTTAGCGTCTTCGTCACGGCTCTCAGCCTGCTCTCTGTTCGTTGATTGGCCGGCTGTTTTCAGGCCGGAGGAAAACTGAGAGATAGTTATAACAGCCAGATGAACAAATGGGAAATGTGATCTGATGATGTTGGTTGTGTTTTAACAAAATCATTGTTTCACAATCATTTGACCTAAATCACTGAACTCATATAGAGACCAATTTAGGTTTGCTTTATTAATTATAGCAGCACTGGTGTTGATCAGCATTATATTTTTAGCGTTTTCAATGAAATCCAAATAATCAAGAAAAAGAAAACTTCTAAAATTCTTTATGTAGGCACACAGACAACATTACCAGATCACCTCTGAACACAAGCTCATTATTTATTCATGCAGCAATGCATGATGGGAGCCATGAATGAGTTTTGATTGGTGGCACCCAGAATGTACTGCAACATGCTTTATAATTGTCACCATTGTTGAGATTCACAGGCTGATTCTTGATGTCTGTGTGTCTAAACACTAAATAAACGTTTGTATATGAGACATGTTTAAAAAGTTCTGTAAAAGGTAAAAACATTCTGTTGAATAAGGACAGGGCTGTTATAATTAATAAAGTAAAGCAAAATGGGCTCTATATTAATTTAATGATTCAGGTTAAATGATTGTGAAATAATGATTACGTTATAACACAGTCAATACCATCAGACCACCTTTTCCACTTGTTCATCCAGCTATTGTAACTCATGTACAACAGCCAAACACAAAGTGAAGTTTAAAATTTAAGGGTCAAGAGGCCAACTAAAGCAAACACTGACCACCATAATGGTGACTTTAAAATTATGGTTTTCTTCTTCAGTAATTCTGCTTGTTATCATCAGGTGTTTTCAATAATGCTCAATCATCACTCAATTAATCACTTAATTATCTCATTAACTTTAACTCTGCTCAGAGTTTATATAATTCACACTTTTCAGTGTTAATTTAACACTGAGAATTTTGCTGTGTGCATGTTTTTTTTTTTTACACGCGTTGTCTTTATAGATCCTCCAAAGAGCGCCTCAGTGTCCATCAGTCCATCTGGTGTAAAAGTGGAGGGAGATTCAGTGACTCTGAACTGCATCAGTGACTCAAACCCTCCTTCGAATATCAGCTTGTTTAAAGGAGGAACGATTGTAGGATCTGGAAGAATCTTCAGCATCTCAAAGATCAGCTCTGATGACAGTGGAGAATACAAGTGCAAGTCCATCAATGAACATGGAGTGAAATACTCTGATGCTGTGACTTTAAATGTCATGTGTGAGTTAATGATGGTTCAGTAACTGTGTATCAACATACTTGTGCATTACCAAACGCAAAACATGAGTACAGAGTTTTCTTTTGACCTTTTCAGACTCACCCAGGAACGTCTCAGTGTCCATCAGTCCATCTGGTGTAATAGTGGAGGGAGATTCAGTGACTCTGAACTGCATCAGTGACTCAAACCCTCCTGCAGAAATCAGCTGGTTTAAAGGAGGAACGATTGTAGGATCTGGAAGAATCTTCAGCATCTCAAAGATCAGCTCTGATGACAGTGGAGAATACAAGTGCAAGTCCACCAATGAACATGGAGAGAAATACTCGGATGCTGTGACTTTAAATGTCTTGTGTGAGTTTATTATAAAACAAGATGCAGTTGAACATTCCAGAATGTGTTCATCAATAATTATTTGCACAAACTGTTTTATGATTCCTTATAACAATAAGTTTGGTGATTGTTATTAGACCCACAGAGGAGCGTCTCAGTGTTGATGAGTGGATCTGGTGTAATAGTGGAGGGAGATTCAGTGACTCTGAACTGCATCAGTGACTCAAACCCTCCTGCTCTGAACTTCAGCTGGTTTAAGGAGAATGAAACCTCAGCTGTTGGATCTGGACAGAGTTTCAGTGCACTACAGAGTGGACGCTTCTACTGTCAGGCTCACAATCAACATGGATCTCAGAGATCAGACGCTGTCACTGTCACAGGTGAAGCTTTGTAAGGGCAAACCAGCACATCTTTCTTCAGTCTGGACTGTTAATCTGAACTGATAATGTTTCACTCTTTCAGAGCATCAGAGATCCAGATGGCATCAAGTCTTTGGGATCACAGTGGAATGTGGAGCAATATTCATCCTCGTCATCATCATTATCATCGTCATCCTGTTTATAATGTGAGAACCACAAACAACATTGATAATTTCAAATATAGTCGTCCATATGCTGTTCATTTCTTTGATTATTACAGAAAGAAACAAAGGAGTGTTAAATCTGAAGATCTCACCGAGGAACAGGTAATTGATCAAAACACAACATGACTTTACAGAAGCAGAAAATCAATCAACGTTATCTTTATAATCATGATCTGCATTCAGGAACAAAAATACATCAGGAGCAACAGAGTCTGATTCAGAAACAAACAGTGTAAAGTCCAGGTTCAGAAAGTAAAATTATTTTGTTCCAATCACCTGGATTTTGGTAATTAGCACAGTTTTTCAGTCAGAAGATATTACTAAATATTGAAATCAGCTGACTCAGAACAAGAAAACATCAGGGGCACGTTCAAGATCACAACGGTGTGCAATGTTTTGCTACAGTTTCCGGGTTGAACGTTATGTTTCCTGGAAACAGTGTGCAACGGGGTTTGGTACGGTTTTGATACGGTCACCCCGTATGCAACGGGGTTTGAGATGCGTTTTCTCTTGTTTGGTGGGCGTGTCAGAACTACAGTCCAATCAGCAGCAACATGTATATACAGCACGCGGTATTAAAGTGAACGCGCACAATGGAAGTCATTTACAAATGTGTTTGATACGCAACAACTGAGGATATTAGAAGACATGTTTGTTGTAAATTTTATTGTAAAAATATAGGATATCAACATGATGTAATTGTTTATATTTTTAGCTTCATTGCAAGTGTATGACATTTGGTATAGAAATAAACAATGGTAAAGTGCTTTTCCTAAAAATGAGAAAGAAAATACAGGGTATTAATAAAACAGTATGAACAACAAATAAAGTCATGTGAGGCTAAATAGATGTGTTTTAGTCTTTATTAGGTAAGATGTGTGCTTCCATTTCAGTTTCCACAAATCCCTTCACTTGATTGGGATGTTCTCTTGTGTTCTGGGCGGCAAGTGCAGTAACTGTAAAATCGGGCATATTTTGTAGTATTAAACACATATTTATACCGACTTCATCATGCTCCGAAAATTCTTCACAAAGAACATAGTTGCAATTCTTGCGTCATCACAACAGTGCGTTCAACGCGTCACCGTTCTGCAACGTTTTGTCGGCGTTGAACGCAGCCCTGGTGTCTTCAATAATGGCCAATCATCACTCAATTAATCACTTAATTATCTCATTAACTTTAACACTCTTGAGTCTGGATCCAAATAAACTCCCAGGAAAGTTAATTTTACACTGGAGTTTTTGTTGTGGGTGGAATAAAAATATGGCAGGACTTTTACTTTCTGACCCCTGGACTTTCCACTAGCGTTCACTTTAATACCGCGTGCTTTATATACATGTTGCTGCTGATTGGACTGCAGTTCTGACACACCCACCAAACAAGAGAAAACGTATCTCAAACCCAGTTGCACACCGGTGCACGCCGTTTCCAGGAAACATGAAGTTCAACCCGGAAACCGTAGCAAAATGTTGTGCACCGTTTTGAACTTGAACGTATATATATATATATATATATATATATATATATATATATATATATATATATATTTAATGCTACATATTTTACTTAAATTGCCTTCTCCTATTTTTTTTTATGCAAGCCATTCTGTCTCTGTCCCTATAGCTCACTTATTACAATGAAGACACAGCTGTTGAGCTAAAGTCCATGACCTCTGACCTGTACAACACATTCAATGTAAGTGAGATGTCAAAGTCAGATATCCATCACAGATGATCACATGACCGCTGTGCCCTAAAAACTGTATTTAGAGTTATACTAATTGTTATATTGGTATATTGTTGAATTAAACATTAAAAATGATGTGTGAGAGCTCAAGAAAATACAGAAAACTGTTTTTTTAATAAAGGAAAATTACTGTAATTTTACGTGTTGGTTATTTTCTGTCATTTGACGGGGGTTTTTCTGGCACCCCAGCTGCCGGAATTTTACCGTTTTTTTTTTTTACGGGGATTTAAATAAAGGAAAATTACTTTAATTTTATGCCTTGGTTATTTTCTGTAATTTTACGTTTTTTTTACGGGGATTTTTTTTTACAGTGCAGGGTGTTAAAATTACACTGTAAAAAAATTACTGTAAAATTTACAGCAACTTACTGGCAATTTTGGTTGCCAGTAAGCCTGTAAATTTGACAAGATTACTGTAAATCATAAACTACAATTATACTGTAAAAAATACAGCACAGATGTAAAAGCAGCAAAACAAGAGCAGCTGTAAACAGTTACAGTTATTTACTGTATTATTTACAGTATGTTACTGTTATTAATAATGTGTTGAATTAAAACCTGAGATAACTCATTTCATTTGAGGAAATTGATCAATCATTTGCCATTAAATAGTTATACTGAGAACTAATTTCATTTGAGATCACTAAGAAAAAGACTTTATGAATTAAAACATACATTTAACTAAATCCTACAAGACAACAACATCACACATGAATGAGTTGAATAATGTTTATGCATCAGCAAATACAAAGTCACCGCCTTCAAATAAAGCAACACACAGAACTTCATCAGTGTTTCTTAGCTCATCCTGGACTGAAGCACAGGCTCTACTCTTCAACACAATGGTGACACACAAAACTCAACAAAAACACTTTAAATCCCAAAAGAACATTAAACACTAACAGATCCCGACTATATCAGTATATCAGTAAAGGAAATTTACTTTAATTTTATGCCTTGGTTATTTTCTGTAATTTTACGTTTTTTTTCGGGGATTTTTTTTACAGTGCAGGGTGTTAAAATAATAATTTTAGAAATATTCATGGTTAAACCGAATGACTCTTGGTGACAAATTTTTGTTCATCTTGTAAAAAATGGTTTCAATTTTACATTGAGATTCAAATGTAAATCTCCATTTTATCTTTTTTAATTTTTAAACTTGACCCTTGACTCTTTACTATTAGTTTTCTCTGATTGCTATAAATGTGTGTTTATTTAAACACATATGAAAAGAGTTTCTTTTTTATTTATTGATTTGATCATTTGAATTTCAATGAAAAGGCTAAAAATAGTATGTTCTACACTCAAAAAAATGTATTGTTGAATGAACATGATTTAATCAAATAAATTGTTGAATGAACGTGATTTAATCGTAGCACCCATTATGCATCTAATCAAATCAAGTAAATGATTGTAATATGTCAATGTAACTTCTTTACAACTAATTGAATCAAAATGTTTGTATTGTGTTAGTCTAATCAAATTTATTCTTATCCACTGAATGTCAGTAAAGCACTTCAATTCAACAAGATTCTGCCTTGTTACATAAACTAGTTAATGTCTTGTTTTGGTAGTTGATTGAGCATTATTGAAGACACCTGATGTCAACAAGCAGAATCACTGAAGGAGAAAACCATAATTTTAAGTCACCATTATGGAGATCAGTGTGTGTTTTAGTTGGGCTCTTGACCCTTAAATCATTAACTTTACATTTTGTTTGGCTGCTGTTACTGAGTTATAACAGCAAGAGGAACAAATGGTCATGGTCATCTGATAGTGTTGATTGTGTTTTAACATAATCATTATTTTACAATCATTTGACCTGAATCACTGAACTACTATAGAGCCCAATTTAGGTTTACTTTATTAATTATAACAGAACAGGCGTTGCTCAGCATAATATTTTTGACTTCAATGAAATCCAAATGATTAAGACAATAAAAAGATAATGTTGCAAATTCTTTATATAGGCAAACACAGACTTCTTTATATAGGCAAACACAGACATCAATAATTAGCGTATGAATCTCAGCAATGGTGACAAACAGATCACCTCTGAACACAAGCTCATTATTTATTCATGCAGCAATGCATGATGGGAGCCATGAATGAGTTTTGATTGGTGGCACCCAGAATGCACTGAAACATGCTTTATAATTGTCACCATTGTTGAGATTCACAGGCTGATTCTTGATGTCTGTGTGTCTAAAACCCCAACAGAATTAAAATATAGTTTTTTTTCTATAAGACATGTTTAAAAAAATCTTTAGACTTCATTGTAAAGGATGAAAATATTATGCTGTATATGGACAGTGCTGCTATAATTAATAAAGTAAACCTAAATTGGACTCTATATTAGTTCAGTGATTCAGGTCAAATGATTGTGAAATAATGATTACATTAAAACACAACCAACACTATCAGATGACCATGAACATTTGTTCATCCGGCTGTTATAACACCAGCCAAACAATATCTAAAGTTTATTTAAGGGTCAAGAGCCCAAATAAAACACACACTGATCTCCACAACGGTGACTTAAAATTATGGTTTTCTCCTTCAGTGATTCTGCTTCAGTTCAGTTCAAGGTTACTTGATTTGATTAGATGCATAATGGGTGCTACGATTAAATTGTTCATTCAACAATTTATTTTTTTGAGTGGTACTGCTATCCATAAGGTAAACTTAACTCAGAAATTGGGTTTAATATAAGTTCAATGATTGATTTGATGATCATAGCATCATGAAATAAAAATGTAAAAAACAGTTTTCAACACTGATAATAATCATAAATGTTTCTTGAGCATCAAATCATCATATTAGAATTATTTTTGAAGGATCATGTGACACTGAAGACTGGAGTAATAATGATGATGATAAATTCAGCTTTGATCACAGGAATAAATTACACCTCACTATATATTCACATAGAAAACCGCTGTTTTAAATTGTAATAATATTTCACAATATTACTGTTTTTTTTTTTTTTTTTATCAAATAATTGCAGCCTTGGTGAGCAGAAGAGACTTCTTTTAAAAACATAAAAAATCTTACCGATCTAAAACTTTTGCACAGTACTGTACGTCAGCAGTTTCAGGCCAGTGTAGTAGGTTGGAAAATATTGATATGCATATATGTTAAAATAAAAGAGGAAAAAAAGGACACCATTTTAAATTTTGTATAGTACATAAATGTATGTGCCTTCAACTCAATATTCATTCATTGATGTTTAAATTCATCCTTACCTTTGTAGTGGGTAAAGAAAATGTGTTGCTGTTATTATTGTCTCCTGTAGAGGGCGTTTAGAGCTGTTGATCTAAGCCACTGCACTGGTGCTTCAGAGTTAAAGTATAGGCTCTATGCACGAACGCTGCTGCCCAGGGCTGCGTTTCCCAAAAGCATCGTAAGCCTAAGTTGATCGTAGAGACCATTGATGGCAATTGTTCTACGATCAACTTAAGCTTACGATGCTTTTGGGAAACCCAGCCCAGGGCAGGACTTAGGGGGCTGGGGGCCCCTGGGCTTGAGTTTATGTTTGGGCCCTATACGCAAAAACATCATTATGGAGTAGCACAAATTACACAAAAATGTAAATATGCTTTGATGTTCCTAGAACAATTAATATGCAACATGCCTATAGTCAAAGTTTAGTGGTAGGCTAATATTAAATAGTCATTATAATACAATATAATGCAGGATGTGCTCTCTAGGTTGAGAGAAGATTAAAACTCTAATAATAAAGCCAAGAGAAAACCGTATTTTTTAAATTCATTGTCATTGCTATCTGTCAGATTCTTAAATTTAGTCAACAAATTCAATCAGAATGCAAAGACACGGTGTGTGGCTTATTACGACCAAATAAAAGGAAGTCTGTATCAATAAAATCCATTTTTGGATTGGCACAGGCTGTTTAGACATGGCATGGATTTACACAGCAAATTATAATTGCATAAATTATGTTAAGAGATGAATGTTTTAAAAATGTTAATGTAGAAATATGAAATGATTGAAAAAAATTAACTATAAAACCATTTTAACTATCAAACTAACACCGCCAGTAGGTGGCGGCAAGTCTCCATCTTAATGAGGGAGTTGGATCCTTTATTCAACCGATTCGTTCAAAAATCCTAATTCGTTTAACCTAGCAAACGACTGTATTTATGAACAGTGTTGGGACTGGGAGTAACGCGTTACAAAAGTAATGCATTACAGTAACATATACATTTTTGTAACGCAGTAGTGTAAGGCATTACTAATAAATTTTCTGTAATATTTTACTCGGTAGGCTGCATGTTCAGTAAGGCTTGCGTTACAACATACTTTTAGTTTTAATTGTAAAACAAACAAACAAACAGCAAGACCGCAGGACATTAACGAATGAAAAATGCAAGTAGGCTAAGTGGTCAGTCAATAGCCGCGTGTGGTGTCCAAGTTTGTAAATAAAGACTAAATGGCAGCGTCTGATATATTTGTATAGCGATTTATTTTTTCCAGGAGTGCCGTGAGGTATGATTTCGGCCTCTGTGCTTGCGCTGGCCAGTGGAAAAGCGGCTAATGGTGAAGATGGCATGAAGAAGACTATACATTCGCGAGATGGACGTATGCGCATTAGGCTATTCGTTCTGTGTTTTCTTTCTAAACAGTTAGGCTATGTTTAGGTGGTATTTTTCATGTTTTCATCACGCAATCATGTTTTTGATGCAGTGGTGACGCGTTCATGTAACAGGGTGGCGGCGGCGCTGCCGATAAAGCACCTAAAAGCTGCACAAAGAACCGGCAAAAGCAATGATTATGAATATGTCAAATATAGCAAGGAGACATTTTAATTGTTTATTAATAAAGATGAAGTTGACGAAGCTGACTCGCGATCTTCGCAGTAGGCTACACTGTTAACCCTTGCTGTAAAAAAAGTGACAGTATCATACCATTTTCCATTAAACAGGTACCGGTATACAGGGGGAGGGGATCAGGCCGTGAGTGCTATTTACGACAGTAACGTTACATATAGGTTCTCCACAGCGACTCTAGGGGTCGCTGTTCGACAAAAACACAATTCCTGCATAGTATGCCTTTAACAGAACTTGATAAACACTGTAAAAATTAAAACGAATGAATATGTTAAATCTAATCAATTAAAATGAGGCAACAGATTACAAGCAATATTATTAATTAAATTTAACAAATTAGAATTGAGTAATAATTAACCAAATTAATTCCTTAAAAGTTAACCATTTAAAATGAGTAAAATTTACAATTTTTTTTAAACAAAAGTATCGGAATAAAAGACTGACGTCAAAGATGAATTAAGAACTCTTTTTTTTTAATTACCAATGTTGAAGACACCTGATGTTAACAAGCAGAATCACCGAACGAGAAAAACTTAATTTTTAAGTCACCATTATGGAGATAAGTGTGTGTTTTAGTTGGGCTCTTGACCATTATATCATTAACTTTAGATTTTGTTTGGCTGCTGTACATGAGTTATAACAGCCAGATGAACAAATAGAAAAGTTGATCTGATGGTGTTGGTTGTGTTTTAACATAATCATTATTTCACAATCATTTGACCTGAATCACTGAACTCATGTAGAGTCTAGTTAGGTTTACTTTATTAATTATAGCAGCACTGTCCTTGTACAGTGTAATGATTTTAACTTTTACAATATAATCCAAAGTATTTATTAAACGTGTCACAAATATAAAAAAAACTATTTTTTTTGTTTTGATTTAGGTTTTAGACACGCAGACATCAAGAATCAACCTATGAATCTCAACAATGGTGACAATAATAAAGCATGTTGCCATGCTGTTTGTGGAGTTGTTTAATCCTCCTCTGCTGAGATCTTCACAGATTTAATGTCTTCGTTTCTCTTCAGTGGATTCATCTAAGACTGTGTCTGAAATTACTCCATATTTAATATACACAGATTGTTTGGCTACGATAAGGTCCAGTTCTGGTTTATTTTTTTGCTCTTGGCTGACATGTGGCCAGAGGTGTAAAGTCCAGGTTCAGAAAGTATAAGTCCTCCTCAGTATTTTGTTCCAATCACCTGGATTTGCTAATTCAGACAGGAGAGAGAACTAATTAGTGAAATCAGCTGACTGAGTTTATGGGTGGAATAAACATATGGCAGGACTTTTACTCTTTGGCCCCTGGATTACCCACCTCTGGATTTAACATATTCATTTGTTTTAATTTTTACAGTGAACATGAAGCTGATACTTTGCAAAAAAGTATATACCCTAAAGCAGTGTTTCTCAACCTCTCCTGCAGGGACCCCCTGACAGGCCATGTTTCTGTTTTAACCCTGAAATGGCACACCTGATTCAATTAATTAAAGGCTTAATGAGTAATTAGAGTAGGAATTAGTCAATCAACTAGTCAACTACTCATTAAGCCTTTAATTAATTGAATCAGGTGTGCCATTTCAGGGTTAAAACAGAAACATGGCCTGTCAGGGGGTCCCTGCAGGAGAGGTTGAGAAACACTGCCCTAAAGTTTTAAATCCTAATAAATAACTACTCAGTTACTCATGTAACCTCAGTTCCCTGAGATGAGGGAACAAGTATCGCGCACTGTCATTATAGAGCATACTTTTTTTAATGAGTATGAGGAGCTCCATTTTCAAGTGCTCCTTGTCTCATGACATTTTTAGCTATAAAAATGGTGCTTAATAAACATTCAATTACAGCAGACAGAGAAATTTTTGATATTAAAGAGTCAATTAAGGGTCAAGAGCACAACTAAAGCAAACGCTAACCACCATCATGGTGACTTTAACATACAAAATATGATTTCATTAAAATGGAAATGAAATAAAGTAAATCTGGTTAGTTTTAAGTGAAGCTGGTAATAAGTGTACGGCCATGCATTTCACCTTTTTGTTTGTTTATTCCAACCAAAATTCAACGACTGCCCAATGTTGAAGCTTGACGTCAAACACACATTGGATTTAGACGTCAACCCGACTTTCATTTTCAACCAAAATCCAACGACTGACCGACGCTGTCAATATCTTTTCGCATGCATGTTTTCTTGATCCTGGCTGAATTACAGTCAGAGGTTTGGAATATTGGTTGTAATAATTCTGCTGCTGGTGTACCAACCTTTTCTTTACATATTTTGGGTGTTTGGGTTTCAGTATGCCATGCCTAGCAAAGTTGTAAGTTGCTACTATAAAAAACATACAAAAGAGTGTCGGGACAATGATAGACTGTGCATGTGCATTTATCAAAAATTTACTTGCGAGACATTGGTTTGCTTTGTCTAGCCCAGTCCTGACTTTAGCAGTGACTGAGGCAATAACATAATCTTTTCAGATTAGATTTGAGGACACTGATTGCAATTTACGATATTAGTGATAGAACACGAGATCACGTGAAGCGCACTGATCATTTATTAGCGTTATGTAGTCTTAAACTCTGCTATCTTTTCAAAGACAAAGAGGAAAGGTCAATCTGCACTCACACATGACATTGAGTGTCATTTTGTCAAGCAAAGAAACATAAATTGAGGTGGGGCAATTATTAGACTTTTTTACTTATTTCCTCCACTTCTGCAGTTCTTCTTTTTATAGTTTTTATAGTCTTGAATGTTAAATTGTCAATACAACTGAAAATTTTTTGAGAGAACATCATATAAGCTGACTTCATAAATTGATTTTCCTCAAATGTTTTTGGTTGAACTCACCATTATGGTGATTAGTGTTCCCTTTGGTTGGACACTTGAACTTCATTTATATTGAAGTATTCAATTTATATTCAATTAATTTTCTTTCTATTGATGCAACAATAAATCACAGTTATTTGGTTTCAAATGAAGATCAATAAAAAAATAGACTTCTTTTAAAAGGTGACCTAACTTCTTACTAATCATAGCTATTATTACTGATTTAGTTGGGAGTTAAGCCACCTTTTAAAAGCAACCCATGTAATACTTATCTCATGACATATACTGATATTTTATTGTTGACACTTACATCATAAACACCCTGTGAAACTTTTAATTGGATTGATAGAATATCTATATTTCTGACAATTGACTGTGCTCTAGTCACACACAGACTTCAACATTCAGCGTGCAAAACACAACCATGGTAACAACAGTGGGAGCTCAATTAGTCAAGAGTAAATCTAACTAAGCATTTATCTGTACAACATTCTTTTTTTTCAAAATTTTTTTTTTTAAGCCAATCGGTTTGCATGCTTTTTTAAGTAATTCTAACTAATTCGATTTTACACAGAACAACTGACTTCAGACACAGTCTTAGATCAAATCCACTGAAGAGAAAAGAAGACATTAAATCTGTGAAGATCTCAGCAGAGGAGGATTAATCAACTCCACAAACAGCATTACCAGCTTCACTTATTACTAACCAGACTCACTTTATTTCTGTCAGACTGGGAATTAACAGAGGTTTAACTCTAATGTGTTCCCAGTCATCACACTGATCTCACAGTGATGTCACCATGTAGCCTGCAATCTGAGTTCACAGTGATCTAACAGTGTATCCTCACACACTCTCACTGAGTGCTCAAACTATGGCCACAATATGAGCTCATCCCAGCTAGACATGTTATTGTTCTATGAATGTTTGAGAGCATTATGTTATGTTCTTGTAATGTTTTCTGTAGCTAATTTTATTTTTATTACCAGAATGTTCTCCTAAAAGGTAATACATTTACATTATAAATCCTACAGCTATCAAGATGTGCATACATTCTAAAAATGTGCATAAAAAACGTATATGCACGTTTGAGTTGGATAAATTTTTTATCCGATAAGAAAACATGCGCATAAACTACAATGCAAACACATTTACTGAATTAAATTCCTCAATGCGCATCAAAAAGACATGTGACTTTGTGATAGGAGGCATAACTGGACTAACCACCTTTTTCCACAGAGTCTGACATGCAGTTTAGGTCATTCTGGAATGCCTGAGCAAAGTCTGTCGTCAAAGTGGTTCAGTATAATTTCTATTATTTTGTTTCAAGTATTATACACGAAAAAAGTTATATACAGTGGCTTCTCCTACTTTTCGCAAATGTTTTATGTGATATTTCAGTTATGTGCACAAGTTAAATTTGCAACTTTGGATGGAAACCGTTCAATGAGTAACAGAACAAGATTAAGTAAGTTACAAAGGTAAAAATGTCAGATATCCATATATGAACTCGTAATATGATACTCTTTCCAGTCACGCCGTCCCATAATCTGTCAATCTTGAATTGTTGGCCTCTATGAAGCACCTTTGATACTTCCTTACAGCAGAGGCCACAGATGTTTATGGAATGCAATAAATAACAGAGAATAAATAGTTGTTCTATGCCAGGCTTCAAAACACAAGCTGCACTGACAGTGAACTATGGAAAGGATGGCCTTATTCTCTGTTTTAATTATTTTAGCCTGTATGCATGTCCACAGTGTTAGGAGTGCTATTGGTAAGTCAAATTTATTCTGTCTATCTATCCATCTATCTATCTATCTATCTATCTATCTATCTATCTATCTATCTATCTATCTATCTATCTATCTGTCTGTCTGTCTGTCTGTCTGTCTGTCTGTCTGTCTGTCTGTCTGTCTATCTATCTATCTATATATGTATACAAACAATAATTTATTATTGTAAAATATAATTTAATTTAATAATTTTTTATTACAATAATATGTATATATATATGTACATATATGTACATGTATATATGTTTGAAACATGCTTTACAGGACAAAAGTTTTAAATGTTCAATAGGTTTTAGTTTTGATTATGTCAAGTTAAGATTATGTACACATTAAGTGTTCACACTCTGCAGTAACTTTGATTTGCTGCTGTGGCAACAAAGTAAAGATTTGTGAATGGCAACTGAGCCACGCCAAAACGTTTCTGTAATTCAGACAATTTATAAACTGAATGGCTAATTTGTTTTGATTATTAAAATATTTTGTATATTAAGGTAGTGTGTGCTAAATGTAATCCTTTAGCTGATTGTTAAGTCCTGAAAACAATGAATTGTTGTTTAAGGTTCCACAGAGATAAACTGTGCAAGTGGAAGTAATATCGTTGTAGGACTGATCAACGAGGGATATGAAGGTGAGATATGCAAACATTTATGATATAATATATATTATAATATACTTTTATTTATTTTTTATAAATATATATTTTTTTACAAGATTTCATATAAAAAATGTTTTATTAATTTTAATTTGTTGTAAATATTTAGATAAAGGACCTTAAATGGACCTTGGTAATTAAAGAGTATCACAAGTAATGCAAAATCAAACTGGCATATCTAGTATTTATGTTTTAGATTGTGTGTTAGAATATGTATTTGATCTGGTTTACAGGAGATGTAGAGATTATCACTAATATCGGACCCAATGATCGTCTGGCTCTGGGGGAACATATGACTCCCAATATTCATACAATGTTAGAGCTGGTTCACTCTGAGGGAGACTCGACCGCTACTGTACGCACCACCAGACCACTGGATGCTGAAGAAATAAAGATGGTCTGTTCCACCCTCACGGATGGATGGATGGATGGATGGATGGATGGATGGATGGATGGATGGATGGATGGATGGATGGATGGATGGATGGATGGATGGATGGATGGATGGATGGATGGATGGATGGATGGATGGATGGATGGATGGATGGATGGATGGATGAATGATGGATGGATGGATGGATGGATGGATGAATGATGGATGGGTGGATGGATGGATGGATGAATGATGGATGGATGGTGGATGGATGGATGAATGAATGAATGATGGATGGATGGTGGATGGATGGATGAATGAATGAATGATGGATGGATGGATGGTGGATGCATGAATGATGGATGGATGGATGGATGGATGAATGATGGATGGATGGTGGATGGATGAATGATGGATGGATGGATGGATGGATGAATGATGGATGGATGGTGGATGGATGGATGAATGAATGATGGATGGATGGATGGATGGATGGATGATGGATGGATGGATGGATGGATGGATGGATGGATGGATGAATGATGGATGGATGGTGGATGGATGGATGGATGAATGAATGAATGATGGATGGATGGATGGATGGTGTATGGATGGATGGATGGATGGATGAATGGATGTTATTGCATTTGATTGTTTCATATAGTGTCTCTTTGTATGTTTTGTTCTTTCTAGTCCTACACATATTTGACTTATTGTATCACCTGCTTCGGAGGGGTATGTATACAATCACATCATAAAATAAATAAATAAGGCAAAGTATTATATAAAGAAAGATTTAGCAAATAAACCTTTTCTATAAAGTCTTCATTTTCCATTTCAGCGGACAAACTACCGAATAGTAAATGTTATGGATGTCAATGACAACCCTCCCATCTTCCAGAGCAAGACATACAGCGCCACACTGTCAGAGGTGTGTATAATGCCACATCTTTATACAGTAGTGTGTTTGGCCTCTGAGGGCCCATAGTAAACCGTGTCTTTCATTCCAGGCAACGGTTCCGGGTTCAGCTGTGCTGAAGGTGACGGCTACTGATAAAGATATAACTGAAGGATTCAAAAGAATTAATTATTCTATACTGGTGAGTCATGAACAATGCTTATATATTGTATATAGCCTACACAACAAGCTTCCACAAAACTGCATTACTGTTGAATGTGAAAGTCCTACATAGACTAAATGAGTAAAACGGCATCCTACATTTGAATTGACAGTGCTCAAGCCCCAAATGTTGTATTGTACCTTTGGATTCTTGTCTTGGAAATTCTGCACTATGATTAAAAACAAAAACCTAAAGTTTATTTCAGAGCTGATGCATTAAATTGTTTTTTAAGAAAATGAAATAATTTTGAATAAGCTCAGTTTGTTTCTATGAATTTATGCATGTCCCTATTTTAATTCCTTACTTCCTCTCTGTTAACAGCCTCCGGCACCAGCTGAATTTAAAGTGGTAACTGACGGGAGCATCATATTGATTAAACCTCTGAACTACAACAATGTTCAACAGTATATCTTCACCGTGGAAGCTAAAGTAAAGACAAACCCTCTGACATCCTACCAGTCCTACCCCAGATAGCAAAAACCATTGAAATAATGCTAAATCAATGTCAACATGTCAATGTTCACTGCATTGATTCAACTTTAAATACATTGTGAAAAGTTGAAGCATGTGAACATTGTTGGTATTCATTTGCTGACTCTTGATGTCTGTGTTTGTATTAAGGTTTTTTATTCTCCCACAGTGTATTTAAAAATCAAAATTTTGGATGATCTGTGGCAAGAAAGTATTGTTGGCAAATATCATATATGAATAACAAATAACCTCTTTTAATCAGGGATCAAATTAATGAACTACTATACTTTATGATGCTACTTTATGATGAAGTTTGCGTTTTCAGGCACCCAAAACACCATTGTTGTGTAAACGAACAGCCAAAACGCATAAAAAGTTTTATGTTTTTGGTTGAAATCAGTGTTGTGTAAACAGCCCCTGAGACTGTGTCTGAAGTCAGTTGTAGTTCTTGTGTTCCTCTTTCCTTCAGTGATTCTGCTTGTTAACAGCAGGTGTTCATCACTAATGCTCAATCACCACTTAATTAATCACTTAATTATCTCATTAACTTTAACACTGCTTCAGTGTTATTTTAACACTCTGTAGAGTGGGAGCATATATATTATACCATTTATTATGTTATTTTTTTTATATCAAAAAAAGATTTGGTATATACAAAGCTCTACAAATCCTCTAGTTAGGCTATTAGGGTTATTTTTAACGCAACATGTGTAAGTGAGTTTGTTTTCTTGCAGGATGCAGGAGGACTCAGTGACACAGCAACAGTTACAATAACAGTTGAAGATTTTGACAACCAAAACCCTTACTTTGATCACGGTCTCTACAAGGCATCCGTTGAGGGAAAACAGGTGAATGACGTCAGGACAAGATTGATGCTTTAAACGCATGTCTGAGCACACACAGCCATAAAACCCTCTTTCTGTCCATGCACAGGTAGGACACTTCTCAGACGTCACTCCTATACAAGCTCATGATGGAGACAAAGGCATCAACGAGCCTGTAGTTTACAGCATAACAACAGGTACCCTTAACAACACACTTGACCAGTGATTCTTGGGAATTTGGATGAAACGGGTTTTAATTTTGAAAATAAAAAGTTAGTTAAATAACAAAATCTGAAGGTATATAATTATAGACCAAGGTCTTGGCTGTTCAGCAATGTACTGGTGCTACCTCCTCATTTTAAATTTTTTTTCCTTAAAAAGTTTTTCGAGTTATTACTTTGTTTTTATCAACACCGTCAGACACAATAAAAAGCAAATACTTTTTTATTTATTTGGTCTAATATGTAAGAACTGACGGTGGTGACAGTGGCCTCATTACAACATACAATTGCAAAATGTATGCCACTCAAGTCAATGGCTTCTTGCTTAAAGCTGCAGTCTGTAACTTTTTTGAAGTTAAAAATAATCCAAAATAATTATTTAAAAAAAAAACATATTCAGCCAGTGTTCAAACCTATCTGCTTGCCGTAGCTCGATTCAAACCGGTTAGCTTGTAATAATGATTTTAATTCCAGTGGTACTGGTGGATTTCCGCGGGAAATTCGAGCATGTCTTTGCGTCATTACGTCACATCCGTACACATAAAGAAGGAGTTTCGGCTAGCCGGCTATACTGCGCGTGAGGATGTTGACGGTGGGGAGATGTAGAGATGTATAGCCTTTTCTCGCAGCACTTTACATAATTGAACTTATGGCGGACCCAGAAAGATCCAAACGACAATCATCAGTGTCAACTGAAGATTCACCAGGTATAAAACCCAAAAGGATTTACAGTGGCTATAGAAAAACAGCAACCGTCTCATGTGAACACAAGGATAAACATCGGCAGGGCTTTTGAAAGGTGCGTGAACTCTGTGTTTTGAAGGGGGTCAAAACAGAAGAAAAGACGCTTTTTTCTGCTGGACAAGACATTTCAATAGTTCAATCGTGTAACAGTACCACAATTGTTTGCTTAATTCACACAGTTATGGTGTTTCCTTTGTTGTGCCTTTCTCGTTGAGCTATTATGGAAAATATGAACTACAGGTAACCATAAAACACATTAAATGTAGTCACGCAATGTTGATGTTGTTAACATTAACAATTTGAGAACAAAGTATAATTTGCACAGTTCGACATGATAAGCGATCGTTAGATTTAATCAGCGCGATATACAGCTATGCTTTTTCCCCCTTAGTTGATCAGAACAAAAATGGATGTTACTTACTTGTTCAGAGGACATTTTCCGGTGACAATTTTTATGTTGGTCAAACTTTCAAAAAGTGAATCTGTGATTCTGAATGACAGGATCCACACAGCGCGGTGATTGACAGCAGCACTCGCCTCAAAACATTGTGTTCATCTGCGCTGTTTCATGCCGATGTACAACCCACGTAAAGATGATAATTACGCGAATAACTGCAATTGCAGATTTCAAACAGAGATGGCGACAAAGAGGAAAAAGTGCCGGACTGCAGCTTTAACAACTTTATTTAACTATTTGGTCCATAAAATAACAATGCTGAACACTGTGATAAACATTTTTCAAGGAATATAAGGTACAATTAAGCAATATCTAAAAGTACCCCATCCCCATCCCCATATCATCAAATATCAAATAATTAAAGTAAAAAATAAAGTCATT
Source organism: Semotilus atromaculatus (assembly GCA_031834385.1). Lineage (NCBI taxonomy): Eukaryota > Metazoa > Chordata > Actinopteri > Cypriniformes > Leuciscidae > Semotilus > Semotilus atromaculatus. The sequence goes on along the minus strand of JAULUF010000047.1, from coordinate 2,222,529 downwards.
GCCAGTAGGAATAATGTACAATGCATCACTGACATCATCTTAAACTGTCATCTAGTGCCCCCTACTCATAAAACAACGCATTATATTATTTTGAAAACTGGACTGTAAACTGTGTATTGGACGTGAAGAACAGATAACAGCAATTGTGAGCACTGTGACAAACATTCAATAAGAAACATAGGTTCAATTAGCAATAGGCTATCATTAATAAAAGTACCCCTTAAAAAATAGTAAAAAATAAATCATTACCAGTAGCAATAAGATATAATTCATCACTGACCTCATATTTAATGTCATATTTAACTGACGTCATAGTGCCCCCCACTCACAAAACGATAAAGATCATATTCTTCTGTAAACTAGACTATAAACTGAAATGATAAATGAATAACTACGTCTTACAGTCTCTTTTCCATAAACTGAAATGTTTCAAAATACATGTGTAAATACCACAAAACACACAATAATAATAATAATAATAATTCATATGTGAACTCCTGTGAGTATTCCCTGACTGATTTACACCACTCATCTAGCTTTATCAGGAAGTATATGGTGTACGTGTTTCTCCTCTATGAAGTCCATGACTTCAGCAGTCAGGTTGTATATCTCCCTCGTCCTGCTTGCACGACCTGGTGATGACGGTTCCACAAGTTTGACCAGAATATGGTCAAATGGGATGAAGCACATATCCTTTCCAACTCCTTTTGGATAGAATCGTGTGTTGGGCCCATGAGGGTGGAAAAATTCCACTTCCACGTCTTGATGATGAGCGTCCACAGTGACAGCCTTTGCTAACCACCAGTTCTGGTCATAAATTACCACAAGCCAATTCCCGCAGCAGCTGCTCTGTTTTGTTTCTTGGTGATTCTTGTGGGTTTTTTTTTATTCCTAGCTTGTTCTTGTACCCAATGCTTTTTCATTTAGTTACCTCTTGAAGTTTATTTCTCATAGCTTTCATCTCTCTAGAGTATCTAGCTCTTGTTTTCTTTCTTTCTTTCTTTCTTTCTTTCTTTCCCTTTCTCCTGCTATAGCCTGATCCACTGGACTGTCTGGGGGAGTTTCTGGGTGATCCCCAGATCCCCTTTCTCTTACGTTCTCTTGATACTTGTTGTCTACACAGTAAATTTGAAATCCGGAAATCAACACCAATAGAGTTATTTTCAACACTTTAAAAGTGTATATATGGGAACCACCCACAAAGTGTTAGTTCAACACTTTCAAAAGTGTTGCCTCTCGCAACACCGACACAGTGTTACAATGTGAACACTAAGAGAGTAAAATATTAACACCAATGCAGATAACAACAACACTGTTACAGAGCACTTAAAATTCTACACTGTTCTGGTGTTGACCCCATCCTGGTGTTGATAGAGTTACCAGTTTTTCTTATTAGGGTTCTGCATTACCTACTTTAAAGAAATGTAAAATAAGCTGACAAATCATTTAATCTGAAAAGAATAAATTCACTTTGAAATAAACACATCACTCTATATTACTCTTTAAAAACTTTATTTCAAAACAATCCAGAAAGTTAAATTTAACCTTAGTCTGGGATCATAGTAGAATTCTGTATTCATTGTAAAGTTAAAAATAAAGGCACAATGCAAACAGTTGTTTTAACAAACTAGTTTATTAACGAACAAGCCCCTTTACATCATAGGTTAACTTTTAAAATAAATGAAGGCACAATATAGGCATTTCTGTCATCAGAATTATATGAAAGCTGCTTATCAAATGGTCTGTAATACTTCAAGTCTTGTACATGTCAGTGAATGTAAGTCCTGTGTCAGTGAAGTTGATTCAGTACCTTCGACTTAGCAACGGTTACAGCAGTGATCGAGTCAACAACATTCAGCAGATGAAAAACAGTTGCAGGATATGAGTGGATCAGTTGTGTCCAGTTGCTAACAGTAAAGTTCAGTGCATTGTTTCACAGAGCAGGAAAGGCTGTGCAGATCCAACTTTCTCAAAATCCTGGAGTGCTGGTTCCCTAGACAACACAAAACCAGACCAATTACAATTAATACCATTTGTATTTTATAAATACAGCAAGTTTATGGTGGAAAATGTTCAATCATCTTAGACTTTCGTGATTCAAACAAGAAACTATTCGGGTAGATTAAAGGGAGGTCACTTTGTTCACCCTCAAGTTGTTTCAACCCTTTATGGATTTCTTTCTTCTGCTGAACACAAAGGGAGATATTTTGAAGAATGTCGGTAACCAAACAGTTAACTGGTCCCATTGACTTCCATAGTATATTTTATTTCTTACTATGGAAGTCAATGGGATCAGTTAAGCCTGGTTCACACGGCAGGATAATTAGGCTGATTTTAGCCCCGATTGACCCCTTCCGACAATCTTAAGGATGCTCCGATTATCGTAAAATAATCTGCTCAAATATTCCTGCCGTGTGTGGTGTGTTAAGACTGCTCTCGTCTGCTCGGAAGGACGTCGGGACCGCTCCGATCTCAAATCGGGGATATCCAACATGTTGGATTTTTTTGGCCCGATTTCTCCTCGTGTGTGGTGTCCCCCGGGGACAAACGAGCACGCAGCCTGTGGACTGTGGCGTGTAGCCAATCAGAAAGCGAGGTGACGAGGCGCCGAGGAAGCACCGGGAAACAAAATCAAAACAGGAGAGTCAAATTTGCTCGGGAGTCAAATCGGCTCGTGTGTGATGTGTTGATTTTGCCGTGTGGCTGCGCACCACACACTGTACGACCAAAACTGTTAGACCCGTGATTTTTTAGCGCCGTGTGTGGGGTCTCTCAGGTTTGGAAAATCGGCAGACAATTTTAAAATCGTCCCGTGTGAACCAGCCTTTAACTGTTTGGTTACCGACATTCTTCAAAATATCTTCCATTGTGTTCAGCAGAGGAAAGAAATTCATACAGGATTGAAACAACTTGAGGGTGAGTATATTATGACAGAATTTTCATTTTAAAGTGAACTATACCTTTAAGACTTGAATTTACTGATTTCCAAGTAAATTAAAGACTTAATTCATCCAAACAATTTAATTCTGTCATTAATTATTCACCCTCATGTTGTTCCAAACCAGTTAAGAGTTTTGCTCATCTTCGGCACACTTAATTAAGATATTATGAAATCTAAATCTTTCTGTCCCTTCATCGACAGCCTATTCAACTATCACTTCCAAAGGTATAAAGGAAATCATAAGTAATCCATGTGACTCCAGTGGTTTAACCTAAATTTTACAACTTTTTTTTACGACAATTTTAACTCCTCTTTATTTACAAAATATCAATCTGCAATGCACGTTGACGCAACATCAATATGCACGAGTTGAAATGTTCTCATGAATGCATGTTGGAAATTAATATTCTATAAATTAAGTGGTAAATGTTTTTTTGTTTTTTTTGCAGCACTTGCGTAGTTTAATAAAAATGTATGTTAAACCACTGGAGTCACATGGAGTACTTTAATGATGTACCTTTACACCTTTCTGGGGCTTGAACGTGGTAGTTGCGTAGACTGTCAATGGAGGGACAGGAAGCTCTTAGATTTCATAAAAAAATCTCTTCATTTGTGTTGTGAAGATGAAAAAGTCATGTTTGGAACGACGCGAGGGTGGGTAATTAATGACAGAATTTCCATTTGTGGGTGAAAACCATTTAAGAATAAATTAAGACACGCACCTTAAGAAATCTCACTAAATAGTCAGCCGCCGGAAGAATCTTGGTTCCCTTCTTGTGGCTTTGTGATGTTCGGGGCAGGTGATGGGCAGAGATTTCCCATCAGTTGAGTCTAAAATTAAACAGCAAGAAAACATCTACCGGTCAAATCATGAATACAATTGGTTTGAAATCTCATTTTAAGTAAAAAAGAAAAAAGATTTACTTTTGTAAAGTAATTTGACTGGACAAATTCAAAATGAGTGTTATGAAACAAAGAATATCTAGTTATCCCAAATAGCAACAAAGCTATGATTATTTTGTATGTTTGTGCCTCATATGTTATCTGTTAAATCTTACCATCACCAGGTTCTAGTCTGTAACGTTACAGTCTTCAAAAACCAAGCCTGGTTAGCCTTAGCCACTTGTGCATCATAGAAATGCTCCTAGCAAACACAAATACCAAAATCAATATTTAATCATGAAAGAATATCAAACATCAACCAAAAGTTAATCTGATAAAAGCATTTTGCATAAATATTTAATCTGAAAGAACGACTTACCCATTCTAAGAAAATTGGTCCTCCAAATAAGGAAATAAAGTGACAATTTCACGTGCATTGTTGGTCGCAGTTTGTGGAGTTGTTCGTCTTCAGTTTTACGAGCTGGCAAACGAGAGAAAAATAAAGTTTGAGGATCTTTGTCATACTTTAAGATATTTGCAGATCACAAATATTGTCATAAAACAATATAACATTATAAAACACGCATTTTAAATGAGTTAAAACACTTACTATGTGTTTTCACTGTTAAAAGCAAACTCCGTGTCTGCACTGCGTCACGACTCAAGATGCAGGGCCTAGTCTGTCTGTGAGAGGTTTAGGCGCGCACATCACATAAACATCGTTACAAAACAATATAATGGCATGAAATAACGTTACGTGTTGTAGATTTGGTTAAAAACACTTACTTTCGGTGTTTTTCCTGTTAACGTCAACGTCCCCTCGTCGTCAGCTCCGCCGTATTAAGTCAAAGAAGATGTCGCCTTTGAAAAAGTTTCGGCTCGTTTAAGCGCGCAGAGCATTTAAATATCGCTATAAATCAATATATTATAAAATACATATTGTAAATTAGATAAAACACTTACTTCGTTTCCCGTCGTTTCCCTGTTAAAAAGCAAAGCCATCCTGGTCTGCTAAAATGCCCCCTCTGAGAGCGGTTTAGCCGTGCACAGCACATACATATTGTTCTAAAACAACATGATGTTATAAAATGCATATATAAATGCGATAAAACACTTTGCGTTTTCCGTCCCCGTATGCCTTGCATCGCGAGTCAGAGAAAATGGCGCCTGTGAAAAAAGTTTCAGCTCGTTTTGTCCCGCCCAGCTCGTAAATGTCCCGGATGTGACTAATAACACTCTTCTCGGTGTTATTGATTTAACTCTACATATTTTCACCTGCCAGAGGGTGCGCTTTACACTAGCAGTGTTAATCCCTTGAAATTCAACACCAGAAAATTAACACTTTACTCTAAAAGTCCTTAACACCAGGATTTCAACACTGGAGATTTTACTTTTCCAAGCCTTTCTCTGACTTCTCTTTTCCATTTCATTCAAGTCATTGATATTTTTTAGCTCCCCTTCCTCAACCCTCTTCTTCCATCTTTGCCTTCCATTCTGAGGTATTCCTCCTTTAACTCTGCCTCACTGTGTATTTTCTCTCTCCGCTTCTTTTGATTTTCCCTGTTTCTTCTCCTTCTCTCCCCCACAGATAGCTGCTGCCTACACATAACTTCCTAAAATACATTACAGCTCATATTGGTATTTATTGTGATCAAAAATTATATTCTAGCCTCCATTGAGGACCATTTGGAGGTTTTTGTCACCACCGTGAGACTGTACGTCACTACTGTCAGACAGAAAACCTGACGGTGGTGACAAAAACCCACTCTTTCACATGATATGCATGAGTTGTTCACATTAGCCATCTTGTTTCCCCTCTGTTGCTAGCTACTTCAGACCTCTTCTCAAAAAGTATACATTTATGTCATAATCTAATCTAATATTTTTTATACAAAAGAGACAGTGTTGACATGTTATGGTTGTGATAGTAGCAGTGTCCAAAAGTATGAACAAGTTTAAGAGAAAATAGCAAACTTACGGGAGCTTGAGTGATCTTGAAGCAGTAGCGCTAAAGGTTTGAAAATGGGGTCCTCAGGAATATAGTTGACCTTATAGTTGCCTGTTTTTATTGCTTTGTAAAAAATATCTAACGGTGGTGACGAATATGTGGGACACATTTTGAGCAACCACAAAATAATAGTAAATATTGTTCAAAACTCACTGTTTTTTAATACATATTAAAATGTACTCTTTCATGTGGTAAATATATTATTCAATTAAATTATCACTTATCAAGTTGAAATGATTATCTCCTATCCGAGGACAACTGATTTTGTAGGCAATGGGCCAGCATATAATTATTAAAAATAAACCTATATAAGAACCTTACATATGTGTAAAGGACCCCCTGATTACAACCTTGATTCTTTTTATTCATGAAAATGTTATTCATTTTCAACAGAATTAGCACTGAATCAGTACGTCCTCCTAATGTAAACAGTAAATAATAATGAAATGTACTCACAATCTGAATTAAGTTTCTGATAATAACAAAGCATGTATTGTAATTTTTGTTCCAGTAATTCCAAATGAATTTCAGAACAGCTTTGAAATTGACCGAAAGAGTGGGGTGATCTCTGTGACAACAGCTCTAGACAAAGAGGGAATAGAGCAGATTGCTGTTTTCATTCAGGTAGCAGAAGTCTCTGAAGACATTCATGAAAACTATTAAGCTGATCTTATGAATCTGAAAGGATTTCAGTTGTTTGTACTTTCTAAAAAGTGTTTCCTTGTTAAAACAGGCAACTCAGCAGGATGATGCCAGTAAGACGGCTGATGCTGTGGTACTCGTCACCATTGTGGATGTGAAAGACAACCTGCCGAAATTTGACCAGGGGGTCGGTTCTTCGCACCTGGCTTAATACATGAGAGGATTTGACAGATGCCAGATTTTTTATGGCTAATTTGGTTCTTCAAACAAGTTAGCGTATTTGATTAAAATATCTGGATTAAGTTGTCTGATATATATATCGATACTCTCTAAACCATGATCAGCAATGCAGGGATTGCCTGGCAGAAAGACAGCAAAGGAGTGACATCATATAATTAAAATCAAGGAAACAGCTTAATGAGCAAAAAGTTCTAATAGACAAAAAAGAAAATGTATAACAATTTTTTTCAAATGATTTCCATTTTCACAATTTTTAGTATTTGGACATTTAGGGCCCTATTTGAATGATCTAAGCGCATGGTATAAAGCGCAGGCGCAAGTGCACTTAGGGCGTGTCCGAATCCACTTTTGCTAGTTTAACGACCGAAAAATGGTCGGTGCACACCAGGCGCATGGTCTAAAAGGGTTGTCCCTATTCTCTTAATGAGTACTGGATGTGTTTTGAGATTTATGTGCGTTAAACCAATCAGAGTCTCATCTCCCATTCCCTTTAAGTTGCGCTCGCACCATGGCAGATTCACTATTTACATGACGGAATTATAGTGGAAAGACCGAACGCTTCTCAAGAGCACAAACAGATCTGCTCGTGCGCCAGGTTAAAGCAGCAGACCATCTACAGGACAAGCCAGATTCCACCATATCTTTATGTACACAATCATAATATTTTATATTTTACATTAAACCTTTTAATTTTAATATTTGGCATGTTTGTGTGCTGCTGTGCGTCCCTGTGTGTTTAATAAGCAAAGTGTATCGCGTTGTGGACCCACCAATGGGCGCACATTACTAACGCGCTCTTTAAATAACAAAATAAATATTGCGTTCAGTTGGTCAATGGCGCAGTCTATTTCTGTTGCCTCAAAATAGCAACGCTCCAACAATGCGCCCGATCACACCTCGTTTTCAGACCAGCCGGCGCACAGATGGACACAAATACATTTGCTATTTAAACAACATGGCGCAGGACGTAAAATGATAACTGCGTCGGACTGAAACTGAAAACACTTGCGCCGCACGCCACTGCATTGCGCTGGGTGTAAGACAGGGCCCTTAGTGTCTTTGCATTTTTCAATGTCAAGAGTATAGTAATTAGCAGTTAATTAATTTTTGAAGCATATTTTCTATGTATGAAAGCTTTAATTCAAGTTTCTAAATCCCTTAAGACATAGCTGTTTAAATTAGTTTTGAATCATAAAAGTTTGAGATTTGAGAAGTGAGTCTGCTTCTCCTGCCATGCATAAAGCTGTTCAAATTCAAATGATTGCACAGCTCAGACAAACTGTACGTCATGTGTGTAAGACTGCAATAAAATTAGGAGATAAGTATTCCTTCACAAATAAATGTCACATGGTTTTGGTTTATGTTTTATCTTCTTGTTTTCATGTGTTTTATTTTGTAATTCTCACAGTCATGCTTCCTGTTTGTCATGTGATTCCCTTGCCCTCGTCTGCTTGTCTTGTGAATGTGTCATGTTCTGGTTGGTTGTTTTAGTCATGTGTTCTCAGTTCTGTTTTGTAATTGGTTAATTGTCTTGATTGTTCATGTGTGTCTTTTTATTTTGTGTATAAATAGACTTCATGTTTACTTTGTCTCTTGTCTAGCTTTGTTCGCTGTATGCTACATGTCAATAAAACTGCACTTGGGTTCTTAATAATAATAATAATAATAATAATAATAATATGTTTATTTTTTTTAGCGCCTTTCAAGAACCCAAGGTCGCTTCACAAAGTAATACAAACAGTTGACAGACAAGAGACAGGCAATCTGCTAGTTATAGCAATTAAACAAGCAGAAAAGCAAATGGAGACAACAATAATGAATAAATCAGATATGCAAGAAGACATACATTTTGATGTAACATAGCATGTACCAGGCATGTAACATAGAAAAGTAAAATAGTGGAGGACAGAGAGATAGAATGAAAAACAGTTATTTACTGAGCATGGTGAATAAATGAGTTTTAAGCTGAGATTTAAAGGTCTGTAGGTTAGGGGTGGCACGAAGATCAGATGGTAGCTTATTCCACAGCTTAGGGCCGACAACACTAAAAGCCCTTCCACCCACAGTAGACAGTTTATACCTGGGTACAACAAGCAGATTATCATTGCTGGATCTAAGGGTACGAGCAGGGACATATGGTTGCACTAACTCAGCAAGGTATTGAGGTGCGGGGCCATGACAGGCTTTATAAACTAAAATTAACAGTTTAAACTGGATGCGATTGACCACAGGAGTTCTTCAAACTTACCATCAGTGGATTTACTTTCAGAAAGAAAGCTAGACCTAAAACATGGACCCTTCAGTTGGTCTTTGCGCCTTCGGCAACCTCACCATATAACAATATAGCAACATTGTGTTGGCCCAGATCCGGCCCACATCTGGCACCTGTGGAAAGATGATCTGGCTCACATGCAGCGTGGAATGACGGCCCTTGGGCAGCTCACTCCTGTTTGCCAGATCTGGGCCACAAGCAGGCCATAGCAATGCCACATGTCAGCCAAGAGCAAAGAAATGAACCAGAACTGGACCATATCTGAGCCACAAAATCGGTGTATATTAAATATGGAGTAACTTCGACCTTAATAAAGCCTGTTAACAAGCAGAATCACTGAAGGAAAGAAGAGAACAGAAAAAGAGACGAGCAGAAACACAAGAACTACAACTGACTTCAGACACAGTCTTAGATGAAATCCACTGAAGAGAAAAGAAGACATTAAATCTGTGAAGATCTCAGCAGAGGAGGATTAAACAACTCCACAAACAGCATTACCAGCTTCACTTATTACTAACCAGACTGACTTTATTTCTGTCAGACGTCTACAGAAGATTTTATTGAGAATTAACAACTCTAAGGTGTTTCCTTTGAAGTCACCATAATGGTGACCATAATATCCTTTGTCTTTTTTGGCTGCAGTGACAGCGTGCAGGGCAACCACAGTAGCTTTACAATAATCTAGCCTTGAGGTCATGAACGCATGAACTTCCGCATTTTTAATTGAAAGCATGTTGTAATTTAGATGTATATTTTTAAGATTTAAGATTACAGATGCTAGAAATGTGACTTTCAAATGAAAGATTGGTATCAAAGAGCACACCCAGGTTCCTAACCGGCGACGAAGACTTGACAGAGGAGCCATCAAGTGTCCGTTCATTTTGTGAATTGGTAAGTTTCGTCATGGCGTGAAGAAATATAGAGCTGAGTATCATCATCATAACAGTGAAAGCTAATTCCATGTTTCCTAATGATATCTCCTAATGGTAGCATGTACAGAGTGAACCGCAACGGTCCTAGTACTGAGCCTTGTGGTACGCCATACTGAACTTGTGATTGATAAGACATCTCTTCATTTACTGCTACAAACTGATAACGGTCAGATAAGTATGATTTAAATGCCAATGCAATTCCACTAATGCCAATAATTTTCTCACTAATAGTGAGATACAACCACGATCGGATGATGAGAGGAAATCGTTTGTGACTTTAATGAGAGCGGCCTCAATACTATTATACTGGCCTTATTAAATTTATCTGGCATCTAATATCCAGTAAGTTAAACAGTGACTCAAAAAACCTTGCTGGACACCTCAAGTCATTCCTGACGTTTATGATTCAACTGTGAAACTGTAAAAATATACAAAAGATACAATCACTAAATATGAAATTGGAAAATTACAGATTGACAATAACGTAAGGATAATTAAACTAAGAAAATATACACATTAATATGAAATAACCTTCTGAAATGTATCACACAATAACACTGTAACATAAATGGCATTTATTTTTCTCTTTTAAAAAAAAAATGTTATTCTATTTAGATATCTGTATGGGGTTACTGATGTGTGTACCTTGATTGTGTATTTACATTTTTCGCAGATGGTTCTCTGATTGTCTTTGATTATGGTATAGGCCAAATGAGAAGGGATTAGGTTTATGTGTTCATTGTTAGAGTGTGTGTGTATATGAATGTGAATGTATCTAAATGTTTGTTATAGTCCTGTGTTGTATTTACTTTATGATTTACTATTATGATGTTGTTGTTTTGTTTTGTTTTTTTAAGAAAATGAGATGGTTCATCTCAAGGGGCTATCCTTGAGCCAGGCTAAAAAGCCAGGCAAGTGTTATTTAAACAAACTCCTGATGTACAATTTTTTTATGAGTACAGAACCTATTTGTACTACTGTAGAAGTTTGGTACCATTCTGGCCATTATTATTGAGGTAATTTACAGAATATGGATCCATTAGCGCCTGAACTAAGCCATTCGGCTGATATATCTAAATAACCTCTAACTTTAATCATGTTTGACCAAGGGAAAAAAGCTTCTGGGGGGGTGTTTGGCTCGAGGTCATGGTGCAAAGTTGAAATTACTCCAAACCATCACTTTAATTATCTCATTAACTTTAAAACTGCTTGTGTTTTACTTTTAACACAAATTATTTTCACCAACAATACCTTTACGCTGCAAATCAGACATTCGCAAATTTTTATAATTTCAAGGAAAATAACTTTAGACACACACACTTCAAGAATCAGCATCTCAATGAACCTCAACGATGCTTCATGCTTCATGCCGCAATGTATTCTGGGAGCCACCTTAAAAAGTCATAAGCTGAATCCGAAATTGCCTCCTAAACCCTCGTTCACTATTCTCTATGTTAGTTCACTAATACGGTTCACTTGAAGGAGTAAATTAAAAGAAATGAGCGAATTCAGAACAGCCGTTGAGTTTACATTGGTTGTACAGTGCAGTGCAATGTGTGACTGAATAAGTGCACTCAATAACATCCACTGGTTTCAGACACCACTACAAATGGCCGTCCCTTTAAATAATGCCCTATTTGAGGGTATAGGGGGCAATTTCGAATTTAACCCCTGTATAACAATCATGGCTGAAAAATCAAGTTGAAATCGAAGCTAGGTTTTTTCTTTAGGAACAAAACTTGTTTTACTTTTTCTGCCAGAAAAAGGCTAGTCGATGCCACATTTCTCTCTATTATTGATTATGGTGATCTTCTGTTGTATATGAATGCCCCATCAAAGTGTCTTCAGATGTTGGATGCTGTGTTTCATGGAGCTTTAAGGTTTATTTCAACTTGCAGACCCCTCACTCATCACTGTACACTTTACTCCACAGTGAATTTGCCCTCTCTGTCAAATCGCCGGCTTACTCACCTTTATATCATTATATATAAGGGCATTACAGGCAGGCTCCCAAGTTACATATCCGCTTTTCTTTCTTTTACACAGAGTACTTATGGTTTACGGTCCCAGAAAACAATTTAATTGAATGTACCTCAAGCCCGTACAGAGTTGTTCAAAAAGGCTTTCATGTTTGTTGCACCTTCTTCTTGGAATGACCTACAGAAAACACAAAAACTGCAGTGTCTAATTTCCTTAAATGATTTTAAAGGTTATGTTAAAACTATAGAACATGAGTCCATCCACACGCACAAATGTTTTAATTAATGGCACTTTTATTTCATTGAAATGCACTTGAGTTGTCTTTGCCTCTTTTGTATTAGTTTTGTGTGATCTAATTTGTTCTGCTATCTTGGCAGGGTCTCTTTTGAAAAAGAAGATTCTACTGTATATCTCAATGAGACAAACCTGGTTAAATAAAGGTTAAATAAAAATATATAAAATGGCTCCCAGCAGCAATTGCAGCATGAAGCATGTCACCATTGTTGATTCATATGCTGATTCCTGATGTCTGTTTGTACAGTAAAAATATTTTGACTATGTGTTTACAAATCTAAATTCAGAATGTCTGATCTGTGAAAAAAATAAATAAAATCTGTTTAGAGATTATTTTTTTGTTGTTGATATTTTAATTATGATATTTACTGGGTTTTTGCCAATCATTTGACCATTTTGTTACTGTTTAATTACAGATCATTTTTTTCCCATTAAGTTCACATATTTGTATATAAATTAAGAAAACAGAAAATACTGTATAAAGATACAGTAATTTTTCCGTATAAAAATGTGAATTACTGTGATTTGTCTATGATGTCATAATACTGTACTTAAAATAGCAGCTGAGTTGTTAATTTACACATATTGTTTGTAATTTTAGAGTTTTGAGTACAATTTAAAATATTTCCATTTATTTATTTATTTTATTTTATTTATTATTATAAAAAAAAAATAATAATTTTAACAAATGTAAAAAAAAAATGTGTGTGTGTGTGTGTGTGTGTTTGTGCTTCTGTATGTATTTGTTTGTCCAATATGTATAATTGTACTTTTGTTTATTTTATTATTGTTTTTTTGTGATGGTTGTGATGTATTTTCTTGAAAACGAGATGATGCATCTCAAGGGGTTTATCCTAATAAATAAATTTGAAACTAAATAAATAAATTTTGAAACAATTTAAAATGAAATTAAAAATGAAATTAAAAAAAATCTGTTATTTTCCGTAAAAAATAGGATTTAAAACTTTAGGGTATATACTTTTTTGCAAAGTATCAGCTTCATGACTCATCAAGTTCTACAAAGATTTTCAGGTAACACTTTATTTGAAGGGGTGTGCATAAGACTGACATGACACTGTCATAAACATGACATAACACCTGTCATGAACATGAAGGAGTCTTTATGAATGTTTATGACTGTTGTCATTAAGTGTCATTCGGTAAATTATGACACTTTTAATGCAAAGTTGACATTGTTTAAAATGTCTTTGTTATGACAACTTGACATTAACAAAGACAAAAATGTCTTTGTTATGACAACTTGACATTAACAAAGACAAAAAATGTCTTTGTTATGACAACTTGACATTAACCAAGAAATCATAACCTGTCAACCTGTCACAAATATGTCATAACAGGTCTAATTATCAAACTTAAAGCATTTTACAGTGTAATAACCCTTAATGACATCTTTATAACTAGTACAATGTGTTCCACTTTACTTGAGGACAAGTAAAATATTCATGACACAGTTATAATGGTGTCATGACGGCCAAAGTTGTGACAGGTTGACAGGTTATGATTTCTTGGTTAATGTCAAGTTGTCATAATCAAGACATTTCTGTCTTTGTTAATGTCAAGTTGTCATAATCAAGACATTTTTGTCTTTGTTAATGTCAAGTTGTCATAACAAAGACATTTTAAACAATGTCAACTTTGCATTAAAAGTGTCATAATTTACCGAATGACACTTAATGACAACAGTCATAAACATTCATAAAGACTCCTTCATGTTCATGACAGGTGTTATGTCATGTTTATGACAGTGTCATGTCAGTCTTATGCACACCCCTTCAAATAAAGTGTTACCGATTTTCATGTCAAAAGTATCTGAATATTTCTGTAGCTCTTTATCAGAAGAAAAAAAAAAACACGCTGTCCTGAAGTGATGTGTTCGACGTGCGGATAAACCTGTTCGATCTTATCAAGAACTTCTTAGGAAGTTTTGCTTTTCTTAAAAAAGCGGAATTTTTCTAATTTCTTGAAAGTGTATATTCTCTCACTTGTGGGAACCTACATGAATTCAACATTCAATCAACAAGTATGTAATATAGATAAGGGGCGAAGAGCTGAGGGCCCAAAACAACAACATCAGGTTTGCTCTCATCACAGCAACGTCCACGTGGGGTTTTGATGGGCTGTCACTTAGGTCCTGCTTGTATGCTATCCGAACGTATTAGACGAACTAAATAATTATATTTTACAGTGCAGGGATATAGAGTGCTCTGGGACCACAGGAGTATCGGGTGCTCCGGTCTGCATAGGGAATGATCTCAGAAGGATTTTTTATATGAGACCACCGACACTTTGTCTGTTCAGACTAGAAAATTGTGGCCTCTGAGGAAATTTGACAATTCCACATAACTTTTTTGTTTTTTTTAAGCATGAAGTTTATTTACTTAATAGTTTTAAGGTAATGGGTTTCTTCACTTTAAAACAAAAAGTTAAGTCAACTGCACTTTTTGCAGTATACCTAACCGCTCCCCATTCCACATCCTACACTGACACCTTATTATAAAGTTTTATCAAATTGTCTTAGTATATATTTTTTTCAGGATATAATATGAAGATATATTTACTTACTAAGCAATTTTCAATTATAAGACTCAGAGAAATATATATAAAATTGAATAAGATTAATTGAATAAAGCCTAAATAAAAAAAATAAAAACACCTGCACAGCAAAAACTCAGTGTTAAATAAACTCTCCTGGGAGATTATTTGGCTCCACACTCAAGTGTTAAAATGTTCAAATATGAGTGTTAAATGAACACTGAAGCAGTGTTAACGTTAATGAGATAATTAAGTGATTAATTGAGGGATGATTGACCATTATTGAAGACACCTGATGTTAACAAGCAGAATCAGCAAAGTGATTTAAGTCACCATTATGGTGATCAGTATTTGAATTTAGATGGGCTCATGACTAGGGTGGCCGTGAGCTTTACCTTGCAACTGAAGAAAACACTTTAATACAGAAAAAAACACCTGCGGAAACATTTTCATAGATTTGTAACACACATGTGCTCCAAATACTCGCATATAGAGTGGCCTTTTATTGTGGCCAGCCTAAGGCACAACTGTGCAATAATCATGCTGTCTAATCAGGATCTTGATATGCCACACCTGTGAGGTGGATGGATTATCTCGGTAAAGGAAAGTTCTCACTGGCCGTTTCTCAATATGCGTTCTTGTCTGTACTTGTGTTCTTGTGGACTTGTGAAACGTCATCAGTCGCTGCCCAAGTACTGTCCCAATTCAAAGTTCACATCTAGCCAAGTCCAGTTCAAATCCCCGGATGTGTTCTTGATCCGCCCCTTTTACCGAGGATGCATCGAGTGGTGACTTGTGCGGACTTGAGACAGCCATGTATCCCAGAATGCATCACGCACCAACCAGCAAGCAAGCGTCAATACCAGAGGAGAAAACCCGCGTAATATCAAAATACTACTGTTATTGTGTCATGAAATGTAATTTTAAGAGTGTTTCAGGCGAGAATGTAGTTGTTTAAAGCTCAAATATGTGGTTTGTTTATAAAGATAGCGCCTATTTGAAAAATTTATCTTACGCTTTCGGAGTTGTAAGATCCAGGTGATCACCGGGTGTTCAGCGCTCATTAACCCCGACTGGAACAGCTTTTCCCCGGCTAGTGCTTCTGGCGTGTGCCGCTGGCTCTGGTGTCTCTAGTCTAGTGGATAAACATGACGTATATTCGTCTTGTGTCGATCTTTGGTCTCACTCATTAATCTATTTGTTCCATGGCAAATTGTTTTGACTGAGGGAAAAGTGAAGTTTCATAACTTTATATATTTAGGCTATTTAACTTTAACTTTGTAGCCTAATTGTTTGCTTAATTTCTCATTGTAAGTTAGCTTCTTATACCTTTTACTTATACCTTTACCTACTGGATATTATTGATCATTAAAAATTACATTTAACAAAAAAGAGACAGGGTTGTGTAATTTTATTTTATATACTAGATATATTTGTTATATTTATTTTAACATTCTCTTCACTATATGTAAAATAAAATTACACAACCCTGTCTCTCTTTGACAAATGTCAATAAAAATCAAGAATGTTTCATATTTTTTAAATGAAATAAAAAAGAAGCAGGTTTGTGTTTTAATATTTAATGTTGTTATAAATATGCAGTGAAGATAATTAATGTATGCGTTGCCTGAACCACAATTGTGTGGCCATTTAGGCTAATATGTTTAAGATTTTTTTTTTTTTTTTTTTATTTAAAGAGGCAGAATGGTGTTTTATAAAATATTTCGTTTTATTGTTGACGAAAAGAGGCAGAGTTGTAGCATATTTCGTTTGATTGTTGCCTAAATACACAATTTCGTATGCTATTTCATCACTAAATTCACTTCTGAGAACATTTGATGCGAGAAATAACTGATTTCAAATATTGGCATTTTTACGGAAATATATGGCGAGTCGTAAATATTTGGGTTCTGCAGACGGCGTCTGTCCGGGCGTATTGCGCAATACCCGCAAGAACACATCGTCTCAAACTGTCAGCAGCGTTCTGTGTGCTCGTCACCTTGTAAGTTCATTCTTCCAAGAACAACTAGCAAGAGCGTTCTCCCCAAGAACACAAGTCCGTTCTTTGCATTCTTGGTTTTGAGAAACACCCACTAACAGATTTAGAGAGATTTGTGAACAATATTTGAGAGTAATAGACCGATTGTGTACATAGAAAAAGTCTTAGATCTTTGAGGTCAGCTCATGAAAAATGGGGGCAAAAACAAAAGTGTTGCGTTTATAATTTTGTTCAGTGTATATATAACATGCGAACACGGTTTGTTTCAGAAGAATCATCTTCTCTGTGGCCACACAGACATGTACACTGAAAAAAAAGGGTATCATCTAAATGAAATTATTTTATTCAAGTAAAAAAATATGTAATGCTAGCATACGTAATGTCAATGTTTGAAGTGTCGATTCTTCTATAAAATAGTCTAACATATTTTGTAGCTTAATTAAAGAGATTTGTGATGAATGAATGTGTTGTATGCTGACATGCCATCATAATTTTTCTCTGTTCACAGTAAAATCCCTGGTGTTATGCAATGTTTATGTGGAAACCACCAGCAGAGTGTTATAAAAAGTAACACTAAAGCTAGTGACAGTTAATTACATAATTAAGTGATTAATTGAGTGATTGAGCATTAATGAAGACACTGATGATAACAGGTAGAATCACTGAATCATATATTTTGAAACCGGCGGAAACAACAGCGCGGAAAAAGCTGTGCAGACCAGCCTCCGGTTCTGCATATAAAGGCGGTGTTAAGGCCGTGTTATTAGACGCAGTAGTCCAGCGTGGCGGCTTCACATTTCCATCTTGTAAATTTTAAATAAGACAACATCTCTATTGCAAACCCCTCCATGTTGCGATTGTTATTGTTTTTTCCTACCAATGCAACGTCATTACCATAGAAACCAATGCAGATATTCCGGAAAACGAAAGAGCTGCATGGGCACACAAATCAGATCTGAACAGTTGCGATACATGGTGTGGACGTCAATAAGTTTAGATAAGATTCCAATCAGATACACAAATAATTTGATTTGGACTGACAGTCTGAACGTAGCCTGAGACTGTGCCTGAAGTCAGTTAGTTCGTGTGATTCTCTTTCCTTCAGAGATTCTGCTTGTTAACAGCAGGTGTTCATCACTAATGATCAATCACTGAATTATCTCATTAACTTTAACACTGCTTCAGTGTTACTTTAACACTCTGTAGAGTGGGACCATATGTGACCATATTGATATAACACTGGGGATTTTGCCAACACAGCATGGGCTGGATTTTCCTATGCATTTACATATTTGTATTGAATAATCATGTAGGTTGAGGGTCAAAAACAAGTGAGAGAATATATATACTTACAAGAAATGAGAAAAATGCTGCTGTTTTTAAGAAAAGCAAAACTTCCTAAGAAGTTCTTGATAAGATCGAACAGGTTGAACCGCACGTCGAACACATCACTTCACAGCAAGTGTTTTTGTTTCTTCTGACAAAGACCTATTCTTCACAGAAATATTCAGATACTTTTGACATGAAAATCTTTGTAGAACTTGATGAGTCATGAAGCTGATACTTTGCAAAAATATTATATATCCTCAATTTTATTAAAAAAAAAAAACGAATTTGTATATTTACACATTTTTAATAAAATAAACGAATAACTGATTTTTTACTGTCATTTTTTATTTATGTTAAATTGTACTCAAAACTCTGTAAAATTAAAAACAATATCTGTAAATTAACAACTTAGCCACAATTTTAAGTATTATAACATTATTGACATATTACAGTAATTCACATTTTTTATTCTGAAAAATTTCTGTATTTTTTATACAGTATTTTTTCTGTTTTCTTAAATTACATACACATGTATGCAACATTGAAAAATATTATCTGTAATTAAACAGAAACAAAACAATCAAATGACCATCCTCATCACAGGGGGTTCCTGAGGTTTGCTTTCGGGGGCGAAGCATACCAGTATCGGGTTCTTCCATTCGGCCTAGGTTTATCACCCCGCGCCTTTACAATATGCGTGGATGCAGCTCTGGCTCCTCTGAGACTCCAGGGCATTCGCGTATTCTATTATATAGACGATTGGTTGATCCTAGCTCAATCTGAGCATATGGCAGTTTGGCATCGAGATGTCGTTCTGTCTCATTTAAAGGTGCTGGGGTTGCGGCTCAAGGACCACTTTTCTAGATGTAATATGGAATTTGACAACGATGCTGGAGATTGTCTCCAGCACGTATTTCTGCGATTCTCACAGCCGTAAATGGGGTAAATCTAGGTTAGTCACTCATTGTCAAACAGTTTCAGACTGGTGGGTCTCATGGCAGCTGCGTCCAACGTAATTACTTTTGGCCTTCTGTACATGAGACCCCTGCAGTGGTGGCTCAGGACCAAGGGGTTTTCTCAGAGGGGAAATCCGTTTTCGCATGATCAAGGTCACAATGATCTATGTATTTCTACCCGCTGTCCTGAGACAGATGTATTCTACCTTTGGTCTGATACATGACCTTTAAAACTGAATTCATTCATTTTTACATTTTAAACCTATTCAAAGCACTTGACCATGACTCATATGACAAAGCACTGACACACAAGACAGAGTAAACGTTGGTAGGTCACGGCCCAAAACATGTAGTAGTTCTGCAAGGTTTGTTTGCTTTCAGGTGTCAAACTGCAGCCAATGTGTGATGCTGACAGATTTTTTTTTTTTTTTTTTTTTTTTTTACAGTATGAGGCAGTGTAGAGACATTACCTGGGTCCGTCTCACACACACAGAGGGACTCTGAACGACAAGGACTAACTGCGAGAGACATGATGGCATCAGCAGATAAAGGTCAGTCTAAGTTAAATAACCTAATGTGATACAGCTAGTTTAATACCATATTGAGAAATTAATCATATACTGTGCTATTTTGCTGCTGGTAGTTGACAGCATTAAACTGTTAATCAGAAAGTAAACAGTGAAGATAATCTACATTACTATTTAGTGGCCAATATACAACCTTAAGGTTTTACTATATTCAGAATGTGAATGTTTCCCAGATAGCAAGCAAGAGATAGCAAGAGTGGCATCACATGACATTTCAACTTTTTTTTCAAAAGTGATGTTGAATCAATGCGGTTAACATTGACACATTAATATTGATTTAACATTATTTCAATGGCATTCTTGCTTTCTGGGGTTTTGATTAATTTTATAAAATGTATCTGTACAAGTACAGAGTATCGTGATTAAAATACTGAATGATGTTGCCAAATTAATGATGAGGGATTGTCATCTGTCTTCTATGCCAAATTTGAATCACCATTCTTAAACTAAAGGAATGTGGCACAGCTTGTTAGCGGCTAAAAAACTCACATGTCAGTTCTCACTAACTTACCGAAACTGAATAGCTAAAATGAATCATCCATTATTACATTTGTTCAGAACTGTCAATACTGTTGTTTCTAGTGTTTACAGGAATGTAAGTGTTGGCTGCTCATCTATTTGCATCTATTTGCATTTCAAGCTAATTCACTTTCCACGGCGTAATAATGATTTTACAGATGTGGTGCTCCTAATAGTGTAAAGCCTGATGATCAATGAAGGCAATGTGATGTACGTCAACCAGAAAGTGTAACAGAACACAGCAGTAGTGCTGTCTATCCTTGTAACCAACAGATGGACACAACATATGCTGTGTTGAAATGCTTCGAGTAATGATGCGATACAGTTATAGGGTTAATTCAGGGTTAATAAATGTCCCAGGTTGTCAGCCCCAACCGGTTTCATACCACAGTAAATATTTTAAACTTTAATACATTAGCTCATCTATGAACATGATTTCTGTCCAAGTCCAGTCGAATTACTTTCCATCAGATGTGGAGGTGAAGATCACATCTCCCATGATTCCACGTTCATTCACGGCATCAACAATCTACACCTTTGTTTTTAATTAGTGACCTCTTGGGCTTTACAAGATGGCGATCGATCTGATTGGTTTTAGGTCTATCCAATTGCGTCCAGAGGCATTTGAGCGGCGTCCGTTGGTGACGCCCCTTTGGAAATGGGCTGTGAATGAAGTTACGACAGAGAAGGGTCTGGTGTCAACCAAGCTAGCAAAATTACATATTGTGCCTGTAAATGAAAGCTTTAGCATAAGTTCTGCCAGGAAGACTCAATCAGTGCGACACGTACTACCTCACTTCTAACCAATCATGTGCTAACACTCACAGTATAAAAGATTGGTACTTACATTTGTCTGAGTTTGCAGATACGCACCACCACCAAGATGGTACCTTCCTCTCCATCCTCCCCACCACCACCACCAGGATGGTCCCTTTCTTTACCTCCAGGGGGGTCGGCTGCGCCCCTGCCTTCATCTTCAGGCAGGACACTTCAAACATTGACATTACGTACATTAGCATTACATGCTACCCTCGCATTGCTCGCTAAGGACGGGGCTTGCGCCAAAGAACTTTATAAATTTATGCTTGCCAAGCTGTTAATAAATATACGCTTGTTATATCAATTTATCTCCCGAGTCTTTCTGGTAGAACTGGCTAGTTTTAGCTAGTTTGCAGGTTAGTTTTTATTTAGTTGGTTTTAGTTTAACCATTCCTTCAGTGAACACTGTGCTGGTTAATGTTATAAAGCACTGGGTGGTCGAATAATTTCAATTGGTGCTCAAGTTGTACTGAGATACTGAGCACAACAACAAAATGCATTTTGTACAATCACAAAAGTAACATCTCAACACAAGAGTGAATAAAGGGGTCTGGTGAAATAGCAAAACATATCTGGGAATACAAAGCATCCGTGTTTAGAATCACAGAAGCATTTATAAATCATCTAGAGCTCCAACTAATGACATGAACTGTTTGACAGGTGATGCAGATGATCTGAGGATTGTGTTACTGGGAATCTCTGGAGCTGGAAAGAGTTCAATAGGAAATGCAATACTGGGTCGAGAGGCATTTAAAGAGAGCAGAACCAGAGAGAGTGGGATACAGAGAGGAAGAGTAGAAGACAGAAACATCTCCATCATCGACACTCCAGGATTCTTCAACACTGAACTGACTGATGAAGAGATGAAGAAGCAGATGATGAAGAGTCTGGATCTCTGTGATCCTGGTCCTCACGTCTTCCTGCTCGTCATTAACCTGGAGAACTATAAAGAGGATCAAAGGGATGTTGTGGAAAAGATTCAGGAGATCTTTGGAGCTCAAGCTTTGAGGTTCACAATGGTGCTGGTTACTGGAGGAGAACACATGTCAAAGAGAGAATGGATGGACTTTCAGTTTAGTCGAAAATTTCGGGATCTAGTCAACCACTGCGTGAATAATTATCATGTGATCAACAGTAAAACTGTGATTGATCCAACTAACATCACAAAGCTTCTAGTGAAGATTGATAAAATCAAACAGAATGCTAACGAGATTTACTTTAATTACCAAATAAAGAGCGAAAAAGAAAATAAAAAACGAGAGGAAGAAAATGACAGAAAAATACAGCAAGCAAAATTGGTTCAGGAAATCAATAAAATGCAAATATTAAAGGAGAAGAGCACAACAAATGTTGTGTTTGAAAAGAACGGTTTTATTTGTCATGAGACAAAACTTGCGAGAACTCAAGTAGATGAAGACAGATGTTCTAGAGTTCCACAAGAAAACAAGAATGATGAAAAGGAGGAGGTCAAACAATCAGTAAAATCACAGAGAAACGCTTTCGAAAAAACAGGAGAAGAAAACACAGTCCAGAATCTAGAAAAATGCTGGAAAACGAGTGGAACAGGAAAATGGGACCAGAAGAAACAAGCGACAGAACAACCATCAAACCCTACAGGTAAGAAATAGCATTTTATTACACCTTTCCCAAATATCATGATTAATTTCCTGAAATGTTTATCTTATGTTTTCTGCTCTATAGCTGTCTGTGCCTCAGTCTCAGAGTCCATAAAGCACTCTAAACCCGGTGAGCACACATATCTCAGGATTGTGATGGTTGGTAAAACTGGAGCTGGAAAGAGCGCAACAGGAAACATCATCCTGGGACAGAAGGAGTTTAAAGAAGAATTTTCTACTGAATCTGTGACTGAGAGATGCCAACAACATCAGCAGACGGTAGAAGATCGAAACATCTCAGTGATCGACACTCCAGGACTGTGTGACACATCAATCAGTGAAGAACAGCTGAAGAATGAATTAGGGAAGTGTGTAGAGATGTCTGTTCCTGGTCCTCATGCGTTTCTGCTGGTCATCAGACTGGACAACAAATTCACAGACGAGGAGAAAAACACAGTGAAATGGATTCAGGAGAACTTTGGAGAAGAAGCTTCACATTACACCATCGTTCTGTTCACTAGAGGAGATCAGCTAGATACATCTATAGAGGAGTTTCTGACAAAAAACAAGCAGATTAATGAGCTAGTTATAAAGTGTAAAGGAGGTTATCATGTGTTCAATAACAAAGATGAGGAAAATCGATCACAGGTCTCTGAACTGCTGGAGAAGATAGAGAGAATGGTGAAGGAGAACGGAGGAGAGCATTACACTAATGAGATGTACAAGAAAGCTCAGAGGAAAATAGAGGAAGAAGAGAAGAAGCAGAGAGAGGAAGAAGAGATAAATAAGTTAGAAGAAGAAGAAAAGATAAGGGAGGATGAAAGAATGAGGATGATGAATAATATTAAAGGAGTGGCATTAGTGGGAACAGGAGTGGCAGTGTGTGCAGGAGCAGCAGCAGCTGGAGGAGCACTAAAGCCAGCTTTAATCTCAGGAGCAGCAGCCGGATTAGCTGGATTAGCTGGAGGAAGTCCAGCTTTAATCTCAGGAGCAAAAGCAGCTGGAGGTGCAGTACTGGCCTCTGCTGCTAAAGGAGCCACAGTATCTGAAGCTTTAATGGCAGGAGTCGTAGCTGCTGGAAATGCAGCACTGACCTCACTGTAAAGTCTAATTAGAGATTTACTTTAAAAAAAGCATGCAAACTGATTGCAAACTTTTGGAACTAAAACACCACCAAGCCTCCCCTATATGTGCCATTTTTTTAATCATAATGTATTTTAAAAATGTATATTCAGAATGTCTGATTTGTGGCAAGAAAGTATTGTTGGTGAAGATAACCTATTAATTAGTGATGGGCAAATGAAGCTTTGGTGAAGCACTGAAGAAGAATTGTTTTGAAAATGGGTTCATTACTCGAAGCTTCAGTAACAGCGACCTCACCTGGTGAAGTGCCAACGCTGCATCTAAATTATCCCGCCTAGATGGAGAACAGGAGGCTTGAAGACGAGTGAAATAAATCTAGTGCACGCACCTACCCCACTTTAAACTGCACAACTAAAGGACACACGGATCACCATAAGGGTGACCAAACATTTTCAATAAAACATCAACATCTAAACCTCTGCTAATTCTCAATAAAACTTCTGTAGACGTCTGACAGAAATAAAGTCAGTCTGGTTAGTAATAAGTGAAGCTGGTAATGCTGTTTGTGGAGTTGTTTAATCCTCCTCTGCTGAGATCTTCACAGATTTAATCACTTAATTATCTCATTAAATTATAACACTATAGAGATGTGCGGATGGGCTATTATTTCATCCGCAAACCGCATCACAAAACTCATCATCCGTCCACCATCCATCCGCACCAACGTTTTTTGACCAATTTTCAAAGCCGCACCCGCCCGCCATCCGCTGATTGTCTATGGGCGATGCAAGACACTGCTGACGCGAGCTGCAACCCCCACCTGCCCGAATTTAATTCAAATATAATTTTTTGTCACGTCACCCGCCCCATCCGCGGTTTATCCACGGCTGTAACCGCCAACCGCGCATCTCTATAACACTATAAGGACTCATATAAACATTGATTGTTTTATTGCAGCATTTACTGCAAAAATGAAAATGATCTCATAATTTACTCATCTTTGTCCTTGTTTGTCTGTTTGTCTTGTCCTTGTGCAAGCGTATGGTTTTAAGGTTGTCCTCTGGGCTCTTATGTCTATGTTTTGTGTGTTAGGGGCCTGGTGTCTGGATCCTGACACTTCAGTCTTGGTTCAGTTTCAGAGTCCTGGCATACACGAGCCGTACACTTCTGTCAGTCTTGCGTTTTCTGTTTGAGCACATGGCGGATGAAAGTTTGTTTGTCATGTGCTCTTCTGTCTTTTTGTGTTTTGTTTGAGCACTTGGCATTGATTGGATCAGGTGCTCTTCTGTCTTGTTGGCTCTTTGTTGGTTCCTGTGTATAATGTGATGCTCTGTCAGTTTCTCATCTTGGCCTCACCTGCTTGTAATCTGATTATTAGTTCATTTGCCCCCCCTCCTCTCCCTCGTTTTCTTCCTTTTTCCCCCGTGTTTGCTGTGGATGTTTTCCCAGTTACCTGTCGTGTCTTGCCTTGCCTGCCTCACCCCATTCCCATCACTGCCAACCCTGGATTGTGTTTTTGCCCCACGGGGTAGTTTATGTTTCTCTTTAGTTTTTTTGTTCTGACTTTAAATAAAGCCCTTTCGTGTTTGTCTCTCTCTTTTCTTCCTAAACCTAACAGACTGGAGCAGCAGCACACGTGTTTAAATGCAGTCGACCAGCTAAATTTACTTTGTCAAGTTAGAACTTTTCCTTTCACTTTTATCGACTACACACTTCTTTTCTGTGTGGAATCGCTGTGTTATTGCATTTTTGAGGGTGGATTATCCCGGTCGGAGCAGCTTTTATTGATTCATTGAAAGCTGAGTGCTAACAGGACAGCGTGTGAAGTGAAAAATGCAGACCATAAAGTGTGTGATCATCGGGGACTGGGCTGTGGATAAAACAAAACTTCTGATCAGCTACACCACTGGTCATTATCCGAGTGAGGACTGCACTGTGTTTGATAGATATTCTGTTAATGTAACGGTTGATGGGAATCCAGTGACCCTGGGACTGTGGGATACATCAGGACAAGAGGATTACGACAGGCTTCGACCACTGTCCTACCCTCAGACTGATGTGTTCGTGATCTGCTTCTCTCTTGTGGATCCAGCCTCGTTTGAGAACGTCCGTGAAAAATGGTTTCCAGAGGTCAGACATCATTGCCCCAACACTTCCTTCATTCTAGTCGGGACTAAACTTGATCTGAGAGACGACAAGGACAACATTGAAGAGCTGAAAGAGAAGAAACGAACCCGAATCACCTACAAACAAGGTCTGGCTATGGCTGAAGAAATAGGAGCTGTGAAGTACCTGGAGTGCTCAGCATTTACACAGATGGGCCTTAAGAGGGTGTTTGATGAAGCTGTCCGGGCAGTCCTGGACCCGTCCGCAGTGAAGAACAGAGAGAGAAAGTGTTTGATCGGCTGAACTGACTGAACACACGGCACCATCTGCAATTTGAGCTCACCTGACAGGAGAAGAGCCGAGGATGATGGGAAATGTGTCTTGGGGAAGAAGAAATTAAATGCCATTCAAGAAATAATACAAACTGTATATGTGCTGTGTGAAAATTGTTTATTGGTTTACTTTATGATTTAATGACAAACGCACTGGTTTATAATACATTGGTATATCTAATACATATCAGTTTTATTGTTGGTGTATTGATTTAATCAAGTATAAATTGGTTTATTCAAGTATATTTTATTCAAAATAAGGATGTTCGTGATGAAAGATTAAAATATGTTCTTTTAACCAATCTTTGTATTCATAAATATTTTCAACAACAAATGTATTTAATGACTCTAAAAATGTTCATTGTAAGTAAAATTGCACATTGAATATGAATACACTGCTTACACAATGTAACTGTTATTGTCAGAAAGAAATATCAAACATATTTCAAGGTGAAATACAAATCACTTCAAAGTAGCTGTACAGTTAAATTTATGTAAAATTATGTGTCTTAAAGTTTAATTTCAAATACAACAAATAAAGTACGAACTGAATATGAAAATAAGATCTGATCAGAGTAAAGAACGGAAAGTTTTTGGGAGGGAAAGTAATTGCATTTCAAGAATCTGTTAATGTCTCATCCATGAAGAATAATTCACACATCAACCACTAGAGGACCCTTCAGTCCTGTATAACCAGTAAAGACACTACAGCCTTAAACTGCATGAAGTTAATAACTGATCAGGTTTATTGAAGCATTAGCAGTAGTTTTAAGAACATACAGAGTAAAACATGAAGTGGAAACTCTTTATAAAACACTTACATTAATACATAAAACATAATACTCTATCACTCATTTAACGCTGCTGTAGATTATTGAAGGCTCTTCCACAGTTTGTACTTTTGATCGCCTAAAAAACAAACAAAAATTACAATAATGATGTTACAGCTCAGATTATATGATATATGCTGGTTAAACTGGTTAAGATGATGCTGGTTAAGATAGTGTTGGTTAAGCTGGTACTGTTTAAACTAGTGCTGGTTAAGACAGTGCTGGTTAAGCTGTTGCTGGTTAAGATAGTGTTGGTTAAGGAAATGCTGGTTAAGATAGTGCTGGTTAAGTTGATGCTGGTTAAGATAGTGCTGGTTAAGTTGGTGATGGTTAGTGTTGGTTAAGTTGGTGCTGGTTAAGATAGTGCTGGTTAAGATGGGGCTAGTTATGCTGGTGTTGGTTAAGATAGTGCTGGTTAAGATAGTGCTGGTTTAGTTGGTGCTAGTTAAGTTGGTGCTGGTTAAGATAGTGCTGGTTAGGTTGGTGATAGTTAAGCTGGTGCTGGTTAAGATAGTGCTGGTTAAGTTGGTGCTGATTAAGCCCGTTAATTTGGTGCTGGTTAACTCATTTAACGCTGCTGTAGATTATTGAAGGCTCTTCCACAGTTTGTACTGTGTACTGTTTTAAGAAAACATAACTATTTACTTGATATAATTTTAACACACGCTGTTTTAGATGTTTTTAATGCTAAAACATTTTGATAACTTGTGTGTGTTCAAATACCATTAATGTGTGATGGTAAATACTTGTACTGCATCTTAATGATATAAATTGTTTTAATAGCTTTAAGCACTATATGTGTTATGTGAAAAGTAAGACTTTTTTAAATGTATGATAGAAAATAGACCTATTGTTTGATGTAATTGTAATACAAATGGTTTTAGATGTTTTAAGAAAACATAACTATTTACTTGATATAATTTTAATACACGTTGTTTTATATGTTTTTAATGCTAAAACATTTTGATAACTTTAAGAAAACACAATTTAAAACTTTTATTTATTTAATTATTGAATTATATTTTTAAATGTATTAATTATTTATTTTTTATGTCTAAATGTTTTTAACATTTTACAAGTGTATGGAGACCGCTAAAAACACACTTTTATACATTGTTTTAAACATGATTTTGAACACTTTCAGTTTTAACTTTATACGCCTTTAAACACTAATTGTGGAAAAAATACTTCTTCAAATATAGTAATTAGATCTATTTGCATGATATAATTTTAATACACGTTGTTTTAGATGTTTTTAATGCTAAAACATTTTTGATAACTTTAAGAAAGCACAATTTAAAACTTTTATTTATTTAATTATTTAATTATATTTTAAAATTTATTAATTATTTATTTTTTATGTCTAAACGTTTTTTTTTTACATTTTACAAATGTATGGAGAACACTAAAACTCACTTTTATACATTGTTTTAAACATGATTTTGAACACTTTCATATGTGTGTGTAAAAGGACCATTCTTTAATAAAAAACACTAAACAGTTTTAAGGGCCAGTAAAATTCCCTTTCCTCTATTAAACAGACTGATATGAAATTAAGATCCGGATCTGTCAATTCAGAGAAAAGTTCAAACTGTTTCGAGAGGGAAGTTAGTTGCACGTTATATCAAATATCTGTTGTCACATCAGTGAACAATAATTCACAAATCAACCACTAGAGGTCCTAATAGTGCAGTTTAACCAACAGAAACAGAGACACTTCAGCCTGGAACTGCATGAGGTTAATAATCAGGTTTATTGAAGCACTGCCATAATTATAAAAACATACAAAGTAAAACATGAAAAGGAAACAATTTATAAAATACACAATACAACATAATATTTCAATATTGATAAGCAGTACAGATCACTGGATTGATTTTTTTTAGCTTTTGTCAAAACAGCTTTATTATTTATGAATGTAATATTATTATACAGAGAGTTAAAAACTGTATATTTTTTATTTACATTGAAGTTAATCCAAAGAATGTCATTTGCACATCTGATGAGATTGTGATGTATAAAATGTGAACAACATTGTTCATGTTGTAAATGTATTTCTCTCAGAAGTTTATTTGAATTGTATAAACCTGAGTATCAAAAATTCGGAGATATACATATAATATTGACCTGACCTATATATAGAACAAAGTAACAAAAGCATCAAATACACAAGAAACAGACTTAACATCAGTCCAGACCACAATGACATTTGATCTCTTTTACTCTTGGTGAGAGAATGTCTTAATGTGGGTGTTGAACCTGTTTATATTGGTTGTGGTTCGAACAGAAGGGTAAATTATTCCACAACTATCCAATAATCCATTTTCTAGTCTAGATTAATATCACACAGGCTTCTGTCACTCATTTGATGCTGCTGTAGATCACTGATACATCTTCCACAATCTGAACAGTTGATCGCCTAAACAATCAAAACAAACAGAAGCACAACAATATTACAGCTGATATAACGTGTGCTGGTTAAGATTGTGCTGGTTAAATTGGTACTGGATAAATTGGTACTGGTTAAGCTGGTGCTGGTTAAGTTGGTGCTGGTTAAGCTGGTACAGGTTAGGTTGGTGCTGGTTAAGATGGTACAGGTTAGGTTGGTGCTGGTTAAGATGGTACAGGTTAGGTTGGTGCTGGTTAAGATAGTGCTGTTTAGATTCTTGATGTTTAAGGTGGTTACATTGGTACTGGTTAAGCTGGTACTGGTTAAGCTGGTGCTGGTTAAGCTGGTACTGGTTAAGCTGGTGCTGGTTAAGTTGTACTGGTTAAGCTGGTACTGGTTAAGTTGGTACTGGTTAAGTTGGTACTGGTTAAGATGGTACTGGTTAAGTTGGTACTGGTTAAGCTGGTACTGGTTAAGTTGTACTGGTTAAGTTGGTACTGGTTAAGTTGGTACTGGTTAAGATGGTACTGGTTAAGTTGGTACTGGTTAAGCTGGTACTGGTTAAGTTGTACTGGTTAAGTTGGTACTGGTTAAGCTGGTGCTGGTTAAGTTGGTACTGGTTAAGCTTGTGATGGTTAAGCTGGTACTGGTTAAGTTGTACTGGTTAAGTTGGTACTGGTGCTGGTTAAGCTGGTACTGGTTAAGATGGTACTGGTTAAGCTGGTGCTGGTTAAGTAGGTTTTTCTCACCTCACTGCAGCATCAGGGTTATAAACTTTTATATTATCATATTGACTTTCATTCTCCTCTGCTCTCTTCGTTTCTGTCTTTCTGTGATGTTGGACAGTTGCGTACTGGATCTCCTCAGTATCTCTGGATTCAGGAGTTTGTTCTCTGAATCTTCTGGGTTTCACACTGGTATACGGAGCGTCACCGACTGAATCCGGTTCAGAAAGAGGCTTGTTGATTGTAGGAGAAGAAAAGGACAGAATGAGTTTCAGAAGTGAAATAATCAAACTGTGGATGTAAATATACTAATGGTTATCATATTGTTAGAAAATAAATCTATATAGAATTATATATAGAATATAGAATATCAGAAATTAGAATTTCATGTCAATTGTGAATGAATCAATTCATGTCAGAAATTTTTCTTCATGCATCACACCACCTGAGGGCGCTGTACATATTGGACAATCATTGGTCTAAAAAAAGGGAAATATAGTTTATGAATGTTTTTACTGGATTGTATTGATAAAGACTAACAATTGACAACGTTAGTTTCACATCAGTCTGTACAGTTACAGTCTGAAACAAAAAACGACTGATGTTCTGCTTCTGTAAAGTGGTGTTGTGTGTGGATGATTTACCTCTTTCACTCAGAAACAGATCTTCAGCTTTATCACTCCTTTGTTTCTTTCTGTTATAATCACAGACATTAACACAATTTGAATGCTGTTTTTAAAGATTACTAATAAAACAAATGCGACATTTTCTTCTACATCAGACCAAAAGTTAACTTATACAATCACTGCAGTTTATTATTGAACTAACAATATAAACAGGATGATGATGATGATGAAGATGATGATGAATAATCCTCCAGATACCGCTGCGATCACAATCACTGTCATACCAGCACCATGATGAACTGAAAGAGGAAGATCATCATCATTAACTCTCCAAACTGATGAATGATGTGAAGATACAGGAGTGTGTGAATAAAAGCTTCACCTGTGACAGTGACAGCGTCTGATCTCTGAGATCCATGTTGATTGTGAGCCTGACAGTAGAAGCGTCCACTCTGTAGTGCACTGAAACTCTGTCCAGATCCAACAGCTGAGGTTTCATTCTCCTTAAACCAGCTGAAGTTCAGAGCAGGAGGGTTTGAGTCACTGATGCAGTTCAGAGTCACTGAATCTCCCTCCACTATTACACCAGATCCACTCATCAACACTGAGACGTTCCTGGGAGGATCTAACACAGACAAAATAAACTCAATGATTTGCGATTGTTAATCCACTAATTTGTTTGTTACAACAGTTATTGAACCATCATTAACTCACACATGACGTTTAAAGTCACATTATCAGAGTATTTCTCTCCATGTTCATTGATGGACTTGCACTTGTATTCTCCACTGTCATCAGAGCTGATCTTTGAGATGTTGAAGATTCTTCCAGATCCTACAATCGTTCCTCCTTTAAGCCAGCTGATTTCTGCAGGAGGGTTTGAGTCACTGATGCAGTTCAGAGTCACTGAATCTCCCTCCACTATTACACCAGATGGACTGATGGACACTGAGACGCTCCTGGGAGGATCTAACACAGACAAAATTTACATCTTAACATAATTAATTCAAACACAATCTCTGGTTTTTGAATCTGCACTCACACGTGACATTGAGCTGAACCTCCGGAGAGATGTGTGTGTGTCCGTCTACAGCACAGCTATATCTGCCTGAATCCTCTCTTCTGACTGGGTTGAGGATGAGTTTGTTTCTGTCTCTTCTCCCAGTTAATATCTTCTGTGAGTTTCTGTACCAGATGAATGTTGCTCTGTCAGTCAGAGCGCAGCTGCTTTTACATGTCAGACGGACTGAATCTCCCTCTGTCACTCTCTCAGGAGACTCCACCTGAAGATCTGAACACAACACACACATTATATCTAGTGCTGCTGGCATACACTGATTATTATTCAACATAATGCACAGAAGAAGAGATAAACCTCATCAAAGTCACCTGTGACAGTAAGAGTCACTCCTAGATCACCAGTCCATTTTCCATCAGGTTTATCAGTGATGAATCTGAAATAGTACATGTGTGAATCCTTCAGTGTCACATGACTCAGTCTGATGGTGCAGTTCTGCTGTTTATCTCCCAGATACTGAAGTCTATGTCTGTATTCAGGATCCTCAGACAGATCTGGAGACTCTTCATTATCTGTTACCAGTGTTTTGGTCCAGAACACTTTCATGATCTGATGTCCAGTAGGGTATGTATAAGTGCATCTCATTATCACTGTTGAGTCCTTTAGTGCACAGATGTGTGAAGGACTGTAACTCACACTCCAATCATCACTAGAAACCCCTGAAACACAGAATTCATCAAATGATGAAAATGTTGTTTTATCAGATCCAACAGATCACAAAAACTTTAGAATACTTGTAAACAGTGACTCATTACAGGGAATATTATAAGTGAATCTTCTCAGAATCTTTTGAGTTATAAATGATCTAAGTGTGAATTTCTTTATCAGTTTTGATGGAGGGTGTTAAAGAAATTAAAAAAAGAAGTGAAACTAGAGAAATTAAATCAGTCATGAACAACAACATGCAGCTCTCTAAAATAATCAAAACATGATAATTAAGTCTAAGAAAATGTCTATATGCTGACAAAGTCATTTGACACACAAATCTCTTCCTCAAAAGAGCCAAATCCTGTTCCTATCACGGGATTCACTCTCCTGCAGGTGTTGCTAATAAACTGGATGTAATTTAAGTTCTGTTGCTTTTATATGAAAATAAATATAATGAACAAGACACCCAAAGTACTTGTTATTTAACTCCATTCAAACACGTGTTTATCAATATTTTTTTCTTTAATACAGACATGTGTTTTTTTTTATTATTCTATAAAAATGACATCACATAACCCATATCGCACTGTCAGAAAGTTTATTCACACATAACGTATGTATACACATAAAACATGATACCAGAGTTTAAAAAAAAAAAAAAAAAAAAGAACAATACATCATGGTTGTTTAACCAATGAGCATTAAGCTGTGTCGTCAGCAAGTCGTTTCCCATCATGCTTTTGATCAGTGCAGTCGGTGGAGAGCAACTGCGCGCGACTGCAGAATCCGACACGTGCGCCTTGTGCTCGCGAGAGTTTTTTGACATACGTCAGCATGACATCAGAGCCAGGCGGACCGCTCTCGGACACATTTCTAACCGGCATGCATCTCGCGCTGATCACCGGTGATCGGTTCTGCACAGATTTTGATCATCTCAAACAAGCCTAATGTCTTCTGTGAAAATGAACCAAAATTTTTTTTTCTCCAATCAAATGCTCTGATGAGTGAGAAAGTCCCTCCCCTAAACCACCGGACAATGACTAGCAAGTAGCAAATGACCAATTCATGTTCAAGGCATTGGCATGTCTCACCCAAACGTCATGCTTCAAAAGGAAATACATCATTATACCTTATAAAACTGCCCATTAAACACTCATTATGCGGTCTTTGAAAATAAAAATAAAAATAAAAATAAAATAAAAAGTAATGTAACATTAACTCGCCATGAATCATGAGCAGAAAGATCAGAGGAAGAGGAGGAGCCATTCTGACCGACATCAACATAAAATATATCTATAATACAGCATTAAACATCACTAATATGGTCATAAACAGTGTATGTTCATCACCCTAAACAGTTCTTAGTGTTAATAAGATCTTTGCACATCTGAAGATTATTAATGCACAACATCAATGTGTGTAAATGAACTGATCATTAGATGAACAGAAGATATTTCTCATGTCAAGGACTGATAAGAATGTAAAATGTGTACCTTGAAATGCAATACAAGTCGCTTTGGAAAAAAAGCGTCTGCAAAATTCATAAATGTAAATGTCAGGAATCATTTGTTATATGAGGTTCATCTATGTAAATAATCATCAGTTTTCATTTAAATATGAGTGTGTTTGTCTTACCGTGATGTTGCTCATCAGATCAACAGCAACCAAATGACTGACTGTTTTAACACAAGCACTTTTAGCTCTACAGTGAAAGACTTTAAAGTGTGAAGTGTGGTTAACACTGTTTTTACACACGGCTGCAGAATACAGGGATGACGTATTTTTGTAGATATTTGAGCACTTCCGGGTACATCGTCCTGAATTCAAAGGGTTTCTTAAATGGGTTTTTGGTTAAATGCTTGATAAAAGTTCTGTGGTGAACACAAGCTCAATATATTTTCATGTTTTTTTTCTATGATATGAAATACATATGCTATACACACCCTTTTGTGTTTTTTTGCAATCTGTTACATGTCTTGAAAAAGGCGATTGCTATCAAGAGGGTAAATGGGACCAGAGAGGTTTTCTGGGACATTAAACTGTCACGGTTCAGGGTGGATCATGGGCTTCCTCTGTTGTTGTCCTGACATTTTCTGCAGATCATGACCTGGGCAATAGCAGCGCGGTGTGCAAATCACGAGCCGATCAACCTGTCACCCGATCAACCCTCATGATGATGGGCATCTCAGGAACTGCACTCCAGTGGTTCAAGTCAAACCTCTTCGGGGTGTCTTGGAGGGGTGAGGAGTCAAAAGCCACGTTTCCATCCACTTGTCAATCGAATTATCTGAAGTTCGGTCAAAAAACTCATGCGAATAAAGCTGGTGAAAGTGTGTTTCCATCAAACAGCTTTAAAGCGAATAAAAACCTGTGCGTAATGACGTCACATGCTGTTTTGCGATCAAATTGGCATATCGAATTGATTTGAAACATGTTAAGGTGTTACCATCCATTTTCGCACTGAATCGCACAACATTCAAGCAAACATTTTTGAATAAAGTTTTGCTAGACAAAATGGATCGCGCCATCTACCAAATTAAGTTTTATGTAACAAAGTTCGGGAGGAGCATGTTCAGGTAATCATCCAATCAGCACAAGAAGAAGCCAGTATAAATAAAGCCTTCCCTTACCTCCTGTCTCATGACTAATTTCTCAGCATCCCACCACCACCCCTTCACCCCACATTCGGCTGGGTCCGCTCATAGATACCTATGATCTCTAAGGTTCTGAGCTCGGAGCCCTCCCCCCGGACAGCAAGCCAAATACACATTATAATATTACATCAGATTTCATTAACATGTAAACTCATGAAATGATCAATATTGCACAAGTTGTAATAGTGCTTATGTCTAAGAAAACAACAACGCTATGCACGTAAATGCCCGACAACAACGGATGACCAAGACAACATTTGACCTGATGTGTAATTTTATTGGCATTTAAAATAGCCGTTCACTAGTTCACACTTACATATAATTAGAGGGATTAAGTTTAATGCATAGGCGTGCTGTCCGGGGGAAGGGCTTCGAGCTCGGAATTCGGCCCGAACCCATAATACTCCCCCGGTATGTCAGTGCTTATGACAAAAAGTGAGGAGAAAGGGGTGGTGGAGGGATGCTGCAAAACTGCCAATGCAACGAGGTGAGACCGCTGGGTATATATACGTATCATCGTTGATTGCTGAGTGCTCTCCACTCGTGTTAATTATCTGCGCATGCTCCTTCCCGAACCTTGTTAATAAAACATCATTTATATTTTTCTGGTAGATTAAATTCAAAAAGTATCTCGTCTCCTCGTTTGTCCACTTGCATCTGTCTTTGTTGACACCCTCCATGTGTGCGCAAACAGAGCTGAAAAACTGGGCGGAAATGAACTAAAACTACTTCTTCTATGTTTTGTGGCGGGTTGCAACCATAAAATGACCTAAAACTTAATCGCAAATCATTATTTATTCGGCAAATAACGTTTCCATCAGCGTTTTATCGCATAAGCCGTATATCGATCAAGATAAAATCTGATGAGACCGAACGTATTTCATTTGAGTCAATATTCATGAAATTCAATCGAATTTTACTGTTTCCATAAGGCATTTTTCATTCGATATCACTTAATTCGGATAAAAACGTGTTGATGGAAACATAGCTAAAGTCACAACGTCGGTTTGATGACCTTGATTGTTTTAATATTCAACTTGCACTTTGTTTATAATGTTGCTGCACGCATTTTATTTGATGGGAACAACGACTCTGTGGTTCTACTTACAGTTCACAATTATGTTTAAAATATAATTACTTTGTGTTGTTTAATTTTATTAGGTGATTCTACGATTAAATATTGATGATTACAAGCTTGGGGGGAAAATGCGATCAATTTCGATAAATCACAGCAAATTGTGCGATTAATTAGTTTTTTTTTTTTTTTTTTATCAATTCCCAGCCCAAATATAAATACATTTGTACAAACCTTGTGTAGATAACTTCTTTAGTTCGGTCTCTCCAAATCCAGTCTCTTCTGACTCAAAGAGTTGAAGTTGTCCTTCAGGCCTTAGAAAAGAAGCCTTCCGTTAGGTAATATGAAGATGGCGTGATTTTAAGAAATGTAATCATAGATGTGAAGGGACACATTTGTGTGTTGATTTTTGAAAGTGTTAGGTTGACACTTATAATTCATTTACCAAATAATTTTTAGAAAAAACCCAAAACATTACACTTAAAGTTGGCATGAAACGGAAGTTGAGATTGTCATTTTTTCCTTGTTGTGACGTATATCCAAGTGAAACGGCTTCTGAAATGGGAAAAAAAAATTACGAAAAAAATCTCCCCACCGTTACCCCCCCATGAAAGATTGTTTATTGAGGAGCCCGGCGACGAGGACGAGAACGAGCAGCTACATTTTCAGGCAGGAATCAGCTCATATTTATACGAGCCTCCCGCGAAACAAGATGAGTCAAGTCATCAGTCAAGTTCACCCTCGAGAGCATCTCGATGTGTCCGAATGGTAGGCTATCTATCTTATCTAATTCTAGTTATTTACCTTAACTGTAGTATTGGTTCTTTGGGGATAGAAAAGAGGACGTGAGGAAGAGAGATGACTGCGATGACTGACACTGACAGGTTCTCTGAGAGGCGGTGCACCGATAGCCTCACCCTCGTCGGCTCTGGCCGCACCCTTTCACCATGGCACAACCGAAAGAGAAGAGCGGTCGTTTCGAGGGGGGAGGGAAGGGTAATGTATTTGATTAAAGATTATAAGGGTACATTTATAGGGTACAAAAATAATGAAGTGCACAGATAAATCATTGATAATAAACACTACAATATTACATATAAAAAGAAGATTTGTCCAATTTGATTTCATGCCGACTTTAAAGGAAAATCACATCCACAAACTGTCCAGCTAAATGTCAGCTGTGTTTTGGAGCAAACATGAAAAAAGTATTGAAAACAAATAAAAGTGATGCAGAAACCCATGTTTTGTAATTAATATAATTTTAATACTGATATTTTTAAATGCAATCAATAACAAATAAGTAGCTTGTGAGTATCGATATACCAATACTGCAGTTTTTATGAGCTCAAAAGGTTTGTACAAGATAGTATGAGATGATCACAAATAAAACTGAACATTTAAAGGGAGAGTTACAGGAACACAAAAGACAGAAAAACAGAAGATGATAATATTGAGCACTTGCAATGGAAAAAATAATAATTGTGTATGCACACAATTATGATTTTATTCAGTTTATCAGAATACAATAATCAATTATGATTTATCAGCAGGAAAATGTTGCCACAACTGAACATGACTTTGGGTGTTTTGCTTAACTTCATTTTAAGATGACATTTACACATTGACAAATCACCAGCATTTAACTTTCATTTAATTCCACTGTTACATCATGTTTCTCTGGGCTTCTTCGTCCGAAAACGGACGAAAACTTTTACGTTTTGAAATGTTTTTTTGCTTCATCGGATGAGGGTGAAACTTGGTGACTTTTGTTGTATTACCTATATGAACACACAAAAAAAAATCAAGGAGATGATTCTGATATGTTAAAGGGTCGATAAAAAAAATAGTCACACTTAGCTTCCTCCCGGTCAAAAACGGACGACATAGGAAATGAATGGGAAATACAAAAAAAATAGGAAAACTCAGAGAAACTTTTGGTGGTACAAGCTACAGATCAGCAACTGTGCAGAAAAAAAGTGTACAGCAATGAAGGGGTGACACTCTAAAACATCAAGAGTGCAAATAAGCACTCCCCCCCCCCCCCCCCACACACACACACACACACACACCCCCCCACACACACACACACCTACACAGATAAACTGGCAAGACTGCAACAGCAAACTTGTAGAATATGCTAAATAAAATCAATAAATGAAAAAAATCTCGCTCAAATACACACACACACAGAGAGAGAGAGAGAGAGATTATCTGGTAAGACTGCAACAGCAAATTTTGAGAATATGCTAAAATAAATAAATAAAAAATACAAAAGAGACTCTCACTCAAATGCAACACACACACACACACCCATCCACACCCACACACACACTCACTCTTTCACACACACACACAGATAAACTGGCAAGACTGCAACAGCACATAAAATCAATAAATGAATGAAAAAAAAATCTTACACACACACAGAGAGAAAAGAACTGGTTAGACTACAACAGAACAAATTTTGAGAATGTGAAATAAATACAATAAATGAAACAATCGCACACATATAGTCAGAAATGAACAGGACTGCGCTCTCTCTCTCTCTCTCTCTCTCTCTCTCTCTCTCTCTCTCTCTCTCTCTCTCTCTCTCTCTCTCTCTCTCTCTCTCTCTCTCTCTCTCTCTCTCTCTCTCTCTCTCTCTCTCTCATGGCTACTGGTTAACATTTTATTTTTTAACCTAGAGTTTGATAATGATTGTTTGCTGTTATGTTATTTTATGTTTATTTCTGTTCGATCATAATTGCTGTTCCCTTTTGAAGTTATTACCTATTGAATTAAAATTAATAAAAAATATCAATTTATTGCAAAATGTCTGTATAAAGTGTTTTGAATTATCACTAACCAGCCCTTATTTTGTTCAATGATTTGAATGATCAAATACTGAGTAACAAAAATGTTTGCATTGTGTTCCCTTTCTAACCAAATATTATTGTTTGATTGTAATCATAATGCAAAACCTAATACTTATCTAAAAAAAATTTTTTTTTAAACATTAAAAGTAGTCTTTTAGAATATCTAAATATATATCTAAATTAAAAAAACGAATAAGATAGAGAAATCATGTCTAAAACAACAATAAGAATCAAAAAGCCTTTCTATGTATTTATATAGAAAGCTATAGGCCGTTAAGGACATTGTACACATTTATTTATTTTTAAAGCCACTGGATGGCGGTCTTCTCACTTGAAATTTTTTGTGCATGCAGCCTGCACCCTATTTTGATGTGAAATGTTTTTTTTATAATAAAAAAATATATATATATTAATTCTAATGGAAAAAATAGCTCATAAAAATTGTATAATTAATGCAAAGTATCATAAAAAATTCTAAAAATTCTAAATAATAATCAGAAAATATAGAACAAAACAATATTTGAATGGTTATCCTGGGAAAAAGTAAAGTTACATTTTAAGGCTTCGTCCGTTTTTGACCGGGAGGAAGCTAAGTGTAACCCATTTACGAAGAAGCCCAGAGGGTTAAAGGTGCCTTATGTCAAAAAAATCTATTCATACTCCACATATTCCATACCAGATGGGGGCAGTATACCTCCAGAAAGTTGGCCTACTCTAGTCTGTTTTTTAGTTTCAGGTTGTTAAGCTTCTAAAACCGTCAAATAGTCCGCTTTGTCCCGCCAAAGCCTATTTTGATCGGTGAGGGATGAAGAATAGAATGACTGCTGCCGCTGCGCTTGACGCGTTACGAGCAGAGAGAGAGAGAGAGAGAGAGAGAGAGAGAGCGAGCGAGCCCTGGCCGCGCGCGCGCACTCTCACGTCTTCAAACAACACGAGCGCGGTCCTTCTCTCTCTCTCTCGCATATTAATCAAATCAATTGACACGATAGTAAGACCGCAGTTTCACGTGGAGCATTTGGAGATTTTTAGAGATTAGAGATGTAACACACGCCTAGCGCACGTGAACCGATCATCTCTACTAGCTAATAGTAAAAAACCACGAACACTGTTGAAAGATACAGTATGCTGCAACTTACCAAAATGTATTCCTCATACATAATATCGACCAATCATTTTTTTGAACTCTTCCCTGAACTGAAATGTAGTAGTGGGCTGTACCAAAGTCCTTTTTTGTCCTTTACACGATTGACATCAGGTTCAAGTACGCCCACAAGCCGTGCGAGTTATTCGCGTGTTGCAGTTTGGCTGGTGGTTATGTATGTTGCCCGCATACCGCCTCCCATGGCCGAAACTGGTATTATGACACCGGCCGGGCCGGGGCTAGTAATTTAGCATGCTAATTCAAGTTTATATCTCGGCAGCACTATAACTTGTAATTTTTTTAATGACATCATTGCACTTATTTCTTCTCATTCTTTTGATACGTGTAGCTCATTTTTTGGATATTTTTACCTCAATTTTTACATATGGCACCTTTAAACTATACAGAAATAAATCTCTTTAGTGACTCATCACTGATGGTCCCTGTCAATCATCAGTGGCTCCGCCCACAGAGCTCAGGATTGGTCCATCTGTGCTCCGCCTCTCACTGCAGCATCTTCCTGTTCATCTGAACAAACTATAAGATGAAGAAAGACTGACTGAAGTTCATCAACAACATGATAAACCCTTTCACACGATACATAAAACAATCACACTACACTGAAGAGAGTTTTATTGATTATATTGAGAAGAGCTGCAGGTTCTGACACTTACTGATGGATTCTCATGTTTAGCTCTGAGGATCAAGAGTCTTCAGGAGTCTTCAGACGTCTGCGATCAACGGTCTGTGTGAAAGAGCGAGAGATCGGTCATGTGATCATCTGTGATGGAGTATCTGACTGTGACGTCTCACTTACTGTGAGTGTGTCGTACAGGTCAGAGGTCGTGGACTTGAGATCAAGAGCTGTATATGTGTCTTCATTGGGATCAGAGATCTACAGGAGAGACAGAAGGACACACACATTGTGAGTTCATGTTTTAAACGCTGACTGTGATGTTTAAGAGGATCTTGATGGAAATCAGTTTTACTGGATCTAGAACTGAAGAATCAGGTGTTTGGACACGAGACTCGTGTGTCTTATCCTCTTAATATCTGTGTACGGCTCATAGCGGCTGTAGGAAACATCTCTGCATGCCGGAAAACACTGAATAATTGAGATCATCTCACCTCCTTCATAGCAGATCTTCTGTTCATCCTTTTAGTAAGACTGTCAGAAGGAAGACCAATTAACACATTTAAATATGCTTGTGTGTGTGCATATATTACTTAAAGCTGCAATCTGTATCATTTTTTTAGTTAAAAATGATCCAAAATCAATTAATGAGCAAGTACATAAACAGCCAGTGTTCAAAACGATCTCCTTATCTTAGCCTGATTCACAACGGTAAGCTTGTAATAATGTTTTATAATCTGATTGGTCGGGTCGGTTTTCGTAGGAAAAGTGAGTTTGTGTGTGTGTGTGTGTGTGTGTGTGTGTGTGTATGTATGTATGTATGTATGTATGTGTGTGTGCGTGTGTGCGTGTGTGCGTGTGTGTGTGTGTGTGTGTGTGTGTGTGTGTGTGTGTGTGTGTGTGTGTGTGTAGATGCTGCAGGAGGAGCGTTTGCCTCTTCTTACAGAGGCTGGATTGGAAAGAAACTTGTCATTTTTATGGAGGCATCATTGTTGACAACTGAGGAATCACCAGTAGTCAAAAGTAAAAGATTTCAGACCGTGGAGAGATTACAGATAAAGAGGGAAAGTGACCGGGCCGGTGCGAAAACAAGAATAAACATCGGCAGGGCTTTTGAAAGGTGGCGTGAACACTGTGATTTAAAAGGTAGAAAAGAGCAGTTCATCTCTACTCCGAGAAAAGCAGATCCGCCTCCGTCGTCAAGTATTGGAGCTGAATCAGATCGGTAAATTAACTTATTCTGGTAAAACTTATTATTTTGGATATATGTCCAAGACGTAGTAACTGTACAGTGAAGATCCACACTGGTGCATTGACAGAAAACACACACACCTCAAATATTACATTCACCTGCACTGAGGAGCCGTACTGATGCACAACCGATGCAATAACTGCAATTTCAGGTTTCAAACAGAGATGGCGACAAAAACGTACGCACTACCACTTTAACTGTAACACTTAACATAAATGTAATACAGTAACACT
Source organism: Semotilus atromaculatus (assembly GCA_031834385.1). Lineage (NCBI taxonomy): Eukaryota > Metazoa > Chordata > Actinopteri > Cypriniformes > Leuciscidae > Semotilus > Semotilus atromaculatus. The sequence goes on along the minus strand of JAULUF010000047.1, from coordinate 2,180,299 downwards.
TCATACATGCAGAAGTAAATTTTTTAAATGAACGTCTTACCAAATGTACATCACAAAAGCAGCTGATGCTCCACCGAGTAAAACACCACCGACACCAGCAACAACACCGACAGTTACAGACGAGAAACATCTGACTGCTGAAATACAGATGAAAACACACTAATGTTTAACAGGACGAGATCACACAAAATATACTGACAGATAAGAAAGTAAGCAGGTGTATGTGGTGAATACAGTATGTGATTCATAAAACTCACACATGATGTTTAACCCTTGTGCTGCATTAGATTTTTGACACCGTTGAGTGCATTAATGGACAAAAATGGCCACATATTAAACATTGCCTAAAATATTATATATTATTATTATTTTCCACTTTTACCAAGTTAAATCTTTTAACCAGCATCAGTCCTCGTCATAACTACCAAATATTTATTTAATTTCAGGATTTTAACCCTTTAAATACCAGTTTTGGTGGCGATACCATCAATTTGTATAAGAGGAAAAAACACAAAAATGCCATTATTTTCCATATACTAAATGCAAAGTGAAAACCTTGGATTTGGATTATCACAGTCTTGAATATGTCAAAGATTAGCGGCAACATTATTTCTGGTGCATTTAAAGATTTTGTGTTATGTCAGATTTAAAAAAAAAATCCCACTTGGCGCGTTAATGGACAAAAATGGTCACATATTAAACATTGCCTAAAATATTATATATTATTATTATTTTCCACTTTTACCAAGTTAAATCTTTTAACCAGCATCAGTCCTCATCATAACTACCAAATATTTATTTAATTTCAGGATTTTAACCCTTTAAATACCAGTTTTGGTGGTGATGCTATCAATTTGTATAAGAGGAAAAAACACAAAAATTTAATTATTTTCCATATACTAAATGCAAAGTGAAAACCTTGGATTTGGATTATCACAGTCTTGAATATGTCAAAGATTAGCAGCAACATTATTTTTGGTGCATTTTTATTTTTTTGTGATATGTAAGATTTTTTTTTTTTAAATCACACATAGCGCGTTAAGGACAAATTTGGTCCTATTTGAACCCATTAAAATATCAATTTTTTAACCCACTGTCATAATATCATAAAATCATAATTTCTATTCAAATACCCTGTCATTACCAAGCCTTGGGGTAAAATATTTACTTTTTACTGTTTTCCACCAGTTGGTACCATTTTTCATATAATTGACATACTGCAAACATCTGTAGTACTGCAAACATTTTCCTGATTTCTACTAGGTGATTATAACCTGTGCCTGTCTCACTACACATCAAAATTTGCTATAGAAAGAAAGCAAAACTACAAGATCACCATGAACATGAATTTAAATTTTTTCTATAAACAATTTAATTCTATAAACATAAAATTAGTGAGGCCAGCAGGGGGTGCTCTCCCTGTGCTCTGTGTGGGTCCTAACATAGTGGGACACTATACTGTCAAAGAGCACTGTCCTTCGGATGAGACGTTAAACCGAGGTCCTGACTCTCTGTGGTCATTAAAAATCCCAGGATGTCTTTCGAAAGAGTAGGGGTGTAACCCCGGCATCCTGGCCAAATTTGCTGTATGGCTGCCGTCGCATCATCCAGGTGATGCTGCACATTGGTGGTGGTTGAGGAGATTCCCCCTTCTATGTAAAGCACTTTGAGTGCAGAGAAAAGCGCTATATAAAATGTAATGAATTATTATTATTATTAAAACATATCAAAGCAAAATGGGTTCATTCTTCAGCTCATTTGCAGGAGCTGCAGAATTGCAATGCATGCTCCTTACAGATGTAAATGCCACATTTTGAGCAGGTGGTGGAGATTTTTCTTTTTTTGTTAGGGCAGAAACTGCACCCCCTCCTCTTGTCATGGGTGTCTGCAGACCCACTTTCCTCTGAATTTTCTGCTCAGTTTGAAATTGCCGCACCAAAGATGTGCACAGCTTTATAACCTTTGCATCAACCGCACTTTTATGATTTCTCAACAAGTCTAATCCAAAACAAAGGCAGACTTTGTTTTGGATCCCTCGCAGCTACATCTTTGTGTTGCCGCAAGATGAAAGGTGTTATTATTGTCTAAGGACTGACTGCATGGCTGTGTTTGTGCCTCTACGTATGTGAGAAATTATCAATTAACTTTGAAACATAGACTGCTAAAAAAAAAACGAAGCTGTGTCAAAGGTTCATGTCTGTGCGTAAAATACGCATGAATCAAACCGAAAGAAAACAATGCAGTGAGAAGCGCTTTCTCTTGCTAAATGCACACACACACACACACACACACAGACACGCCTACACACACATCATACACCACTGACACACACACAGAGAGAGAGAGAGAGAGAGAGAGAGAGTAGGCAGAAAGGGTAAAATATGACCTTCAGGATATTGTGATTTGTCACTCGCCTAAACACCATGTATTATATTTAGGCCCTACACACACACACTTTTGTCAACGCAGACACACATTGCTCTCAGACATCCACACATACTCAGAAACATAATTTTAGATCATTGAGCCATTAAAATTCTTCATAACAGTCAATAGTGCCCCTAGTGGAAACCAGGAAAATAACATGCAATTCCACCCATAGGGAATACCTATGTAGTGACGTCATCTGGTGGAATACACTATATAATGCAAATATAATGCTTTTGCTTCAAAATGAAAGGATGTTTCAACATAAATCATGATTTGTGTATTAATGACGGCCCCGGCTTTAAACGAGGTTTTAATGGGTTTCAATGGGACATTTTTGTCCATTATGGTGCTGAGTGTTACTATTTGTTCTACACAAAGTGTGTTATACATATTTTGCAAAATGGGATAATTTTTTTTACATTTATCCCAAAAGTCACAATTTTGACAAATGACATATCATTTGCATTAAAACAGCCAAAATGGTCAAAGAAATTAAACTGCAAAAGACCAAAAATGTCCCTAATGCAGCACAAGGGTTAAAGTCACAGCATCAGAGTATTCACTCAGAGTGAATCTGCACTCACACATGACATTGAGCTGAACCTCAGGAGAGATGTGTGTGTGTCCGTCTACATCACAGCTATATCTGCCTGAATCCTCTCTTCTGACTGGGTTGAGGATGAGTTTGTTTCTGTCTCTTCTCTCAGTTAATATCTTCTGTGAGTTTCTGTACCAGATGAATGTTGCTCTGTCAGTCAGAGCGCAGCTGCTTTTACATGTCAGACGGACTGAATCTCCCTCTGTCACTCTCTCAGGAGACTCCACCTGAAGATCTGAACACAACACACACATTATATCTAGTGCTGCTGGCACACACTGATTATTATTCAACATAATGCACAGAAGAAGAGATAAACCTCATCAAAGTCACCTGTGACAGTAAGAGTCACTCCTGGATCACCAGTCCATTTTTCTTTATCAGTGAAGAATCTGAAATAGTAGATGTGTGAATCCTTCAGTGTCACATGACTCAGTCTGATGGTGCAGTTCTGCTGTTTATCTCCCAGATACTGAAGCCTCTGACTGTATTCAGGATCCTCAGACAGATCTGGAGGTTCTTCACCCTTTATAGACTCGTTGGTCCAGAACACTTTCATGATCTTATATCCAGTAGGGTATGTATAAGTGCATCTCATTATCACTGTTGAGTCCTTTAGTGCACAGATGTGTGAAGGACTGTAACTCACACCCCAATCATCACTAGAAACCCCTGAAACACAGAATTCATCAAATGATGAAAATGTTGTTTTATCAGTTCCAACAGATCACAAAAACTTTAGAATACTTGTAAACAGTGACTCATTACAGAGAATATTATAAGTGAATCTTCTCAGAATCTTTTGAGTTATAAATGATCTAAGTGTGAATTTCTTTATCAGTTTTGATGGAGGGTGTTGCAGAAATAAACAGAAGTGAAACTAGAGCAAATAAATCAGTCATGAACAACATGCAGCTCTCTAAAATAATCAAAAACATGACAATTAAGTCTAAGAAAATGTCTATATGCTGACAAAGTCTTTTGACACACAAACCTCTTCCTCAAAAGAGCCCAATCCTGTTCCTGGAGATCTACTGTCCTGCAAAGTTCAGATCCAACCCCGATCACACACAACTGTCTGCAATGATCACACACACACCTGTCTACAATGATCACACACACACCTGTCTGCAATGATCATGTGCTTCTGGAGATCTTCATTAGCTGGATCAGTTGTGTTTGATCAGGGTTAAAGCTGAACTCCAGGAACAGGATTGACACATTTTGTTTGTCCAATCAAATGCTCTGATGAGTGAGAAAGTCCCTCCCCTAAACCACCGGACAATGACCAGCATGTAGCAAATTACCAATTCATGTTCAAGGCATTGGCATGCCTCACCCAAACGTCATGCTTCAAAAGGAAATACATCAATATGCCATATAAAACTGCCCATTAAACACTCATTATGCGGTCTTTGAAAATAAAAATAAAATAAAAAGTAATGTAACATTAACTCACCGTGAATCATGAGCAGAAAGATCAGAGGAAGAGGAGGAGCCATTCTGACCGACATCAGCATAAAATATATATATAATACAGCATTAAATATCACTAATATGCTCATAAACAGTGCACATTCATCACCCTAAACAGTTCTTAGTGTTAATAAGATCTTTGCACATCTGAAGATTATTAATGCACAACATCAATGTGTGTAAATGAACTGATCATTAGATGAACAGAAGATATTTCTCATGTCAAGGACTGATAAGAATGTAAAATATGTACCTTGAAATGCAAAGCAAGTGGCTTTGGATAAAAGCGTCTGCAAAATGAATAAATGTAAATGTCAGGAATCATGTGTTATATGAGCTTCATCTATATAAATAATCATCAGTTTTCATTTAAATATGAGTGTTTGTCTTACCGTGATGTTGCTCATCAGATCAACAGCAACCAAATGACTGACTGTTTTAACACAAGCACTTTTAGCTCTACAGTGAAGGACTTTAAAGTGTGAAGTGTGGTTAACACTGTTTTTACACACGGCTGCAGAATACAGGGATGATGTATTTTTGTAGATATTTGAGCACTTCCGGGTGCATCGTCCTGAAGTCAAAGGGTTTCTTAAATGTTTTTTGGTTAAACGCTTGATAAAATGTCTATGGTGAACACAAGCTCAAGTAATAAGTAATTTTGCTCCCACATGTCTACTAACTCTCATTAGAGTGTTAGTAGAGTATTAGTAGACTGGTAGGGATAGGGTTAGATTAAGGTGACATGTAGTTGCAAAATTACTTATAGTCAGTAGAATGTCTGTTGGAGGAGCATCACAATAAAATTTATGCAGATATTAAGCAGAGAGTCTACTAATACTCTAATGAGAGTTATTTGAAAAGTTACCTATAGTCAATAGCACACAGTAAATTTAACACCGCTCTGTGTTTATATGGGAACCACCAGCAGGGTGTTAAAAGTAACACTGATACAGTGTTAGAGTTAATGGGATAATTAAGTGATTCATTGAGTGATACAACAGCCAAACAAAATCTAAAGTTAATGATTTAAGAGTCAAGAGCCCAACTAAAGCAAACACTGATCTCCATAATGGTGTCTTGAAAAATGTGATTTTTCTCCTTCAGTGATTCTGCTTGTTAACATCAGGTGTCTTCAATAATGCTCAATCATCACTCAATTATTCACTTAATTATCTCATAAACTCTAACACTGTAACAGTGTTACTTTTAACACCCTGCTGGTGGTTCCCATATGAACACCGAGCGGTGTTAAAATAACACCGCGGAATTTACTGTGCACATTCAAAAGGGACCATCAAAATAAAGTGTTACCGGATTTACATTTTTTTTTTAATAAAAAATAAAATAAATCCACTGGAGGCAAGCTGGTAGAACCCAAATGCAACTTTACTTCAAAACATACTCAAACATAAAACAAGGGCATGGCAGGGCATGAAACTCAAACCAAGAACCTGGACAAACATTCAATACTAGACAAAGGTCGTTTCTCAATATGCGTTCTTGTCTGTACTTGTGTTCTTGTGGACTTGTGAAACGTCATCAGTCGCTGCCCAAGTACTGTCCCAATTCAAAGTTCACATCTAGCCAAGTCCAGTTCAAATCCCCGGATGTGTTCTTGATCCGCCCCTTTTACCGAGGATGCATCGAGAGGTGACTTGTGCGGACTTCAGCCATGTATCCCAGAATGCATCTCGCACCAACCAGCAAGCGTCAATACCAGAGGAGAAAACCCGCGTAATATCAAAATACTACTGTTATTGTGTCATGAAATGTAATTTTAAGAGTGTTTCAGGCGAGAATGTAGTTGTTTAAAGCTCAAATCTGTGGTTTGTTTATAAAGATAGTGCTTATTTGAAAAATGTATCTGAGGCTTTCGTAGTTGTAAGATCCAGGCGATCACCGGGTGTTCAACACTCATTAACCCCGACTGGAACAGCTTTTCCTCGGCTAGTGCTTCTGACGTGTGCCGCTGGCTCTGGTGTCTCTAGTCTAGTGGATAAACATGACGTATTCGTCTTGTGTCGATCTTTGTTTTCACTCATTAATCTATATTTGTTCCATGGCAAATCGTTTTGGCTGAGGGCAAAGTGAAGTTTCAAAACTTTATATATTTAGGCTATTTAACTTTAACTTTGTTGTTTGCTTAATTTCTCATTGTAAGTTAGCTTCTTATACCTTATACCTGTCTGTTTTAAAAAAGGCCTTAAGACATTTCTTTTTAGCAAAGCTTTTGGTCCTCTTTAGATGTTTTTTAACTTGTAGCATTTTAAGATCTTCGGATGAAAAGTGTAAATATAAAATGAAAATAAAATGTATTATTATTATTATTATGTTGGATGACGCGGGGGTGAGTAAATTATCAGGAAATTTAATTCTGAAGTGAACTATTCCTTTAATCAAACAGTGATTTTCATAATGGTAACATCAACATAAACATCAACATTAAGCTCTGTTAATTCTCAATAAGAACATCTGTAGAGAAATAAAGTCAAAATGGTTAAATTAGTGTAATAATATGTAATGGCTGGAAGTCAGTTGTAGTTCTTGTGTTTCTGCTTGAGTCTCTTCTTTCTTGTGTTCCTCTTTCCGTCAGTGATTCTGCTTGTTAACAGCAGGTGTTCATCACTAATGCTCAACAATCACTTACATATTCACTGAATGATCTCACTGCAACACTGTCAATGTTACTTTTACTCTTTATAGTGTGTATTGTGGAGATCTTGCAAACATTTTCGATCGGATGGACCTCTCAGTCTGACAAAGAAATGTCAGATTTGACCGGACACCGAGTCCCTGCCCGAAGATATAAGTCTTCTATCAGCCTGGAAAAGCAGAGGCAGGAGACGAAGAGATGATAATAAAAAGGGTTTATTTAAAGGTGCCCTAGAATGGTTTTTATTTTTATTGTATAATGATTTCTGGGTTGCCCTTATAATGTTAGTATGTTTTTTAGATAAAAAATAGTTATAATTTAGAAATAGACCTGGCTCTCCCTGGGAGCGACGGAGACTGCCCTTGAGCTGCACTTCCTCACAGAATGCCCAAAATATCAACACATCAGAGACCACTATTACCCCAAAATAAATAAAATATTTCCCCCAATTTAACACCTGTAATCCAACCCAAAAACTCTGTTTCATTCTTGGTGAAGAATCCAAATGCTCAAACATAGCTGCAAAATTTGTAGCATCTTGCCACATCCTGAGGGACGAGCAGAAGCCAGCAAACACCCAATAAACACACACTCACACACACACAGCCTAACACACCGCATCAGACCTACACACACTCACTCATGTATATAATGTTCAATTCCAAGTTCAGTGTTCGTTTGTTTTTGTTTTTGCTTGTTTTTTTTTTTTTTTTATATAGATCATTTCTAAATCCTTTATATTTAATTTATTAATCTTTGTTTATTTTATTATTATTGTTTTATGCTATCAGTATTATTATTTTGTGTACTAAATGTTATAAATCATTTTCTATGTTGTTTTGATGCTTTGGCAATGCAAAATGGTTTTTTTTGTTTTGAGAGACCCCTGATGTCTTTTCCTGTAAATCAGGGCTTTTCCTGGAGATCTGTTTTACTTTCAGTTTTACACAAGAACACAGAAGGAACACACACACATGGATAAGGTAACAGCTGATAACAAAGTATATTTTATTATTTGAATCTTCACTCATTTGTAGAAGCGGCAGATGATGTCACTGAATTATGTTTGTGGTTTATAGTGTTGAATTGTTCTCACCGCTATTGTGTATTTGTTCCAGATTTTCCAGGTCGACGCCTCTGCTTTTCTTGGCTTGTGTCTTTATTACATTATTTTTCTTTGCTTTGTCAGTTTTTAGAATAAATTTGTTAAAGTTGCATTCTTTCATTCTGATCTGAATGCTTTTCGTTCTTTTCTAAATGTTATAAATATGAAAAACACATGTTATGACCCTTTACATATGTTACAGTTTTTCTCAGTTGCTTTGGTGCATTTCATCTGTTCAATCTCCACATCACTGTCACGTGTGCTCATCAGAACAGCAGTTTCTCATTTCTTTGAACAAGTTGCAAATGCTTTGGTAAATCCATGCAAATGGTTGTTCAATTCTCTGCTGTTTCCTACATTATCAATTGGTTATGTCATGTTGATCAAAATGTATTATAATGGGTGTCTGTTGAATAGTTGTCATAATATGCAAGTACAGTTTTCCCTAAGGATAGGGAAAAAAATGTTGTGCTATGCAGTGCTGTCTTTTCCTGTCTGTATCGCAATGACATGGTCTATCAACAAAAAGCGTAAATGTGAATCTTTTCCAGTCTCCTGCAGTCAAACTCCCTCATACACTAATGTAACCTACAATTTAGAATAATCATAATCAAAACTTTATCCATAGTTTACATCAGAACATCCTCCAGAGGACACTGTAATATTGATAACATGACTGATCAATCTGACTGCGTTATCCGCACACAACGACACCAGGACTTCTACTGACATGTTCATTGACACAGATATTTACTTCTGAGAGATCATCTCAGGATTGTGAGCAAGAGGCTTTTGCAGGTAATCCAGTGTTTTGCTATTTGTACAAATTGTTTTGAGAAATGCACTTAATGTTTTGCAAATGTCGAGAATGATTCGAGAAATGTACCAAAGCGACTGAGAAAAACTGTAAATTAAAAAACTGTAAGTCAAGTCAAGTCAAATATATTTATATAGCGCTTTTCACAATACAGATTGTATCAAAGCAGCTTCACAGAATCAATCAAAACAACATAACAGTGTTTGTTGTAATATAGAGAGATAGACGTACATTGTAGGTATGTATCTGATTGTTTATTGGTTGTTGTAGGTGTTGCTATGGTGATGTCAGTCATAATGGCTCCTCCTCTTCCTCTGATCTTTCTGATCATAATTCACGGTGAGTGACTGATGTTACAGCAACACTTCACTTTATATTCACTCATCAACGTATATTACTTATATCATATTCAAAGTGTTTCATTATTTGCCATTTATTTCCACATATTTATGATTGATATAATATATGGAATAATAATATATTGTGTCAATATATTGTTACATATTATAATATATTGAAAAATACATAAGGAATTGCTGCTTTTCATTTATTGAAAAATGTGTTTACAATGTATTTACACTATACAATGTCATTAAATGAGGAAAACGATTACCTTACACACTCTAAAAAGAGATGTGTTAAAAAACAACACACAGCATGTGTTGATGGTATTTTGACACATGTTGTGTAGATGTTAACACACAATGTGTGTTAAAATGTAACTGGATAGAATAGCACCGGGTGGAGGGAAGTTTGTGTTTATGAAAATAATGATAGGTAGTATATTTTATATGGTATCCCATAACAAGCTCTAAAATAAATAAAACAATACATTACAATAAATAAATAAAATCTTATTTCATAAAAACTTAAAGATTAACTGGTGTTTTTTGGCAGCCAATCACATCATGCCTCTTTTTTCATTGTATTTTTCAAATGCTGCTTTCACTTGTTATTAATAACCAATTTATTATAGCAAACAATTTATTTCTGTCAGATGTCTACAGAAGCTCTTATACTTATACTCTTATTACCAGGTTTGGTGTTGACGATTCATTGAATGTTTCATTTGAAGTCACCAGAATCGTGATTAGTGTCAGCTTTATTTGGGCTCTTGACCCTTGACTCTTTAATATTAGATTTCTCTGTTCGCTGATTCTGTGTATTTATTTTGCACATTTGAAACAGCTGAACTTATCATGAGGAAAAGATCATCAGATGATAATAGTATCATCATGTAGTTTTATTAAGCTTAGCAAGATGAGTTTAATATCTAAAAGATGACTTATAAAGTGATGAGCAAAATTAACATTTTGAAACTGGCTTATAGATTGATTTTAAATACTCTGTGCGTACAGGATCTTACCGTTTAAGCTACATTATTATTTCTTTAAAAAAGATGTTAACAGAAAGTTTTAAGCAGCAGCAGAAACTAGTCAAATACAGACATCAAGAATCAGCGTATGAATCTCAACAATGGTGACAAAGCTTCATGTCGCAATGCATGCTGGGTGCTACCATAGTACAAAGCTCATCCATGAGTCCCAGCATGCATTGCGGCATGAAGTTTTCGTTTGTCACCATTGTTGAGATTTATACGCTGATTCTTGATATCTGTGTTTGACTAGTTTCTACTGTAGCTTTAAATTTTCTGAACTTTTTATTTTATTGAAGTTATTCTGCACTTTTGCATAGCATGATGTGGTTTCACAAAACCGTTATAACTAACAGCACATAAATAAAATAAATGCACACAATTTACTCAAAAACTTGATCTAAACTTGCTGATTATGACATCATCAAGAACGATCTGATCATGTTTTTTCTCACCATAACAGATGTATTTTCTTAAAATACAGTTACAGCAATCAGAGAAAAACTTAAAGCAGATTAAAGGGTCAATAGCCCAAATAAAGGAGCCATTAATCACGATTCTGGTGACTTCAAATAAAACATTCAATGAAACATCAAACCTCTGTTAATTCTCAATAAGAGCTTGTCTATGTAGATTCATGATGTCTAAAACATCCAAATGTTCAAACAAACTCTAATTAAACATCACTGGACTCCATAAACACAAGGTACCAATACGTGTCAGTGTTCATCCAAACACTCAGTTGTAAAAAAAACAGGAAGAAACTCCGGCAAATACACACCTACAGTCACATGTGACACATATCTGACACAAGTTGTGTAACTATAACACATTAGTGTGTAAAAGGTTTCAACACACTTCTGTTTAAGAGGAATAACACATTAGTTGTGTTAAACGTAACACAAAATGTGTAGTCCTTATAAACACAGAGATGTGTTAAGAAACAACTTGTGTGTTAAATTCGACACAACATGTGTTGTCCCTGAGCACACACACTACATGTGTTAAATTCTACACAATGTGTTCAAATCAACACAACATGTGTTAAAATCTACACAACATGTGTTGTCCCTGAGCACACACACTACATGTGTTAAAATCTACACAACATGTGTCATTTTTAACATCTCTTTTTACAGGTTGTGTTGTTTTCAACACATCATTTTATAAGAGCGCGCCAGTGTAAATAAAAGTTATTTATATACAATATTTTGTTAGTTGCTACATTTGAATTAAAATTTAAAGTGCAAACTCAGTTAACTGTTATCTCTTCATGAACTTTTGTCAAAAGCAGATTATCAATCAGGGGTTAAAGTGTGAATAACAGAATAATGTACAGTACAGTGAGTCTGTCCAGTCATTGAGCTTGAGACATTGTCTTGTACTTTGTGTGCACATGCATATTTTTACATCTTCCCCTTCTGCTTTATTGTTTTAAAATGACACAATTATTGTGTTAAATTTGACACAACATGTGTAGTCCCTGCACACTCACCAGATGTGTTAAAATTCTACACATGATGTGTCATTTTTAACACATCTCTTTTTAGAGTGCATTAAACTGCAAATACTTTGTGGATGAGTGTGAGTGTAAGAGGAGGAAGAGTGTGTGTATAAGATGAGGAAGAGTGTGAGTATAAGAGGAGGAAGAGTGTGTGTATAAGAGGAGGAAGAGTGTGTGTATAAGAGGAGGAAGGGTGTGTATAAGAGGAAGAGTGTGTGTGAGGAAGAGTGAGTGTATGAAGAAGAGTGTGAGTATAAGAGGAGGAAGAGTGTGTATAAGAGGAGGAAGAGTGTGGAGGAGGAAGAGTGTGTGTATAAGAGGAGGAAGAGTGTGTGTATAAGAGGAGGAAGAGTGTGTGTATAAGAGGAAGAGTGTGTATATAAGAGGAGGAAGAGTGTGTGTATAAGAGGAAGAAGAGTGTGTATAAGAGGAGGAAGAGTGTGTATATAAGAGGAGGAAGAGTGTGTGTAAGAGGAAGAGTGTAAGAGGAGGAAGAGTGTGTGTGTGTGTAAGAGGAAGAGTGTGTGTATAAGAGGAGGAAGAGTGTGGAGGAGGAAGAGTGTGTGTATAAGAGGAAGAGTGTGTGTATATTTTACTGTAACTGTTTTGTCTTCTGCAGTCGGTCTGTGTTTCACAGCAAGTTCTGAATATACAGACATTCAATACTGTACAATATTCAGTTCAATACTATACTTGCAGTGATACAGTATGTATTACCTCTCTACTGTAAGTTGGCATCACTATATGTACTACATACTTTTTTACGTAATTGCAAAAATTATTTACTTTGTTACAATATATTAAATATATATTTTTCCTGTAACTGCTGCTTTGGATTCTGTGTTCTCCATTTGTTGATGTAGTGTGTAACGAATGATCTGTGTTTATAATATTGACTCATGTGTGTATGATCTGAAATTATTATTTGATTTTGCCAGAAGAGTCAGAGATTCTCTGAATGAGTTTTGAACATTTAGTTTTGTGTTTAAGGTTTTGAGAAAGTGAGTGATGGTTTCAAGAAATGTGAAAAACTGTAATTGTGCAGCTCGTTGTTCGTGGCTGATTTCTTGGTTCTGTCTTAAAGTAATTAACACTGAGATAATTTATTCACATTTATCTTATTTCCTGTAATGAGTCGCTGTTTTCAAATATTAATAAATCATTTTTAATACCGTATTAATTTGAATCATTTATGGCCAAATATAACTGATAAAACAACATTTACATTTGATGAATTCTGTGTTTCAGGGGTTTCTAGTGCTGGTTGGGGTGTGAGATACAGTCCTTCACACATCTGTGCACTAAAGGACTCAACAGTGATAATGAGATGCACTTATAAATACCCTACTCGACATCAGATCATGAAAGTGTTCTGGATCAATGAGATTTTACAGGGTGTCGAGCCTCGAGATCTGTCTGAGGATCCTGAATACAGTCAGAGGCTTCAGTATCTGGGAGATAAACAGCAGAACTGCACCATCAGACTGAGTCATGTGACACTGAAGGATTCACACATGTACTATTTCGGATTCATCACTGATAAAGACAAATGGATTGGTAAACCAGGAGTGACTCTTACTGTCACAGGTGACTTTGATGAGGTTTATCTCTTCTTCTGTGCATTATGTTGAATAATAATCAGTGTGTGCCAGCAGCACTAGATATAATGTGTGTGTTGTGTTCAGATCTTCAGGTGGAGTCTCCTGAGAGAGTGACAGAGGGAGATTCAGTCCGTCTGACATGTAAAAGCAGCTGCGCTCTGACTGACAGAACAACATTCATCTGGTACAGAAACTCACAGAAGATATTAACTGGGAGAAGAGACAGAAACAAACTCATCCTCAACCCAGTCAGAAGAGAGGATTCAGGCAGATATAGCTGTGCTGTAGACGGACACACTCACATCTCTCCTGAGGTTCAGATCAATGTCATGTGTGAGTAATGTATTAGTTATTTTTTTATATTTTGAAGATTTTGTTTGAATGAGATGATTTAGTTTACATTTTTGCCCTTTACAGATCCTCCCAGGAGCGTCTCAGTGTCCATCAGTCCATCTGGTGTAATAGTGGAGGGAGATTCAGTGACTCTGAACTGCATCAGTGACTCAAACCCTCCTGCAGAAATCAGCTGGTTTAAAGGAGGAACGATTGTAGGATCTGGAAGAATATTCAGCATCTCAAAGATCAGCTCTGATGACAGTGGAGAATACAAGTGCAAGTCCACCAATGAACATGGAGGGAAATACTCTGATAATGTTTGACTCTGGTAATGATTGAGTTTATTATAAAACAAGATGCAGTTGAACATTCCAGAATGTTTATAAGTATGTTCATCAAATATTATTAGTACAAATATGATTCCTCATAACAACAAGTTTGGTGATTGTTATTAGATCCTCCCAGGAGGGTCTCAGTGTTGATGAGTGGATCTGGTGTAATAGTGGAGGGAGATTCAGTGACTCTGAACTGCATCAGTGACTCAAACCCTCCTGCTCTGAACTTCAGCTGGTTTAAGGAGAATGAAACCTCAGCTGTTGGATCTGGACAGAGTTTCAGTGCACTACAAAGTGGACGCTTCTACTGTCAGGCTCACAATCAACATGGATCTCAGAGATCAGACGCTGTCACTGTCACAGGTGAAGCTTTGTAAGAGCAAACCAGCACATCTTTCTTCAGTCTGGACTGTTAATCTGAGCTGATAATGTTTCACTCTTTCAGAGCATCACAGATCCAGATGGCATCAAGTCTTTGGGATCACAGTGGAATGTGGAGCAATATTCATCCTCGTCATCATCATTATCATCGTCATCCTGTTTATAATGTGAGAACCACAAACAACTTTGATAATTTCAAATATAGTCGTCCATATGTTGTTCATTTCTGTCATTATTACAGAAAGAAACGAAGGAGTGTTAAAAATGAAAATCTCTCAGTGAAAGAGGTAAATCATCCAAACACAACAGGACTTTACAGAAGCAGAACATCAATCGATCATCTGTAACCTGTGTAATCATGTGTTCATGATCTGCATGCAGGAACAAACATACGGTCCGATTCAGAAACAAATTACTCAAATTAGTCGATTCTAAAAAGATAACAATATTATGCTATAAATTTAGCTTATATTAACTTCTCCATTTCCTGATGTAAATCCTTCTGTCTCTCCTATAGATCTCTGATCCCAATGAAGACACATATACAGCTCTTGTATAAAGAACCAATCCTGAGCTTTGTGGGCGGAGCCACACATGATTGACAGGGATTGACCCTCATTTGTTCCCTTTGACACTTTGTGAGAAAATGACTGCTATTGTGTGCTATAGACTGATGTAATGTATGTTTAATTGTGTAATCTTACATTGATATATAACACTCTTTTTCAGAAATATAAAAATAAAGTTAACAGAGTTATTAAGGCTGAAATTACTCCATATTATAGATTTTGTGGCTCAGATAAGGTCCAGTTCTGGTTTATTTCTTTACTCTTGGCTGACATGTGGCATTGCTATGGCCTGCATGTGGGCCGGATCATCTCTCCACGGGTGCCATCTTTCCATCTTCATCCAAGACATGAAAGATGTTAAAGGAGCCATATGTAAGAAATTTATTTAAATTAATCATAAATTTTCCCTGATATGTCACTAGACATTAAGAAATCATGTTAATTTCAAATACTTATATCACTGACAACAGTAGTCCGGCCAGGATATTGTCATTTAAAAAGTGAAGTTGCAGCCCTCAACTGATGTTGATGTTGTCATGTTGTGTTTTGATGCTCCACCCTCCACCGATTGACCAATCACGGAGTCTGTAGTGTTGCGGCATCCGGGTTGCCAGCTCTGCTCTAGTTCCCACAGCTGCAGATAATAACGTGTCGGAATCGGATCCTGCAGCCAATCTGGCAACCTCGAGTCAGGGGATACACCGCTCTACAGTCATTTGAAAGTGATTGCAGAACCACTTTTGGCCACAATCTTACATACGGTTCCTTTAAATAACCTTCTGTGATCTGATGTGGCTTTGGATAAAAAAATCAGACAGAAAATATAATATTTCATAGTATTCTACACATTATAAAGGCTATGTCGATTAGCACTGGATTATAAATAGTATGTACTTTATTTTTATGAAAATACCCGACATAGCTTGAAGAACACAGATCATATAGGCCTATCGTTGCAATCGTGTGTTTATTGTCTCAAAACCGTCTTTATCTGCGTGTTACAGCGATCTCTGGAAGCTTTGTTTGTGTAAAGCAGTTTCTGGAATGTCACATGATATGGATGTTCAACACGTGGATTCATGAATGTAAATGATTCAAATCAAAATCATCCTCCTGAATATAATTACATCTTCAATCTCATTTCTACACCTGTGCATATCTTTTCTGATATGTTCTCAAACTTCTCAACACTGTAAAAAAAATGGTAAATGAAAGAAAGATTATTAGAGCACGTTATTTTTTAAGTTGTCAGTGTTTCTTTGTTTCCACTAAAAATTCTTCTTTAATTCAATGTGTCACTTGCCTTTTTTTGTAATAATTTATGAAGTTACTAGCAATTTTCACTCCGGAACTCTGCACCTGATTTGTAGTGTTACGTTCTAAACCGTACAGGTGTACAAACAAAAATACAAATAGGCTTAATATCAGAGCATATTATTTTAACACACTTATAATATGTCATGCTAACCTGATAAGTATCATGATCCTTCTGTTCAAATCCCTTTGATTGGTCATTATTGCCATGGTGTCCTGCATGTTCACTAGTCTGTGTGTGTGTTGTGTTTTCTTTTAATCAAGACCGTCTCATTACAGCTTGTAATAATTAATATGAAATAACAAAAATTAATGAAATAATTTGCAGAATTTTTATTTTATTTTGTCATAATCAACACTGACTGGGATTGGGTTCTTCATGGTTAGATTTATTTTTGCATTGTCTTGTATGATTTATGATTTTACTCAATTGTTCCTAGTTCTGCTTTATGTAATTTGAGGCATTAGTTCTGATTCTTCTTTGTCTCAGCACATATGGTCCCATTCTAAAGAGTGTTCAAGTTAGGCCCTGTTTACACGAGAACGATTCCGAGTGAAAACTTAAAAATATTTTATCAGATGTGCCTTTCGTTTACACGGCGACGGCGTTTTTGGTGCTTAAAAATGCAAAAAAAGTGAAACCACCCTCCAGAGTGGAAATCTTAAAAACGCTCCACCGTCGGGTTCCCGTGTAAAGGGTAAAAACTGGTAAAAACGCAAATCTGCTCTCGTCGCGTACGCGTTTACGTCACAGGCATTCGCCAGTACAGGAAAATAATAACTAACATGTCGGATTATTTCCATACGTCGGACCTTCAGGTTGCCCTATTAGCTCTGATAAACATACAAGAGTCTTTTCAGCAGTTGTACAAAATATTCTCAGATATTGGTGTTGTTGTGTGGCAGTGCTTCACATCGCCACCTAGCGCTTGGAGTGCACACTACATCCAATTTCACACACTTTTGCGTCACCATATGCACGCAGATTTCCCCCTCATAACGCTTGTCTAAACGCAGAATAAAAAGTGATAACGCAACGCCATCGTTCTGATCGTTTCCGTGTAAACATAGCCTAACTCTGAATCAGAGTTAAAGTTAATGAGATAATTCAATGATTAATTAAGTGATGATTGATCATTAGTGATGAACACCTGCTGTTAACAAGCAGAATCACTGAAAACACAAGAACTACAATTAAGTTCCAGCCACAGCCTTAGGGGTTGTTTACACAACAACATTTTCAACTAAAAACATTAAAGTTGTAAAACCGTAAAAATGTGGTTTGCCCGTTCATTTACACGACAACAGCGCTTTGGTGGCCCGAAAACTGAATGTTTGGAAACAGGTTTCAAAGTGCAAGTTTTTGAAAACGGTCTCTGTGTAAACAACAAAAGCGTGAATCTCTGAAGACGATGACATCATAAACATGCCTATTACGTGTTCAATCTATAGTATTTCATTGCCATCTACTGGCCTGGCACCAGAATACAGGGTGTTTAGTAGTTTTCACAGATCTGTGCGAATGGGGATCATTTTGACAATGTTTATACGTGGAAAAGTCAAAGGAAAAACGTCTCAGTTTTAAGCATATCGTTGTCGTGTAAACGTACCCTTAGATGAAATTAACTGAGGATACAAGAAGACAATAACTTATGTAGATATCTGACAGAAATAAAGTCAGTCTGGTTAGTAATAAGTGAAGCTGGTAATGCTGTTTTTGGAGTTGTTTAATCCAGTGGTTCCCAACCCTGTCCTGGCGCCCCACCAACACTGCACGTCTTCTTTGTCTCCCTAATCAAACACACCTGATTCAACTCATCAGCTCATAATCACATGGGTTAATGAGCTGATGAGTTGAATCAGGTGTGTTTGATTAGGGAGACAAAGAATACGTGCAGTGTTGGTGGGGCGCCAGGACAGGGTTGGGAACCACTGGTTTATTCCTCTTCTGCTGAGATCTTCACAGATTTAACGTCTTCTAAATATTCTGACGATCCTAAGTGAAGTCCTGATTATCCTGATGACTCTACAGATTATCTTATCAGATGTTCTTGTGGTGTGAGGTGTGTTAAATGTGACCCGATCTCCTCGGACCCCGATCGCGAATCGTAAATATTCAACATGTTGAATATTTATAATCAGAAATCCTGATGTGTGGAGGCAAAACATGAAAATACATAAAGATAAAAAAATAAAAACACTTATGCATTCAAATACTTATAAGAAGTATATTTTTGCTTTCTAAGCTTGTGCCTAAAACTGAAGACCAAAAATACTGTTTCGAGAGGGAAATTAGTTATATCAAATATCTGTTTGTCACATCAGTGAACAATAATTCACAAATCAACCACTAGAGGTCCTAATAGTGCAGTTTAACCAACAGAAACAGAGACACTTCAGCCTGGAACTGCATGAGGTTAATAATCGGGTTTATTGAAGCACTGCCATATTTATAAAAACATACAAAGTAAAAAATGAAAAGGAAACTTTATAAAATACACAATACAACATAATAGATACAAATAAAAGAAAAAAACAATGCATTTCAATATTGATAAGCATTACAGATCGGATTGATTTTTTAGCTTTTGTCAAAACATCCTTTATTATTTATTAATGTAATATTATTATGCAAAGAGTTACAAACTGCATATTTTTATTTACATAGATGTGCAAATGACATTCTTTGGATTAACTTCAGATGAGATTGTGATGTATAAAATGTGAACAACATTGTTCATGTTGTAAATGTATTTCTCTCTGAAGTTTATTTGATTTTAAGCTGAATATCAAAAATGCTGAGATATACATATAATACTGACATTATATATATATATATATATATAGAAAAAAGTAACGAAAGCATCAAATACACAAGAAACAGACTTAACATCAGTTCAGACCACAATGACATTTGTTCTCTTTTACTCTTGGTGAGAGAATGTCTTAATGTGGGTGTTGAACCTGTTTATATTGGTTGTGGTCCGAACAGAAGGGTAAACTATTCCACAACTATCCAATAATCCATATTCTAGTCTAGATTAATATCACACAGGCTTCTGTCACTCATTTGATGCTGCTGTAGATCACTGATACATCTTCCACAATCTGAACAGTTGATCGCCTAAACAATCAAAACAAACAGAAGCACAACAATATTACAGCTGATATAACATGTGCTGGTTAAGATGGTGCTGGTTAGTTGGTACTGGTTAAATTGGTGCTGGCTAAACTGGTACTGGTTAAATTGGTGCTGGTTAAGTTGGTACTGGTTAAGACGGTGCTGATTAAGCTGGTGCTGGTTAAGCTGGTACTGGTTAAGTTTTACTGGTTAAGCTGGTACTGGTTAAGTTGGTACTGGTTAAGTTTTACTGGTTAAGCTGGTACTGGTTAAGTTGGTACTGGTTAAGTTTTACTGGTTAAGCTGGTACTGGTTAAGTTGGTACTGGTTAAGTTTTACTGGTTAAGCTGGTACTGGTTAAGTTGGTACTGGTTAAGCTGGTACTGGTTAAGTTGTACTGGTTAAGCTGGTGCTGGATAAGTTGTACTGGTTAAGCTGGTGCTGGAAAAGTTGTACTGGTTAAGCTGGTGCTGGTTAAGCTGTTTTTTCTCACCTCACTGCAGTATCAGGCTGATGAACTTTTATATTATCATATTGACTTTCATTCTCCTCTGCTCTCTTCGTTTCTGTCTTTCTGTGATGTTGGACAGTTGCGTACTGGATCTCCTCAGTATCTCTGGATTCAGGAGTTTGTTCTCTGAATCTTCTGGGTTTCACACTGGCATACGGAGCGTCACCGACTGAATCCGGTTCAGAAAGAGGCTTGTTGATTGTAGAAGAAGAAAAGGACAGAATGAGTTTCAGAAGTGAAATAATCAAACTGCGGATGTAAATATACTAATGGTTGTCATATTGTTCGAAAATAAATCTATATAGAATTATATATAGAATATATTATCAGAAATTTGAATTTCATGTCAATTGTGAATGAATCAATTCATGTCAGAAGTGATTTTGTTCTTCATGCATCACACCACCTGAGGGCGCTGTACATACAGTTGGACAATCATTGGTCTAAAAAAAGGGAAATATAGTTTATGAACGTTTTTACTGGATTGTATTGATAAAGACTAACAATTGAGAACGTTAGTTTCACATCAGTCTGTACAGTTACAGTCTGAAACAAAAAACGACTGATGTTCTGCTTCTGTAAAGTCGTGTGTGGATGATTTACCTCTTTCACTCTGAGATCTTCAGCTTTATCACTCCTTCGTTTCTTTCTGTTAATTACAGACATTAACACAATTTGAATGCTGTTTTTAAAGATTACTAATAAAACAAATGAGACATTTTCTTCTACATCAGACAAAAAGTTAACTTATACAATCACTGCAGTTTATTATTGAACTCACAATATAAATAGTATGATTATGAAGATGATGATGATGAATAATCCTCCAGATGCCGCTGTGATCACAATCACTTTCCTACCAGCACCATGATGAACTGAAAGAGGAAGATCATCATCATTAACTCTCCAAACTGATGAATGATGTGAAGATACAGGAGTGTGTGAATAAAAGCTTCACCTGTGACAGTGACAGCGTCTGATCTCTGAGATCCATGTTGATTGTGAGCCTGACAGTAGAAGCGTCCACTCTGTAGTGCACTGAAACTCTGTCCAGATCCAACAGCTGAGGTTTCATTCTCCTTAAACCAGCTGAAGTTCAGAGCAGGAGGGTTTGAGTCACTGATGCAGTTCAGAGTCACTGAATCTCCCTCCACTATTACACCAGATGGACTGATGGACACTGAGACGTTCCTGGGAGGATCTAACACAGAACAAAAATCATATCTTTAAATCATCTCATTCAAACACAATCTCTGTTATTTTAAAAAGAACAAATAAATCAGTACACAGCAAAATCCCCAGTTAAAGGAACACTCTTCAGTCCCCTTTACACGTACATGGTTATTTAGAAAAACTGAGACATTTCCATTCATTTACGCGCAAACAGAGAATTCGCCTCTGAAAACGATTCTTTCTAAAAACTCCAGCCAGAGTGGAGATTTTGGAAAACTTAGTTTGCACGTTTTAATGAAAACTGAGTTTTAGCCAGCCGACGTCACAGTATGCGACAGAACTTGCGGTTACACTTTATTTTGATAGTCCACTTTAGACATTCTACTAACTATAAGTAACTTTTCAACTACATGTCAACTAACAGTCATTAGAGTATTAGTAGACTGTCAGCTTAATATCTGCTAACTTATTTTCAATAAAACATCAACATCTAAATATCTGTTAATTCTCAATAATAACGTTAGTGAAACTTCTGTGAGTCAGTCTGGTTAGTAATAAGTGAAGCTGGTAATGCTGTTTGTGGAGTTGTTTAATCCTCCTCTGCTGAGATCTTCACAGATTTAATGTCTTCTTTTCTCCTCAGTGGATTTCATCTAAGACTGTGTCTGAAGTCAGTTGTAGTTCTTTTGTTTCTATTTTTTTTTTCTGTACTTGTTGAATCTGCACTCACACATGACATTGAGCTGAACCTCAGGAGAGATGTGTGTGTGTCCGTCTACAGCACAGCTATATCTGCCTGAATCCTCTCTTCTGACTGGGTTGAGGATGAGTTTGTTTCTGTCTCCTCTCCCAGTTAATATCTTCTGTGAGTTTCTGTACCAGATGAATGTTGCTCTGTCAGTCAGAGCGCAGCTGCTTTTACATGTCAGACGGACTGAATCTCCCTCTGTCACTCTCTCAGGAGACTCCACCTGAAGATCTGAACACAACACACACATTATATCTAGTGCTGCTGGCATACACTGATTATTATTCAACATAATGCACAGAAGAAGAGATAAACCTCACCAAAGTCACCTGTGACAGTAAGAGTCACTCCTGGTTTACCAATCCATTTTTCTTTATCTTCATCAGTGATGACTCTGAAATAGTACATGTGTGAATCCTTCAGTGTCACATGACTCAGTCTGATGGTGCAGTTCTGCTGTTTATCTCCCAGATACTGAAGTCTATGTCTGTATTCAGGATCCTCAGACAGATCTGGAAACTCTTCCTCTGTCTTTTTATCTTTTGTTTTGGTCCAGAACACTTTCTTGATCGTATATTCAGTAGGGTATGTATAAGTGCATCTCATTATCACTGTTGAGTCCTTTAGTGCACAGATGTGTGAAGGACTGTAACTCACACTCCAACCAGCACTAGAAACCCCTGAAACACAGAATTTATCATGATGAAAATGTTGTTTTATAAATTACAACAGACCATGAAAATAGCCTTAATACGCTGATTCTTGATACATGTGTGTGTCTAAATGTTGTTCATGCAATTGTTTTTAAAATAAAAAATTGGACAATCTGATCTGAATCATGGCAATATTAACAATGAAAAATGTGAGATTATTAACAACCCACTTTTAATCAGGGATGAGATTTGTGAAAATTATATAACCTGATCCTCTTTGTTTTTTGCTTCATTACCAACAAATAATGTGTTTACACAATACAAAAACCTTAAACTAACATGAAAACGTCAGGAGTCAAGAGAACAGCTAATGCAAACACTGATCACCATAACGACAAAACTATTATTTTCAATAAAACATCAACATCTAAGCTCACACGTTACAATTTCCAGTTTAGAGGTAACAGGTAGTTACAGGTAGGATCCATTTGCGACATTAAGTCAAGTCAAGTATATTATAGTGCTTTTCACAATACAGATTGTATCAAAGCAGCTTCACAGTATCAATCAAAACAACATAACAATGTTTGTTTCTTAGTGGAAAAAGCATCCACGTTTGGTAGGGCTGATCAATGGTATTAATGATTGGTTAATTAATTTTAATATCCCCAACTGAGCAAGCCAAAGGCAACAGTGGCAAGGAACCGAAAAACTCCATCAAGTGACCCAATGGAGAAAAAAAAAACCTTGGGAGAACCCAGGCTCAGTCGGGGGCCAGGTCTCCTCTGGCGTTTATGAACTAGAGGCCGGATTTACAGTAACTGTAAGATAAAACATTTATATGAATGCCTGGCTGAAGAGATTCGTCTTTAGTCTAGTTTTAAACTGACTAGCGAGTCTGAGCAACGAACAATATCAGGAAGGCTATTCCAGAGCTTCGGAGCTAAATGTGAAAATGCTTTCCCTCTTTTGGTGGATCTGGATATCTTAGGAATGACCAGAAGCCTCGAATTTAGTGATCTTAAAGAGCGCGATGGATTGTAGGGCGATAGAAGATCCGTTAAATAGACTGGAGCTAAACCATTTAGGGCTTTATAGGTCAGTAGCAATACCTTGTAATTAATATGGAACTTTATAGGTAACCAATGAAGTGATGATAAAATCGGTGTTATATGATCATATTTTCTTGATCTAGTAAGAACTCTGGCAGCTGCATTTTGGACTAACTGTAGCTTGTTTATTGAGGATGCTAATAAAGCATTACAGTAATCTAGTCTCGAGGTCATGAATGCATGAACTAACTTTTCAGCATCAGAGACTGATAGCATATTACGTAGCTTAGCAATGTTTCTAAGGTGGAAAAAGGCTGTTTTTGTAACATATGAAAAATTATTTTCAAAAGACAGGTTGCAGTCTAACATTACTATAGATATAATAGTAATATTGAGTGATATTGTATATGGTCTAAAGAAAGTATAAAATACAGATGTTTTCTTTATTTGACTTTCAGGTTTTACCAGTTATGATCAGACTTGAATTGTAACTGCATGTATGCATATGATGCTGAAATTATGCTTTTTAATTCAAAGGTCCCAGGGGCTTCGTATAATTCAGAGCTTCTGACGTCTGACAGAAATAAAGTCAGTCTGGGGTGTTTTTCTCATACAACGATGTAACTCGCTGCTGCACTACCAGAGTACGAAGCATCATTGAAGAAATCAACTAGCTGGTTACAGATCGAATTTTGTTTGAGATCGAATTAATACTAGATTTTTTGCTATAAATTACAGACAGGACATCTGAGGACTATTTCTCATATTCCTCAGTTATTTTGCTTTATTTTCTAGATTCAATCATAGGCTCGTTCTTACATACTAGAGCACGTTCTCTTGAAAATCTCTTAGATTGACTAGAAAATTACACTGGTATATAAATAAATAAAAAAGTATAAATTCCATGAAAAACATAATGCGTATAGAGTCGCATGTCATGAGATCGAGGTTGTATAATGTATTCTCTTGAAAGTTATTTATTGTCAAATGTGTGTAAACTCCTCAGGTATTTCACCATTCAATGTGTTTCTCCATCTTATGCTGCAGTAACACAGGGTTTGTGACGGGAATATATTAAAGGTGGGGTATGTGATCTGGAAAACGATCGGCAGATTTTGAAAATACACAACTCAAATGGTCCTACTTTCTTTTCTCCAACGCTGGCCCTGATTCGCGCGAGGGGGAGGGGGGTATCGTACGACCGTTTGATTGACAAACTTACTGTCCAATGATTAGGTGGTCTTGGAAATGATTGGCTGGAGTTTTTCGAGTCCTGCCCGTTCCACAGATGATTAAATTGCTTAATTTTCATTTTAGTGCTTCTAACTCAGTGGCTGTAAGTGGGTTAGGAATAGGATTTCAAGTGATTTTGAAAAAATGGCCAAAAAAGAGAATCACATACTCCTCCTTTAATGTAACAACACAATTGTTAGATTCAAAAGACATCCGTGAATCTGTCCAATTAAAAAATTTAAACTGATTTTTATATTGCTGGATCTGCAGTAACACAGGGTTTGTGATGTGAATATATTAGTGGAACAACTTTATTGTTGGAGTATAAACATCTCCATAAATCAGGCTTTTTCATGATGGAAACAGGCAACCATCATCACCTGATCTCATTTCAAATGAATGTAACAACACAATTCTTGGAATCAAAAGACATCAGTGAATCAGACTATTTAATGATGATTACAAAACCATCAACAGGAAACCATCATCAGCTGATCTCATTTCAGTTTAGCTTTCTCTGCTGCTGCAAGTGTTTGACACACACACTGTCATAGCAGTCAAAACAGAAAATATATATTAAGATAAGAGTTAAGATCCCAACTAATGGAAACACTAATCACTGTTATGGTGACTTCAAATGAAAGCGTTAAACCTCTGTTAATTTTCAATAAAACTTCTGTAGACGTGTGACAGAAATAAAGTCAGTCTGGTTAGTAATAAGTGAAGCTGGTAATGCTGTTTCTTCACAGATTTAATGTCTTCTTTTCTCTTCAGTGGATTTCATCTAAGACTGTGTCTGAAGTCAGTTGTAGTTCTTGTGTTTCTGCTCGTCTCTTTCTCTGTTCTCTTCAGAGGTGTAAAGTCCAGGTTCAGAAAGTAAAAGTTGTTCCAATCACCTGGAATTAATAATTAGCAGTTTTACAGCCAGGAGAGAGAAATCAACCCTATTTGTTTCAACAGCAAGAGGTGTCAAAGCTTCCGTTTGCGTATGGCCATCTGCTGGAAGCTACACAGCAAAATCCCCAGAGTTAAATTAACTCTGAATCAGAGAACATTTGGTCCCACTCTGCAGAGAGTTAAAATAACTCTGAATCAGAGTTAAAGTTAATGAGATACTTAATTTTCATTTTTGGGTGAACTAACCCTTTAAGTAATTAATTACTCACCCCCATGCTGTACCAACCCCGTAAGACCTTCGTTCATCTTTGGAACACAAATGAAGATATTTTTGATTAAATCTGAGAGGTGGATCACTGCTACATAGGCTGCCTAAGGGAATGAAACTTGACGGCCCAGACGCATGCGCGAGAACTGAACAAGAAGTAGTAGAAGAAGAACGTCCTCTTCTCAGTTCTCGCACATGCGTCGTGGAAATCTCTTGAACTCTCGTCTCAGGCCAACAAGGAAGAAAAGGAATAGTCGAATAAAGTCGTTATTTTTGTTTGTTTTTCCGCACAAAAAGTAGTCTCGTCGCTTGATAAACTTATAGTTGAGCCACTGTAGTCACATGGAATATTTAAACATTTTCTTTAATGACTTTCTGGGCCGTCAAGTTTCATTCCCTTAGGCAGCCTATGTAGCAGTGATCCACCTCTCAGATTTAATCAAAAATATCTTCATTTGTGTTCCGAAGATGAACGAAGGTCTTACGGGGTTGGTACAGCATGGGGGTGAGTAATTAATTACTTAATTTTCATTTTTGGGTGAACTAACCCTTTAAAGGGATAGTTCACCTCTGGAAAGATGAATGTGTATTTACAATGGGTCATTTATGTAGAAGAAATGTGAAATTATTTTTGAATTTGGAGCTTTCTACACTGAGAAACGCCAGAAAATTTATTTTTGGCTTATGTGGATGAAAGACAACAACTCCCAGAATGCACTTGCTTCGCTGCCCTAGGAGGCCTATGAGTCTCCGTGATGAGTCTGCCCAGAGATCGCCTAAAATGTCTGAGATTCGTTTTTTGCATTAAACAGTCGCCATTCCTCATGTTTACTGTGGCGACTGTGACAGGACGAGACTGAGGGCCGCGGGAGAACGGCTCATGTTTACTGTGGAGAGCAGGACGAGACTGAGGGCCGCGGGAGAACGGCTCATGTTTACTGTGGCGAGAAGGACGAGTGAGGGCCGCGGGAGAACGGCTCATGTTTACTGTGGAGAGCAGGACGAGTGAGGGCCGCGGGAGAACGGCTCATGTTTACTGTGGAGAGCAGGACGAGTGAGGGCCGCGGGAGAACGGCTCATGTTTACTGTGGCGAGCAGGACGAGTGAGGGCCGCGGGAGAACGGCTCATGTTTACTGTGGAGAGCAGGACGAGTGAGGGCCGCGGGAGAACGGCTCATGTTTACTGTGGAGAGCAGGACGAGTGAGGGCCGCGGGAGAACGGCTCATGTTTACTGTGGCGAGCAGGACGAGTGAGGGCCGCGGGAGAACGGCTCATGTTTACTGTGGAGAGCAGGACGAGTGAGGGCCGCGGGAGAACGGCTCATGTTTACTGTGGCGAGCAGGACGAGTGAGGGCCGCGGGAGAACGGCTCATGTTTACTGTGGAGAGCAGGACGAGTGAGGGCCGCGGGAGAACGGCTCATGTTTACTGTGGAGAGCAGGACGAGTGAGGGCCGCGGGAGAACGGCTCATGTTTACTGTGGCGAGCAGGACGAGTGAGGGCCGCGGGAGAACGGCTCATGTTTACTGTGGAGAGCAGGACGAGTGAGGGCCGCGGGAGAACGGCTCATGTTTACTGTGGAGAGCAGGACGAGTGAGGGCCGCGGGAGAACGGCTCATGTTTACTGTGGAGAGCAGGACGTGTGAGGGCCGCGGGAGAACGGCTCATGTTTACTGTGGAGAGCAGGACGAGTGAGGGCCGTGGGAGAACGGCTCATGTTTACTGTGGAGAGCAGGACGAGTGAGGGCCGCGGGAGAACGGCTCATGTTTACTGTGGAGATCAGGACGAGTGAGGGCCGCGGGAGAACGGCTCATGTTTACTGTGGAGAGCAGGACGAGTGAGGGCCGCGGGAGAACGGCTCATGTTTACTGTGGCGAGAAGGACGAGTGAGGGCCGCGGGAGAACGGCTCATGTTTACTGTGGCGAGCAGGACGAGTGAGGGCCGCGGGAGAACGGCTCATGTTTACTGTGGAGAGCAGGACGAGTGAGGGCCGTAGGAGAACGGCTCATGTTTACTGTGGCGAGCAGGACGAGTGAGGGCCGCGGGAGAACGGCTCATGTTTACTGTGGAGAGCAGGACGAGTGAGGGCCGCAGGAGAACGGCTCATTTTTACTGTGGCGAGCAGGACGTGTGAGGGCCGCGGGAGAACGGCTCATGTTTACTGTGGCGAGCAGGACGAGTGAGGGCCGCGGGAGAACGGCTCATGTTTATTGTGGAGAGCAGGACGAGTGAGGGCCGCAGGAGAACGGCTCATGTTTATTGTGGAGAGCAGGACGAGTGAGGGCCGTGGGAGAACGGCTCATGTTTACTGTGGCGAGCAGGACGAGTGAGGGCCGCGGGAGAATGGCTCATGTTTACTGTTGCGAGCAGGACGAGTGAGGGCCGCGGGAGAACGGCTCATGTTTACTGTGGCGAGCAGGACGAGTGAGGGCCGCAGGAGAACGGCTCATTTTTACTGTGGCGAGCAGGACGAGTGAGGGCCGCGGTAGAACGGCTCATGTTTACTGTGGTGAGCAGGACGAGTGAGGGCCGCGGGAGAACGGCGCGAGGTCGGTGGCGTGATTACTGATGAACGACACCTGTGAGACGCACCGGTGTCGTATCTCTCACAGAGGAGCGGGAATTTTCTTAGCAATGTTAAAACGCACATCAACCGATCACTTGTTTAGCGTTCATGTAAACACTAAATTCAGTTAGATTGAAACAAAAGATGTGCATGTAAACAATGAATGGCGACTGCAGAAA
Source organism: Semotilus atromaculatus (assembly GCA_031834385.1). Classification (NCBI taxonomy): domain Eukaryota; kingdom Metazoa; phylum Chordata; class Actinopteri; order Cypriniformes; family Leuciscidae; genus Semotilus; species Semotilus atromaculatus. Next base: position 2,151,399 of record JAULUF010000047.1, on the reverse strand, counting down.
GCAAAAGCTGAATCTCCACCGTAACCCCTTTCTCCTCCTACTCAGCTTTCTCCCGCTACTCGGCTCTCTCCCGCTACTCGGCTCTCTCCCGCTACTCGGCTCTCTCCCGCTACTCGGCTCTCTCCCGCTACTCGGCTCTCTCCCGCTACTCGGCTCTCTCCCGCTACTCGGCTCTCTTCCACTACTCTGCTCTCTCCTACTACTCTGCTCTCTCCTACTACTCATCTTTCTCCTGCTACTCAGGTTTCTCCACAGAACAAGAGCCTGCTAGCTTAGCTTCCAAAAAAAGATGGCTGACACTGTGTATATTCTGTGAGTGAGATCTCACCCTCTATGGGCGGGTTGAGAACATGCAGGACAGCCACTACTACTGGCTGTAGTCTTTAGCCTCTGGCCAAAAAAATCCTCTGATGGCGCAAAATTACGATTTTTGCATCATCTGAGGATTTTTTTCCAGACAAAAAATACAAAAATCTCTCGTCTCAGGGGGATATGAGGGTGGAAAGCACGGTAATTTGAAAATACTACAGGTTTTCTACTAATACAAATGCTAAATCCTGAAGTATCCCTTTAAGTGATTAATTAAGTGATGATTGGGCATTAATGATGAACACCTGCTGTCTACAAGCATAATCACTGAAGGAAAGAGAAACAACAAGAACAGAAAAAAAGAAACACAATAAATACAACTGACTTCCAGCCACAGCTTAACGCCTGTTTCACACATATTACTCCGTGTGCAGTGCGTATGCGGTGCGTGTTGCGGTGCATATACGGTACAGCAGCAGCATGCGCTATAGAGCTTTCACATATGCTGCGTTTGCGGTGCGCAACTGATCCGCGGCTGTAGGCTACCACCAGGGCTGGACTGGGACGAAAAATCGGCCCGGGTATTTTGGCCCAGACCGGCCCACTACATAAGATCATAAACACAACTGATCTTTGCACGTCCTTGAATATGTATATCACCTCCTATTCCTTAAAACCACTAATGCCATAATGAGTGAGTAGGAATGAGTGAGATTTAACAGATGAAATAACTACTATTTGTAAAATACAATTGAAGTAGGCTACACTACTACACAGTGATGAATCCTAAAACAAGCTACAGTATAAGTTGCATTGGCATAGCAATACCAGTGTTTCATACAGTATTTTTGGTAAATCTGTGGTGGGTGTACCTTGATCCGTATAGGGGGGTTCGGGGGCATGCTCCCCCGAAAGAAAATGTTGTGCTTTTTAATGTTAAATTCAGGCATCTGGTGCACTTTTAGAGTTCAAAATGAAGAGCTCCAACCCATATTCAGTGTGCAAATTGAACAAAGAAAAACTCAAACCTCTTTTAGTTATGATATGGTGTCTGTCTGCATTACACTACCACATAATAATAGTTATAATATTAATCCCATGACAGTAATATACATCAATTGTAAAACAAATGCACTGAAAAATAAAATAAACTTTCATAATTAGTTTCGTACTAATTTCTATACTTATAGAGAAACACGTGATCTTTTATTTTGACAGAAACTGCATCAAACTTTTATTTTGGCAGAAAACATGGTTTCCAAACGCGTCTCATTACAATTCTAGTAAAATGCCATGCAGATGTGGAAATAATGTAATGGGTTCTACACTCATAGCCTATAGGTGTTAAAGTAGCCTAGTTCTGCTCACCACAGTCCTCTACACTCACTCATCTCTGCTGGTCCTCCTCACTCCTCATCAGACACTTGAAGGGCCTGATTCTTTTTTCACGCTATTTCCCTGCACTTTTCTTGCGTTTCTTCTCCATCGCTCTGACGATTTAAACAGATACTGCCGGCTCGCTCAGAGCCTAGAGGGTGAGGTGTTTCAAGATGTGATTGGACCAGCCCAGTGTCAATCAAAAAAATAACCAATGGGCCGCTGAACTACGCGTTTCATGGGCCGGTCTAAGAGAAAAAACAAAACCTACTGACTTTTTCTGTCCAATGCATTACACCGGTACAAAGATCCCAGCGCCGCCAATTAATCAAAACTAAACGAATGGGCCGCCGATGTACGAGTTTTATGGGCCGGTCAGATAAAAAAAAAATATATATAAAAAATATATATATATAAAAAAAATTTATATATATATATATATATATATATATATATATAAAAAATTATATATATATATATATATATATATATATATATTTTTCTTTTAGTTTAGTTTGAGATGTATCGGCCCAAATAGCACGTCGGCCCACCGGGCAAATGCCCGGTATGCCCGATGGCCAGTCCAGCCCTGGCTACCACAAACACAAACAAGCATATTTACTCACTATTTGTATTTCAAATCCAGAAGTTATCAGAAACTTTTATTTAAAAAAAAGTTTTGTCACCAGTGCAATTCTCTTTGTAGGCTACACATAGGTTACACACTTTAATAGACGTATTCTCGTTTAAGAATATAGATATAGAAGAATAGATATAATCTATTTCTTATATATAGATTATATATTAAGTTGCTCAAGCAAGGTAACATATTGAACCATTATGTACTTATATTAAAATCACAAACATTTTAAATTAAAACTTAAAATTGACAAAAACAGCAGACTCATACCTTTTCTTTTGCATAATTTAAATCTGTATAAATCTTGCATCTCAAAGAACTTTTTTTTCCACCTCCACGAATGAGAAGAGTGACGTTTATTATGTCGCCTTGTTGAAGTAAATTGTAGTATTCCTTGTTTAACCCCGGTCTTAAAGTAAAAAGATGACTATGCAAAATAGTAGTATTTAATTAAAAGCATTTATGGTAAAATTACTATACATTTTATTTAATTAAATGCATTTATGATGAAATTACTAAATTTTCATGTCAATTTGTGTTCATTTTGACCACGAACTATGCGCTGCCACTTTAATTCAGCGCGTGCAGCACAGCAGAAATAGACTCTGCGTAAACTCTGCGTTTTCTTCGCACCGCACTCGGTCGGACCCGTTTCGGATCCATTCGCATGCGGTCTGCGAATCTCCATAGGAAATGAATGACTTCCGGTCGTTTCGGAGCCGTATCGGAGCTGATTTCAACTGCCAGTGTGAAGGCGGCGTAACCTTAACATGGGTACGGGAAAAAATACGCACCGCATACGCACTGCAAACGGAGTATGTGTGAATTGGGCGTTATATGAAATCAAATGAAGACAAAAGACATACAATTTCTCAAGTTCTCAGTAAAGGGAGGTTAAACATGTCCACAAACAGCATTACCAGCTTCACTTATTACTAACCTGATTGATTTGTGTTACGTCTACAAAAGGTCTAATTGAGAATTAACAGTTTAAAGTTTAGATGTTGACGATTTATTGAAAATGTTTGATCACCATTAAGGTGATGAGTGTTTCCTTTAGTTGGGCAGTTTGACTCTGAGCTTTTTGCGCGATTTTGAGGTTTTCATGACAGTTTTTACCAAAACATGTAATTTGATATAAAGAAAGCCAAAAACAAAGATGATCAGGTGATATAGTTTCCAACAACAAAAGATAGAATAATGCACTTTCATCACTGCCCAAAAGTGGTTATTTGATGTTAATACATTATATTCACTAACAATACTCTCTTGCCACAGATCGGACATTCTGTATTTTGAATCTGACATTTGGATTTTGCTGTGTGCTGCGAAAGTTCAGTATTGAGAAAAAAGATCAAAAATGTCAGATTTTTTTTTAAATGTCAACAAAAAATGATTGCGAAATGACGCCGTTTCCATTAACCCCTTACTAATCGGCCCCAATTTTGGCAAGTGATGCATACATGACATACCCAAAATAAAAAGGTTGCTGCTCATAAGTCATTTTGAATAGACACATAACCAACATATATCTAGAAAGCCAACAATTGAGAGTTTACATTTCAAGACTCAAAATTAACCAGACTGTTATTAATATTGAGATATATAAGCTCAAACATAAAAACAAAAACAACAAATATTAAGAACATATTTATTAAATGTTTAAAAATATTATGTGAATTTAGGATAGCAACTTGTAACCACAACTAAAGTGTAGCCACAATTGTGGTCATACTTAATTTAAAATCTGAGGGTGATGTCTCTAAAATTATGCATTTTATGAAGTCTATTGTGAGACCATGTCAGGGGAGACTTTGGAGAAGTTTGAGAGTAGGCTAATAAGATTCTTATCGAATATGTTATGCAACTAAAACGTCATTTTTTCCTTTCCCGATAAGTCATTCCAAACATCATGGTGACAGACGTTGGTAGGTTTATGTATATCCCAGCCACTGCACTGGCCATTATTATTATTAATGGAAGGAGATGTGAATCCAGTATTCCTGTAATTCTTTTGTCTTTTATGAGTTAAAGAACTCTGTCTTGTATTCTGTCCAAACACACTGCGTCATCTATGTCAGGTGACTGTAAATGTCTGTTTGCATTGCAGTGTTGCGAAATATGTCTTTTTCTAATTGCCTGAAAAACCTCCACATGAGAGCGTAAAAACTTTTTTGCGATAAATGGGAGTTTTTAGGAAATTGACGTGTTTCCATTGGGCGTATTTTTAATACGCAAACGTGACTACTGTCTGTGGTCTCCCACAGTTTTAAAATCGGTTTATATTGTGTCCCAGGCCTTACGCAGATATTAGATGACATGACACCACCTCCGAGATCTTCAGATGACGCCAACTCTGAATCAATACACACTACTGCCAAATCTCCCATATTGTAATCATTGCTTTAACATACTCATTGTTTTTGCATAAATTAATGCATGGGTTTGTTAACTGCATGATTTTCATTATCTTAGACCTGTACATTTCTTAAAAATTTAACATTACTTTGACATAGTCACCTCTGTTAACAGATTACTCTAAGCTGTAATGTAGACATGTGCATTTTCTGTAAAGCTGCTTTAAAACAAAGAGTATTATGAAAAGCTCTTTACAAATAGAAGAAATGAAATGAATAAAAACTAGGGAAACCTAACATACATTATGGGGTTTCTTTCTACTTGAAACCAGCGCCTTATTATACTGTATATATTATAAGCAAATCTTCTCAGAGTCGTTTGACTGAGGGATAAAAAAAAAATTATCTCAGTGTGAATTACTTCATCAGCTTTGATGGAGGATGATGCAGAAATAAACAGAGTTCGTGTGTAATCATAGCAAAGGAATAGTCATACTGCGCTATCAAATAATAAAACAAATAATCACTGATGATTTAAAAACTCAGTGATATTAAAAAATATTTTATGGCTTTTAGTTCATGTCTATCAGCTCTGAGATCTTCTGCTAACAAAGTCCTATGAAACATAAAACTCAACAATATTGTCTTCTGAGAAAATAGCCAAAAATAATCATGATCTGGCGATACACTGATGTTTGTCCAATCAAATGCTCTGATGAGTGAGAAAGTCCCTCCCCTAAACCACCAGACACTGACTAGCAAGTAGCAAATTACCAATTCATATTCATGACTGTGATGTAATTGAAAACTACTGGATATTTATAAAATAGACAAGCCCCTTGACATGCCTCACCCAAACTTCCTGTTTCAAAAGAAAATAGATCAACATACCACAGAAAACTGCTCATTAATCATAAAAAAAACTTCACTATAAACATCAGAATAAAAGGAAAAATCGAGCAGCAACTAGTTGCTTTAGCGCTTTAGAAGTTGAAATGTATAAGAGAGACTCACCGTGAATCATGAGCAGAAAGATCAGAAGAAGAAGAGGAGCCATTCTGACCCACATCAGCATAAAATATATCTATAATACAGCATTAAACATCACTAATATGCTCATAAACAGTGTATGTTCATCACCCTAAACAGCTCTTAGTGTTAATAAGATCTTTGCACATCTGAAGATTATTAATGCACAACATCAATGTGTGTAAATGAACTGATCATTAGATGTGCAGAAGATATTTCTCATGTCAAGGACTGATAAGAATGTAAAATGTGTACCTTGAAATGCAATGCAAGTCGCTTTGGATAAAAGTGTCTGCAAAATTCATAAATGTAAATGTCAGGAATCATGTGTTATATGAGGTTCATCTATATAAATAATGACCAGTTTTCTTTTTAATATGTGTGTTTGTCTTTCATTTAAATATGAGTGTTGCTCAACAGATCAACAGGAACCAAATGACTGACTGTTTTAACACAAGCACTTTTAGCTCTACAGTGAAAGACTTTAAAGTGTGAATTGTGGTTAACACTGTTTTTACACACGGCTGCAGAATGCAGGGATGATGTATTTTTGTAGGCATTTTAGCACTTCTGGGTGCATCATCCTGAAGTCAATGGGTTTCTTAAATGCGTTTTTGCTTAAATGCTTGAAAACGGCTCATGTTTACTGTGGCGAGCAGGACGAGTGAGGGCCGCGGGAGAACGGCTCATGTTTACTGTGGAGAGCAGGACGAGTGAGGGCCGCAGGAGAACGGCTCATGTTTACTGTGGCGAGCAGGACGAGTGAGGGCCGCGGGAGAACGGCTCATGTTTACTGTGGAGAGCAGGACGAGTGAGGGCCGCGGGAGAACGGCTCATGTTTACTGTGGCGAGCAGGACGAGTGAGGGCCGCGGGAGAACGGCTCATGTTTACTGTGGCGAGCAGGACGAGTGAGGGCCATAGGAGAACGGCTCATGTTTACTGTGGAGAGCAGGACGAGTGAGGGCCATAGGAGAACGGCTCATGTTTACTGTGGAGAGCAGGACGAGTGAGGGCCGCGGGAGAACAGCTCATGTTTACTGTGGTGAGCAGGACGAGTGAGGGCCGCGGGAGAACGGCTCATGTTTACTGTGGAGAGCAGGACGAGTGAGGGCCGCGGGAGAACGGCTCATGTTTACTGAGGCGAGCAGGACGAGTGAGGGCCGCGGGAGAACAGCTCATGTTTACTGTGGCGAGCAGGACGAGTGAGGGCCGCGGGAGAACGGCTCATGTTTACTGTGGCGAGCAGGACGAGTGAGGGCCGCGGGAGAACGGCTCATGTTTACTGAGGCGAGCAGGACGAGTGAGGGCCGCGGGAGAACAGCTCATGTTTACTGTGGCGAGCAGGACGAGTGAGGGCCGCGGGAGAACGGCTCATGTTTACTGAGGCGAGCAGGACGAGTGAGGGCCGTGGGAGAACGGCTCATGTTTACTGTGGAGAGCAGGACGAGTGAGGGCCGCGGGAGAACGGCTCATGTTTACTGTGGCGAGCAGGACGAGCGAGGGCCGCGGGAGAACGGCTCATGTTTACTGTGGCGAGCAGGACGAGTGAGGGCCACGGGAGAACGGCTCATGTTTACTGTGGAGAGCAGGACGAGTGAGGGCCGCGGGAGAACGGCTCATGTTTACTGTGGCGAGCAGGACGAGTGAGGGCCGCGGGAGAACAGCTCATGTTTACTGTGGAGAGCAGGACTTACCTGCTGTGAGTTTGTTTGCTTCGTGGCTGTCTAAGCCTCGTATTAGCTTCGTATTTTCTTTCTGTTTTGAACCATCACTTACCTCAATTACAACTCGGACTGTTGAGCAGACGCGTCTCAAGCCGATTGTGACCCAACACCAGTCCGGTTACACCTGTGCGTCATGGCTGAGCGAGTCTTCTTTACACTCACTTACAAACGAACATTTTCTCGTCTATCGTGCGTCTACATTACATCCGTACCACTAAAATGACAGATTATATCCAAGACTTCAGTCATAAATTAGTATTGATATTAATAGCATCACTGGTAGCATCGTTGCTAACTTACTGTCCATCTGTTAAAATGGCAAATATATCCGATGTATGTTATCTACCTTTTGGTGCAGATGAGAACAAATTTGACCTGCTCGCGGTGCAATCTGAGCTGGAAGCTGTAGAAAAACAGATCAGTGACCTTTTAGAGAGACAAGCTGAGCTGAGAGACCGGTGTTTAGCTCTTGAAACATCACGGGCCGATGCACACGAATCAGCGATTAACGTTAGTAACCCGCGGACCCTGACCTCGTCTACTCTGTGCGTTTCTTAGCATTGGCCCCGAGCGCCCAGATCATGATCAGCCATGGTTTCATTCACTCTGGCTCCGAAACGGAACGCGATGCTGTGATCATCTGTGATTCCACCGTCCGACACGTCCATGCTACGTTAGGTAAAAGTAAGGTGCACAGTCATTGCTTTCCTGGTGCTCGTGTTCTTGATATCGCTGCGCGGGTACATGAGATCTTGAACGGTGACAAGCGCGTCGGAGCTGTCGTGCTGCACGCGGGAGTTAACGACATTAGGCTGCGGCAGATGGAGGTTTTGAAGAAAGAATTCAGGAGCCTGATCGAGACGGTACGCAGCACATCGCCTGAAACACCGATCATTGTGTCTGGACCGCTTCCCACGTACCGACAATGGCATGAAAAGTTCAGTAGATTATTCGCGCTAAATGAATGGTTAATGTCATGGTGCAATGAGCAGAAACTGCTCTTTGTAAATAATTGGGATCTGTTTTGGGAGCGACCGAGGCTCTTCCGCGCTGATGGCTTACACCCAAGTAGAATCGAAGCAGATCTTCTGTCGGATAACATCTCCAAGATGTTAAACACCGTTTGACTAGTAACCAAAAATCCAAATCACAGTCTCTGCTGCACCTTAGAAACTGTGTCTATTCCTCGTTTACTGAGATCAAATAATAAATCTACTGGGGGATCTAGAAAAAAATCGAATTGTTATTAAAACAGAAAATCTCGCTATTAGTGAACAAAAACAATTTATAAAGCTAGGTCTTCTAAACATTTGATCACTCACACCTAAGGCAGTTATTGTAAATGAAACAGTCACAGATAATAACATTGATGTATTTTGCCTTACTGAAACCTGGCTTAAACCAAATGATTATTTTGGTCTAAATGAGTCTACTCCGCCAGGATACTGTTATAAGCATGAGCCCCGTCTGATTGGTCGTGGCGGCGGTGTTGCAACAATCTACAGAGATATCCTTAATGTTACTCAGAAAACAGGTGACAAGTTTAATTCGTTTGAAGTACTTTTGCTAAATGTTACACTCTCAGATGTAAGAAAAAAAAATCCCTATTATCTCTAGCCTTGGCTACCGTATATAGACCTCCAGGGCCTTACGCCGATTTCCTAAAAGAGTTTGCAGACTTTCTCTCAGATCTATTGGTCAACGTTGATAAAGCATTAATTGTTGGAGATTTTAACATACACGTACAGTAGATAATTCAAATGATGCGTTAGGGGCTGCGTTTACAGATTTACTAAACTCCTTTGGGGTCAAGCAAAACGTCACCGGACCAAGTCATCGTCGTAATCATACACTTGATTTAATTATATCATATGGAACCGATCCAACCGATATAGATATCATTCCACGAAGTGATGATGTCACTGACCATTACATGGTAACTTGCATATTACGTACTGCTGTAATATGTCATGCTGCGCCACGTTATCGACCAGGAAGAACAATCCTTCCATCCACCATAGATAATTTTACAAACAGCTTATCTGATCTGTCTCAGCTGCTGCCTGAACCCAAACAAACAGATGAACTAGATGAACTATCTAGCACTATGAACCATTCTCTCTAGAACATTGGATATTGTTGCACCCATTAGATTAAAAAAGGTCAGAGAGAAAAGTATATCACATGGTACAACAATACTACGTATGTTTTAAAGAGAGAAACCCGTAATTTAGAGCGTAAATGAAAAAAAAACTAATTTAGAGGTCTTTAGAATCGAGTGGAAAGACAGTATGTCATGTTATAAAAAGGCCCTAAAAGTGGCCAGGGCTGAGTACCTCAGCAAATTAATAGAAAACAACCAAAACAATCCAAGGTTTTTATTTAACACCATGGCTAGACTAACAAATAAACAGACGTCGTCTGAACAAAATACCTCGTTACAGTTTAGTAGTAATGATTTCATGAACTTCTTCACCCGAGAAAATTGAAAGCATCAGAAACACAATTGTAAATGTTCAATCTTTGCCCGCGCCTTATAATTCAGCCTCAATTATCACCCCGCAAGAACAATTACAATGCTTTACAACTATAGAACGAAAAGAGTTTTAAAACAAAACAACAACATGTTAATTAGATCCAATACCAACTAACTACTGAAAGAAGTGTTACCTATAGTGGAAGAGCCTCTTTTAATCTTTAGGTCATGTTCCAAGAACGTTCAAGCTGGCAGTGATAAAACCTCTTATTAAGAAACCACAATTAGATCCAAATAACCTAGCATTATTAAGAAACCACAATTAGATCCAAATAACCTAGCAAATTACAGACCCATTTCAAATCTTCCATTTATGTCTAAAATACTAGAAAAAGTTGTGTCCGCTCAACTCGGCTCTTTCTTGCAAGAAAATGACATCTATGAAAAGTTTCAGTCAGGATTCAGGCCACATCATAGCACTGAAACTGCGCTAGTTAGAATCACAAATTATTTACTTTTAGCTTCGGACCAAGGCTGTATCTCAATACTAGTTTTACTTGATCTTAGTGCTGCGTTCGATACTATAGATCACACAATACTCTTAGATCGACTACAAAATTATACTGGTGTTCAAGGACAAGCATTAAGCTGGTTCAGGTCATACTTATCTGACCGCTACCATTTTATCTATTTAAATGGAGAAAAATCTATCATAACTTCGGCAAACTATGGAGTGCCGCAGGGATCTGTGTTAGGCCCTCTATTATTCTCAATATATATGCTGCCACTTGGTAATATTATAAGGAAACATGGAATTAGTTTCCATTGTTACGCCGATGACACTCAAATATATATTCCATCACGGCCAGATGAATACGCTAAATTATCCAAGTTGACAGATTGTGTTAAAGATATAAAATATTGGATGACGCGTAATTTTCTTTTATTAAATCCAGACAAGACAGAGGTACTACTTATTGATTCTAAAAACCATCCACAAAACCTCTCACAACACTACTTTAACATAGTAGGATGCCCTGTTACTTTATCCTCTACAGTAAAAGACCTGGGTGTTGTATTAGACTGCAACCTGTGTTTTGAAAATCATTTTTCATATGTTACAAAAACAGCCTTTTTCCACCTTAGAAACATTGCTAAGCTACGTAATATGCTATCAGTCTCTGATGCAGAAAATTTAGTTCATGCATTCATGACCTCGAGACTACTGTAATGCTTTATTAGCTGGTTGTCCTGCATCTTCAATAAACAAGCTACAGTTAGTCCAAAATGCAGTCGCTAGAGTTCTTACTAGATCAAGAAAATATGATCATATAACACTGATTTTATCATCACTACATTGGTTACCTATTAAGTTCCGTATTAATTACAAGGTATTGCTTCTGACTTATAAAGCTCTAAATGGTTTAGCTCCAGTCTATTTAACGGATCTTCTATCGCCCTATAATCCATCGCGCTCTTTAAGATCACTAAATTCGAGGCTTCTGGTCATTCCTAAGATATCCAGATCCACCAAAAGAGGGAGAGCATTTTCACATTTAGCTCCGAAGCTCTGGAATAGCCTTCCTGATATTGTTCGTTGCTCAGACTCGCTCTCCCAGTTTAAACCTATACTAAAGACACATCTATTCAGCCAGGCATTCATATAAATGTTTTATCTTACAGTTACTGTAAATCCGGCCTCTAGTTCATAAACGCCAGAGGAGAACTGGCCCCCGACTGAGCCTGGGTTCTCCCAAGGTTTTTTTTCTCCATTGGGTCACCTGATGGAGTTTTAGGACACCATTAGGTCACTTGATGGAGTTTTTCGGTTCCTTGCCACTGTTGACTTTGGCTTGCTCAGTTGGGGATATTAAAATTAATTAACCAATCATTAATACCACTGATCAGCCCTACACTCAAAAAAATGATATGTTGGCTTTACTTAACTTTCTTTTGTAAACAGGTTCCACCGGTTCCACATAACTATGTTTCGTTAAACAAACATAATATGTTCATGTAACTTCAACATCATGGAATTTGGTCATTTTAAGCGACCCAATTAAACTCTGAGCTAATGAGTTAATTAAGTGATTAATTGAGTGATGATTGCGCATTATTGAAGACACCTGATGTTAACAAGCAGAATCACTGAAGGAGAAAACCGGAACGTTTAAGTCACCATTATGGAGATAAGTGTGTGTTTTAGTTGGGCTCTTGACCATTAACTCATTAACTTTAGAGTTTGTTTGGCTGCTGTACGTGAGTTATAACAGCCGGATGAACAATGAACAAAGGTGATCTGATGGTGTTGGTTGTGTTTTAACATAATCATTATTTCACAATCATTTGACCTCAATCACTGAACTTATATCAAACCCAATTTCTGAGTTAAGTTTACCTTACGGATTATAGCAGCATTGTCATTGTAGAGCATATTTTTAACATTTTCAATGAAATTCAAATGATCAAATCAATAAATAAAAAAGAAACTCCTTAAAAGATATCTTGAGTAGGCACACACAGACATCAAGAATCAGCCTGTGAATCTCAGCAATGGTGACAAACAGATCATAAGCTCATTATTTATTCATGCAGCAATGCATGATGGGAGCCATGAATGAGTTTTGATTGGTGGCACCCAGAATGCACTGCAACATGCTTTATAATTGTCACCATTGTTGAGATTCACAGGCTGATTCTTGATGTCTGTGTGTGCCTACTCAAGATATTTTTTAAGAAGTTTCTTTTTTATTTATTGATTTGATCATTTGAATTTCCTTGAAAATGTTAAAAATATGCTCTACAATGACAATGCTGCTATAATCCGTAAGGTAAACTTAACTCAGAAATTGGGTTTGATATAAGTTCAGTGATTCAGGTCAAATGATTGTGAAATAATGATTATGTTAAAACACAACCAACACCATCAGATCACCTTTGTTCATTGTTCATCCGGCTGTTATAACTCACGTACAGCAGCCAAACAAACTCTAAAGTTAATGAGTTAAAGGAGAACTCCGGGCAATTTTTAAGTTAATTTTGATCGTTAGACCTTTGTGAGTACTGTCTATAGAAAAAAAAGCGAACCGGATTGGTGTTTGCGACGCGGAGCTGCGACCGCGAATGCCCAGAGCTCCCACTCAGCTATAAAGGCAGCTCTGGGGGCATAACATAAAGAGCGTTTTTGTGCCTCTTAACAGACACAAAATGCAATTAAAATGTCTGTCCAACATGAACAGGGACCTTTCCTGTGAACAAGATGCGTTTAGCAACTTAGCCATGGTTTAAATTCACCTAAATAGTGTTTTAGACGGCAAGCTGTAGTCTCGCGCTGAAGTCTCGCTCCTCCCACCTGGACACTATTGACCTTTCCCGGCTACAACTGAGATCACGGGACTTCAGCGCGAGTCCAGGTGGGAGGAGCGAGACTTCAGCGCGAGACTACAGCTTGCCGTCTAAAACACTATTTAAACCATGGCTAAGTTGCTAAACGCATCTTGTTCACAGGTAAGGTCCCTGTTCATGTTGGACAGACATTTTAATTGCATTTTGTGTCTGTTAAGAGGCACAAAAACGCTCTTTATGTTATGCCCCCAGAGCTGCCTTTATAGCTGAGTGGGAGCTCTGGGCATTCGCGGTCGCAGCTCCGCGTAGCAAGCACCAATCCGGTTCGTTTTTTTTTCTATAGACAGTACTCATAAAGATATAACGATCAAGATTAACTTAAAAATTGCCCGGAGTTCCCCTTTAAGGGTCAAGAGCCCAACTAAAACACACACTGATCTCCATAATGGTGACTTAAACATTCCGGTTTTCTCCTTCAGTGATTCTGCTTGTTAACATCAGGTGTCTTCAATAATGCTCAATCATCACTCAATTATTCACTTAATTAACTCATTAGCTCAGAGTTTAATTGGGTCGCTTAAAATGACCAAATTCCATGATGTTGAAGTTACATGAACATATTATGTTTGTTTAACGAAACATAGTTATGTGGAACCGGTGGAACCTGTTTACAAAGAAAAGTTAAGTAAAGCCAACATATCATTTTTTTGAGTGTACCAAACGTGGATGCTTTTTCCACTAAGAAACGATTAACGATTGCAATTGTTTTGATTGATACTGTGAAGCTGCTTTGATACAATCTGTATTGTGAAAATTCAATTCAATGCCACTTGGTAATATTATAAGAAAACATGGAATTAATTTTCACTGTTATGCTGATGACACTCAATTATATATTTCATCACGGCCAGATGAAACCACTAACTTATCTAACTTGACAGAATGTCTTAAAGATATAAAATACTGGATGACGTGTAATTTCCTGCTATTAAATTCAGATAAAACAGAGGTATTACTTATTGGTCCAAAAAACTACCCACAAAATCCCTTACAATACAACTTTAATTTAGAAGGATGCCCTGTTACTTTATCCACTACAGTAAAAGACCTGGGTGTCATACTTGACCGCAACTTGACTTTCGAAAATCATATTTCATATGTTACAAGAACAGCCTTTTTCCACCTTAGAAACATTGCTAAGCTACGTAACATGCTATCCGTTTCTGATGCAGAAAAGTTAGTACATGCATTCATGACCTCGAGACTAGACTACTGTAATGCTTTATTAGCTGGTTGTCCTGTATCCTCAATAAACAAGCTACAGTTAGTCCAAAATGCAGCCGCTAGAGTTCTTACTAGATCAAGAAAATATGATCATATAACACCAATTTTATCATCTCTACATTGGTTACCTATTAAGTTCCGTATCAATTACAAGGTATTGCTACTGACCTATAAAGCCCTAAATGGTTTAGCTCCAGTCTATTTAACGGACCTTCTATCGCCCTACAATCCGTCGCGCTCTTTAAGATCACTAAATTCGAGGCTTCTGGTCATTCCTAGGATATCCAGATCCACCAAAGGAGGGAGGGCGTTCTCACATTTAGCTCCTAAACTCTGGAATAGCCTTCCTGATATTGTTCGAGGCTCAGACTCGCTGTCCCAGTTTAAAACCAGATTAAAGACGCATCTCTTTAACCAAGCATTCACATAATGCTTACCTTTTATACTACTGCCGAATCAGATCGAATGCATTAATATTATGAACATCAGCTACGCTAATTATTTTTCATCTGCCTTTCTGCTGTTATCTCGGGACGCAAGTCCCGAGGTAAATAGCGTTCGTCAGCTCCAGTTTGTATCCAGCCTCTCACGGAGACTTCAGATGCCCCAACACCTGTGATGAGACGACTAAACACCTGTGATGAGACGACTCAACGCCTGTGAAGAGACGACTAAACACCTGTGATGAGACGACAAAACACCTGTGATGAGACGACTAAACGCCTGTGGAGAGACGACTCGACGCCTGTGAAGAGACGACTCAACGCCGGCGATATGTTATGCCCTAAATTAATACATGATGAACTAACTGTATTTTATATGTACATTTTTAATGCACTTTCTGTAAAGCTGCTTTGAAACAATGTGTATTGTGAAAAGCGCTATACAAATAAATTTGAATTGAATTGAATTGAATTATACTGTATATATTACAAGCAAATCTTCTCAGAGTCGTTTGACTGAGGGATAAAAATAAAAATGATCTCAATGTGAATTACTTCATCAGCTTTGATGGAGGATGATGCAGAAATAAACAGAGTTTGTGTGAAATCATAGAAAAGGAATAGTCATGCTGCACTATCAAATAATAAATTTAAAAAATCACTGATGATTTAAAAACTCAGTGATATAAAAAAAAAAAAACTGTTATGGCTTTTAGTTCATGTCTATCATGTCTATTTTTTTTTTGTCCTCGAGAGGAAATTTGTTTCCACCATAGATGCGTACATAATACAAAAACATAGCATATTAAGAACATGGACATACACTCACCGGCCACTTTATTAGGTACCCCATGCTAGTAACGGGTTGGACCCCCTTTTGCCTTCAGAACTGCCTCAATTCTTCGTGGCATAGATTCAACAAGGTGCTGGAAGCATTCCTCAGGGAGTTTGGTCCATATTGACATGATGGCATCACACAGTTGCCGCAGATTTGTCGGCTGCACATCCATGATGCGAATCTCCCGTTCCACCACATCCCAAAGATGCTCTATTGGATTGAGATCTGGTGACTGTGGAGGCCATTTGAGTACAGCAAACTCATTGTCATGTTCAAGAAACCAGTCTGAGATGATTCCAGCTTTATGACATGGCGCATTATCCTGCTGAAAGTAGCCATCAGAAGTTGGGTACATTGTGGTCATAAAGGGATGGACATGGTCAGCAACAATACTCAGGTAGGCTGTGGCGTTGCAACGATGCTCAATTGGTACCAAGGGGCCCAAAGAGTGCCAAGAAAATATTCCCCACACCATGACACCACCACCACCAGCCTGAACCGTTGATACAAGGCAGGATGGATCCATGCTTTCATGTTGTAGACGCCAAATTCTGACCCTACCATCCGAATGTCGCAGCAGAAATCGAGACTCATCAGACCAGGCAACGTTTTTCCAATCTTCTATTGTCCAATTTCGATGAGCTTGTGCAAATTGTAGCCTCAGTTTCCTGTTCTTAGCTGAAAGGAGTGGCACCCGGTGTGGTCTTCTGCTGCTGTAGCCCATCTGCCTCAAAGTTCGACGTACTGTGCGTTCAGAGATGCTCTTCTGCCCACCTCGGTTGTAACGGGTGGTTATTTGAGTCACTGTTGCCCTTCTATCAGCTCGAACCAGTCTGGCCATTCTCCTCTGACCTCTGGCATCAACAAGGCATTTCCGCCCACAGAACTGCCGCTCACTGGATGTTTTTTCTTTTTCGGACCATTCTCTGTAAACCCTAGAGATGGTTGTGCGTGAAAATCCCAGTAGATTAGCAGTTTCTGAAATACTCAGACCAGCCCTTCTGGCACCAACAATCATGCCACGTTCAAAGTCACTTAAATCACCTTTCTTCCCCATACTGATGCTCGGTTTGAACTGCAGGAGATTGTCTTGACAATGTCTACATGCCTAAATGCACTGAGTTGCCGCCATGTGATTGGCTGCTTAGAAATTAAGTGTTAACGAGCAGTTGGACAGGTGTACCTAATAAAGTGGCCGGTGAGTGTATAAACACACAATAACAACAAAAAATAAATAAATAAAATAAAACACAACAAGAGAGCATACCTGACGTATCAATGGCCAATTTCCTATGTGTTTACAGCTCGTATAGATACAGGAACACAACTCTTACTAAACTTGGCCTTCCTACACATCGGTAACCTATACCTACAGCCAGAAGGCAGAAGGATAAAATATTTATGAAGTGGGTGTTTTGATTAATTTAAGATTTTTTGTGCCCTTTGTAAAGTGAATGTCGAGACACTATCCGATAGGTTGGGGGTAGGTATACCAATAATTTTACTTGCTAAATTAGTTATCTTTAAGAATTTGTTCTTGTTGGTAACTGTAAGCATATGAAAAAAAAAAAACATATGGCCCCATAAGTAAGGACTGGCTCAATAATTCTGCAATAATATCCGCTCTGAGATCTTCTGCTAACAAAGTCCTATGACACATATAGCCTATTGTCTTCTGAGAAAATGAGCCAAAAATAATCATGATCTGGCGATACACTGATGTTTGTCCAATCAAATGCTCTGATGAGTGAGAAAGTCCCTCCCCTAAACCACCAGACACTGACTAGCAAGAAGCAAATTACCAATTCATGTTTAAGGCATTGGCATGCCTCACCCAAACGCCATGCTTCAAAAGGAAATACATCATTATACCTTATAAAACTGCCCATTAAACACTCATTATGCGGTCTTTGAAAATAAAAAATAAAATAAAAAGTAATGTAACATTAACTCACCGTGAATCATGAGCAGAAAGATCAGAGGAAGAGGAGGAGCCATTCTGACCGACATCAGCATAAAATATATCTATAATACAGCATTAAACATCACTAATATGCTCATAAACAGTGTATGTTCATCACCCTAAACAGTTCTTAGTGCTAGTAAGATCTTTGCACATCTGAAGATTATTAATGCACAACATCAATGTGTGTAAATGAACTGATCATTCGATGAACAGAAAATATTTCTCATGTCAAGAACTGATAAGAATGTAAAATGTGTACCTTGAAATGCAATGCAAGTCGCTTTGGATAAAACTGTCTGCAAAATGCATAAATGTAAATGTCAGGAATCATGTGTTATATGAGGTTCATCTATATAAATAATCATCAGTTTTCCTTTAAATATGTTTGTCTTACCGTGCTGTTGCTCATCAGATCAACAGGAACCAAATGACTGACTGTTTTAACACAAGCACTTTTAGCTCTACAGTGAAGGACTTTAAAGTGTGATGTGTGGTTAACACTGTTTTTACACACGGCTGCAGAATACAGGGATAACGTATTTTTGTAGGCATTTTAGCACTTCTGGGTGCATCGTCCTGAAGTCAAAGGGTTTCTTAAATGGGTTTTTGGTTAAATGCTTGAAAAATTTAATTTTCACCCTCTTGTGATTTTTTTACAATCGGTTACGTGTCTTGAAAAAGGCGATTGCTTACAAGTGGGTAAATGGGACCACAGAGGTTTTCTGGGACATTAAACTGTCATGGTTCAGGGTGGATCATGGAATTTCCCCTGTTTTCTGTGTTTGTCCTGACTTGTTCTGCAGCTCATGACCTGGGCAATAGCAGCGCGGTGTGCAAATCACGAGCTGATTGCCGCGATCAACACCTGTCACTTATATTCTCTGCTGTGTCTGAAGCTCTGAGACTGGCGAGAGCATCTTCCAAATCCTCAGTACTCATCCTGCTGGATCTGCATGCTGCTTTTCACACAGTTAACCATCAGATCCTCCTGTCAACACTCATGAAGATGGGCATCTCAGGAACTTCACTCCAGTGGTTCAAGTCAAACCTCTTCGGGGTGTCTTGAGGGGTGAGGAGTCAAAGTCACAACATCTTGCTACTGGGGTGCCTCAGGGCTCAGTGCTTGGACCACTTCTCCTCTCCATCTACATGTCATTACTGCAATAAAATGCTTTTCTCACTCAGTATTTTTGTCTTGTTTCCAGTCCAAAAATAAACCAATTCTTAAATCAAGATGACATTTACTAAAGTAGTAAAATGCCATACGATATTATGACTTGTTTTCTGGGGAAATAAAAATAAATAAATATATATATTAAGATTTTTTGCTTAAAACATTGTCTGGGGTAAGAAAATAATCATGTTTCTGTTTGAATTTAGATTATTTTTCTTACCCCATTGGCAGATAATTTGGCAGCTTAAATTTTATTAACCCATAAATAGATAGTTTTCTAATAAACTTTGGTCACTCTGCATTTGAGTCTTCACATTGATTCAGCAGAGGAGACAGACCTCGTTTACACTGTCAGTGAAACGTGACCTAATTCCGATTTTTTTGATCATATGTGACACAGATCGGATGTGCTCCATGATAGTGTAAACAGGAAAAAAAAACATGCATTTGGATATTTCGAGATCAGTTTAAGGCCTCGTTCATATGTGGAAATAAATCAGTTATAAATCAGATATGTGCCAACGTGACTGTCATGTAAACAGGCAGATCAGAGGCATTAGGCCACGTCTCCACGATTTAATGACGAGAGCAACACCGACGCACATCTGCAAAGGGATGGAGCTCAGGCTCAGATGGAGCTCAGGCTCGTCAGGGCTGTAGTGGAGCTCAGGCTCGTCAGGGCTGTTGTGGAGCTCAGGCTCGTCAGGGCTGTAGTGGAGCTCAGGCTCGTCTGGGCTGTAGTGGAGCTCAGGCTCGTCAGGGCTGTTGTGAAGCTCAGGCTCGTCAGGGCTGTAGTGGAGCTCAGGCTCGTCAGGGCTGTAGTGGAGCTCAGGCTCGGCCATCTTGGGTGAAATGGAGGGCCTGGAACCCTTGGAGAGGGATGTAGAGGGTTCTGGATCGAGGTGAACTGCGGTGCCTACATGCTCCCGGATAGGGACAGAAGGATGATTTTGATAGTCTTCTGCTATATCAACAAAGAAATCTGAGCCATGTAAATCAAGGATTAATAAAGTCCGGTATATACCTATAGCAACCACCAGGAGTGAGGAATCGGAACAAGTAATCATCATCCAGTCCCATCCGGAAGCAGGCATTAATCACAGAATTACCCCAGATCACCAGATGGGAAACATTCAGGAACTCCTCAACATACCTCTCCAAAGAACGACCATTCTGCTGAATAGTGAGGAGCCTGTCCTCAGCCATCATGTTCTTAATTTTTGGGTCGGTTATTCTGTCACGTATCTGGGTTGTCTGAAGCACACGACGAAGGACTAGGAGATAAACAAGGAATTTAATAGAACACTAGGGAGTAACACACACGTAACCACAACTAATAACCAACCCTGAACACTGACATAAGAGGAATTAAATACACAGAGGAATGAAGAGGACAACAGCTGAAGACAGTGAGTGGTGCTGGAAGGTGTGGGTAATGGTGAAGGATGTGCAGGTGCGGGCCAGGGAGGATGCTGGGACATGTAGTGCAGATGCTGACTGTGACACTGCATTCATTATTTCGATTATTTGTGTGTGTGTTCTTTGCTGCTAACTTTTAACAATAAGTGGTTTCATTTCACTCTTGCCTTTAACAAGAAAAAAAACTTTCAGTCCCACTCAAAAACTCCCTGCACACTCAAAATACTGTGTTTGTGTATTGGACGTTCACCCACATATAATCAGCTTAAAAAGCCAACAGGAGGAATCTGTGACCCACTCAAATAAACTCAAACACACTTAAACAGGGCAAACTGGACCTTTATATTGATGATGCCGGAACAGCAGAAAATGCCTGAATCTGATGTGTCTGTTCCTCTCTGATCACTTCAGTCTGATAAACCTGTTCTCTGCTGCCCCTGCTGGACTGGAGCAAATACAGACATAGTGCAATAAAGCAGAAATACAAGAATGAAATAAAAACAAAAATACAGTTTACTATAATAATAATAATGGTTGTTAATCATTTTATTCAAAGTGAAATACAACTCAAAGCAGTTTCACAGACACTCCATATCAGAATAATAGTCATGAACACATCAGAGGTTTGGTGTCCCAGATCACCCTCATTCACATCGAGAGAAACTAGATGTTCTGAGTTTATTACAGCAATGAGAAAATAATGACAATTTAAAAATTTCCCTTCTAACAAATTTAAATGAAGATCAGATGGCAGTTTTTTAAAAGACAGAAATACAATCAGAAATACAATCTATCAGATTCACTCAAAAAAATGATATGTTGGCTTTACTTAACTTTTCTTTGTAAACAGGTTCCACCGGTTCCACATAACTATGTTTCGTTAAACAAACATAATATGTTCATGTAACTTCAACATCATGGAATTTGGTCATTTTAAGCGACCCAATTAAACTCTGAGCTAATGAGTTAATTAAGTGAATAATTGAGTGATGATTGAGCATTATTGAAGACACCTGATGTTAACAAGCAGAATCACTGAAGGAGAAAACCGGAATGTTTAAGTCACCATTATGGAGATAAGTGTGTGTTTTAGTTGGGCTCTTGACCATTAACTCATTAACTTTAGAGTTTGTTTGGCTGCTGATACATCTAGATGTCATTCTCACTCTAAAACTCTCTGTAAGCTTATACTACTGTATGATTGAACATACATTTTCAACCTCATATAGTCAAAGCATTGTGGAGTTTTCCCTGTGATCAGGTTAGTGATACAATGTCCAACAAGAGGAATCTGTGATCACCTAAACTGACTGTCGCTGTGTACAGGAACAGAGAGGATGATGGGAGATTATGGGATGAGGACTTCCTGTTATTAAACACACATGGGTGACAACAGGATTACCCCATTTGGTTACACTTTATTTCGATAGCCACTTTAGACGTTCTACTAATTATTAACTTTTCAACTACATGTCAACTAACTCTCATTAGAGTATTAGTATATTACAGTAGACTGTCAGTAGACTGTTAGATTGTGGTTAGGGTTCGGGTTAGGAGAATAAATTGACTTGTAGTCGTCAAGTTACTTATAGTCAGTTGAATGTCTGTTGGGGGACCAACAAAATAAAGTGTTAGCAGATATTAAGCTGACAGTCTACTAATACTCGAATGACTGTTAGTTGACATGTAGATGAAAAGTTACTTATAGTTAGTAGAATGTCTAAAGTGGACTATCGAAATAAAGTGTTACCTTACATTTTCCTTTTTCTCAGTATGTCACTGATCTGCCATTTTCACTATATAGTATAAATAAATTGTTTAGCTTATATAATACACAAAGGTTTAACTTCACTTCCTGTCTCCTGAGACGCCTTCATCTGATCGATTTTTGAAGGAGCATAGATGTATCCATCGGTGTCTTTGATATCCCACAATACTGTGCTTTCCATTCAGTGACAGTTGAGCTAAAATATAAAGATGGCGTCTGTAAGGGTGCTTTCACACTAGCACTTTTGGTGCGCACCCGGGATCGAATGACGTCAGAGTTCGGTTCGTTTGGATGATGTGAACGCTGTCTTCCGAACTCGGGTGTGCACCCGCGAACCGTACTCGAGTCCGATTAAAAAGGTGGTCTGGGGTACGGTTCATGTGAACTCGGGGACGGTTCGCTGCTGATATGAACGTAATCGAACCAAACCTCGGAAGTGAACCGCTATTGATGATTTTTTCAAACTATTCGGTACTTCGGTACCAAGTCGGTACTAAAAAAAATTAAACGTCACAGTACCAAGTTCCTGTGGTACCGAGTACCTGGTCAAACCCGGTTCTGGATGCGCATGCACAAAGAGCGTGAAATTGCGTCCTCTTCATGAAAGCGCTGAGACGTGGCGACCGGCGGCGCTGCTGATGTGGTTGTTGATAAGAAAGGAGGAAACAGCCATGTCTGGACATATTTGCGGCTGATTTCTCCGTTCTAAATGATCCCTTACATATTCTGCTTGTCTCTGTGTGAATGAATGGCGCAGATGCGCGGTTTCATTTATCGTTACCACACACACACACACACACGCACGCACACACACACCAGGCCCGGAGTCAAGGGGGGGCTTTGGGGGGACTTAGCCCCCCCTATGATGATCTCAAGCCCCCCTAGCGGTGATCTGAATGATTATGTGACTGAGCGTTCGTGCAGGGTTTTTCTAAACACTTATGAATAAGATAACAATAAACGAGAACCGTCTGAACTGTTCTCATCTTTACCCTTTTGTACACTGCACACGTCTGCAGCGCGTTACGGCTCCGACAAGATTTTATTCCGTCCTCCACGCGGTGCCAACTCACACCAGGAGCATTTCAGAAGCAAACCCAGCAGGCACAGTACGTCAATATGACGTCAGGAAGACGTTGGACTCCAACTAATCCAACGTCGGTCAGACGTCATATTTTGGTTGAAAATGAAAATCAGGTTGACGTCTAAACCCAACGTTTGTTTGACGTCAAGCTCCAACGTCAGACAGATGTTGAATTTTGGTTGGAATAAGCACCGCAAAAAAATGTGACATGTATGGCAGCACATTAAATCTGTGAAGATCTCAGCAGAGGAGGAGTGAACAACTCAAACAGCATTACCAGCTTCACTTATTACTAACCAGATTTACTTTCTTCATTTCCGGTTTAATGAAATCAATAGTTGTATTTTAAAGTCACCATTATAGTGGTTAGTGTTTACTTTAGTTGGACTCTTGGCCCCTCACTCTTTAGTTTAAATTTTCTCGGGTGGCTGTAATTATGTGTTTTTATAAAGCACATTTACTGTGGCAAAAAAACCTAGAGAAAGTTAGATCAGGTGATGTAGGTTATTTATTGATGATGAAGTCATCATATAATTGCCTGAAAGTTTTGCTTATTGGTTACTTGTGTTTTTAATGTTGTTTTATAATAGTACCCACTTTATTTTACAATATGAGAGCAATGCTATATCAAATAATATAAAAGATTGTAAAAACATTTAATGCATCTAGCTCTTGCCCCTATATTATTACTTAGACATCAAGAATCAGTGTATGACTCTCAACAATGGTGACAATAAATTAAATGCTGCATGCTGGGTTCCACCAATCAAAACTCACCCATATCTCCCAGCATGCACTGCGGCATTAATAAATTATGCAGCTGGAATTTTTGTAGCTTGTTTTATGCTCAGAGTTGATCTGATTATCTGGATATTTTGTTTGTCACCATTGTTGAGATTCATATGCTGTTTCTTGATGTCTGTGTGCGTCTAAGTAATGCCATAGATTTAAGGTTTTTGTGCATTAAGTAGTATTTAAAAAAGTATATTTATTTGATAAACAACACTGCTAGATATGCTATAGAATCAAATGATTTCTATTACAAGTAAAGCATTATTAAAACCACAAGTCTTATGTAACCTAAGCATTAGACAATGAATAAGATCAGGGATCCAGGGGATTACATGATGATATCATCTGATTTCATGGCTTTTTTAACTATAATCATTGTGCTTTGTAAACACACAATTATAGCAGCCAGTTAGAATTATATAATTAGGAGTTAAGGGTCAAGAGCACAACTAAAACAAACACTAACCACCATCATGGTGACTTTAAAATACAAAATATGATTTAATTCAAACGGAAATTAAATAAAGTAAATCTGGTTAGTTTTAAGTTGAGCTGGTAATAAGTGTACGGCCATGGATTTCACCTTTTTGTTTGGTTTATTCCAACCAAAATTCTAAGACTGCCCAATGTTGGAGCTTGACGTCAAACAAACGTTGGAGTTAGACGTCAACCCAATTTTCATTTTCAACCAAAATCCAACGTCTGACCGACGTTGTAGTCTAAATCCTGTGCCTGCTG
Source organism: Semotilus atromaculatus (assembly GCA_031834385.1). Classification (NCBI taxonomy): domain Eukaryota; kingdom Metazoa; phylum Chordata; class Actinopteri; order Cypriniformes; family Leuciscidae; genus Semotilus; species Semotilus atromaculatus. The sequence continues at coordinate 2,126,635 of JAULUF010000047.1, read as the reverse complement.
GGAAGCAACTGGATGCGCGAGACCATGTGATTTGCCTGTCCGATGTGTTTTTTCTTGATTTTGGGGTTTCTACCTTACAGTCTATGGTTTCTACCAAGGATATATTGGTGTGCAAATTGGGAGTCCTTACAGGGTGTTTATTTAAAAATTGACAGTGTTTTTTTAACTTTTACTTTGTATTTACGGTGCGGCTTGGACGCGGCGTCCGTCGAACATAGACTTAGCACCTATCTTTAGTGAAGCGGTGCAGAGAGCCACTTCTGGGATGCTTCTGAAACACCGCGTCAAGGTTGGTGTAAACAGAAGCGTTGCCTAGAGTGGGCGTGATGAGCTCCAGTAACTTAGCCGTGTCGCAGCCGTATAGTGCACCGCAGACTAGTGTTAACTAGTTTAACACTAAATAATTCAAATTTTTTTTCAATATGGGGCACAAGAGAAACCAGCAGGTTTAACTGAAATAAATTGACAGAAATAATTATATTAGGCTACTGTACAATAGATTAAGCTACGTCTCTATTCATTAAAAAATACTACTACTACTACTAATAATAATGTGTGCATAGAAGGTTGCTTATTTTTAACTTGATTTTTTTTATAAGCAATATTTCTCAACACCATCAATATTTTACGAGAACTGTAAAATTTTAATGGTATCGGTACCGACTACTGGAATTTTGATACCGTGACATCCCAGGAGTCATGAGCGAGGAGACACGGGTGTATCCTATGCTTGAAGTGTTTTATCGACTAAACGTGATGCCAGTTTAAATTCTCCTCCCCCTTTACATCAGTCACAATCATTTTAATTTATACTTTACCTTTACCTAAACCACACATCTGGCATATTTCAACAGGGTATCTTGCTTTATTATTATGATTAATTTCTTAAATAACCAAACGTTAACAACATAAGGGCAGATCCTTTGAGCGCTGCTGATGATGCTGTGGAGTGAGTGACGCTCCAGTGATCCAGTATTCCAATGTATAAATTAGTTTTCATTAGATTCCTCGTTCTCCTTTTCTTTCCTTGCAGCCTTCCCTCGTATCCTACAGGGGTGGAGCTGAGACATGAGGAAAGGAAACGAGGATGCACAAATAAGAAATTAGAAGCACCAATGCCGTTTTCAGATGCAGCCGATGTGTCTGTTCCTCTCTGATCACTTCAGTCTGATGAACCTGCTCTCTGCTGGACTGGAGCAAATACAGACATAGTACAATAAAGCAGAAATACAAGAACGAAATAAAAACAAAAATACAGTTTACTATAATAATAAAAATGGTTGTTAATCATTTTATTCAAAGTGAAAGCAATACAACTCAAAAGCAGTTTCACAGACACTCCATATCAGAATAATAGTCATGAACACATCAGAGGTTTGGTGTCCCAGATCACCCTCATTCACATCGAGAGAAACTGGATGTTTGAGTTTATTATAGCAATGAGAAAATAATGACAATTTTACATTTCCCTTCTAACAAATTCATATGAAGATCATATGGCAGTTTTTTAAAAGACAGAAACCTCAATCAGAAATTATACACAGCAAAATCCCCAGTGTTAAATGAACACTCTCGGTGTACATATAGGTCCAAGTGCAGGGTGTTAAAAATGAACACTGAAGCAGTGTTGAAGTTAATGAGATAATTAAGTGATTAATTAAGTGATGATTGGCCATTAGTGGTGACACCTGATGTTAATAAGAAGAATTATTGAAGGAAAGAGAGAAACACAAGAACTACTGACCTCGAGCCATTACACATTATTGCACTTATTATTACCAGTGTGACTTTATTTCTGTCATCCATCTACAGAAGTTATTGAGATTCAACAGAAGTTTAGACGGCAATGTTTTATGGATTTTTAGTTTCAAGCGACCATTATAGTGATCAGTGTTTGCTTTAGTTGGGCTCTTGACCCTTTTCATTTGTATTGTTAGTTTTTCTCCAGCTACTTCAACATTGTGTTTATGAAGCACATTTGTTACTGTAAGAGAAAACCTGCTAACAATATGTGGTGATGATGATAACATTATCATAATGCAGTGTCCTGATTCACTGATGTCATTCAGAGTCTAAATCTTTGACTACGTGCTTGGTGCATTTTAGTGTTGGTGATTGTAGCCCTGAGATTCTACAATTAGAGATTAAACAGCAATATGAACAATTTTGACAATTCTGTGAGTGCAGAAGCTCTTGTGTTTAGACACACAGACATCTAGAATCAGCGTATGAATCTCAACAATGGTGACAAATAGTGACAAACAGATCAACTCTGAACATCACAAAACAAGCTATTAAAGTCATAACAAAACAATAGCAAAATAAAAGCAAACAGGAAAAAACAATGAAAATTGCAGGACAATTAAGCTGCATAATTTATTCATGCTGCAATGCATGATGGGAGCCATGGATGCATTTTGATTGGTGGCTCCCATCATGCACTGCAACATGAAGCATTTGTGTGATTGTCACCATTGTTGAGATTCATATGTAGATTATTGATATCTGTGTGTGATTTTAAACCTTCAGATAATGAAAGCACTGCTGGAATTAGATGCTGTGAAGAATATTAATAAAACATTAACATAATCAGTTTATAATGCTGGTTGAGTGAATATGGACATTATAGGATTGAAATTTCATAATTTAAAGATAACCATCATGAGTTGGACTGTGTTTCCCAATAGCATTTTCAGCCTAATATATCTCAGAATGATTTCAAAGAAGCGTTTGTCAAAAGGCTTACAATGCATTCGGGACAGACAGCCCATGTCATGGTTTCTCTTGCAGTAACACATGTGCTATATAAACACAGAGATGGAGCAGGCAGAGAAAATCTAATGTCAATTAGGAAAGGGTCAAGAGCCCAACTAAAGCGAACACTGATCACCATAATGGTGACATGAAACGAAACATTCCATAAAACATTACCATCTAAACTTTTGTTAAATATAAATAAGAATGTGTGTATATGTATGACAGAAATAAAGTCACACTGGTAAATAATAAGTGCAATAATGTGTAATGGCTCGAGGTCAGTAGTTCTTGTGTTTTTCTTTCCTTCAATTATTCTTCTTATTAACATCAGGTGTCACCACTAATGGCCAATCATCACTTAATTATCTCATTAACTTCAACACTGCTTCAGTGTTCATTTTTAACACCCTGCACTTGGACCTATATGTACACCGAGAGTGTTCATATGTACACTGAGGATTTTGCTGTGTACATTCACAATAAGAATGATTCATAGATCGTCAATCATAGAAAAAGCACAACAAGACTGGATGAAACTTATTTCTCACAAATACATTTCTTCTCAAAAAAGCACGGCGCATCATTCCAGTTCTTCACAGGGCCTCTTCCAGGATTCAGTTCAATACAGTCCTCATTTCCATAGTTATCTGGCTGACCTATGCGCCAAAACCTGAATAAAGTGTCAGATTTTCAGTTATTCAGGACCCCAGATGTTCAATGAAAGTTTTTATCCATTCAGCAAAAAACAAATGAGGAGCTTAACAAGCTATTTATCATAAAAGAGCCAACAATATTCACAGCATCAGCCCAGCTAACAGGGAACGATCTCATAACTTTGGCTAACGTTCTGGCAAAAGTTCTCTCAAAGTCATAAACAAACATTCTTCTATTAATGTTAATAGAGTGTTAACACAAATGTTCCCACACACTTGTACTTAATCCATTAATTAATTGTTTTAATTGTTAATTAAATGTATGTAAATATAAATGTAATCAGATTTTTTTTTAGTGTATAAATGTTATGTTATTGTATTAATTTTCACATATTTTTTTTTTTATTATAATAGATGTATATATGTCATGCTATATATATATACAAATAATAAATGCTATGTCATGTTTTAATGCAATAAAATGAAACCAAACAAATCTGAATCATTCATCTTATGCCTATGTTAAGGGTTTCACACTGGGACATCACCCTTCACATCCAGAGGGCCTTGGTAGTTGGACATTAGGCAACAAGTTGCCCATAGCTGATTGACGGACCCTGAAAGGGTCAAAGGAATGGTTGTGTCCCAGATATGATATTCCTTCACTCTTCTGATGGCTCTCTCCACCAGGATTCTTAGTCGGGCGATGTTCTGGGTTTTTTCTGTGTCCTCTTTGCTGAACCTGGTACCTCTTTTGAAGGGGGGATTATGAGGGTTGCTCCAACATCAGACAGCATCTGGTCAATGACAAAGCCTTTATCAGCCATGCATGCATCTCCAGGCTCAAACAGGCTGAGGATCCCTGACTGGCGTGTAATTTCTCGATCTGATATTGAACCTGTGAAAAGCTTTGAGATAAAGGTGATAACACCACATGGGGCAATGCCAATTAGACCTTTGAAAGTATTGGTGTTCTTGTAGGAGGAGAATGTTTCAGACTGGAGGGTAAGTGATGATGGTGCCTCACATCTGATTTCTGTGCAGTCCAGAATAACACGCACGTTCGGGCAGTACTGTGCAAACTTTGGTGGCATTGTTGCTTGCACCTGTTCCCTTGTCATCCAGATTGGCACTGACCCCAAAACAATGAATAGATAGTTGGCCCATGTAATTATTATTCTACTCACCGTAGTGAGACTAATGCCAAATATGTCGGCAATCACCTTCTCCTTCATACCAACGGCAACTCGACAGCAGTAAAGAAACAGTTCATCCACAAATGCCAGCCTCCGGTTCGGGCTCGGTTTCTCCAATGCCATGACATCGCTTGCCCTCTGAGCTCTGCTCCAGTAGACTAGCCTAGATGCAGAGGGGGCAACTGATTCCCAAAACGACCAAAACACCTTCTCTGATTGAAAACGGGTGTAGAACCGGAATTCCTCGTCAGTGGCACAGTATCTGTTGATGTTTAGTGTGCATGACAGGTCACTCAGTTGTCTTTCTAAACTTCTGACCTTAGCCTCCAGTTGCCTGATGGTTTCGGCAGCAGCATCAGCATCTAGTCCACCTGCGGAGTCGCGGGTGTAATTGTGATCACTGGCGGGTTCTTGATCCTCCACGACTGTAGGCTGTTCGTCCGCGTTCTCTATAGCAGAGTCGCTATTCTGAAACTCTTCAACTAACGTTACTTCAAAACGCGCATTAACCCGATCGAAAACTGACTGGCGAAGCACACGAGTCTCCCCCCAGCTGTACCACGAAAATCGGCTTGGTGTAGTACCGGATTTTAGTCTCCTCCGCCCACTTTTCGAGACGTAAATGCTCTCCTCGTCAAAGTGCAAGCTGCACACAAACGTACTACCCCGACTTATATGGAACGAAGGACCTTCGTCCCTCCTTATCAGTCTCACCCAAGCCTTGCGGAGGTGTTCGCCTTTTGGGAAGTCATGGAAGCTAAGGTATGGCTGTCTTTGTTTTGATGTTTAACAACCCGGTACACTGCAATAGCACCGGCGAGAGGAGGCAGCCATAGTTTATCTGGTAACTAAGTAACCACCGGAAGTGCGAGTACACTGCTTGGCGATTTCAAACGTTCCAAACCAGGAAATGCGATAAAGGCCTATAAGTTGAGGAAGCTCAGGAGGAACTATTGTTGTTATATTGTGTAGCGTATCGATGAATCATGTTCCGTCCAGCAGAACACAACTAATGCACATTCTTTCTAAAACCCAAAAGCTTTTAGACTCTGAACTCCTGAATGTAAATTAGGAATCGGGACAATCTAAATTACTGGTTTGGTGCCAACAGGTCTGGGTTTAGACACATTTTATGGGCCCTCAGAGCCTCACCCAAACACCCCACACATTCCCCAGCTCTGAGTCCAAGCTTCAAAGAGATCAGTATCTCCTCACCACTTTCTTTCTGCGGAGAAAGGAGAGAGAAAACTCCTCTACAAAGACCCGCACACACATACACGAACCTTTCATTAATTTCCTTATTTTAAAGACTTTACTGAGATATATTTGATATATTTTATGTTTGTCTGCTTGCCCAAGTCCTGTTGGGGTATCTATGATTGTATCGTAGTAGTAAGTGAAATATAAGTGCTTGTAATTATGCATTGAGATGTAACTTTGCAGTCCTACCCTTTTTAGATGTCTTTCGTGATACATTCAGAATCCCCTGGTCCTGACCAAGCCATATATATATATATATATATATATATACTGTATATGAACATACCGTAAAATGTATGATTATATGTATAGCATTACTCCTGAGAAGAAAATGAACATTTTTAACACCCATCATAAAATATGCAAATGAGCGCCGTGACAGGACAAAGAGAACTTTCCTGCTCAAGGTTTGCTAAATGTCACTGGTCAGGTTGCTCCAAAAGAGGTGTGCACTCCCTCCTTAAAAGATATGGACGCTGGAGCCTCTGTGTCTTTTTGCTTTTTCCCTTTTTCGCCTTTTGCTTTTTCTTTGCTTTTTGTCTTTAGTTTGTTTAGTCTTCAGTTTTTGTCTTCTTCAGTCCTTGTTTTCCGTTTTCGTATTCTCCTGAGTTCACTTCCACGACGAGTGAAACAAACTTAGCCTGAATTATCTGGCAAACTTTACTTTCAACGGACATTGAAACTTCCTGCGACTACGCTCGGTCCAGACGAACCGAGAGAACGCGGACTGGCGTACACACGCCTCCCTTTTCCTCAGCAACACAAGACTGCCATATTCGCAAGTATTTTATTATGCTGTTAAGGATTTGATTTCTTGTTGTCTCTCTAAAAGGTTGACTGTCCAAGTAATTTGCCATTCTGTTATCCATCCGTGATATCTCTCTTGTTCTCTATGTTTTCCCTTTCATGTTATGTTGCTTTATGGTGTTGTATATAAAGTTATTCTGAGTAACCATCACCGATATACGTAGTCTTCCTTTATTAAATGCATTATATTCATTGTTTGACTCTGTCTGTTTGCTCATATCACGAGGTCCCTGAAATGTCAATTTAAGCTACAAGCTTTACAAATTGTTGATACTTTAAATAGTATTTTGTTTATAGAACATGGAAGCTATTTGTCATGGCGAGAGAAATAGCCTTCCTTGAGAATCTATAAGAAGGATAAACTTTTTCTGAGGGTTAATAACGATTGTACGTCGCGGGACGAACAGACTATTCGATAACAAATTAATTCCATTAGGATTTCATCCTGGGAATCGATTGATTCTAGACAAATGGTATATTAATATTTAATTATAATCCATTGTGATCGATTATTGATATATACAATTGTTCTAACCCATCTAACATTTGATTTTACTTTATCTTGGCTTTTTCTGCCATAACAATCATGTTTTACAAACACAGAGATACAGCAGCCAAAGAAAAGCTAAAGTAAGAAGAACTGGGACCAAGAGCCCAACTAAAGCAAACACTGATCACTACACTGGTGACACTTCAAATGACACAAATATCAGCATCTAAACCTCTGTTAATTCTCACTAAGATCTTCTGTAGACGTCTGATAGAAATAGTTAAATCTGTATGTTATGTCTGTGATTAAGTTCAGCACAAGTGTCTGAGACAGAAAGTCTTTCCTTCAGATCTGGTTTCTCTCATGATCCAGAGATGTGTGATTTACAGAAGTGTCTTTTATGTTCATGATTTTTGGACAAACACAAACTGAGTTGCTTTTCAATAACATTGAAATAAACATGAGTTTTAATTTAATGCATCCTGACAGTGTTTATTTGGTTCAGAAACAGTATAAATTGTCTAAATGAGACCATAAATGATGTTGAAAATATGTCCACAATGGCCACATTTGAACTAGTTTAACCTTGTACGAAGGGTCCATGAACGTCTATATCAGATGTCCAGAACACGTCAACAATAAGACGTCATAAAACGTTACATTCTGGCTCCTCAGGGGACGTCTATTCAACATCCGACTTTGTGACAAAGACGTTGAAAAGACGTCTTTTGGACATTAAATTGTTTAGTGGGAATTGTTGCCTGCCTGTGTGTACAACTGATTACAATCCGCTGTGTTTAGTTGTCCATGTAGTCCATGTAGTTGTCCCTTTACGGGTAATTTTAATCTCTGTATGCGATTCACTGATCAGTTATTAAAATTTTATTTGAGCTAAGAATCCGTACAATTGTAATGTTGAACTTTTATTGTTAACAATTATTTTTGTTGGTATAATTATTTAAATAAATGGTTCACATTTACATTGTTGTTTTCCTTATTAGTGTTTTATTCCAAGTGTATGTTAGATAAATAGTTATTGGACGACCAACATTTCATCAGTGGAACTACTAACCTACTGTTACCTTACATGATCATAGACAACAAAATTATGGTCAAGCCTAAATGTTTTTATTCTTATTTTGCAAGTCTAAATTGCATTATAATGTTCAGACTGAACATTCAACATAAATAGAAACGAGGAATAATTCAATAATGATTTCGGCAACAAACTAGATTTTTTTTCTGTGAAATGAATTTCAAACACTGGCGTTACCTAGCATTGTAGACGGAAGACTGCTTTCTCTGAATCTGATAGGCGGATACCTCATCAGCGTTGTTCTGGATTAGTGGGAGTGACTTTCGGAGCTGTGCAATGTGGTGCATTGTGGGAGTTGTGGTTTTCAGTACAAATGCGCCCTAAAGTTACTTTCTGTCTTTACTCAGTCAAGAAGGCTCCGAATTCAAAATTTGTATTACATTTCGACTACATATATTACCCACTTTATATAAAGACAAATGTTCCCACGGGTGAATTGCTCCTTTAATAGAAATTAAGTTGAAAGAATGTTTCAGGAACATCATAACCTTAAAAAAAACGTACCTCTAAAATCCAGAAAACTAAACATTTTACCGTTTCCATAAACAAAACAGAATTGAACGAGGATTTAACAAATGCATCTGAAGTGTTTCTCTGTGAGTGTTTTATCACTTACCCTTGTTTCAGTGTTGAATTATCCACCCATTTCATGATCCCTTCAGTCTCAGAGTCAGTCAAACCAATCCACACTCTCTCCTTGGCTAATGAAGTTATGAAGCTCTGTGTGTGAATAAAAACAGGAGTAAGTGTGATTCCTCTCATTGATTAACAGACACTCACACAAACTCACCCATGGGCGTCACTAGGCCCTATTAGGCCCTAAACTTCTGCCTAGCCCCCTTAAAAGAAGTGTGACTAACTTGGTGATCGCTTCAGTCCCCTTTAAAACATGAAACAGGCAGCAGCAGGCTTCGGCTTCACACTGAGCACACTTCAGAAACAGAGGACAGATTATGTGTGTGTGTGTGTGTTCATCTGAGCCTCATTGGTCTGTCACTGCCCGTCAATGTCAGAATATTTTAGATGACCAATCAAATCAAAGTAGGCAGGCTTTATGTTCAGAGACACTGCAGAGCGTGATTAGTTAGTGTGAGGGTGGATTTCCTGCAGGGGTTCAGGCTGCAAGACTGCCGAATGACTAAAGAAACGTTATCAGCAAGATGGTAGAAAACTACATTTCTTGTCTATTCCACCCACTGCCACTTATACCAACGACGGAAATAAGCGCAGTTACAATAGCTTAATATGTGGGAGAGCGTTGCTATATGAGTGACAATATTGTATTGCAATAGGTAGCACTTCAAAGTCAATACCAAATCAAAACTAGTTAGCACGTTATTTGTAATTGACAAGGTTTAATGACAAAATATGGTTATGGTTACACTTAAAATAGTTACATAATCATTGTATGAGATGATGTTAACTTATATCATTAATTGTACCCAGCATGTATGTAAAATGTTACCTGAGAGATAGAGAGATAGAGAGAGAGAGAGAGAGAGAGAGAGAGAGAGAGAGAGAGAGAGAGAGAGAGAGTCCCAAGAGGGACCCAGAGAATCAGAGCGCCAGAGCATGAGAGAGCGAGAGCAAAAGATTCAATCTTGTTTTATCCTTTCCCTGACCATGTGACTAAAACCCAAATGTGAGACATTCAAACTGACCAATCAGATAATTACACTTCCCCCATTGTTCTAAAGGTGTGACAATTCATTGACCCCCAAAGAACAAACATCTTGGCCTACAGGCCTTGATCACTATCAGACCCTCTGTGTCTTTGGGAACTCCAAATGGTCCTTGTGGTTGAAACAAGAGGTGGAACACAGTAAAGCATATGTCTTTGTTCATTTCAAATATCTTGGATTATTTTCAATCCTACATTAGTGTGAGAAAAGAGGTAGATAAACTACACATTTCATATTTGACAGCTGTTTTAGGTCATAAATGTTAGACTCACAGAAATAATCAGGCAAACTAATAAACTTTTGTCTTTTGTAATTTATAACTGAAAATAGGCCTACACTGTAAAAACAAAAAAATCTTTGAAATGTACGGCAAAAAACCCCCCCAAAAAACGGCAGTTGTGGTTGCCAGTAATTTCCGTAAAAAATATGTTGTCAAACTTTTATATTTTACGGGACTTAAATTTACGGGCAAAAAAAAAAAACACAATGTAAAAAAACTGTGAAATGTACGATAAAAAAACATCAGCTTGGTTGTCAGTATTTTACAGTAACAAAAATGGCAGACATATTTTTTACATCAAACACTCATTGTGGGCTGAGCTCCCCTAACATGAAAATCCTAGATTCGCCCCTCACCTGCTTCTCTTCAGTGTTGATAATGATCAGATCAGCTCCTCGATCTCTGCAGTAATGTCTGCACTCAGACCAGCTCTTCGGCTCACAGGATAGGAAAACACTGTCATTTCCTTTGAATAAACAGGAAATACGTTGTTCATTATTTGTGTTGTAAAGTGCAAATAAATATATAAATTAGGGCTGGGGGAATTCATGCGTTAATCTTTGTGATTCATTTACATTTTTAGTCGATTCCCAGACCTAATATACATACATTTGTACAAACCTTGTGTACATAACTTCTTTAGTTCAGTCTCTAACTCCAGTTTCTTCTGACTCAAAGCTTCAACACTTCCCTGTAACTGGCTTTTCTCAGCACTGAGATCATTGACTCTGGTCTCCAGCTCCAGATTCTTCTGACTCAAAGAGTTGAAGTTGTTCTTCAGTTGGTCTTTTTCAATCATTAGATCAGTGTTCTTGTCCTGTAAGCTGATGATAGTGTGATTGAACTCTTCAACTGTGTTCTTGTAACTCTTTAACAGGTCTCTCTCTGCTGTGACGGTGATGTACAGTGTGATGAAGACCAGCAGAAGAACACAGATGAGCCCGAGACACACTGTCATCCACACCAAACACCTGCTTCCTCCTGACACACAGACACAACACACACACACATCAGTGAATAACCTTCATATTATTAAAAAATATGTTTCAAATCAACCTTTGCAAGTAATCCAGCATTATTTTTAAACAAGCATTAGGGATTTTTAATGTTCTTTTACAATGACAAACATCTGAAATCTATACGGTAAAATATGGAACATTTAATCTGAACGCCTGAAAGGGGCGGAGCGCGTAATGTAAAGCTTCAGCGCCCTGACTGGGCAAAGGAGATTCACCTCGTCCCCGCTGTCGGATGCTGGCAGAGCCGACAGCGAAATGACTTGCGCTCTGAAAGGAGTGCCCATCACTTTAGGTGTCTAGGTTTACATTAGACATTAGGTGCCCATGTCTAGGTTTGAGGATGACTTTAGAGTCATTCGGCCCGAACTCGAGACACGTCGCGCTGACAGACAGCGCGTGCAGGTCCCCCACACGTTTAACTGATGACAGTGCAGTCAGAAAAACGTTTTTTAGTGACAGGTATTTTAACTCCACGGAGTCCAGTGGCTCAAAAGGGAAGACTTTCAGGGCCTCGAGGACCAAGGAAAGATCCCACACAGGAACCGACGGGGGGCGCGGCGGATTCATCCTTCTAGCTCCTCTAAGGAAGCGGATGACCAGCTCATTTTTCCCCGGCGACCGTTCAAATGGCCAGGCACATGCAACGCCCTCAGCGAGCGCAGATGGATCTGAGACCAAGTGAGGAGGCGTTCCAGCAGATTGCAGAGGTTTCTGGACCTGACACCGCCCTGACGGTTTACATAGGACACCACAGACATGTTGTCCGACCGGACTTGAACATGTTGGTCCTGTATGAACGGGAGGAAGCATGTCAGCGCGTTCTCGACCGCTATCATTTCCAGACAGTTTATGTGAAAAAGCTTCTCTTGATCTGACCACTGGCCAAAGGCTGGTCTGCCCTCGAACAGCGTGCCCCAACCAGAGTTGGACGCGTCTGTCGAAACGACCTTTCGATAAGAGATAGCACCCATCATCACTCCTTGCTGATACCAGTCGGCTACTAACCAGGGCTGCAGAGCCGCTATCTGAGTCACTCTGATCTTTTCGCGCCAGAAGCCCAAGCCCGGCGAGACGTGCGAGCATTCAGCCAGCGCTGGAGCGGGCGCATGCGCAGTAGGCCCAGCCGAAGCACTGCTGTGGCTGATGCCATACAGCCCAGCATCCTCTGAAAAGTTTTCAAAGGGAAAATGCTGCCTTCCTGGAATGACGAACACGTCACCAACGTCACCAACACGTATTTGTTCAAATATCTTAGATCTAGGATGGGTCTGAGGGCTCCGTCCTTCTTGGGTATGAGAAAATAACGGCTGTAAAAGCCTGACTCGGTCAGAGAAGGCGGTACCAGCTCTATAGCACCCTTGCACAGCAGCTTCGCTATTTCTACGTGGAGTAGATGTGTTATTTCCGCATTCACTGGTGTCGCGGTCCGTGCTTGAAAGCGGCGGCTCGCTGACAGCCGTGACAGGCTGGATTGTGTGTGACGTCCCGATTGCCATGAATGGGGAGCGTTCTTTTACCACTTTGTAATGTGCGAGCGGCGCCCTGGGCGAATTGTGTATTAGTAAGTGTGAGTGCTTGTGCGCGGGCACGAGACTTACATATAAATGTGACGCCCCGATCGCTTTGGATGGGGAGCGTTTTATGATCGCCCTGAGACGCGCGCCTTGGGCAGAGTGTTTATTAGTAAGCAGGAGCGCTTCTGAGCGGGCACAGGACTTACAGTTATGAGTGACGCACCGATCATTTGTGATGGGTGGCGTTTTGTAATCACTCTTCTCTTAGATGCGCGGGCGGCACTCGTGGAGAGGTATGTGTTAGTAAGCGTGAGCGCTTGAGGGCGGGCACGTGACTTACATTTATAACCTATGAGTCTTTAATGGCCGTGTAACAGAGCGGGCAGTGAGTGGGCACAGATTTGTGGACACATTTTCTACATTCAACACTCGAGCGGCTTTTGCACGCTCTATGAGAGTGGGCTCTGTGAATGACACGGGAAATGTTGTGCTTGTGTGTAGGGGTGAACTCTGGGGGGTGGGCACTCTCTCTACACTTGAAACACCATTGGCGTGAGCCGGATAACCAGACGTTACACTCTTTGTGAAATTTCTCTAGGTTGCTGTGAAAACAGCTGACAGCGACCGCTGGCTGTTTTACATGTGACGTCCCGGTTGCTTTGAACGGGGAACATTTTGTGTAAACATTGTAATGTGCGAGCGGCGCCGGAGGCGGTGTCTCTGTTAGTAAGCGTGAGCGCTCGTGAGCGGGCACGTAACTTACATTCATAGCCCGACCAGTATGTGAGTAGGCGGCTCGCTGACAGCGACCGCTGGCTGTTTTACACGTGACGTCCCGATTGCTTTGAACGGGTAACGATTTGTAAAAACATTGTAATGCGAGCAGCGCCAGAGGCGGTGTGTCTGTTAGTTAACTTTCATTCATAGCCTGACCAATATGAGTACTTGAATGTGGCGGCTCGTTGACAGCGACAGCTGGCTGTTTTTCATGTGACGTCCCGGTTGCTTTGAACGGGGAACGTTTGTGAAAACTTTATAATGTGCGAGCAGCGCCAGAGGCGATGCGTCCGTTAGTAAACGTGAGCACTCGTGAGCGGGCACGTAACTTACATTCATAACCTGACATATATGAGGCTGTTCTGGCCGTGTGACAGAGCGGGCAGAAAATAGGCGTGAGCACAGAGTTGTGGGCACATTTCCTACATCTAGCACTCGAGCGGCATTTGCCAGCTTTATGAGAGTGGGCTCTGTGAGACACGGGGGGTATTTGTGCTTGTGTGTAGGGGTGAACACCGAGATGTGGGCACATTCTCTACACTTAAGACACCAACGGCTGATGTGTGCAGGCGAGCGGGTTGCATTAGCGGCTCGTTGGCTGCCAAATACACCGCTGCAGTAGCCTTTTCTAAGGGGACTGACAGGGCGAGACATTTCGATGGCGGTCCGGCCGCGGCGGAACTCAACCATCTTTGGAACAATGTTTATATGAGGGCGCGCGCACTTGTAGTGGGCACGGGACCTACATGTGACTGTAGTGAATTTTTTCCTTGTAGAAAAGTTAGAAGCTCAAGACCAGGAGACGGAGGAAGTTTTCCAAGCAGAAGTTCTTTTATTGCTTGTCGCTGCAGTCATACCAAACTCGTCTCACTAAGATAATTTTACATTCTTAGTTTATACTCTCCAAAGAGGGCGGGATTACCTAAAGGAGGAGTCATTCTGAACAATGCATGTAAATGATTGATGAGTCAGCTGTTTACCTGAGTTCATCAGGATGACAGTGTCAGGCCTGATGATGGTGATCCAATCAGTCTGATCAGATCACTCTAACATTAACACTATCATAGAGACAAAGGGCCCAGCTGTACTCAGAGAAGTGACCAAAGGTTATAGTCATAGTGTGCACTTTCTCAGTTAAAAATACTGTTAAACCTTTATGTGACATTTAATAAATTTGTATTCCTTCATGACGCAGATAGAATTCTGCTCTTACCACGCATCCAATGCTTCGCGTATATTGATGCCCGTCCGGGTCATGCAGAGAGCACAAGAGGGCTCTGTATGACGCGCGAACGGGGACGCGAGGGCGGGGTAGCTCTCTTGTAACGTAAAGAAAGCTAGCCGCGTGCTTGTTGGTCGAGCAGTACTGTAGGAACAGTGTTTGTATGAGGGCGCGCGCACTAGTAGTGGACGCGTGACCTACATGTGACACAGATGATGCCCGTCCGGGTCATGCAGAAAGCTCGAGAGGACTCTGCATGACGCGCGCACGGGGACGCGAGGGCGGGGTAGCTCTCCTGTAACGTAAGGAGAGCTAGCCACGTGGCGCCGTGGTTAAAGACTTCGATTTAGAGTTGTTCCGATTCCGATACTAGTATCGGAAATGCCGCCGATACCAATAAAAATTCTGGCATCGGTATCGGCGAGTACTTCTACCCATGTACCGATCCGATACCATTTTCTTAAACAATACCTAGTTATGCACGCGAGCTTTGCTTAACGCAGCAAATCGGAGATCAATTCTTCTTCGCTGCTCTAAACGCGCGCGCGCACGTTCTTCTTCGCTACTCTAAACAGTGGTTGCTTGTGGCAACACAGGAAGTTGTGCTGTTGCCACAAGCAAGCAACCACTGTTGAGATCAGCGAAGAAGAAAACACGCGCGCGCACGCTAGCAGCTGTACGTCCGCTGTTTGTGTTTGGCAGTGTTTCAGACTGGACCAACCAGCTAGTAAAACGGCGATTTCGAGGGGTGGAACAAGTATTAGCAATTTCAACACGAGTAAGTTAACTTAAAGCATTTGAAGACGCGTCACCCCGCAGAACACGAGGGTTACACACAGGCAAGGGCTGAGAAGAACGAGCCGCGCTAGAATCAACAATCTCTGGAAGCTTCATTCAAACAAAGAGAAAAGTTTTCAGAAGACAGCCAAAGAGCAATAAATATAACTGACAAAATGATCGAGTTTATTGTTCTGGATGAATAGCCGCCGTCAAAAATAAAATGCCGTTTATTCAACAAAATTCTTTCTGGACTTTAGGTTATAAAGAGATTATTTTCTTATATTATTCATATACAATTTTTTAGATTCCTAGACTTATTTGTTGCACTTTTTTATACAGTTATATTGTAAAAGTAAAATACCCTTTTCAGTTTACAGTATTAGATGTGTGGCTGCATTTGAAGTTCTTTTTCACTTAAGAAAAATAAATAATATATTGCTGTGAAATATATGTCAGATAATAAAAATATTCTAGTTCACATGTATTTGTTCATGTTTACCTAAGGGATAAGTCTGAAGCACACCATAAAATAATTCTATCAATTCATACAGTGCTAGTATGAATTGCAGCTGTATAGATACACACCCAGGTATCGGATCGGTACTCAGTATCGGCCGATACCCTGAGTCCAGGTATCGGAATCGGTATCGGGAAGGAAAAAAGGGTATCGGAACATCTCTACTTCGATTCGAGCCCGCAGGGTCGAAAACGGAAGTTCCTCGTGCGTGTTCCTAGCCCAGGCAGAGAGGGCGGATAGAGGGTAGAGGGCGGTCTCCTACGCTGAGCGGGGCTCTGCACGAGCCACAGGAAGTGCGAGACATCTTGAAAAAGACGTCTCGCTGCTCTTTTAGGAAGTGTAGAACACATAAAACAGAGCTTAAAAAGGATACGCCGCCGGATAGCGTAGCTCGCACGGATGGCTGAAGGTGGCGAAGACGGCAGGCTTCCTCAGCGCTGTCCTAGCTCTGCCCTAGCTCTCGCCTAGGCGGCTTCTCTCTGATCCAGCGATGCGGAGAGCTTTGCTGAAGAGACGAAAATCAGGGAAATCAGCCTACAGCCCTTGTTTTTATACGCTAAACCACGCCCATACTGGCGGGCTATGACGCTGTGAAGGCGCGGGCGCCTTCATTGGGCGTGACGTCACGCCGGGCTCACTGGTAGGCTGCTGCAGTTGCCGCAGGGCAGCCAATGAGCACGCAAGATAGCCTGCTCTAGGTCTGCTAGCTGCTGCACTGCGTTGACAATAAATACAAAATTAAGGATAATTTTGGGCTTCAATATCTCGAGAAGATGAATCTTTCCCGTAGCGTAAGCTAGCTTACGCAATACAAGAGAACCTCTCGTAAGAGAACGACAGCTTCAAGACGCCTCCTGTATGGAGAAACTAGTCGCATGCAATTAGATTTTGGCCCATTCTTCCACACAAACAGTCTTCAAATCTTGAAGGATCCCTGGACCTCTTCTTTGAATCTTGATCTTCAGTTCTTTCAATAGATTTTCAATGGGATTTAAGTCAGGTGATTGGCTGGGCTATTCTAGCAGTTTTATTTTATTTATTTGAAACCAATTGAGAGTTTCCTTGGCTGTTTGTTTGGGATCATTGTCTTGCTGAAATGTCCACCCTCGTTTCATCATCATGCTGGTAGATGGCAGCAGATTTTTGTCAAGAATGTCTCTGTAAATTTGCCCATTCATCCTTCCTTCAAGTATGTGAAGTTTGCAAGTACCATTTGCTGAAAAGCAGCCCCACACCATGATGTTCCCAGCTCCAAACTTCACTGTTGGTATGGTGTTTTTAAGGTGATGTGCCATTTCTCCTCCAAACATGGTGTGTATTATGGCATCCAAACAGTCCAATTCTCCTCTCATCTGACCACACTATATCCTCACAGTATTTCACTGGCTTTTCCAAATGTTGTGCAGCAAACTTTAAACAAGCTTGAACATGCTTTTTTTTCAGCAATAAAGTCTTGCGTGGTGAGTGTGCATACAGGCCATGGCGGTGGAGTGCATTATTACTGTTTTCTTTGATACAACAGTACCTGCTTATTGCAGGTCTTTTTGAAGCTCTCCACAAGTGGTCGTTGGCTCTTGGACAACTCTTCTGATTATTCTTTTCACTCCTCTGTCAGAAATCTTGCGAGGAGCACCTGGTCGAGGCAAATTTATGGTGAAATGATTGTCTTTCCACTTCCGTATTATGGCCCCAAGAGTGCTCACTGGAACATTCAGAAGCTTAGAAATGCGCCTATAACCAATGCCATCATTATGTTTTGCAACAATTAGGTTGCGAAGGTCTTGAGACAGCTCTTTGCTTTTACCCATCATGAGAAGTGTCTTGTGTGACACCTTGGCAATGAGACCGTTTTGTAGTTCATCCGGGACTGAACCAGCTGATTTTAATTTGCACTGACGAGGCTGGGTTGCTTTTTAATTACTGATAGTTTTCAGCTGTTGTCTTGGTTTTCCATGCCTTTTTGCACCTCCCTTTCTTCATGTGTTCAATACTTTTTCCCGGTGTCATTTCACATTATTACACATAAGTTAATTTGTGAACTTATTTGTTTTAGCAAAATAATAGCACCTTTGGAAATTTACTGAGAAAAATGGTGACGTGTTCAATATTTATTTCACCCGCTGTATATCCATGGTGCAATAAACAGATACACAGGAATGAAATATGAAATAAAAACAAAAATACAGTTTACTATAATAATAATAATAATGGTTATTGACCATTCCATTCAGAGTGAAATACAACTCAACAGCAGTTTCACAGACACTCAATATCAGAATAATAGTCATGAACACATCAGAGGTTTGGTGTCCCAGATCACCCTCATTCACATCGTGAGAAACTGGATGTTCTGAGTTTATTATAGCAATGAGAAAATAATGACAATTTTACATTTCCCTTCTAAAAATTCATATGAAGATCAGATGGCAGTTTTTTTAAAAGACAGAAATCTCAATCAGAAATTATACATTCACAATAAGAATGATTCACTAAAATAATAGAAGCAAAAGCACAAGACTGGATGAAACTTATTTCTCACAAATACATTTCTTCGTATCAGAGCATGGGAGATCATTCCAGTTGTTCCCAGAGTCTCTTGTAGAATCCAGTTCAATACAGTCCTCATTTCCACCGTTATTCGGCTCACCACTGTACCAAAACCTGAATAAAGTGTCAGATTTTCAGTTATTCAGGACCCCAGATGTTCAATGAAAGTTTTTATTCATTCAGCAAACAACAAATGAGGAGCTTAACAAGCTATTCATCATAAAAGAGCCAACAATATTCACAGCATCAGCCCAGCTAACAGGGAACGATCTCATAACTTTGGCTAATGTTCTGTCAAGGTTATCTCAAAGTTATGAACAAACATTCTTCCAGTAATATGTTTGATCAACGTTATCTGGTATTTAAGAATGTTCTCAAAAGGTTAGCACAAAAACATTAGTTATACATTGTTTATAAAAGGTTTTTTAAATGTTCACATAATGTTGGGAGAAAACAATCTTAAAACATTATTTTTGGAACATCCTTTAAACATTAGAATGACAACAAACTTCAGATGAATAAGGTTGTGTTGCTCTTTTAAAATAACATCCTTGAAAAGTGGGAACGTTTTGTAGCCTGTCCCATTATTGTTCATATGTTTCTCATAGATCTAAGTAAAGTGTATGCAAGTGTGAGAATTAAACACTTTCAAAACAATGTTCATGTAATCACAACATATTGTCATTAGTATTTGATGAATGTCCTCATAATGTTGGCAGAAAACATTTTTAATTAGTTTTTCTACGGTTGCAGAATCAGTATGTACAGAAACTCAATTACTTGTCAGAAAAACATGATATAAAATAACATCAGATGATGTTGACTGTAAATTAATGGTGACTTCATCAGGAAGTGGTCTAATTCACTGATCACATCTGAAGACCACAGAAATATCTGCAATTGCTGAAAGAAAATAAGAAAGGTCAAGAGCTCGACTAGAGCAAATACTGATCACTATAATGGTGATTGCAAACAAAACATTTTCAACCAAACATCAACATCTAAAGCTCTGTTAGTCTCAACTTGTGTAGACGTGTGACAGAAATAAAGTCAGTCTGGTTAGTAATAAGTGAAGCTGGTAATGCTGTTTGTGGAGTTGTTTAATCCTCCTCTGCTGAGATCTTCACAGATTTAATGTCTTCTTTTCTCTTCAGTGGATTTCATCTAAGACTGTGTCTGAAGTCAGTTGTAGTTTTTTCTGATCTGGTTTCTCTTTCCTTCAGTGATTCTGCTTGTTTACAGCAGGTGTTCAAATGTTTGAAATAATGTTTCAGGAACATCCAACTAACCTTTAAATAACGCTCTATTAACATTCAGGAAACTGGATATTTCTATGTTCTTGGAATGTTACAAATCAACGTTCCTAGAATGTTAAACCGTTAATACAGATCAAGTTGTAAGAATGTTTCAAGAACATCAAGAAAACTGGACATTTGAACGTTTCCATAAAACCGAATGTTTGAAAAATGTTCTTAGAACACAAAATTGTTAGCTGGGACAAGAGTAGTTCAGAAGTTAGAAAAGCAAGAGAAAGAAGAATTGATCCATACAATTTTTTTAAGTTTTATTATTTTATTGTGGTTGTTGTCGTGATTGTGTTTGTGGAAGAGCTGAGTCTAATTTATAAAGGTTGTGATTACCGTAAAACTTCAAATAATACCCAAATAATACCCTTTTTGGCGGCCGCCAAAGCCTTTTTTGATCGGTGAATGATGTAGAATAGAATTAACTGCTGCTCTTGACAGGGCGCAAACGAGCAGAGAGAGCTTGCGCGAGAGAGAGAGA
Organism: Semotilus atromaculatus; assembly: GCA_031834385.1. Classification (NCBI taxonomy): domain Eukaryota; kingdom Metazoa; phylum Chordata; class Actinopteri; order Cypriniformes; family Leuciscidae; genus Semotilus; species Semotilus atromaculatus. Next base: position 2,106,253 of record JAULUF010000047.1, on the reverse strand, counting down.
GAGCGCGCCCTTTCACGTCTTCAAACAACACGAGCACTGTCTTGATCTCTCTCCCTCGCGCATATTAATCAAAATCTATTGACACGATAGTAAAAGGTAGGAAGACCGCAGTTTCACGTGGAGCATTTGGAGATTTTTAGAGATTAGAGACTCTAGGAACAACATCTCAATGAACAACATCTCAACACTAAATTATAAAGGCCTGTCTCAAATACAAGCCGGTGCAGTTCGGCGATTTGGGAAAATAAAAGCCTGTGCTATTATTTGAAGTTTTACGGTATCTCATTTTTGAATGAGAATTAAAATGATTTAACAAATGCATCCAAAGTGTTTCTCTGTGAGTGTTTTATCACTTACCCTTGATTCAGTGTTGAATTATCCACCCATTTCATGATCCCTTCAGTCTCAGAGTCAGTCAAACCAATCCACACACTCTCCTTGGCTAATGAAGTTATGAACCTCTGTGTGTGAAAAACAGGAGTAAGTGTGATTCCTCTCATTAACTAACAGTCACTCACACAAACTCACCTGCTTCTCTTCAGTGTTGATAATGACCAGATCAGCTCCTCCATCTCTGCAGTAATGTCTGCACTCAGACCAGCTCATCCGCTCATCAGATATATAAAAAAACAGCTATTTCCTGTCAATAAACACAAACACTTTGGTCAGTATTTGTGTTGTAAAGTGCAAATAAACAGATAAATCCATTTGTACAAACCTCCAGTTGGTCTTTTTCAGTCATTAGATCAGTGTTCTTGTCCTGTAAGCTGATGATAGTGTGATTGAACTCTTCAACTGTGTTCTTGTAACTCTTTAACAGGTCTCTCTCTGCTGTGACGGTGATGTACAGTGTGATGAAGACCAGCAGAAGAACACAGATGAGCCCGAGACACACTGTCATCCACACCAAACACCTGCTTCCTCCTGACACACAGACACAACAACACACATATCAGTAGATAACAATTCACTCTATAGAAAAAGATATAACTAAAAATCAACATTCGAAAGGTTTTTTTTAAAGAGTTTTCTTCTTAATGCTCTTTTATAGATGACAATATGCAAACAAGAATATGCTGAAAAAGTAAAAATATATTTTTTAATACATTTCAAATATAACCATTGATGTATTGTTCTTAGAGAACATTCATTGAAATAGTTTTTCTCAATTCCTCAAATATTCTCACCACCATCATTGCTTCAGAAATAAACGTTAATTACTGCACGTTTGAGCTTTTCCTTCACCCTGGTTGTGATTTGGTGTTTGAGGTCCAGTTTTATCCTCAGCATCTCTTCTTTCAAAATTTACATAAACATCTGATTCCATTATTTCTTACAGTTCCAGTACAGTATGTGTTCACAGATGAGCTTTGGTCTCTAGAATGAATACCGTTTATTTAAACAGTAGTGACCTGCCCATTTTTGCAGAACCCATGCAAAATGACGCCCTAAGACCTTGATTACTGCCATGGAGCGGTTTAATTATTTAGGCCCTGTCCACACGGACACGGGTATTTTTATAACCGTGACTTTTTCTACGCGGTTCGGCCGTTCGTCCACACGGAAACGCACTGAAACCGAACATTTTTGAAAACCCCTGCTGAGGGTGAGGATTTTCAGAAACGCCGGTTACAGTGTTGTCGTGTAGACAGTGAAACCGGGGTTTTCGCCTTGCGACGTCAGAGTGTGTGCCGTTATCCACTGTATTTGACGTCAGATTTGCGTCTACCGGAACCGCTAATAACTTTTTGTTAGGCTTCTGATTGGCCAACGTGGCTTTACAGCTAGGATTATATCGCCGCCTGCTGGTGTGGCATGCTCTTGACCGAGCTTGATAGCGTGTTTTTGCGAGCATGTGTGGACGGGATTTTTTTTAAAAACGCTGGAGGAAAAACTCTGGTTATAAAAATACCCGTGTCCGTGTGGACATGGCCTTATTTTTTGCTCTGTTCTATAGGTGTATGTGTCCCGGAGCGCTCTAGGACTCCTCCTTCTGGCGTCACCAGATCACTACAGGATCCAGCAGCTTTGCATCGTCTCACTACCGAGGATACAACTCAAGCTTCAGTTCTGACTTCCCATCAGCAGCAACTGGTAAAGTTTACATATCTCACTTAGGACTTAGTGAGATCAATGCAATCGTTGTCTTCACAGACCATATACCCGCCAATCAAGCCCAAGCTCCCGCTCCACCTGTTTCACCACTACCCAGCGCGAGTAACACACAACAATCCGCGTCTATCTCTTCCCGAAAAATGTAACGGCTCACCTGCTGCTTGTAAGGGATTTCTTCAGCAGTGCAATTTGTATATCAATCCGCAACCCCAGTTCTTCACCACGGATGACGGCCTTTATCTCCTTTATCTGCTCACTGCTCACCGGACGGGCACTGGAATGGGTGACTGTGTTTTGTACTGGAGGTCAGCTGTCTGTGCTTTCATATGACAATTTCCTCGCCCTGTTCAGAGAGGTCTTCGAACATCCCGCTGGAGGAAAAGATCCCGGTGAGCTCCTCTTATCATTACGTCAAGGAAATCCATCTGCTGTGGATTTCACTCTTTCATTTCGTACTCTCGCTGCGCAAACGGGCTGGAGGGATGACCCGTTAAAGCTTCTCTACCGTAAGGGTCTCAACGTTGATCTTCAGGGAGAGCTGGTATGTCTGGACGACGGTAAATCACTTAGGCCCTGTCCACACGGACACGGGTATTTTTATAACCGTGACTTTTTCTACGCGGTTCGGCCGTTCGTCCACACGGAAACGCACTGAAACCGAACATTTTTGAAAACCCCTGCTGAGGGTGAGGATTTTCAGAAACGCCGGTTACAGTGTTGTCGTGTAGACAGTGAAACCGGGGTTTTCGCCTTGCGACGTCAGAGTGTGTGCCGTTATCCACTGTGTTTGACGTCAGATTTGCGTCTACCGGAACCGCTAATAACTTTTTGTTAGGCTTCTGATTGGCCAACGTGGCTTTACGGCTAGGGTTATATCGCCGCCTGCTGGTGTGGCATGCTCTTGACCGAGCTTGATAGCGTGTTTTTGCGAGCATGTGTGGACGGGATTTTTTTTTAAAAACGCTGGAGGAAAAACTCCGGTTATAAAAATACCCGTGTCCGTGTGGACATGGCCTTAATCAACTCATGGATCTCGCCATTCGCCTGGACAATCTTATGCGCGCTCGTCACACACCGCTCAAGCCCCGGCCGCTACGTCGAATATCCCTCCGCCAGCACCGAAGCAGAACCCATGGAAGTCGGTATCACAATCCTTTCTACAGAGGAGAGAGAGGGAAGACGGCGCAACAACCTCTGCCTTTACTGTGCTCAAGCCGGCCACCTGAGGGCGTCCTGTCCCGTGAGACCCACGTTCAGAGATTCCGATGAGGTCAGTTCCAGTATTTCCAATTCTAATTCTAGTTCTCTCTCATTAGAAGTTTCTTTCCACCTCAAAAGATATTTTAGAAATTAAAGCCTTCAGACAAGTGAACTAAATCTAGTTCACGCAATTATTTGGACTGAGCCAGTTTCTTTTTTTGCTCACAACCTCTCCACATTTAGAGAAAATTTGTTCAAATGTTTTTATACAGACTTGAGATTACTATAGGCTACTGATAGTTACAGTAATATAACTCTACTTTTAGCCTAATATTTAATAATAATATTTAACCGCCAGTGCACATACCTTATCAGGAGCGATCAGAATAAAGTTTTCCCACATGTCAGAATGACCTCAGATGCTTCCATAGTGATGAAAATAAATTGATACGAACAAACTAATGCTTGTCACTGTAGAGAATGCTACGAACCAAACACAATGTTGTGCATTAAAATTTTTATGCTTTGAGCGCGCTACAGTTCAGACTGGAAACGAGGCCATGCGAGTTGCAGTGATTGACTGGTTCACGTGTGGCGGTGGCGCTCGAACCACTCAGGTGATTCATTCAGAGCATATGTCACGTGATTGTCCCGTACCAAAGCAAGAGTCAGACTGCCATAACTAAATGAAAGTAACTAAACATAATGGTGACAGTTACAGGGTGAGTGTGACATCTGCAGGCTTTAAATTAAAGTGGTGGTTGTTATCCTCATATTTCATGTAGTTACAGAGAAAGTACAAAAAAAATACATGTACACAACCTAACATCACTGACATAACCCTTCATTTGAAAAACAACTTCAATGAAAACTTTGTATTTATACCTTATGGTAAAAAGAAAATAACATTGGTATAATCAAATTTGTTCTACACAACTGACATGTAAAAACACAACATTTTCAGTCCAGGTGTTCGCTGTGTGATCGTCGCCTTCTAGCGCCAAATTACCACAATTTCAAAACATGGTTTGAAACAGTTTGGTACTAAAGTCTCGTTTGGTGAAATCACGGGACAGGTTGATACGAGCTCCAAAGCACCAGTATGAAACAATGGGCTGAAATTGGTCGGTTTATTTTTAATCATTTTATAAGGTTCTTCATTACAGCAAAAGCATACGGTGGAAAACTTGTTTATAGATTAATCATCCCTTACGGAACAAAAATATATGGGGATATACTGCAAAATATAATGTGATATATTCCATAATACATTTCCATATATGGGAAACTAGTGCTTATATTGACAAAAATTGCATTATATGTAATATTCACAAAGTTTTATCCTTTATTGTGTAAATATATTGTACATACTTGTTCCCATATAAATGTGAATGTATGTTCACACATATACAAACACATTCATGTAATGAGTTACAGCAGTTTTCTAGTTCCCAGCATGCTTTGCGTCTGACTGTTAAAGGAGAGCAAATGTTAAAATTGAGTTTTATTTAATGCGTTTTGCTCAATATAAATAAAGTAGGGAGTTCTACAGTACTGTGAAAAAGTTTTAGATCGGTAAGATTTTTTATGTTTTTAAAAGAAGTCTCTTCTGCTCAACAAGGCTGCAATTATTTGATAAAAATAAATAAATAAAAAAAAGTAATATTGTGAAATATTATTACAATTTAAAACAGCGTTTTCTATGTGAATATACAGTGAAGTGTAATTTATTCCTGTGATCAAAGCTGAATTTATCATCATCATTACTCCAGTCTTCAGTGTCACATGATCCTTCAAAAATCATTCTAATATGATGATTTGATGCTCAAAAAACATTTATGATTATTATCAGTGTTGAAAACTGTTTTTACATTTTTATTTCATGATGCTATGATGAATAGAAACTAAAAAAGAACAGCATTTATCTGAAATCTAAAGCTTTTGTAACATTAAACTCTACCCTTCAAAAGTTTGGGGTCAGTAAGAATTAAAATTTTATTTTTGGGGGAAAGAAATATAATAAATCAATACTTTTATTCATCAAGGATGAGTTAAACTGATCAAAAGTTACAGTAAAGACATTTATAATGTTAGAAAATATTCTATTTTAAATAAATGCTGTTCTTCTGAACTTTCTATTCAAAGAATTTTGAAAAAAAATTGTACACAACTGTTTTCAACATTGAAAATAATAATGAATGTTTTTTGAGCATCAAATCATCATATTATAATGATTTCTGAAGGATCATGTGACACTGAAGACTGGAGTAATGATGATGATAAATTCAGCTTTGATCACAGGAATAAATTACACTTTACTGTATATTCACATAGAAAACCGCTGTTTTAAATTGTAATAATATTTCACATTATGACTGTTTTTGTTTGTATTTTTAATCAAATAAATGCAGCCTTGATGAGCAGAAGAGACTTCTTTTAAAAACATAAAAAATCTTACCGATCTAAAACTTTTGCACAGTACTGTATTAGTGTTTAATGTCCTATTATTTTTTTAGTTAAAACGTTTTTCTGGTTTTTGGGATAGAGACTGCGGTTCGGTTGATGATTGGCCAAATATCGTCAATACTAAAATTACTATATTTTAAAAGTAATAGCTGTGCACTCCTCAGGACAGTGATAGTATGTTGGCTGAATACTTTAGTATATGCAGGTGTGCTTTTCGTTAATTAGCTTGAAAATATTAAACATTTAATGTAAATAATTAAAAAACATCAGTGATATATTACATTATTTTTCTATATGTGTTTATATTGCATGAGTAAATATATCTGCAATATTTTAAACATGCAGTACCATTTATGATCACATATACATCTATATATAATGAAGTATATTGCTAAATCGTCCCCTTGGAATTATAAGGTTCTATCTGCGTTCTGAGCAGTTTTGAGATATTGAGCTTCAAAGTTTTTGCATTACATATAGGAAAATGTGTATGGGGAACAAGTTTCTTTCAAACATAAAAATAACAGGGACCCTAAATGTACAAAACACATCACATAATGTAAATAAGTTGTCACAGAATAAGAATATGTGAATTACTCAATTATGACAAAAATGTAAATATATTTTAGTATAAATATATTAGTAATATGTGAAAATATTCACATATAGTTTTAATATATGAAAAGCGGCAATTCCTTATGTATTATTCAAAATACTGTAATATATTAATACAATATATTATTCTGTATATTTTTATACTGTTAAGCCATTTAATATATTGATCATTCATATATGGGAAATATATTTTCATTCCTCGAGGGATTACACTGACTGACATTTTCTTCTTTATTGGTGATATGGAGCAGACCTGAAGATCTCCCGCTTATGGAAATATTCTCATATTCAGAAGAGTCTGATTGGTGAACATCAGGTCTGGGATGGACAGTCTGAAAATCACATTGATTATTTATTACCCAAGTTTAGAATGAACAAACTCTTTTGCACATATAGTTTTTGATATTTCTCTTACTGTGAGTGTGTCGTAGAGGTCAGGTGATCTGGACTTGAGCTCAAGAGCTGCATATGAACCTGCACTGGGATCATCGTCCTATAGGGAAACACAGAGAGAGAGAAAAAAAAAAAAAAAAAAAAAAAAAAAAAAATTATATATATATATATATATATATATATATATATATATATATATATATATATATATATATATATATATATATATATATAGCATTTATTCTGTATTTCTTTGATCAGCTCACCTCACACTTGTGTATTGCAGATTGTCTGTTAATTATTTTTCTTGTACTGACAAAAAAGGAAACATATAATTCATATATAATAAGGACATATCTTTCTGCATTAGTTTTTAAGTAAATTATATTTACACTCTTTATTATTTCATTTACATTATAAATAGTATGATGATGATGATGATGATGAATAATCCTCCAGATACCGCTGTGATCACAATCACTGTCATACCAGCACCATGATGAACTGAAAGAGGAAGATCATCATCATTAACTCTCCAAACTGATGAATGATGTGAAGATACAGGAGTGTGTGAATAAAAGCTTCACCTGTGACAGTGACAGCGTCTGATCTCTGAGATCCATGTTGATTGTGAGCCTGACAGTAGAAGCGTCCACTCTGTAGTGCACTGAAACTCTGTCCAGATCCAACAGCTGAGGTTTCATTCTCCTTAAACCAGCTGAAGTTCAGAGCAGGAGGGTTTGAGTCACTGATGCAGTTCAGAGTCACTGAATCTCCCTCCACTATTACACCAGATCCACTCATCAACACTGAGACGCTCCTGGGAGGAACATCTAACATAGGAAAAAGATCACATCTTAATCAGTGTTTGGGGTCCCAGGGGACCCCACTGGACTTTTCCTTCATTTTTTAAAAGTGTTACCTTCATCTCAGGGACATGAAACTCTGTCCTAAATAATCTATCTAAACATGCACAAAAACTGGGCTTGATTTGGTTGTTGTAAAGGTGTGTAAAAAAAGAAGGGAAAAAAAAGAAAAAAAGGTGTTTAAGGTGTTTTGGGTCACAATGACACCACATTGAAAATGAATGGGAAAATGAAAAAAAGGACTTTTTTTTTTTCATTTTGTTTGTCAAAAAAAAAAAGTCAATTCATTATAAATCTGAAAACATATAACATTATACATATAAATCAAGGTCTTGTCCTAGAGCATAAAACAAAGTGGAACGAATTTTCTATCTCTCACACACACACACACACACACACACACACGTATGTGACTGCAACAGAGAGCATTTTTATAGAAATTGGCAAATAAAATAAACTAAACTGGCATAAATCTGAAAAATTCATGGAACAAGCATGTTTCCTCACTCACACACACACACACACAGAGAGAGAGAGAGAGAGAGGGGAAAAGGCAGAAAGAACATCATGTTCTAAAATCTCTTGTTCTAAAAAAATATTTCATTGTTGATAAATAATTTTCTCAAATAAATATTATGTGATTACAGTCATGTCATTGTGGTGACTTGTAATGTTTCTGCAAATGTATAAAAATTTGCAAAAGCAGATAATTCAAAATATATCAGACAACGACAACAAATTCTAACTTTGACAAAAATAGATTTTTTATGTATTTCAGAATGTTTAAATATATATTCACAAAATACATATCATAAAGTTGTGAGAAGTTGAAGCATCAAGAAAAATGAAGTGAATCCCAATGGACCTCTATTGGATATATGTGGTCATTGCACTTTCTTTCTTTAATTAATGATTTAATTTAAGTCGGCATGAAATCAAATTTGACAAATGTCAATTTTATATGTAATATTGAAGTGTTTATTATAAATGATTTATCTGTGCACTTCATTATTTTTTTTTAATTCATGTACCCTTATAATCTTGAATACATTACCCTTCCCTCCCCCCTCGAAACGACCGCTCTTCTCTTTCGGTTGTGCCATGGTGAACGGGTGCGGCCAGAGCCGACGAGGGTGAGGCTATCGGTGCACCGCCTCTCAGAGAACCTGTCAGTGTCAGTCATCGCAGTCATCTCTCTTCCTCACGTCCTCTTTTCTATCCCCAAAGAACCAATACTACAGTTAAGGTAAATAACTAGATTTAGATAAGATAGATAGCCTACCATTCGGACACATCGAGATGCTCTCGAGGGTGAACTTGACTGATGACTTGACTCATCTTGGTTCGCGGGAGGCTCGTATAAATATGGGCTGATTCCTGCCTGAAAATGTAGCTGCTCGTCCTTGTTCTCGTCGCCGGGCTCCTCAATAAACAATCCTTCATGGGAGGGTTACGATGGGGAGTCCGGTGGAGAGAAATCCTCCACAACTGAATGTAAACTGGCATTCAGATCTGCCTCCATTTTGTTTGCAACGCCCGCCCAACCTCCAACGATCCAATCAATTCCCGAAGGACAAAATCAAGCCCCGCCTTACATTTTTTTCTAATTTCAGAAGCCGTTTCACTCGGATATAAGTCACAACAAGTAACAAATATATATAGGTTTCCATATAAAAAATATGGGTCTATCAGACCCCAAACACCAAAAACGTTATCCTTTTTGAACACTGATTAAGGGTTAAATCATCTCATGCAAACACAATCTCTGTTTTTTTAAAAGAACATTTTAATCTGTACTCACACGTGACATTGAGCTGAACCTCCGGAGAGATGTGTGTGTGTCCGTCTACAGCACAGCTATATCTGCCTGAATCCTCTCTTCTGACTGGGTTGAGGATGAGTTTGTTTCTGTCTCTTCTCTCAGTTAATATCTTCTGTGAGTTTCTGTACCAGATGAATGTTGCTCTGTCAGTCAGAGCGCAGCTGCTTTTACATGTCAGGCGGACTGAATCTCCCTCTGTCACTCTCTCAGGAGACTCCACCTGAAGATCTGAACACAACACACACATTATATCTAGTGCTGCTGGCACACACTGATTATTATTCAACATAATGCACAGAAGAAGAGATAAACCTCACCAAAGTCGCCTGTGACAGTAAGATTCACTCCTGATTTACCAATCCATTTTTCTTTATCAGTTGTGAATCTGAAATAGTACATGTGTGAATCCTTCAGTGTCACATGACTCAGTCTGATGGTGCAGTTCTGCTGTTTATCTCCCAGATACTGAAGCCTCTGACTGTATTCAGGATCCACAGACAGATCTGGAAACTCTTCCTCTTTCTTTTTATCTTTTGTTTTGCTCCAGAACACTTTCATGATCTTATATCCAGTAGGGTATGTATAAGTGCATCTCATTATCACTGTTGAGTCCTTTAGTGCACAGATGTGTGAAGGACTGTAACTTACAATCCAATCATCACTAGAAACCCCTGAAACACAGAATTAATCAAATGATGAAAATGTTGTTTTATCAGTTCCAACAGCTCACAAAAACTTTAGAATACTTGTAAACAGTGACTCATTACAGGGAATATTATAAGTGAATCTTCTCAGAATCTTTTGAGTTATAAATGATCTAAGTGTGAATTTCTTTATCAGTTTTGATGGAGGGTGTTGCAGAAATAAACAGAAGTGAAACTAGAGCAAATAAATCAGTCATGAACAACATGCAGCTCTCTAAAATAATCAAAAACATGACAATTAAGTCTAAGAAAATGTCTATATGCTGACAAAGTCATTTGACACACAAACCTCTTCCTCAAAAGAGCCCAATCCTGTTCCTGGAGATCTACTGTCCTGCAAAGTTCAGATCCAACCCTGATCACACACACCTGTCTGCAGTGATCACACACACCTGTCTGCAATGATCACACACACACACCTGTCTGCAATGATCACGAGCTTCTGCAGATCTTCATTAGCTGGTTCAGTTGTGTTTGATCAGGGTTAAAGCTGAACTCCAGGAACAGGATTGACACTTCATCATATCTCCACAATGTCTTCTGAGAAAATGAACCAAAAAATTTGTTTATCCAATCAAATGCTCTGATGAGTGAGAAAGTCCCTCCCCTAAACCACCAGACAATGACTAGCAAGTAGCAAATTACCAATTCATGTTCAAGGCATTGGCATGTCTCACCCAAACGCCATGCTTCAAAAGGAAATACATCAATATACCATATAAAACTGCCCATTAAACACTCATTATGCGGTCTTTTAAAAAAATAAATAAATGTAACATTAACTCACCGTGAATCATGAGCAGAAAGAGCAGAGGAAGAGGAGGAGCCATTCTGACCCATATCAGCATAAAATATATCTATAATACAGCATTAAACATCACTAATATGCTCATAAACAGTGTATGTTCATCACCCTAAACAGCTCTTAGTGTTAATAAGATCTTTGCATATCTGAAGATTATTAATGCACAACATTAATTTGTGTAAATGACTTGGTCATTAGATGAACAGAAGATATTTCTCATGTCAAGGACTGATAAGAATGTAAAATGTGTACCTTGAAATGCAATGCAAGTCGCTTTGGATAAAAGTGTCTGCAAAATGCATAAATGTAAATGTAAATGTCAGGAATCATGTGATATATGAGCTTCATCTATATAAATAATCATCCGTTTTCCTTTAAATATGTTTGTCTTACCGTGTTGTTGCTCATCAGATCAACAGCAACCAACTGACTGTTTTAACACAAGCACTTTTAGCTCTACAGTGAAGGACTTTAAAGTGTGAAGTGTGGTTAACACTGTTTTTACACACGGCTGCAGAATACAGGGATGACGTATTTTTGTAGGCATTTTAGCACTTCCGGGTGCATCGTCCTGAAGTCAAAGGGTTTCTTAAATGTGTTTTTGGTTAAATCCTTGATAAATGGTCTGTGGTGAACACAAGCTCAAGATATTTTCATGTTTTTGTCTTCTAAGATATGAAATACATATGCAATACTTGCAATACCCTCTTGTGATTTTTTACAATCTGTTACGTGTCTTGAAAAAGACGATGGGACCACAGAGGTTGTCTGGGACATTAAACTGTCATGGTTCAGGGTGGATCATGGCCTACCCCTGTTGTCTGTTTGTCCTGACTTGTTCTGCAGCTCATGACCTGGGCAATAGCAGCGTGGTGTGCAAATCATGAGTCGATTGCCGCGATCAACACCTGTCACTTATATACTCTGCTGTGTTTGAAGCTCTGAGACTGGCGAGAGCAGCTTCCAAATCCTCAGTACTCATCCTGCTGCTTTTGACACAGTTAATCACCAGATCCTCCTGTCAACCCTCCTGAAGATGGGCATCTCAGGAACTGCACTCCAGTGGTTCAAGTTACCTCATCGGGGTGTCTTGGAGGGGTGAGGTGTCAAAGTCACAACATCTAGCTACTGGGGTGCCTCAGGGCTCAGTGCTTGGACCACTTCTCCTCTCCATCTATATGTAAAAAAAAAAAAAAAAAAACATATATGTAAAAAAAAAAAATGCTTTTCTCACTCAGTATTTTTGTCTTGTTTTCCAGTCCAAATATAAACCAATTATTTAATCAAGATGCATTTACTAAAGTAGTAAAATGCCATACGATATAATGTCTTGTTTTCTGGGGAAATAAATATATATGTATATATATTTTAAGATTTTAAAAACAATCAAAAAAAAAAACAATCAAAATGTATCTGGGGTAAGAAAAATAATCTTGTTTCTTTTTGATTTGAGATTATTTTTCTTACCCTATTGGCAGATAATTTAGCTTTTTTTTTAAGCAACAACTCACTTAATTTTGCGCAGCTTAATTGTATTACCCCATAAAACAAGAGAATGGCTGTGTTCGAAACCACATACTCAATGAGTAGGTACTTTATTTCAATAAGTACTTACTTAACGACCGCTGAAAGAGGCAATAAGGGCCGGTGGAGAGATGGAGGGTCTTGTTGGAGAAATTTTAATTTTACATTGATCAGTGTTTGATTACCATGTGTTTCTATTCATTCAGTTACAATGGATAATGCAAAGGAATGTCATGTGATTTTGTTATTTGGGGACTTTACTGAAGTTTATGTATGTTCATAATGCCTGGGGAGGTAGGAGCGTGATACCAGAAAATGGACCAGGTCAGAGGTCAATTAGGTGAGGGGGGATAAAGGGGTTAGGTAATAAATCCAACTAGCATTATAAGATCCTTTTGTCTGTGGAAAATTACTGAGAGCCAAGGCCATAGCAAACAGCCTTGGAAAGAACACAGATTGCTCTGGTCTGTGTTCTGGGTGTCACTCCTTTGCATGGGTAGCTCTGTCATAAGGGCCGGTGGAGAGATGGAGGGACTCATAAGGTCAGGTGGAGAGATGGAGGGACTCATAAGGTCAGGTGGAGAGATGGAGGGACTCATAAGGGCCGGTGGAGAGATGGAGGGACTCATAAGGGCAGGTGGAGAGATGGAGGGACTCATAAGGGCCGGTGGAGAGATGGAGGGACTCATAAGGGCAGGTGGAGAGATGGAGGGACTCATAAGGGCCGGTGGAGAGATGGAGGGACTCATAAGGGCAGGTGGAGAGATGGAGGGACTCATAAGGGCCGGTGGAGAGATGGAGGGACTCATAAGGGCTGGTGGAGAGATGGAGGGACTCATAAGGGCAGGTGGAGAGATGGAGGGACTCATAAGGGCAGGTGGAGAGATGGAGGGACTCATAAGGTCAGGTGGAGAGATGGAGGGACTCATAAGGGCTGGTGGAGAGATGGAGGGACTCATAAGGGCCGGTGGAGAGATGGAGGGACTAATAAGGTCAGGTGGAGAGATGGAGGGACTCATAAGGGCAGGTGGAGAGATGGAGGGACTCATAAGGGCAGGTGGAGAGATGGAGGGACTCATAAGGGCTGGTGGAGTGATGGAGGGACTCATAAGGGCAGGTGGAGTGATGGAGGGACTCATAAGGGCAGGTGGAGAGATGGAGGGACTCATAAGGGCAGATGGAGAGATCGAGGGACTCATAAGGGCTGGTGGAGAGATCGAGGGACTCAAAAGGGCAGGTGGAGAGATGGAGGGACTCATAAGGGCAGGTGGAGAGATGGAGGGACTCATAAGGGCAGATGGAGAGATGGAGGGACTCATAAGGGCAGGTGGAGTGATGGAGGGACTCATAAGGGCAGGTGGAGTGATGGAGGGACTCATAAGGGCAGGTGGAGAGATGGAGGGACTCATAAGGGCAGATGGAGAGATGGAGGGACTCATAAGGGCAGGTGGAGAGATGGAGGGACTCATAAGGGCTGGTGGAGAGATGGAGGGACTCATAAGGGCTGGTGGAGAGATCGAGGGACTCAAAAGGGCAGGTGGAGAGATGGAGGGACTCATAAGGGCTGGTGGAGAGATGGAGGGACTCATAAGGGCTGGTGGAGAGATCGAGGGACTCAAAAGGGCAGGTGGAGTGATGGAGGGACTCATAAGGGCTGGTGGAGAGATGGAGGGACTCATAAGGGCAGGTGGAGAGATGGAGGGACTCATAAGGGCTGGTGGAGAGATGGAGGGACTCATAAGGGCCGGTGGAGAGATGGAGGGACTCATAAGGGCTGGTGGAGAGATGGAGGGACTCATAAGGGCTGGTGGAGAGATCGAGGGACTCAAAAGGGCAGGTGGAGTGATGGAGGGACTCATAAGGGCTGGTGGAGAGATGGAGGGACTCATAAGGGCTGGTGGAGAGATGGAGGGACTCATAAGGGCTGGTGGAGAGATCGAGGGACTCAAAAGGGCAGGTGGAGAGATGGAGGGACTCATAAGGGCTGGTGGAGAGATGGAGGGACTCATAAGGGCTGGTGGAGAGATGAGGGACTCAAAAGGGCAGGTGGAGTGATGGAGGGACTCATAAGGGCCGGTGGAGAGATGGAGGGACTCATAAGGGCAGGTGGAGCGATGGAGGGACTCATAAGGGCTGGTGGAGTGATGGAGGGACTCATAAGGGCTGGTGGAGAGATGGAGGGACTCATAAGGGCAGATGGAGAGATGGAGGGACTCATAAGGGCTGGTGGAGTGATGGAGGGACTCATAAGGGCAGGTGGAGAGATGGAGGGACTCATAAGGGCAGGTGGAGTGATGGAGGGACTCATAAGGGCAGGTGGAGTGATACAGGGACTCATAAGGGCAGGTGGAGAGATGGAAGGAAGAATTAGTACGTCACCCAGGTAAATCTCGCCTACTCTTTTACCCTACTACATAGTAGGGAAGTATGCGATTTCGAATGCAGCCCCTGAATCTGATGTTTCTGTTTCTCTCTGATCACTTCAGTCTGATAAACCTGCTCTCTGCTGCCCCTGCTGGACTGGAGCAAATGCAGCCATATAGTGCAATAAAGAAGAAATACAAGATTGAAAAAAAAAATACAAAATACAGTTTACTATAATAATAATAATGGTTGTTAATCATTTTATTCAAAGTGAAAGCAATACAACTCAAAAGCAGTTTCACAGACACTCAATATCAGAATAATAGTCATGAACACATCAGAGGTTTGGTGTCCCAGATCACCCTCATTCACATCGTGAGAAACTGGATGTTCTGAGTTTATTATAGCAATGAGAAAATAATGACAATTTTATATTTCCCTTCTAACAAATTCAAATGAAGATCAGATGGCAGTTTTTTTAAAGACAGAAACCTCACTCAGAAATACATTAATTATAAGAATGATTCACTAAAATAATAGAAGCAAAAGCACAACAAGACTGTATGAAACTTATTTCTCACAAATACATTTCCTCGTATCAGAGCATGGCAGATCATTCCAGTTGTTCACAGGGTCTCTTCCAGGATTCAGTTCAATACAGTCCTCATTTCCATAGTTATCTGGCTGACCTATGCCCCAAAACCTGAATAAAGTGTGTCAGATTTTCAGTTATTCAGGACCCCAGATGTTCAATGAAAGTTTTTATCCATTCAGCAAACAACAAATGAGGAGCTTAACAAGCTATTCATCATAACAATATTCACAGCATCACCCCAGCTAACAGGGAATGATCTCATTACTTTGGCTAACGTTCTGGCAAAGTTCTCTCAAAGTTATGAACAAACATTCTTCTAATAACGTTAATAGAGTGTTTCTTCCACAAATACCTGCAATTGCTTAAAGAAAGTTAGGAATGTAAAGGAGAGATCTTTTACATTCCATTCAAGAGCCAAATAAAGCAAACACTGATCACCATAACAGGGTTGAAATGAAACATTTTCAACCAAACATCAACATCTAAACCTCTGTTAATCTCAATAAGAACTTCTGTAGACGTCTGACAGAAATAAAGTCAGTCTGGTTAGTAATAAGTTGTTTAATCCTCCTCTTCTGAGATCTTCAGAGATTTAACATCAGTTATCTTCAGTTCTTAGAGCTGTGACTGTAGTTTTATTTTTTTTTCTGATCTGGTTTCTCTTTGTTTACAGCAGATGTTCAAATATTTTAAATAATGTTTCAGGAACATCATACTAACCTTTAAATTACATTCTATTAACATTCAGGAAACTGTCAATTTTTATGTTCTTGGAATGTTACAAATCAACGTTCCAAGAATGTTAATAAAAATTAAGTTGTTTTATCAATTTATCCAGAAAACTGGACATTTTACCGTTCCCATAACCAAAAAAAAGAATTGAATTAAAGCTGCAAGCAGCATTGAAAGGGCCCTCGCACCCGTGCCACCACCACCCAGTGGCTTTAGGAAGACAGAGCACAGTGGGCAATGTGCATTTAAGTAGGTAAATATAGGAGGAGTATGTCAAAGTCAGTTACAAAAATGTCCTTTATTATGGGGATAATAGCATGCGTTATTACTCAGATAAGTGTTTCTAGCATGTTTTAGCATGTTTATAACTCAATGGCATATTTAATATGTTGCTAGTACTGCATCACAGTGTAAAACATGTCACTACCTGTCGACAGTAGGTGGCGCTATTACTTTAACTTAAAATTGTCATGTAGATTTGTTCAGGGCAGGACTCTTATCAAACGTGGGAAGTTTAGGACAGATTGGCCATTTCCTTCTTCAGTAACAACAACTTACTGTTTCATTGTATTAGCATGCTTTAGCACTTAGCTGAGAATGACTAGCATGTTTTAACATGTTTCTAACTCAATGGCATATTTAATATGTTGCTAGTACATCACAGTGTCAAACATGTCACTTCCTGTTGCCAGTAGGTGGCGCTATTACTATAACTGAATATTCTCTTGTAGATGTGTTCAGGCCATGACTCTTATCAAACGTGTGAAGTTTGGGGCAGATTTGATATTCCATGCCTGAGTTACAGCAAATTCCTATTTAATTGCAGTAATAGCATGCTTTAGCACTTAGCTAAGTGTTTGCTAGCATGTTTCTAGTATGTTACTAGCATGTTTAACACTTGCTGGCACTTTTTTATATATAATTAGGAGTCCACAACCGTGTTAAACATGTCACTTCCTGTTGCCAGCAGGTGGCGCTATGACAGTAACTGAATTTGAGCATAGACATGTGTTCAGGACAGGACCCGCCGAGGACACGCCCTGCGACAAAAAGACTCAAGATTTTCGCAATTTAACGTCGCAAAGGCCCTAAGATTACACTCACCAAATTTGAAGATGATCCGATTAAAACTGTAGGAGGAGTTCGTTAAAGTACGAGGTCTGAAAATGGCAAAAACTACACAAAAATCTGAGAGGAAGTTCAAAATGGCTGACTTCCTGTTGTGTTTAGGGCTATGCTCCAAGAGACTTTTTGTAGGTATTGGGCTGTTACATGTATGTACCCGATTTCGTACACGTACGTGAAACGCAGCGGGAGGCGCACTCCGTTGAAAATGTATAGGTGGCGCTATCGAGCCAGTTTACCCTGCCCAAATCTGAAACACATATCAGATGTAAATTTTCGCCAGTTCTGACGCGTGTGCAAATTTTCGTGAGTGTTCGTGCATGTTTAGGCCCTCAAAAATGCAATTCATTTCGGAGAAGAAGAATAATAAACAGAGCAATTCCAAGAGGGTCCTCACACCATCGGTGCTCGGGCCCTAATTAGAATTAAAAGGATTTAACAAATGTATTTGAAGTGTTTCTCTGTGAGTGTTTTATCACTTACCCTTGATTCAGTGTTGAATTATCCACCCATTTCATGATCCCTTCAGTCTCAGAGTCTGACAAACCAATCCACACACTCTCCTTGAATGAAGTTATGAACCTCTGAGTGTAAAAAATAACAGGAATAAGTGATTCCTCTCATTAACTATCAGTCACTCACACAAACTCACCTGCTTCTCTTCAGTGTTGATAATGACCAGATCAGCTCCTCGATCTCTGCAGTACTGTCTGCTCTCAGACCAGCTCTTCTTCTCACTGGATATGAAAAACCTGTCATTTCCTTTCAATAAACACAAACACTTTGGTCAGTATTTGTGTTGTAAAGTGCAAATAAACATATAAATACATTTGTACTAACCTTGTTCATGTAACATCCTTAGTTCAGTCTCCAACTCCAGTTTCTTCTGACTCAAAGCTTCAACACTTCCCTGTAACTGGCTTTTCTCAGCACTGAGATCATTGACTCTGGTCTGAAGCTCCAGTTTCTTCTGACTCAAAGAGTTGAAGTTGTTCTTCAGTTGGTCTTTTTCAGTCATTAGATCAGTGTAATTGTCCTGTAAGCTGATGATAGTGTGATTGAACTCTTCAACTGTGTTCTTGTAACTCTTTAACAGGTCTCTCTCTGCTGTGACGGTGATGAACAGTGTGATGAAGACCAGCAGAAGAACACAGATGAGCCCGAGACACACTGTCATCCACACCAAACACCTGCTTCCTCCTGACACACAGACACAACACACACACATATCAGAGTATAACCCTCATATTATTACAAAATATGTTTCAAATCAACCTTTGCAAGTAATCCAGCATTGTTTATAAACAAGCATTGGGGATTTTTAATGTTCTTTTACAATGACAGACATCTGGAATTCCTATATGGTAAAATATGGAACATTTAATATAAAATCAGAAACAATGACAGGTTTTTTTTTTTTTCACAGAAAGCATTGATTCAATTTATACGTCACATTTCTCATCCGCTCAAACATTAGCGACACCGTCTCTGCGTCAGACGAAATTTTCCACTTACTTTGCTTTCGATCTTTTCCTTCATCATTGCTGCGACTCGGTGTTGGAGATCTCAATATGTTATTCATATTTCTGCCTACATAAAAGGTCCCTGATTCCATTATTAGCTCAAACTTACAGTAAAGTACAGTCTGTGTTCACAGATGAGGTGTGGTCTGTAAGATGTCTGCCGTGTTTTTAAATAGTACCAACACAGGAAGTGGTTTTTATTAGTTCAGACACAGATACATCTAGATGTCATTCTCACTCTAAAACTCTCTGTAAGCTTATACTACTGTATGATTGAACATATATTACATATTCAACCTCATATAGTCAAAGCATTGTGGAGTTTTCCCTGTGATCAAGTTAGCATCTACAACGTCCAACAAGAGGAATCTGTGATCGCCTAAACTGACTGTCGCTGTCGTGTACAGGAACAGAGAGGATGATGGGAGATTGTGGGATGAGGACTTTCATTAAACACACATGGGTGACAACAGGATATTCACATTGTCCTTGTTCTCAGTATGTCACTGATCTGCCATTTTCACTATATAGTATAAATAAATGGTTTAGCGTATATAATACACAAAGGTTTAACTTCACTTCCTGTCTCCTGAGACGCCTTCATCTGATCGGTTTTTGAAGGAGCATAGATGTATCCATCGGTGTCTTTGATATCCCACAATACTGTGCTTTCCATTCAGTGACAGTTGAGCTAAAATATAAAGATGGCGTCTGTAAGTTGCGGCTGGTCGTCAGTTTGTGTGTAAAAGTAAATTTTTGGCCAAAGTTCTCAACTTATGATGTCATTTCTAGCAGGAAATTACTATTATAGTCATTAAATATTCACTTATTTTTCACCAAAGCTCTCTGTATTTTACTGTAGATCATTAAACCATTACGCTGCCTCAGAAGTCTGTCCGAAATCAGTTTCGTGAGGAACCTTTGTGTGCAGACGCTGCCTGCACAGTCATTGGGTGCTTCTCAATATCCCTCCTTCCTCATCCTCACTGCTCCGTCCTTCATCCTATGACCCGGAAACCGATCGAGCTCAGCCATCTTGAAGAATCTCAATTCTCTGATTGCACCGCGAGGATCGAGGAGTGAGGAGCTTCCAGAGGAGTCATGAGTGAGGAGACACGGGTGTGAAGTGTTTTATCGACTAAACGTGATGCCAGTTTAAATTCTCCTCCCCCATCACATCTGTCACAATTATTTTAATTTATACTTTACCTTTGCAGTTTAGTTTAAATAAACCACACATTTTGCATATTTCAACAGGATATGTTGCTTTATTATTTATTTATTTGTTTTTTTTTTTAATAACCAAACGTTAACAACATAAGGGCAGATCCGTTGAGCGCTGCTGATGATCGCTGTGGAGTGACGCTCCAGTGATCAAGTTTCCCAATGTATAAATAAGTTTTCATTAGATTCCTCATCCTCCTTTTCTTTCCTTGCAGATTTCCCTCTTGTCCAACAGGCGTGGAGCTGGGACGCGAGGAAAGGAAACGAGGATGCACAAATAAGAAATTAGAAGCACCAATGCACGTTTTCAGATGCAGCCGATGTGTCTGTTCCTCTCTGATCACTTCAGTCTGATGAACCTGCTCTCTGCTGGACTGGAGCAAATACAGACATAGTGCAATAAACAGATACACAAGAATGAAATATGAAATAAAAACTAAAATACAGTTTACTATAATAATAATAATAATGGTTATTGATCATTTTGTTCAAAGTGAAAGCAATACAACTCAAAAGCAGATTCACAGACACTCAATTTCAGAATAACAGTCACGACCACATCAGAGGTTTGGTGTCCCAGATCACCCTCATTCACATCGAGAGAAACAGGATGTTCTGAGTTTATTATAGCAATGACAAAATAATTACAATTTTATATTTCCCTTCTAACAAATTCACATGAAAATCAGATGGCAGTTAAAAAATAAAAAAAGACAGAAACCTAAATCAGAAAATATACATTCACAATAAGAATGATTTACTAAAATAATAGAATCAAAAGCACAACAAGACTGGATGAAACTTATTTCTCACAAGTACATCTCCTCTTCTCAGAGCATTGCTCATCATTCCAGTTGTTCACAGGGTCTCTTCCAGGAATCAGTTCAATACAGTCCTCATTTCCACCACTGTTATTCGGCTCACCACTTTGCCAAAACCTGAATAAAGTGTGTCAGATTTTCAGTTATTCAGGACCCCAGATGTTCAATGAAAGTTTTTATCCATTCAGCAAACAACAAATGAGGAGCTTAACAAGCTATTCATCATAAAAGAGCCAACAATATTCACAGCATCACTCCAGCTAACAGGGAACGATCTCATAACTTTGGCTAACGATCTGGGAAAGTTGTCAAAGTTATGAACAAACATTATTCAATTAATGTTAATAGAGTGTTTATTTAACAAATACCTGCAATTGCTGAAAATAATAAGGAATGTAAAGGTCAAGAACACAACTAAGCAAACACTGATCAAACAAAACTTTAGCAACCAAACATCAACATCTAAACCTCTGTTAATCTGAATAAGAACTTCTGTAGACGTATGACAGGAATAAAGTCAGTCTGGTTAGTAATAAGTTGTTTAATCCTCTTCTGAGATCTTCAGAGATTTAACATCAGTTATCTTCAGTTCTTAGAGCTGTGACTGTAGTTTTTTTCTGATCTGGTTTCTCTTTCCTTCAGTGATTCTGCTTGTTTACAGCAGGTCTTCAAATATTTGAAAGAATGTTTCAGGAACATCATACTAACATTTAAATGACGTTCTATTAACATTCAGGAAACTGGACATTTTTATGTTCTTGGAATGTTACAAATCAACATTCCTATAATGTTAAGTTGTTAATAAAAATGAAGTTGAAAGAATGTTTCAGGAACATCATAACCTTAAAAACGTACCCCTAAAATCCAGAAAACTGGACATTTTAACGTTTCCATAAACAAAACAGAATTGAACGAGGATTGAAAGGATTTAACAAATGCAACCAAAGTGTTTCTCTGTGAGTGTTTTATCACTTACCCTTGTTTCAGTGCTGAATTATCAACCCATTTCATGATCCATTCAGTCTCAGAGTCAGTCAAACCAATCCACACACTCTCCTTGGCTAATGAAGTTATGAACCTCTGTGTGTGAATAAAAACAGGAGTAAGTGTGATTCCTCTCATTGATTAACAGACACTCACACAAACTCACCCATGGCCGTCCTATTAGGCCCTAAACTTCTGCCTAGCCCCCTTAAAAGAAGTGTGACTAACTTGGTGATCGCTTCAGTCTCCTTTAAAACATGAAACAGGCAGCAAGAGGCTTCGGCTTCACACTGAGCACACGTCAGAAACAGAGGACAGGGTATGTGTGTGTGTGTGTGTTCATCTGAGCCTCATTGGTCTCTCACTGCCCATCAATGTCAGAATATTTTAGATGACCAATCAAATCAAAGTAGGCGGGCTTTATGTTCAGAGACACTGCAGAGCGCGAGTAGTTAGTGTGAGAAAAGAGGTAGATAAACTACACATTTCATATTTGACAGCTGTTTTAGGTCATAAATGTTAGACTCACAGAAATAATCAGGCAAAATAATAAACTTAAACATTGAAATTTACGGCAAAAAAAGGTAACACTTTATTTCGATAGTCCACTTTAGACATTCTACTAAGTAACTTTTCAACAACATGTCAACTAACTGTCATTAGAGTATTAGTAGACTGTCAGCTTAATATCTGCTAACACTTTATTTTGTTGGTCCCCCAATAGACATTCAACTGACTATAAGTAACTTGGCAACTACAAGTCAATTTATTCTCCTAACCCGAACCCTAACACCTAACCATAACCTACCAGTCTACTGACAGTCTACTGTAATATACTAATACTCTAATGAGAGTTAGTTGACATGTAGCTGAAAAGTTACTTATAATTAGTAGAACGTCTAAAGTGACTATCGAAATGAAGTGTAACAAAAAAAAAAAAAAAAAATATAAAACGGATGTGGTTGCCAGTATTTTCTGTAAAAAATATGGTGGTAAACTTTTATGTTTTATGGGACTTAAATTTACGGGCAAAAAAACCCCACTATGTAAAAAAAAATGAAATGTAAAGTAAATAAACGTCAGCTTGGTTGCCAGTATTTTATAGTAAAAAAAAATGGCAGACATATTTTTTTACATCACACACTCATTGTGGGCTGAGCTCCCCTAACATGAAAATCCTAGATTCGCCCCTCACCTGCTTCTCTTCAGTGTTGATAATGATCAGATCAGCTCCTCGATCTCTGCAGTAATGTCTGCACTCAGACCAGCTCATCCGCTCACAGGATAGGAAAACACTGTCATTTCCTTTCAATAAACAGAATTTTTTTTTTTGCTGTGTTGTAAAGTGCAAATAAATATATAAATTAGGGCTGGGGGAATTCATGCATTTATCTTTGCGATTTATTTGAGATGTATAATGCATTCCAAAAATGTTGTCGATTCCCAGCCCTAATATAAATTCATTTGTACAAACCTTGTGTAGATAACTTCCTTAGTTCAGTCTCCAGCTCCAGATTCTTCTGACTCAAAGAGTTGAAGTTGTTCTTCAGTTGGTCTTTTTCAGTCATTAGATCAGTGTTCTTGTCCTGTAAGCTGATGATAGTGTGATTGAACTCTTCAACTGTGTTCTTGTAACTCTTTAACAGGTCTCTCTCTGCTGTGACGGTGATGTACAGTGTGATGAAGACCAGTAGAAGAACACAGATGAGCCCGAGACACACTGTCATCCACACCAAACACCTGCTTCCTCCTGACACACAGACACAACACACACACATATCAGAGTATAACCCTCATATTATTAGAAAATATGTTTCAAATCAACCTTCTCAGAGCATCGCACATCATTCCAGTTGTTCACAGGGTCTCTTCCAGGATTCAGTTCAATACAGTCCTCATTTACACCTAGATAATTATTCGGCTCACCTCTGTACCAAAACCTGAATAAAGTGTCAGATTTTCAGTTATTCGGGACCCCAGATGTTCAATGAAAGTTTTTAAACAACAAATGAGGAGCTTAACAAGCTATTCATCTTAAAAGAGACAACAATATTCACAGCATCACCCCAGCTAACAGGGAACGATCTCATAACTTTGGCTAACGTTCTGGCAAAGTTCTCTTAAAGTTATGAATAAACATTATTCTATTAATGTTAATAAAGTGTTTATTTAAAAAATACCTGCAATTGCTGAAAAGAATAAGGCAGCTCAAGAGGCCAAATAAAGCAAACACTGATCACCGTAACAGGGTTGAAATGAAACATTTTCAACCAAACATCAACATCTAAACCTCTGTTAATCCCAATAAGAACTTCTGTAGACGTCTGACAGAAATAAAGTCAGTCTGGTTAGTAATAAGTTGTTTAATCCTCTTCTGAGATCTTCAGAGATTTAACATCAGTTATCTTCAGTTCTTAGAGCTGTGACTGTAGTTTTTTTCTGATCTGGTTTCGCTTTCCTTCAGTGATTCTGCTTGTTTACAGCAGATGTTCAAATATTTAAAATAATGTTTCAGGAACATCATACTAACATTTAAATAACGTTCTATTAACATTCAGGAAACTGGACATTTTTATGTTCTTGGAATGTTACAAATCAACATTCCTATAATGTTAAGTTGTTAATAAAAATGAAGTTGAAAGAATGTTTCAGGAACATCATAACCTTAAAAACGTACCCCTAAAATCCAGAAAACTGGACATTTTAACGTTTCCATAAACAAAACAGAATTGAACGAGGATTGAAAGGATTTAACAAATGAATCTGAAGTGTTTCTCAGTGAGTGTTTTATCACTTACCCTTGTTTCAGTGTTGAATTGTCCACCCATTTCATGATCCCTTCAGTCTCAGAGTCAGACAAACCAATCCACACACTCTCCTTGGCTAATGAAGTTATGAACCTCTGTGTGTGAATAAAAACAGGAGTAAGTGTGATTCCTCTCATTGATTAACAGACACTCACACAAACTCACCCATGCACAGCAAAATCCCCGGTGTTCATCATCAATGATTGTTGAGCTCAATCATCACTCAATTATTCACTTAATTATCTCATTACCTTTAACACTGCTACAGTGTTCATTTAACACTCTGCTCAGAGTTTATATAATTCTCACTTTTAAGTGTTAATTTAACACTGGGGATTTTGCTGTGTGGGCGTCACTAGGCCCTATTAGGCCCTAAACTTCTGCCTAGCCCCCTTAAAAAAAGTGTGACTAACTTGGTGATCGCTTCAGTCTCCTTTAAAACAAGAAGCAGGCAGCAGCAGGCTTCGGCTTCACACCGAGCACACGTCAGAAACAGAGGACAGGGTGTGTGTGTGTGTGTGAGTGTGTGTGTGTGTGTGTGTGTGTGTGTGTGTTCATCTGAGCCTCATTGGTCTGTCACTGCCCGTCAAAGTCAGAATATTTTCTGACTTTCACGCTCAGAATAACAGAGCGTGAGTAGTTTATGCTACTAAGTGTGAGAAAAGAGGTAGATAAACTACACATTTCATATTTGACGGATGTTTTATTCATCTGCTTACCCCTGCATACCCTCACCTGCTTCTCTTCAGTGTTGATAATGACCAGATCAGCTCCTCGATCTCTGCAGTAATGTCTGCACTCAGACCAGCTCTTCGGCTCACAGGATAGGAAAACACTGTCATTTCCTTTCAATAAACAGGAAGTACGTTGCTCATTATTTGTGTTGTAAATTGCAAATAAATATATAAATTAGGGCTGGGGGAATTCATGCGTTAATCTTTGTGATTCATTTACATTTTTAGTCGATTCCCAGCCCTAATATACATACATTTGTACAAACCTTGTGTAGATAACTTCCTTAGTTCAGTCTCTAACTCCAGTTTCTTCTGACTCAAAGCTTCAACACTTCCCTGTAACTGGCTTTTCTCAGCACTGAGATCATTGACTCTGGTCTCCAGCTCCAGTTTCTTCTGACTCAAAGAGCTGAAGTTGTTCTTCAGTTGGTCTTTTTCAGTCATTAGATCAGTGTTCTTGTCCTGTAAGCTGATGATAGTGTGATTGAACTCTTCAACTGTGTTCTTGTAACTCTTTAACAGGTCTCTCTCTGCTGTGACGGTGATGAACAGTGTGATGAAGACCAGCAGAAGAACACAGATGAGCCCGAGACACACTGTCATCAACACCAAACACCTGCTTCCTCCTGACACACACAGACAACACACACATATTAGTGTATACCCTTCATATTATTACAAAATATGTTTCAAATCAACCTTTGTTAGTAATCCAGCGTTGTTTTTAGAAAAACGGAATGGATTTTTAATATTCTTTTATAATGACAAACATCTGGAATTCCTATATGGTAAAATATGGAACATTTCATATAAAATCCGACACAATGACTGTTTTTCCACAGAAAGCAATGATTAAATTGATACGTCACGTTTCTCATCCGCTCAAACATTAGCGACACCGTCTCTGCAACAGACGAAACTTTCCACTTACTTTGCTTTCGATCTTTTCCTTCATCATTGCTGTAACTCGGTGTTGGAGGGCTGAATCTGTTATTAATATTTCTGCTTACATAAAAGGTCCCTGATTCCATTATTAGCTTAAACTTACAGTAAAGTACAGTCTGTGTTCACAGATGAGGTGTGGTCTGTAAGATGTCTGCCGTGTTTTTAAATAGTACCAACACAGGAAGTGGTTTTTATTAGTTCAGACACAGAAAAATCTAGATTTCATTCTCACTCTAAAACTCTCTGTAAGCTTATACTACTGTATGATTGAACATATATTACATATTCAACCTCATATAGTCAAAGCATTGTGGAGTTTTCCCTGTGATCAAGTTAGTGATACAACGTCTGTGATCACCTAAACTGACTCAAACACACTAAAACAGGCCGAACTGGACCTGTGTGTTGAGGACCATAAACTGGAAGTGAATGATTTACATCGCTGTCGTGTTCAGGAACAGAGAGGATGATGGGAGATTGTGGGATGAGGACTTCCTGTTATTGAACACAAGTGAGTGACAACAGAATATTCACATATTCTCAGTAGATGTCACTGTTCTACCATTTTCATGATGATGGTATAAATAAATAAATTAAATAAGTGAATACATAACCTTTAACTTTGAGTTCAAATCTGAATTATGGAAGCTTAGAAGATCCTAAATTTTTTTAAGGAGAGTGAGTTATTTTTGAGTGTATTTCCATCAAGGTAAAAGAGGAGTTTCATCACATGAAACAAAAAAGTGTCAAACTTATTAAGTAATTTTACCTTGCTGGAGAAATTAAACAATGAACAATTCAGTAAAACAAAACAAAACATTCAGGGTGGTTGAATTCAGTCATAATCAGTCATAATCATTTATTTAATTTTAATAAAACCAGTTACTGTAGATGTTACCACATGAGTTACATTTTCTAAGTTAAACTGACAAAATATTTGTGATATTTATGTAGACTATTTAACAAGAAACATTCAAGAACAGCAGAAGAACACAAATGAACCCGAGACACACTGTCATCCACACCAAACACCTGCTTCCTCCTGACACACAGACACAACACACACACACATATCAGTGTACCTTTCATATTATTAGAAAATATGTTTCAAATCAACCTTTGTTAATAATCCAGCATTGTTTTTTGATAAACGGTGGGGATTTTTAATGTTCCTTTATAATGACAAACATCTGGAACTCTTATTCGCCAAAATATAGAACATTTTATATACACAGCAAAATCCCCAGTGTTAAATTTACACTCAGTGTTTATATGAGTCCATACTGTACAGAGTGTTAAAGTAATGCTGGGTACACACCAAAGATTTTTTACATCTTATAAGATTTTCAAAATGTGATAGACCACAAACATAAGGAGAAAAAATCCTAGATTTAACCGTTTTGCTCCTATAGTGTGTGTGTGCCATGATGTGACAAAGACAGCACACCACACACGAACAGATTTTCAACCAGAGTCTAGACTGTGAACACAGGAAATCTCTCAAAATCTTGCGAGACTTCAGAATAAGCGTGGCGGACGATATGCAGGAAAAAATTGCGATGATAGTGTTTGGAATGATTTTAACTGAAAATTCACGAAAAAAAGAAAGAAAAGGGTTTGGGTGAAGTCGTGCAGATGGCGGGAATTTAGTGAATTTAGTAAACTTGTGACGGATATGTTCTGAGTCACATGATGTTCTGAGTCACATGATGTTCTGAGTCACATGATGTTCTGAGTCACATGACGTGTGGAGCACATGGCTTAAGAGAGTTTGAAGATGGCAGTTAGCAATGCCTTGTGCAGTGGAAAGATGTGGGAAGTTAATCCCTGCATATCTCCTAAACAACTTGTGAGGTAAAAGGAACATTTCATTGATTTGCCTTGGGATTTATGGATCTTTTGAAAGTTGGTGGATGTTCAGAGAAACTACCTAGGGTCCAAACGGCAATGGAGGACAGATCATTTCTCTGACTGACTGGGACAGATCATCAACTGACTGACTGGGCAAAAACCAAACAAGTATTGTTTTTTTTTCTTATACTCTCATGTTGGGTTTGCCAGTTGAGATTTATTTTTTTTACCATGAGACTTTGTAAGTATTGTCTAAAGTGCTGAGAAAACACTTTTTGAACTGCACAGTGGACTGGTTGCTCAGTGCTGGTCTGGATGGACTTAAAGGTCTAAGTGCATGTACCAGCACCTATGCTGGATTGAGAACTCAGTCAAGAACTGTTAATGTGGACTTGTGAAACTGGGGATTTGCACTCTAAAGGAGTTGAACAGGAATGAACTGAATTTGAATGAACTTAACTTTTGAATGAACTGATTTATTTTTGTTATAAGATTTTGTCATGTTAAATTAGCCCATTGAGTATTTGAATTTCTGGGATATTTTTCTTTAAAATTGAATAATTTTTTTGGTTTCTGGTTTTGTAGGATTTTTTTGTTTGCATTTGGGAACCATTAATGTTTTCCCCTGACTGAATATTATATTGCACAAAAAAAACTAATAACAGTCTATATGAATTGAGCCTGTTGCTGGTTGTGTATTAATTCTTTATCCACATCTTAAGGGTTCCAACTTATTTTTCTATTAATATTTGAATCCTTTGTATGGTTGACTGACTTTAAAGAAATTTAGTAGGTTGAAACCCCTGCTTGGCACCCCAATTAATTAGGTCAAACCGTTACATAAAAAATGGCACCCCAGATGGGACCTAAACTGGATGAAGTTTTTTTTTAAGCCGTTATCTCTTTGTGAATTATTTTCAAATGGATGTCTCAAAGATTTGTGCTACCCCTTCAGACAGAAGGGATGTTATTCCTCAATTGCAAGATGACCATATATTACCAGCACTGGACACTGGGTTCATTCCAGAAATTTCAGATTTTGGGGAAGGAAATGTTCCCTTATTGAATATACCACAGATTTCTAGTCCTCTTCGAGAACCACCACCCACTTCAAGTAATCTTACAACCCGTTCTTTAATTGATATGGAATTGTGTCATGATATTGCACTTTCCCCTCCTTTACTACCAAGCTTTGTGGACCTTCCCCAACACAGAGAAGTCTATGTCCGGGATTTTGATGACTCCAATATTTTATCTAATCAAGCTAAACTCCAGAAACTCCTTGCGCAAACCTTCACAAAAATGAAAGAGGAACAACAAAACATCAAAGGAGAGCTTATGAATACCTTGACATCAATCAATCAAGATTTGAGACTGTTGTATGTTAATGGGCAGAATGATTTGCGAAAAGAAATAACTAAGCAATTGGAATATCATCAAACTCAGAATTCTGCTAACATCAATTGGCAATTGGAACGTTTCCAGAACCAGGTTTTAAAGGACATTGACGCCATTATACTGCCCCTTAGGACAGCTATTGAAGATCTTCGGACTGAATTTAACGCTCAAACTCAGCAAGTGAACGCTGTGTCTCAGGACTTGGCTTCATTGAAGTCCAGCATGCATGCCCATGTGAATACCTTTCCAGTATCATCTTCCTCTCAACCTTCCCCTGTGACTAATGTACATGATGTTACAAAGAAATCGTATCCCTTACAGTCCACTATGCAGCCGGGGCACTCTGATAGGAGCTCAAGGGGACTCACAGACACACTGTTACCCGGAGACCTCAGTCGACGATATGTGGGAAATAGTCCTATTAAGCTAGAATTCCCTGCCTTTGGTCGGAAAGAGGATGACCCAGATCCTTTAACTTACACTGAAAAGTGCCATGATTTCCTAGCCTTAGTTCCCCTATCAAATGAAGAATTGATGGCTACCCTTCGAAATGTGCTGCACGGGACTGCCAGAGATTGGTGGGATGTAGCCCGAGGGTCCATTCATACATGGACTGAGTTTGAGACTAGCTTTCTTTCAGCTTTTTTGTCTGAAGATTATGGCGATGAATTGGCAGAAAGAGTTCGTAATAGAATACAAGGAGAGAATGAAAGCATAAGAGACTTTGCATACATGTATCGTTCTCTTTGCAGACGATGGAAGCCTGAAATTGATGATGAAGAAGTTATCAAACTCATCCTGAAAAACATCAATCCCCGTATAGCAAGTCAGCTGAGACGTAGAGTTTCTTCTGTGGATGAATTGGTTCGTCTAGGACAACAATTAGAAAAGGATAAAGATAATCAACAACAATATGAACAACGTAAACGTTTCACCAGCAAGGTAGCTTCCAAATCAGACACCCAGAACCAGCAAATCTCAGCTAAACCAGAGCAAGATAGAACTCGACAATTGTTCTGTTGGAAATGCAAAGGGTCCCATTCACCAGCTACCTGTCAGCACCCTAATGCTCAAAGGAATAAGGAATTTTCGAAAGGTCCAAATGCTGTTGCTAGGGATGCACAGGTTCCTCAAAATCGTCCTACTGTAAGTACCTTAACACCGAAAAGGGATTTCAAAACCAAAGACCGTAAAACTGATAACCAGAAATTTTATAGAACCCCTGTATTGGCCACTGGTAATTCAAGTCCTCACCAGCTAGTTGTTCCCTTAACTTTACGCCAGTGGAAAGGAACTGCTATTGTGGATACAGGATCTTCTTTTACTCTTCTTTCTGAAAAACTTTGGACAAATGTAAAAAATCCTGAGGAAGAATTGAACGTTTGGAAAGAAGGACCATTGTACTTGGCAGATGGTGAAGCAAAGCAACCACTTGGGTGGACTGAGATGGAGTTCCAGCTACACAGTCGTCACTGGGTGTTGCCTATCGTAGTGTTGTCTGATAAAATGTTGGCCTTTTCTGCTGTCCTGGGACTTGATTTTCTGTTTCTGAGTGGGCTACAGATTGATGTATCAACCAATACCTATTGGTTCAAACCCTATGAAAAAGACAGATTTACCTTCGATGCTGACATTCAAAAACTGCATGACTGGGGACCAGAACGGCAAGTTGCCTTAATTACAACTATAGCTCCAAAACTATTGTCTCCAAATCCTTCTGAGGAAGTAATATTGCAGGCAGTCAAAAATGCTCAGTTGGAAGAAAATGAAAAACTGACATTCATGGAACAGCTGCAACAAAATGTGGATGTGTGTACAACAAAACTAGGGCGTACAAAGTTGCTGAACCATAAAATTTTTCTTACCCATGATATGCCAGTGAAGCAGAAACCTTACAGGGTTTCGCCAACTAAGCAGAAGATCATGAAGGAACTAATTGACGAGATGTTGGCTACGGGAGTGATCGAGCCCTCCTCTTCAGCTTGGGCTTCACCAGTAGTCCTGATCCCAAAAAAGTCAGGAGGCTTACGATTCTGTGTTGATTACAGAAAGTTAAATACTGTTACTTACAGTGATGCCTATCCTTTACCCACAATCCAGGAAATTCTAGAATCTTTAGCAGGCAATGCCATTTTCACTACTCTTGATTTAAACAGTGGCTATTGGCAAGTTGAAATGGACCCAGAAAGCCAAGACAGAACGGCCTTTGTGTGCTCTTATGGGCTATTTCACTTTAAGGTAATGCCTTTTGGGCTTAGAAATGCTCCGGCCACGTTTCAACGCCTAATGGAGACAGTATTAGGAGATCTCAGAGGCAAGATCTGTTTTGTGTATCTGGATGACATTATTGTCTTCTCTCCTTCCAAAGAACAACATTTCAATGATCTACAAGTTGTCCTGGATACACTGAGAAATGCAGGACTCACTGTGAACATGAAAAAAAGTAATTTCTTTCAAGAGACCTTGAAATTCCTTGGTCATGTGGTTTCTTCTGAAGGCATTCAAGTAAATTCGGAAAAGACTCATGCCATCAAAAACTTCCCTGTGCCCTCTAATCTGAAATCCCTTCAACGTTTCTTAGGAATGGCAGGCTGGTATCACAGGTTTGTACCTGATTTCTCAAAAACAGCAGAGCCTCTCACTGCCCTGAAACGAAAAGGAGCGAGGTTTAAATGGACTTCTGAATGTCAAATTGCTTTTGACACCCTTAAGGAGCATTTGGTGAAGCCACCAATCTTAGGACATCCTAATTTTGACTTACCATTTGTGGTGTACACTGATGCTAGTGACATTGGCCTGGGAGCTGTACTTGTCCAGCAGAGAGGTTTAGGCTCTGAAGAAGTTCTTGCCTTCGGCAGTCGGACTCTAAACAAGGCAGAACGCAATTATTCCACAACAGAACAAGAATGCCTTGCTGTAGTTTGGGCCCTGGAGAAGTGGCGGTACTATCTGGAAGGTCGTTATTTCACAGTGGTAACTGACCATGCATCACTAGCGTGGGTATTTAAGACCAACAAACCTAGCACACGACTTATGCGCTGGGCATTACGTTTGCAGGAATTCACATTTGCTGTCGAATACAGAAAAGGAAAATACAATACAGTCCCAGATGCCCTTTCCCGTGCTCCATCAGACCAACCTCTCCTGTCAACCTGTGCCACAGTGTTAAAATCCACCAAGAAGGAGTTGCCTGTCTTTCATGTACCGATGATGAGGTATGGAAAGCCCAACAAGAGGATGCAGAAGTACAAGCGTTGTATCAATCTGTTCTTGAAGATGGAAAGAAAAGAGTTAATTCCTCTATT
Organism: Semotilus atromaculatus; assembly: GCA_031834385.1. NCBI lineage: Eukaryota > Metazoa > Chordata > Actinopteri > Cypriniformes > Leuciscidae > Semotilus > Semotilus atromaculatus. Next base: position 2,073,335 of record JAULUF010000047.1, on the reverse strand, counting down.
ACTCTGAACATTATTGAGGACAAAGTCTATCGTATAGTCCAGCTCCCACACAGGACTAACTACCAGGTGTGGATACCCAGTTCTTTACGTGACAGACTTCTGAGTTTCTTTCATGATGATCCTCTTTCAGGTCATCTAGGGAGATACAAAACCTATAAGAGATTGCAGTCTCTTGTTTACTGGCCAAATATGAGTTTGGATGTCAAGAACTATGTCCAGAATTGTTCAATTTGTCAATGCTACAAACCAGAAGCTAAGAAACCAGCAGGCAAGTTACAGCAAACTTTGGTAACAAAATCCTGGGAAATGCTTGGTGTTGATTTAATGGGTCCTTTTCCCATAAGTTCCCAGCTAAATTCGTATCTACTGGTCTTTGTTGACTACTACTCCAGATGGGTGGAACTTTTTCCCTTGCGGAAAGCTACAGCTCTTTCTGTCTCACGAATACTGGTCAAAGAAATCATTACTCGTTGGGGAGTCCCAGAGTACATTCTGTCTGACCAAGGACCTCAATTTGTATCAGAAATCTTTGCAGAGACCTGTAAGGCTTGGAACTTGACCCACAAATTTGCCACAGCCTACCACCCCCAGACAAACTTCACTGAAAGGATTAATCGGACACTGAAAACTATGATGGCTTCCTATGTAGGAAGCCAACAAAACCATTGGGACCAGCATCTTCATCAATTCCGTTTTGCTCTTAATTCAGCAGTACAAGAGTCTACTGGTGTCACACCTGCTGAGCTTAATCTCAGTAGACCACTCAGAGGTCCCTTAGACCTTTTGTTACAACCACAAACCATTCTTCCTGACTCACCAGCATATAGTACCCTTGCTCAGCTCAACGACTTGAAAGAACTTGTCACAAAAAATTTGGACAAAGCTCGCCTGAGACAACAAAAAAATTATGATAAGAAGAGACGCAATCTTGAATTCAAAAACAATGATAGGGTATGGCTACGTTCTCACCCCCTTTCTAGAGCAGAAAAGAAATTCTCAGCCAAGCTTGCACCAAGGTGGCAAGGTCCTTATAGGATTATACGTCGGATGGGTCCTTTAAATTACCAGGTTGTAATGGAAGAAACAGGAGAGGGTTTGCGTACTATACATGTATGTCAACTAAAACCATGTTATCCCACAGCAAAAGACCTGGAGGAGATTCAGCGCATAAAATTGATGGATCTTTTCCAAGAAGATACCGATGAAGAGGAATTCCTTGGATTTTCTGACCTCAACAATAAGCCTGTCACCTAATTGTTTTGTTTTTTACAAGGGAAAGGGAGTGTGACGGATATGTTCTGAGTCACATGATGTTCTGAGTCACATGATGTTCTGAGTCACATGATGTTCTGAGTCACATGATGTTCTGAGTCACATGACGTGTGGAGCACATGGCTTAAGAGAGTTTGAAGATGGCAGTTAGCAATGCCTTGTGCAGTGGAAAGATGTGGGAAGTTAATCCCTGCATATCTCCTAAACAACTTGTGAGGTAAAAGGAACATTTCATTGATTTGCCTTGGGATTTATGGATCTTTTGAAAGTTGGTGGATGTTCAGAGAAACTACCTAGGGTCCAAACGGCAATGGAGGACAGATCATTTCTCTGACTGACTGGGACAGATCATCAACTGACTGACTGGGCAAAAACCAAACAAGTATTGTTTTTTTTTCTTATACTCTCATGTTGGGTTTGCCAGTTGAGATTTATTTTTTTTACCATGAGACTTTGTAAGTATTGTCTAAAGTGCTGAGAAAACACTTTTTGAACTGCACAGTGGACTGGTTGCTCAGTGCTGGTCTGGATGGACTTAAAGGTCTAAGTGCATGTACCAGCACCTATGCTGGATTGAGAACTCAGTCAAGAACTGTTAATGTGGACTTGTGAAACTGGGGATTTGCACTCTAAAGGAGTTGAACAGGAATGAACTGAATTTGAATGAACTTAACTTTTGAATGAACTGATTTATTTTTGTTATAAGATTTTGTCATGTTAAATTAGCCCATTGAGTATTTGAATTTCTGGGATATTTTTCTTTAAAATTGAATAATTTTTTTGGTTTCTGGTTTTGTAGGATTTTTTTGTTTGCATTTGGGAACCATTAATGTTTTCCCCTGACTGAATATTATATTGCACAAAAAAAACTAATAACAGTCTATATGAATTGAGCCTGTTGCTGGTTGTGTATTAATTCTTTATCCACATCTTAAGGGTTCCAACTTATTTTTCTATTAATATTTGAATCCTTTGTATGGTTGACTGACTTTAAAGAAATTTAGTAGGTTGAAACCCCTGCTTGGCACCCCAATTAATTAGGTCAAACCGTTACAAACTTCTCAGATAAAGGTTGTGGTAATGCACACACGCTGGCCCTAGCTGTCTCTCTCCCCTTACGAAAATTTACAATGGTTTTACTACAAATAAAAAATAAAACATGGATATTGTAGTTAAACCATGATAACCACAAATTAACCATAGTTTTGCTAAAAGAATTCTAACTAAAGTATTTATTTGGTTATACAAATGTTCAATACAATAAAACAATCTCTCTCTCTCTCTCTCTCTCTCTCTCTCTCTCTCTCTCTCTCTCTCTCTCTCTCTCTCACTCACACACACCATGTGTACTGGTACACCTATCCTTATATGGAATGGTTTTTATACTGAGCTAATTACATTTTCTGAGCCACAAGTCAACAAGATGATCCTCCATCTCTGCTGTCTATATAAATTTCACTTTGTGCAGCGCCTTGACTGTGTTTGTTATGCTTCCGTCTTCCATCATCTCGCTTTCTGGTTGGATATTGTTTCGTTTCACGTGATAATCTCCAGAGTGCGCGCGCGTTTGTCCTCGGGGTTCCCCCCACACATCAGGATTTTTTACAATTCACGACCAGGGCGCCTCCGACGTTCTTCCGAGCAGGTTCGGACACTCTTAACACACCTCACACCACAGGAATATCTGATAAGATAATCTGTAGAACCATCAAGATAATCGGGACATAGCTAGGATTGTCGGAAGGGGGGAAATCGGGCCAAAATCAGCCCGATTATCTTTAGGTGTGTACCCAGCATTACACTGAAGAAGTGTTAAAGTTAATGAGATAATTAAGTGATTAATTGAGTGATGGTTGAGCATTATTGAAGACACCTGATGTTAACAAGCAGAATCACTGAAGGAGAAAACCATAATTTTAAGTCACCGTTATGATGATCAGTGTTTGCTTTAGTTGGGCTCTTGACCCTTGAATCATTAACTTTAGATTTTGTTTGGCTGATGTACATGAGTTATAACAGCCGGATAAACAAATGGTCATGGTCATGGTCATGGTCATCTGAATGTGTTGATTGTGTTTTAACACAATCATTAATTCACAATCATTTGACCTGAATCACTGAACTAATATAGAGTCCAATTTAAGTTTACTTTATATATTATAGTAGCACTGGCCTTGATCAGCATAATATTTTTAACCTCTTCAATGAAATCCAAATGATCAAGTCAATAAAAAAAAAAGCTTTGAAAATTCTTTATACAGGCACACACAGACATCAAGAATTCGAAAACAATAGGTGTCGGAGGAAAAGATGCACGAGAGATGATGGCGTATTTTCCCGTGTTTAATAAAAGTACTTAAACGTCACACTCGTCCGCATACATGGGGATCGAGTGAGAAAAAGTATACAAAACATCCAACTCTGGTCACAAATATAAAAGGAAATAAAAGAAAGAATACAAAGGTCGGTAGAGTGGTTATCTCTTCTCCTCACCCGGTAAATCTATAACTGACAAACTACGCATATTCGCAGTTCTCATTTTACCTCAGATTAACATAAAATCACAAAGTTGTTTTTTTTATTATGCAGTAATAACAAATACAAATCAAGACAATAATAAACAAACAATACAACAATACAGAGGGTTACATTTCAAAAACATAACAAGCTTTCTCTGCTGCTGTAAATGTGTTTGACACACTGTCACAGGAGCTAAAATAGACAAAAGATATAATAATAAGAGTTAAAGGACAACTCTGGCGCAAAATGTACCTTTGGTCTAATTACACATTGGTACATAGTCAACCGTTCTCTGAGATTTGTTTTCATAATTATCGAATGTAAAGAGTTTAGCTCATAACGCTAGTATATAGGGCATAGAGTAATGAAAATAAAAATCGCTAGTTAATACCACTAACAAGGCTCAAAATAGGCCAACACTAACACGGAGAAAACAGTCTCGACCAGTCGAATCATGAACGCCGAGCCAAGTGCGCAGGTAGGAATCCTCATTATGCTACCGTGTTAGTGTTGGGCTATTTTGAGCCTTGTTAGTGGTATTAACTAACGACTTTTATTTCATTACTCTATGCCCTATATGCTAGTGCTATAAGCTAAACAGTTTTAAGAGATCAAATTCTTTATATTTGTTAGTTATGAAAACAAATCTCAGAGAACAGTTGACTATAATGTATAATTTGACCAAAGGTTCTTTTAACGCTGGAGTTGTCCTTTAAGAGCCCACCTAATGGAAACACTAATCACTGTTATGGTGACTTCAAATGTAACAGTTAAACCTCTGTTAATTCTCAATAAAATTGAATAAGCCTGTTAACAAGCAGAATCACTCACTGTAAAACCCAACAAGTTCAGCTAACTCGTTTAATTTGAGGAAACCGATTACCTAAATTCATTTAAGTTTATAAAAAACAATAGTTATGAGTACTCTGAACTTATTTTAATTGAGTCACTAAAACAAAAATAATTCTGAATACACAATTAAACTTTACACTGCATTTAAATACTTTATAAAGCTGAAACTTCACTTAATTGAGTAAAAACAGTGAAATGACAAACTTTAAATGAACTTAGAGCACTTGCAGTTACTGCTAGCTCACAACATCACACACAAAGTCAAATTCAATGAGTTAAGCTAACTCATTACATTTGAGGTAACCGATTACCTAAATTCATTTAAGTTTATAAAAAAACAATAGTTATGAGTACTCAGAGAATTTTTTTCAGTTGAGTGATTAATTGATTAATTAAGTGATTGTTGAGCATTAGTGATGAACACCTGCAATTAATAAGCAGAATAACTGAAGGAAAGAGGAACACAAGAACTACAACTGACTTCCAACCATAACATTCGATGAAATCAACTGAAGATAATATGTTTAAATCTCTCAAGATCTCAGCAGAGGATTGAACAACTCCACAAACAGCATTACCAGCTTCACTTATTACTAACCAGTTGGAGTTTTATCATGCGTCTACAGAAGTTGTTATTGTGAATGAACAGAGGTCTAGATGAAGAGGATTTATTGTTTTATTTAAAGACACCATGATAGTGGTCAGTGTTTGCTTTAGTTGGGCTCTTGACCCTTGACTTTATAACACCAGTTTTTTCTCTGGCTGCTGTAACTGAGTGTTTATTACACACATATGTTATGGCATAAAAGCCAAAAGAAAATATGAGCATGTGGTTGTGTTTTGAAAATGAATTATGAAATGATGAGTCATCATTTAGTGTCTTGATTCTTTGTACTAAATAATCTATGATTAAAAAGGTGATGTATTATTCATTATAAAATAACTGTGATTCTGCTGTAAGGCCAATTGTTGTGACAATCCGATTATAAAAAAACCTCTATGGTATCATTCTGACTTACACAGACATCAAGAATCAGGATATGAATCTCAACAATGGTGACCATTAAAAAACCGATTCATTCTGCAATGCATGCTGGAAGCCGTGTATGCGTTTTGTATTATGGTAGTACCCAGCATGCATTGCAGTATGAATCGTTTTTTAATGGTCACCATTGTTGAGATTCATATCCAGATTCTTGATGTCTGTGTTAGTCATAGTAATGCAATGCATTTTCTGTGGGGTTTTTTTTGCACAAACCATCTGAAAAATCTTTCAAATGATCTATAACATGATTTTCTCTTATACTGTAGCATTACAGTTTTGAATTAAACTAAGAATTTTACCCTTTTAATCAGAGATCAGACTCTGAATGAGATCATCATCAATCTTTAACCAACATCACCTGATCATACTTTTCCTTGTCTTTTCTGCCATAATACATGTGTTTTAAAAACAATCAATTACAGCAGCCAAAGAAAAGCATAAGTGCAGGTGCCAAGCGTCAAGAGCCCAACTAAAGAAAATGCTGATCTCCATCATGGTTACCTTAAACCTTGTGTTTCTCTTTCCTTCAGTGACTCTGCTTGTTTACAGCAGGTGTTCATCACTAATGCTCAATCATCTCTTAATTAATCACTTAACTATACAATTATTATTCAATTATCATTCTGGGATCAAGAAATGTTCCATAACTCATTCAGTTTGAGTTCTGTTTCAGTCATTGTGTCCACATAGCTTTCAGTAATATTTGAGTGCAGTGAACTCACTTTAATTTAGTGCATACAACTGTTAGGTTTTACAGTGCTGAAGAAAATAAAAGAACAGAAAAAGAGATGAGCAGAAACACAAGGGCTGCGTCCGAAATCGAATACTTCCCTACTATATAGTATGCGAAAAACAGTACGGGAGCAGCGTAGTATTTTCTAAATCATATAATTCGAAAAACAGTAGGCGAAAAGTACCCGGATGACCTACTACTTCTGGCGAGATTCTGAAGTGCGCATACGATGGACACTTTACTATCCCATGATGCCACGGGAGAGGATTTGTTGTCGTTATATTTGAAAAAGGTGGAAACCGGAGACGCGGATGTAACGTTAGCTATGGGCTGTAGAGATAAACACAGACACACATGCGTATCTCTATTGATTCATTCATGTTTTTTTATCGATGGTAATATCACAAGAAAATAAATGGCTTTTTCCTTGCCAAAAATCAACATCTGTCATTGTTCATTGGGGTTGTGTGTGTTATGTTAACACGTTATGTTCAATGTTATTTGAGAAACTCAGCTGACCGACGCAATGACCGACGCCTCCTCTTGATTGTCGGCTCGGACGACGTAAAAACGCAGATGACAACAGAAAACAGAACTAAAAACAGCGCGAAGTTGGTGCAGTCAGTGGAATGGGCTCTTTAAATTTTCGCACTGTTATGACAGCGTATGTCACGCGACGACAACATGGCGCATGTAGTACGTCCGAACTCATTCATACTACCTGTATTCATACTATATAGAACGTATATAGTAACGGTTTTTTAACGGTTGCGAAGTACGTTCTATATAAATGTAGTACCTACTTACATAGGACGCGATTTCGGACGCAGCCCAGAACTACAACTGACTTCAGACACAATCTTAGATCAACTGAAGAGAAAAGAAGACATTAAATCTGTAAAGATCTCAGCAGAGGAGGATTAAACAACTCCACAAACAGCATTACCAGCTTCACTTATTACTAACCAGACTGACTTTATTTCTGTCACACGTCTACTGAAGTTTTATTGAGAATTAACAGAGGTTTAACTCTAATGTTTCATTTTAAGTCACCATAACAGTGATCAGTGTTTCCATTAGTTGGGCTCTTAACTCTTATTATAACTTTTACCTATTTTGGCTCCTCTGACAGTAAGTATGTCAAACACACTTACAGCAGCAGAGAAAGCTAAATTGAAATTAGATGAGGTGATGATGGTTACCTAGTTATGGTTATATGATCATCTGATGTAAATCCTGATTTGCTGAGGTATTTTAATCTAATAATTACTTTGTCACATTAATATTTTGTTCACAACACAAACCCTTTGTTACCCTGTGCATAAGATACAGCAATGTTATAACAATAAGTTAGAAGACTTTTACAAATATTAGCACAAAAAAGTAAATTTTTAATGACATAGACAGACATAAACAATCAGCGTATGAATCTCAACAATGGTGACAATCAAAAGTACTTTGCTGCAATGCATGCTGGGTACCAGCATAGTACAAAACTCCCAGCATGCATTGCAATATAAATAAATTATGCTGAATTGTTCTATAATTTAGTTTGATTCTAAATATTTGCTTTTATTTTTTGCTGTTGTTTCTGTTGTGAATTAGTAGCTTTTCAGTGATGTTCTGAATTATTCTGTTTATCTAAATATTTGTGATTGTCACCATTGTTGAGATTCATACGCTGCTTGTTTTGTTAAAACATTTGAAACAGATTGTTAATTGTTGGAGATTCTACCACAGTAACACATAGTTTATGATGAGAATATATTAGCAGAATCATTTATTTAAGGTTTTTAGATTATAAAACCGTCATAAGATAACCATCATCACCTGATCTCATTTCACTTTAGCTTTCTCTGCGGCTACAAATTTGTTTGACACACACACTGTCACAGGAGCCAAATTAGATGAAAGATATAATAAGAGTTAAAAGCCCAACTAATGGAAACACTGATCACTGTTATGGTGACTTCAAATGAAACAGAGTTAAACCTCTGTTAATTCTCAGTAAAATTTCTGTAGACGTGTGACAGAAATAAAGTCAGTCTGGTTAGTAATAAGTGAAGCTGGTAATGCTGTTTGTGGAGTTGTTTAATCCTCCTCTGCTGAGATCTTCACAGATTTAATGTCTTCTTTTCTCTTCAGTGGATTTCATCTAAGGGGGCTTTCACACTGGCAGTTTAGTTTGGAACGGGGCACGGTTCGCATGAAAAATCGCTAATGTAAATGCTGTCATGGGACCCGGGTGGGCACTGGGGAACCAAACCCGAGACTACCTGGAGGAGGTGGTCTGAGTTCGGTTGCTCCCGAACCGTGCCGCGGCTCACGTGAATGTGCAAGCAACACGGACTCGGGTGCGCACTTGTTCAGGAAGTAAAGTGACCTGCGCATACATTTTAGATGATTATTATGTATTTAGTTAAATAAAACACATGTAAGGGATGAGTGTTGTTGATTTACCTTGGATACACTGAGCCTGCATTGTATTCGCGCATATCGCATGGAATCAGGGCAACAATTTTTTTAATCCACTGTCTCCTCAAAAGAGTCCGTTTGCAAGCAGCAGAAAGCCACCTTATGTGACAAACACTCACAGTAAACCTGTATTGTTCACTCAACTGTGCATAATAGCACCGAATTAATAAAAAACATAACATATTGACCTACGTTCTGTTTTCTATAATGCGCCGAGAACGTTTGCGAATGACGTAAGATGCATGCAAACGCACCAGGGTTCGATAGAATCAAGTTGAGTGTGAAACCAGACCAACGCAGCGGGGGGCGCCGGGAACAATCGCGCTCGGGCTCGGACCGCAGCAAACGAGCCCAGTGGAAAAGCCACCAATTCAGTTGTAGTTCTTGTATTTCTGCTCGTCTCTTATTCTGTTCTCTTCTTTCCTTCAGTGATTCTGCTTGTTAACAGGTTTATTAAAGCTGAGATGACTCCATATTTAATATACACAGATTTTGTGGCTCAGATAAGGTCCAATTCTGGTTTATTTTTTTACTCTTGGCTGACATGTGACCAGAGGTGTAAAGTCCAGGTTCAGAAAGTAAAAATCCTGAGTATGTTGTTCCAATCACCTGGATTTGCTAATTAGCAGTTCTTCAGCAGGAGATAGACATCAGCTGAAATCAACTGTCAGTCAGTTCATGGGTAGAATAAACACATGGCAGAACTTCTGCTTTTACTATACTTTTCAACTATACACCTCTGTGATTCATAAATCATCAATCATAAAAGCAAAAGCACAACAAGACAGGATGAAACTTATTTCTCACAAATACATCTCATCTTCTCAGAGCATGGCACATCATTCCAGTTGTTCACAGGGCCTCTTCCAGGATGCAGTTCAATACAGTCCTCATTTCCACCAATGTTATTCGGCTCGCCACTTTGCCAAAACCTGAATAAAGTGTGTCAGATTTTCAGTTATTCAGACCCCAGATGTTCATTGAAAGTTTTTATCCATTCAGCAAACAGCAAATGAGGAGCTTAACAAGCTATTCATCATAAAAGAGCACAGCACAGCATCACCCCAGCTAACAGGGAACGATCTCATAACTTTGGCCAAAGTTCTGGCAAGGTTATTTCATGAACAAACATGCTTCCAGTAATATGTTTGTTCAACGTTATCTGGTATTTAATAATGTTCTCAAAAGTTTAGCACAAAAAAAATATTTATACATTGTTTGTAGAAGGTTTTTTAAATGTTCAAATAATGTTGGGAGAAAACGTTCTTAAAACTTTAACCAGAATGGCAACAAACTTCAAATGAATAAGGTTGTTGCTCTTTTAAAATAACATCCTTGAAAAGTGGGAACGTTTTGTCTGTGCCATTATTGTTCATACGTTTCTCTTAAATGTATAAAGTTTGTGCAAGTGTGAGAACTAAACACCTTCAAAACAATGTTCATGTAATTGTAACAGAGTGAGGTTAAAGAGTGACAAATATTTATGCAACCTTTCGTTTTCTATTTAGTGGATATGTGAGTTTACACCAAAATGTTGTATTGTTCGGTCATGGTAGCTTATAGACCTTATGCACGAGAAAAACGAGGGCGCCGCCATCTTTAGAAAATTGTCTTTGAACTTCCGTTTTTTGCGGTCGCTCTGTATATTTCTATGGCATCGCTGTCGAGCAGTAATTAGCTGGTGAAGTGGATTTACTTATATAGAGTTAACGAAAGTTATCACGAGCATTGTAATGTTTATCATCAGCATTGTAAAGCAGATGTCTTAACAAATGTCGACCGGGAACTTTTTTAAACGAGCCGTCCATTCATCTATGAAAGATCGTTGTGAAAATACAGACCGGAAGTCAAAAGACAACGAGCGCAGCGCTGAAAAGGGGCGGGGCTACATAAGGTCTATAGGTATTGGGAGAGTTATTTGTTGTGTAAGTGCGCCATCTATTGGATAGAGATTAGAGCAGTGGTCATGCGGAATTTTCGCGTTTGTTTCTCAGTCTGCATTCCACTTGACGTCTGAGAGAGGTACGTGTACACATCAGTGCAATCATGTAAACGTAAAATATACCTGTTGTAACTTAGTGCACATGGTAATTTGTACGGGTATTTTATAATGAGTGCAGATACATTTAGTTGAGATGTGTCAATAACTTTGTTGGTTTGAGAGCTAAAGAACATAGCTAACCTCGTGGTTTGTTGTGCTGTATGCTAGCGCTCTTCATTCTAACGTCTTGTGATGCAGCATCTATGTTTCAGTTGTCCTTTTTCTTATGATTAGGCTGATTCTGACTGGAGGTAGATCTTTTGCTCTCTTTGAAATTGTGCAGGTATGTAGGCCTACTCCCAATACCATGTTTTAAATATGTGTTCATTTAAAAGTTTTAATTTAAAAGTTTTCTCGTGTTGATTGATGTTCAATGGCACTGGACAGTCTAGATGTAAAGTATGTATATTTTGCTTTGTGCATATTACTGTGTATTAAAAAGATGGTTAATTTCATGTTGCATAATGTTAATGTAAAGGCTAAAAGCCCATATTTAATAACAGAAATAACACGCAATATGACACATACACATGATATACGCGAGTCTAATGCAAATATGCAATGCATTTTATTTTCTGATTTTTGAATGTGATTAAATTCAGTCTGCATTCTACTTGACTGAGAGAAGCTGATTCAGACTGGAGAATAAAAGTGATTTGAGGAATGTCAGTGTCCTGTCTTCAGTGCACCAGAACACAACGCAGTAGTCGGCGAAGTGCAGCGCGCGCCAGCTACATAATTACAACATATTGTCAACATACAGGTCTCTCGCTCTCTCCCTCTCTGCCATGCGCGCGCTACACGGTTTGGCGCACATACAGTAGGCATTCTGTCTCGCATGCGCAGCTCTAGGTTCTGTATGCAGGATTTTAATAAAAAAAAAACAATTCACCGCAACTCCAAAAAGGAGGACAAATGAGTGTCCGGCTTGATGCTGCGCCGGACAGGGGGCTTAAAATCCGGACGTATGGCCACCCTAGCTTGTTTACAGCAGGTGTTCAAATGTTTGAAATAATGTTTCAGGAACCTTTTAATAACGTTCTATTAACATTCAGGAAACTGGACATTCACAGAAACTTTCTGTGTTCTTGGAATGTTACAAATCAACGTTAAAATTAAGTTGAAAGAACGTTTTTATGAACATCATTAAGAACATAAGGAAAACCGGACATTTTAACGTTTCCATAACCAAAACCGAATGTTTGAAAAACGTTCTTAGAACACAGAATTGTTAGCTGGGACAAAAGCAGAGTAGTTCAGAAGTTAAAGTGCAGAAAAGCAAGAAAGAAAATAATTAATTCATACAAAAAATGTTTATTGTGGTTGTTGTCATGATTTTGTTTGTGGAAGAGCTGAGTCTAATTTATAAAGGTTGTTATCTATTTATTTAATGATCATTTAAAGTAGTTAACAAATGCATCCGAAGTGTTTCTCTGTGAGTGTTTTATCACTTACCCTTGATTCAGTGTTGAATTATCAACCCATTTCATGATCCCCTCAGTCTCAGAGTCAGTCAAACCAATCCACACACCCTCCGTGGCTAATGAAGTTATGAACCTCTGTGTGTGAATAAAAACAGGAATAAGTGTGATTCAGTGGCGGCTGCTGGTCTTTCAAGGAGGGAAAGCTCATTTTTGGGGATAATAGTGGGTTACTTTTACTACACCTATCACAGTACAACTAATGTTACTGTGGTAAAAGCATGGCAAGTGTTGTGGTTACAGTGCATTCACAACAAATGACTGTGGTAAAGGCATGATTACTAGAGATGAAGTCCTCCAATCATCACGCAGGAGAGAGCGTCCGTGGGCGGGACATAATCGCAGCATTTATCTAATGACCGTCTCGTTTTGAAGCACTGAAAAAAAATGTTCAAAGCAGCCCCATTGAAGTCAATGGACGCTATAGGCTTCAACACGGCAATGCACTGTGACGCTACGGGAATGTATGAGACGGAGATCGAGTCGTCCTGCTATATGTAGCTGAGTCTGAACGAACTCGTCCTTGAGATGAACGTGTTAACGCATTTTTAGCCAATTAAATGTTAACACAATAATACATATTTGACCATTCATTTTTTTACATTATAGGGGAAGCCGAGCTTCCCTCTCAGTCTTAAGGCCATTGCACACTGAGGCCGAAATTTTCGTATGCGTTTTTTCGTATTCGTGATTCGGTGGCTCTGAATTGTCACAACACCTTTCAAACACCATTCAAACTGCTTGCTACGGATGCGAAAAACGCAGAAAATCGAACCTGATTCGATTTTTTTTATGACGGACGAAAGTTTCGGAGGCAGTGTGCAAGTGTGATTGACATAACGTGAGGTCGTATTTATTTTTTTACGTGCGAAAATTTCGGATGCGAATTTCGGGCTCAGTGTGCAATGGCCTTTAAAGTGTGATTCCTCTCATTGATGAACAGTCACTCACACAAACTCACCTGCTTCTCTTCAGTGTTGATAATGACCAGATCAGCTCCTCGATCTCTGGAGTACTGCCTGCACTCAGACCAGCTCATCGTCTCACTGGATATGAAAAACCTGTCATTTCCTTTCAATAAACACAAACACTTTGGTCAGTATTTGTGGTGTAAAGTGCAAATAAACATATAAAAACATTTGTACTAACCTTGTTCATATAACTTCCTTAGTTCAGTCTCTAACTCCAGTTTATTCTGATTCAAAGAGTCAACACTTCCCTGTAACTGACTTTTCTCAGCACTGAGATCATTGACTCTGGTCTCCAGCTCCAGTTTCTTCTGACTCAAAGAGTCAAAACTTCCCTGTAACTGGCTTTTCTCAGCACTGAGATCATTGACTCTGGTCTCTAACTCCAGTTTCTTCTGACTCAAAGAGTTGAAGTTGTTCTTCAGTTGGTCTTTTTCAGTCATTAGATCAGTGTTCTTGTCCTGTAAGCTGATGATAGTGTGATTGAACTCTTCAACTGTGTTCTTGTAACTCTTTAACAGGTCTCTCTCTGCTGTGACGGTGATGAACAGTGTGATGAAGACCAGCAGAAGAACACAGATGAGCCCGAGACACACTGTCATCCACACCAAACACCTGCTTCCTCCTGACACACAGACACAACACACACACATATCAGTAAATAACAATTCACCCTATAGTAAAAGATATAACTAAAAATCAACATTCGAAAGGGCTTTTTTAAAGAGTTTTCTTCTGAATGCTCTTTTATAAATGACAATCATCAGAAATTAATATATGGTAAAATATGCAAACAATAATATGCTGAAAAGGTAAAACATTTTTTTTTTAAATTCATTTCAAATAAACGTATTGTTCTTAGAGAACATTCATTGAAATTGTTTTTCTCAATTCCTCAAAAATTCTCACCACCATCATTGCTTCAGAAATAAACGTTACTTACTGCACGTTTGAGCTTTTCCTTCACCCTGGTAGTTATTTGGTGCTTGAGGTCCAGTTGTATCCTCAGCATCTCTTCTTTCAAAATTTACATAATAGACTTCTGGTTCCATTATTTGCACTTTCTTACAGTTACAGTACAGTATGTGTTCACAGATGAGCTTGGGTCTCTAGAATGAGTGCCGTTTATTAAACAGTAGTGACCTGCCCATTTTTGCGGAACCCATGCAAAATGAAATGATGCCCTGAGGTCTTGAATACTTGGAATCTGCTATGGAGCGGTTTAATTATTTATTTTTTGCTCTGTTCTATAGGTGTATAGATATGCTTGAGCTGTTGGAGGAAATAGAAAAATATATATATTACACAAACAAAAATTATAACAAAACAATATAAACTATGATAAAAAATTTTTGTATTCTCACAATTTTCTTTTTCTTTTTGTTGTTCTAAACCTGTATGAGTTCTATATCAGTTGATCTAAAAAGAAACCCTGGAGTTTCTGGACTGGAGTGCACAGCCCTGTCCCAATTTGCACTCTAAGCAATCAGTCTTCCTCTGAGTCCACACTTTCGTGCAGAGGTGGACAGTAACGAAGTACATTTACTTGAGTACTGTACTTAAGTACACTTTTTGAGTATCTGTACTTTACTTGAGTATTATTTTTTCTGGAAACTTTTTACTTTACTTCACTACATTTGAAAGACAAATATCATACTTTTTACTCCACTACATTTCTGTCAAGGTCCTTGAGTAGAAAGTAGTAATGTCAGTCAGTGGATGATTTTTTTTATCTCTAAAAAGTGATTGATTTTTTGCAGGTGACAGACAGTATTCACTCTTGTAGGGTCATGTGTTGTGAAGTTGTAATTTTTTATAATTTTCTTTAAACACTAATGAACTGGTGGTAAAATGGATAAAGACAGATCCTCGGCGCAGTGCGCGCATCCATGGCAAATAGGTCTTTCTGTTTTGCTGTTTGTTAAAACAGTATTGCTGTTGGGTAGTTATACAGCTATGGTTGTGTAGCAGCTTTTAAAGCATGTTGTATTTTTATAGACCACTTGATTCAAATGTGCATGAATGGATACACATAGATGTGTACTTCTTTTGTTGGGGTGGTAGGAGAGTTAAATAAAACAAAATGACTATGATTTTGGCTGTCTTTTTTGTCAGTTCAGTTGTTTAATTTCTATAGGTTTTATAACATTCTAAGAGCTCTTAATTCCACAGATACTACTGGTAGGTGTATTCACTAGGTTGCTTCAGAGGCATGAGGAACTGTAAGAATTACATACAACAATAATAAAACAATGCATTGATATTTACTTTTTACTTTTGGTACTTAAGTACTTTTAAAAATGAGTACTTCTGTACTTTTACTTAAGTAAAAATCAGTCTTTACAACTTTTACTTGTAACGGAGTAATATTTGACCAGTAGTATCTGTACTTTCACTCAAGTAAGGAAGTTGTGTACTTTGTCCACCTCTGCTTTCGTGACATAACGCCGCTTTGACTGTCGAGTAAAAGTCTGCTGTGGAGCTCACTTCAGTTCGGGCTCAGCAAAAGTGTGTATCAAGGGTGAATTTTGGCTACAAAGCTCACAAGAACCCTTCTGAAACCTAAAATGACAAATGGGACACGGGATCGTCAACCTATGGCATGCGTGCCAACAGTGGAGTGTAGAGAGATAATAAATTAAAACAATACCTAAAGAGGTTTAAGTATTTAATTTAAATAAAGTCCCTCAAAGGTGCATGTACATTTTGAGGTAATAATTCCATATAGTCACATCCTGTTGTCAGAGATGGGCAAAAAGTATTTAATTACAAATTACAAATACTTACTCATCAAATGTATTTAAATAAAATACAAAATACTGCTGTGAAAAATGTAATTAAGTCATTTTAATTAAAATACAAGTAATTTGTAATTTGAAAATACAAAAATATTAAATGAGAGAGAGAGAGAGAGAGAGAGAGAGAGAGAGAGAGAGAGAGAGAGAGAGAGAGAGAGAGAGAGAGAGAGAGAGAGAGAGAGAGAGAGAGAGAGAGAGAGAGAGAGAGAGAGAGAGAGAGAGAGAGAGAGAGAGAGAGAGAGAGAGAGAGAGAGAGAGAGAGAGAGAGAGAGAGAGAGAGAGAGAGAGAGAGAGAGAGAGAGAGAGAGAGAGAGAGAGAGAGAGAGAGAGAGAGAGAGAGAGAGAGAGAGAGAGAGAGAGAGAGAGAGAGAGAGAGAGAGAGAGAGAGAGAGAGAGAGAGAGAGAGAGAGAGAGATTTTTCCTCCTTAAACAACTTATAAAACAACAACAATTCATAAACCCACTAAGGGGGCTTTCCCACTGGGCTCGTTTGCTGCACGATTGTTCCCGGCCCCCCCGCAGCGTTGGTCTGGTTTCACACTCAACTTGATTCTATCGAACCCTGGTGCGTTTGCGTGCATCTTACGTCATCGCAAACGTGCACGGCGCATGATAGAAAACAGAACGTAGGTCAATATATTGTGTTTTTTTATTAATTCGGTGCTATTATGCGCAGTTGAGTGAACAATACAGGTTTACTGTGAGTGTTTGTCACACGAGCTGGCTTTCTGCTGAATGCAAACAAACTCTTTTGAGGAGACAGTGGAATTATTATTATTTTTTTGCCCTGATTCCATGCAATATGCGTGAATACAATACAGATTCAGTGTATCCAAGGTAAATCAACAACACTATCATCCCTTACATGTGTTTTATTTAACTAAATACATCACAATCAGCTAAAACGCATGCGCAGGTCACTTTACTTCCTGAACAAGTGCGCACCCGAGTCCGTGTTGCTTTCACATTCACGTGAACCACGGCACGGTTCGGGAGCAACCGAACTCAGAGCACCTCCTCCAGGTAGTCTCGGGTTCGGTTCCCCAGTGCGCACCCGGGTCCCATGACAGCGTTCACACTAGCGATTTTTCATGCGAACTGTGCCCCGTTCCGAACTAAACTACCAGTGTGAAAGCCCCCTTACTCTACACAGCAAAATCCAGATGTTAAAGGTCCCCTGACATGGGGTTATTTTATTATTTTATAATAATTCCTGGGTTGCCCTTATAATGTTAGTATGTTTTTTAGATCAAAAATAGTCATAATTTAGAAATAAAAGGCATTTTTCCTAGCCTGATTTTAGCGTCTGATTTGAACACTCTGTTTGAAGGGGCGTGTCTGCTGTGGGATTCAGTGTAACCGGCCTCTGCTGTGACCCAGCTAACAGGGAACGTTCTCAGAACATTGGCTAACGTTCTCTGAAGGTTCTCTGAAAGTTATCAAAAAACGTTCTTGCTGTAACGTTATTATAACGTTGTGCCAACGTTATATGACATTGATAAATGTTCTAAAGACGTTAGCATTAAAACGTTATCCTCACGTTGTTATTGGAACGTTTTAAAAACGTTATTATGTTAAACATATATTAGTTATTACAAATTAGTTATACAGCTTTTAGTTTTTATTTTGCAAATCAAGTTCAGAAACATAATTTGTAAATCCAGTGACACAATGCTCTAAAAAACAGTTCTTCATCAATATTTTTTTTTATTGTCAGAAAAAAATACTACCAGATTATAAATAATTATGCCTATTCAACAGGAAATAATTCAGCAAGTACAGAGTCAATTATAATTGTGGTTTTACCTTAAAACATAAAATAAGACAATAAGAAAAAAAAATCAAACAAATTAAATAAATTTTACTTTATTTAAAAAGTAGATAAGGCAATAGGAAAAATAAAAAATACATTTAGGGATTTAAAAACATACAAAAAAGTATTTTAATAACGTTTGCAATTACAGTAAAGGAAAAAACACTTCTCACATACGTTTAGCGTGAAAGCGATGGGCGTGGTTTTGGAGCGCCCATCAATCAAACGCAGCAGGACGAGGACGACGACAGACGCCGGACAACTCGGAGACAGACACGGAAGAATTTAGGTAAGTTGAGTGAATTTTGCTGGTTGTATGAATAAAATACCTTTATCACAATGCTAATTTACTTAGTTTTGCAGCATTTGCTAACGTTTAGTTAACTAGATCAACCGTGCTATCTCTATTGAGTAACGTAACGGCTCTATAGGGATCTTCGCCGTGACATCACGCCGCGGTTACACGCGCTCTGGTTGGCAAAAAGAAAAGTAATGGCTTGCTGCGCAGCGCAAACACAGAAGACAAATGGTTGTATCGTGCTGTGAGATCGGCTGTGTTAACAGGTTCGATAAGATTAACCTTCTACCGCGTACCTAAACAGCTTGAATCAAGAAGATAGCTGTGGATTTCTGCAATTAGGCGTCTAGAATAGGGTACACATTTAAACCCAGATATCACCATGATAAGTACTGAGTTGATTACATCAAGACAAACAAAAAATGTATTACAAGTTTTTTTGAAATTGTTTGTTATTAACATTTGTTATTAACATTATTAACATTTGTTGTTAACAGTTATTAACATTATTAACATGTTGTTAACATAGACAAACGGTGGATAATCTAATTACGTAAATAACCAAACAGATCTAAACATTGGGTATAGCCAGGTGAAAATGTCTTGTTGAATCTTGTTGACACCTTACAGTAAAATACTTAATGTTAAGGTCTGAACAGAACCCATTCAGGCTACCCATGAACATTAATACATGGAGGCTGGAAGAGGTAGGCCTACTTTAGAAACCAAACCAGCCTTTATTAATTTGTATTGCAGAGATGGGGTTTGGGGCTGAAACAAGACAAAAGGGTAAAATAAAAAGTGGCTGGATCAAAAAATTAAATTACGTACACAATGCACGACTAGAGAATTTCATCTTCATTCTCTTCACAGGCCTTCTGCATTGAGTTTGGTTCTTTCTGCCAACCAGTTCGCGGCCACGCCCATATCGTGACGTCACATTTGACTCCGGCGAACATCCCTATTGAGTTAACGGCTAAAGTTAGCTCAGCTTAGCTAAAAGTGGCCTTCCCCTATTGTTTCCCCCCCAGTTTTCTGTTCCATGTGTCGCAAGTTCGTAATATTGAAATCTGTTTGTAATTTTTATTGTGTCAATTGGCCACAGTCTTTGCATTTTTTACATTTTAAAACAAACTCCTTTGTGACATTTTAGAAAGATACCATTACCCCTATGCAGGCTGCTCTTAAATTTTATTTGGATCGAGCACTTGACAAGTTTATTGACTCTTTTCACAGACTGTAATGACGCTATTTAACAATCATCAGTATCGTAAATTCTGCTAATTTTAATACGTTACATAAGGCCATATTTTCAATTCCTACAGGCAGCTGTTTTTGGCACCAATATTTGAATTGGGAAATACTGAAATTTCAAAAATTGCTTAAACTCAGTTAAATAATATTAAATCAGCAATGATCTATCACACTGTTTCTCTCTCTTGCTCAAATTGCATATCAATTTGTATTTTTGGCTTGGTGCAGTTTTAGGCGCGGGTTTCTATGGTAACCGGCTCCTCTGGCAGAGCCGTTGAAAGAGACTACCTTTGATCATGTGGTTGTTGTTCGGAAACAACTCTGCACTCAATCTTTTACATGGGTTTAAGCCGGACAAGACAGCAGTTTCATTGTTTATTTATAGAATCATTTATAGAATTTGACAATAATTATAGATTATAGTTTCAAATTAATTTTGGAAAGTGGAATTTGATGTTCTGTGCTTATGTTGTTCCAAACCCTTAAGACTTTCATTCATCTTCAGAACACACACATTTTTTATTAAATCTGAGATTTCTGAAATATCTTAATTTGTGAGCAAGTACAGCATCACAGTGCTTTTATACTAATATCACCACACTTTAATACAACACTGTCTTCTTTTCTCCCTGCAGTATCTCCAGAGACCCTCTCAGGATTCAGTCCAGTCCGATGAGCCGGAAGCTGAAGTGGATGATATTTATTTTTTTCTCTCCAAATTGTCATGTCTTGTTTTAGCTTTGTTTCATGTTCATTATTTTGAAGTTTAATCTGTTTGTCATGTGCTCCCCTTGTCCCCAGATCAAGCTTTTTCTGTGGTCTGGCCTCGGTTGTGGAACAATTTGCCGTTATAAATTAGGATAGCCCCTTCCGTGATAACTTTTAAGTCGCTTCTAAAAACGTACTTGTTTTCCATGGCCTATATTTAAGGTTGGTTTTACTATTTTCCATTGAGTCTAATACTGTTTTTGCCACTCCTGTTTCTTTTCATTTTATATTTGAGCCTGATACTGTTTTTGCTATTCCATATTTTTAGGTATTATTTTGTTTTAATTTCTGCTGTTCTGTAAAGCACTTTGGTCAGCCAGTGGCTGTTGTGCTATATAAATGAAATGAACTTGTGAATGTCATTGGTTGTTTTTGGTCATGTTAAAGGAACAGTTTGCCGTTTTTTCATATTAAACGATGTTATTCCCTTTTAACTAAGACGAGTTGATACATACCTCTCTCGTCTCAGTGCGTGCGCTCAATCGCTCTGGCGCGCGGCGACACTTTGATAGCACAGTTCATTCATTAGGATCCAAACAGAGATGAAGTTAGAAGCGACCAAACACCTCCACGTTTTCCCTATTTAAATACAGTTACACGACCAAGTATGGTGACACAAAATAATACGTGTCGCTTTTCTAAGCGAGTAAAATGGATAACTATAATGTATGGCGGAATAGCACTGAGAGCACTTCGACTCGGGGCAGTAATATCATCACTCCTGAATGATCCTGGCGCCACGCTTTATTTTGTGTCACCATACTTGGTCGTGTAACTACTCGAGTAACTGTATTTAAATAGGGAAAACGTGGAGGTGGAGACGAGAGAGGTATGTATCAACTCGTCTTAGTTAAGGGAATAACATAGTTTAATATGAAAAAACGGTGGAGTGTTCCTTTAATCCTTGTCCTTGTGTTCCCATTGTCTCTTGTCTAGCTTTGTTCCCTGTACCATTGTTGGTGATTCTATGTTTAGTCCAAGTTTATGTTCATGTTAATTTCATATTGTCACTTCAACCCAAGTCTGTTTTGTTTGTATCGGTTTATTGGAATAAACTTTACTTGGGTTCAATTCAACTCGCCTTCAGTGGACTACATTACACATATTATAGACATGATTCATGGGTCTTTTGTTATTTATTATCTTTCTAGATCTTTTTGTCTTAATTTTAAAATCTGAAAGTTTTTATTTTGTTCTGTTTTAGGTTCTTCATATATTATATACATTGTTATATGAAAAAACATTAAGAAAGGGTTTAATAAGTGAATGAAACTGTTTTCATAATGAAACCTTTTAATGGGAGAATTGAACGTTTTGAATAACGTTCTTATAACCAATAAATAACGTTAATACAACGTTTACATAACGGGCGAATTGAACATTCTAATAACATTTTGAATAACGTTCTTATAACCAAGAAATAACGTTAATACAACGTTTACATAATGGGAGAATTGAACGTTCTAATAACGTTTTGAATAACGTTCTTATAACCAAGAAATAACGTTAAACGTCTAAAAAACTGGACGTTTTGAACGTTCTTAGAACATTCAGAAATAACGTTTTTATAACTTAATGGGAACGTTATGGAAACGTTCTTATAACCTAAAATTGTTAGCTGGGGATTGGCTGATATGCTTGCATATGAAATAGCTACGTATTACATGTGAAACTCTCTCGAATACTTTTACTACAGATATTATACGTTTTTACTAATACAGCTATCGAGATTAACGAATCGTGAGAAGTTTTTAAAGTATTTAGATCTATTCCCATCACATAAAATGTTGATGAGCATTGAGCAAACAGATGACAGTGTGTTGATCGAGAATAAAGACATACATGTCGGCGCAAAATACAATTAATCCATTGTTTCTTCAGAGGCTCGGATGAAGGAATTAAAAAATACTTTTGTGTTCATTTGTACATTCAACACTGATCAACTGCCATGCCTCGCTCGTTTGCAAGCCATTATATCTCTCGAGGAAAAACTCAAATCGCGCTCGCGAGTTCGTACTTCCTAGCTCGTTTTCTCATGGGCGAGCCAAGTTCTCTGGGCGGGCAAAGCAGAGAAAGGGGAGGTAAACTTTCCGCGTTATGACGTAATAACAAGGAGATTCAAGATCAGCTCGTCTGAGCTGCAGAGAAGAGAAAGATAGCCAAAGCTCGGTTTACATCGATTGAAAATTATAGACACGAGGGGACCAAATACAGGCTAGGGGAACTAATATTAATGTTAAAAAACCTCAGAAAGTGAAAATTTCATGTCAGGGGACCTTTAAATTAACACTGCTCAGTCCACACTCTACAGAGCAGGGGTCCTCAACTCTGGCCCGTGAGATCCACTTTCCTGCAGAGTTTACCTACAACCCTAATCAAACTCACCTGAACAAGCTAATCAATGTCTTCATGATTACTACACCTTACAGGAACACAGAAAAATCCCCAGTGTTAAAGCAACACTGCTCAGAGTACATATTGTCCCAATCTAAAGAGTGTTAAAAGTGGTAAAGTTAATGAGATAATTAACTGATTAATTAAGGGATGATTGATAACAAGCAGAATGACTAAAGAAAAGAGAAACACAACTACAACTGATTCAGTCAGAGTCTTAGATGAAATCCACTGAAGATAAAAGAAGACATTAAATCTCTGAAGATCTCAGCAGAGGAGGATTAAACAACTCCACAAACAGCATTACCAGCATCACTTATTACTAACCAGACAGAGTTTATATCTTTCATATGTCTATGAACGGAGGTTTAGATGTTGATGTTTTAAAATGTTTGGTCACCATTGAGGTGATTAGTGTTCCCTTTAGGGAACTTATTTCTGTCAGACGTCTAAGTTATTATTGAGAATTAACAGAGGTTTAACTCTTTCACTTGAAGTCACCATAACAATGATTAGTGTTTCCATTTGTTGGGCTCTTAACTCTTAAAGTATATTTGTCTATTTTTAGCTGTTGTGACAGTGTGTTTAGTTAAACACATTTGCAGCAGCAAATAAAGCTAAAGTGAAGTGAGATCAGGTTATAATGGTTACCTGTTGATAGTTTTATAATCATCATGAAATGAATTTTATGATTGTCTAAATGTTATACTTAAACAACATGGAAAAATGGAAGTTATTCTTATGGGTGATTTTAATTAATTTGGCAAGACAAAACGCGTAGGAAAAAGCTTAAAGATATTGCCAATACTTTTCAGATGATGCAGATAATCCATAAGCCTACAAGAATAACAAAATCTTCCCAAACACTTTTAGATTTAATTTTTACAAATAAACCAGATAGAATTAGAAAGATTTATAACCTTATCACTGGAAACTGTCAAAAACACGCTTTAAAAATCAGAATTCAATATTCAACTCCATGCCTTTTATTGCTCCAAAGGACATGGCCTTTATTGAAAATGAGATAAAGCAAGTAAACTGGTATGACAAAATTGGTAGTATGCCCTGTGAGTCAGCTAGTGCTGATTTAATGTTAATTATTAAAGACATTATTTTAAAATACACCAAGAAAAGGGGCAAGAAAACAAATAAAAAATATAATCTACCCTGGTTTAATACTAATCTCTGGGAAATAATGAAAAAAGGGGATGCTTCTTTGAAAAAGTTTTTAAAACCAAAATTAAATACTGATCTCCTGATTTTTAAAAGTTCAAGAAATAAAGTAACACAACAACTTAGAAAGGCAAGAGCAAAATTCTTCCTCAATGTTATTAATGAGGCAAAAGGAAACCCTAAAAAATTATGGAAGAGCATTGACAAATTGCTTGGAAGAGAAAAATCAGCAAATAAACATTTAAAACTTGTGGTGGATGGTTCAGGATGATGATAGGATTTCTGGGGAATGTTTTAATGATTATTTTATAAATTCAGTACAAGAATTGAGTTTAAGATTTCCAAAAATTCAAATTACACAAGCTTTAACCTGTAGTGATGCTGTTTTCAAGTTCTCTTTGATCATCCCAAAGAAAGTGGAAAATGTAATCTCACTTCTATCTAATAGTAAAGCTAAAGACATATATGGTTGTGATACAGCTTTTTTAAAACAGCATAAGACATATATTATGATACCTCTAGCGATGATTATAAATAAGTCTTTTAATGAAAATATCTTTCCCAGTGTGCTTAAATATGCCATTGTCACCCCTGTGCACAAATCTGGGGATACCCAAGTGGTCTCTAACTACCTATAGCTGTGTCAAAGGTTATTGAAAAGGTTGTGGCAGAACAACTAATAGCACATTTGAACTCTAAGTCTGTTTTACATCCGATGCAATTTGGTTTCAGGAAAAAACATTCCACTGAAACTGCATGCTGTTACTTCCTGGAAGAAATTAAAATGAGCCTAGATCAAGGAGGAGTGGTGGGAGCAGTCTTCTTAGATTTATGCAAAGCCTTTGATGCAGTGAACCACAAGGTATTAATAGACAAGCTGGGCAAATACGATATTTCAATAAATGTCCAAAACTGGATAAAATCTTATTTGATAAATCGAAAACAATGTGTGCGAATAAATGGAACTTTGTCAACATCTCTTGACTCCACTGTGGGAGTACCACAAGGATCAATTTTAGGGCCCCTATTGTTTTGCTTATATATTAATGACCTGCCTTTGATCTGCAAGGGTACAAACATTATTATGTATGCTGATGACACAGTTTTATATACCCATGGGAGAAGTGCAACAGAAGTAGCCAAAAAGTTATCAAATGTTATGAGCAAGGTCAGTGACTGGTTATATGACTCATGCCTTACATTAAATGTTGAGAAAACTGTAACTATGTTTTTTACAAACCGGACTAAACTTAATACTTATCCGGAAGTTTTAGTAAGTGGCCAATATATAAAACATGTAGATACATTTAAGTATCTGGGGGTAACTCTAGACTCGACACTTAGTTTTAAAGGTCATGTTAAAAATATGTGCAATAAATTGAAATTTAACTTAGTAAATTATAGATACATAAGAAATTATCTCACCACTGTTGCATCCAGTACATATTTAAATGCAATGATTATTTCCCACCTCTTGTACTGTATTACATCCTGGTCTCAAGCATGTAAGACAGTCATTAAACCCATAGAATCCTTGTATAAAGAATGCCTCAAGATTCATGATAAAAAAACTCGTCATTATCATCACTGTAATATATTGGTCAAATATGAGTTACTTAGCCTTGATAATTTAATAAAACACTCGAATGTGTCTTTGATACATAAAATCATATATAGTGCTACTGCTCCCCCTCTGAAAAAGTTTGTAACACTTTGCTCTGAAAAGACAGCGAATGACGAGAAGTATCACAAGGGGGGAGTGTAACCTCCCTCACCGTAAAACTAAATTTGGGAGCTCCACTTTCTCAAGTATAGCTATGAGACAGTGGAACATATTTTATGCACAGATTTTTACACTTTTTCGGGCTTGTCAAAGAGTTGGTTGCTAAGTAAGCAAGTTTGCACACATTGTTAAGATTATGTGTGTGTGTGTGTGTGTGTGTGTGAGTGTGTGTGTGTTGTGTATGAATGAGTGTCTAGAGTTGGATTGTGATAATGTGTTTAAGATGCTGCTATTTGTTTGTGTTTGTTGGGGAGGGGTGAAACCGAGAGTAAATAGGCTGATGGTCTCCCTGTTTCTGTATTGCTAACCTGTATACCTGTATTTATGATGGACATCACCCTTTTCATAATCATGTGCAATTTTAATTTTAATTTTTAACTTGTTATACCTGCCCAGGGACTACAGGTGGAAATTAGCAAATGTTGCTACAACCTGGCCCAAGACATATTCTCTTGTTTATCAAGTTTAATGTTTATTGAGCATTGTCCCTGTCCTAAATAAAATCATTTCCAATTTCCAATTCCAAAAATAATTTGATTCACTGAGGTATTTGCTTTTTTTTTAAAAAAAACACTGTTTAATGTTTATGAGTCCACACTCAGAGACTGTTAAATGAACACTGAAGCAGTGCTAAAGTTAATGAGATGATTAATTGAGCATTATTGAAGACACCTGATGTTAACAAGCAGAATCACTGAGGGAGAAAATCGTAATTGGTATGTTACCATTATGGAGATCAGTGTGTGTTTTAGTTGGGCTCTTGACCCTTAAGTCATTAATTTTAGATTTTTGTTTGACTGCTGTACCTGAGTTACAACAGCCAGATGAACAAAGAAAAAAGTTGTTTTGATGGTGTTTGCTTTGTTTTAACGTTATCATTATTTCACACTCATTTGATCTAAGTAGAGCCCAATTTCTGAGTTAAATTTACTTTATTGATTATAGCAACACTGTCCTTGAAAATCTTAATTTTCATAACTTTAACAATGTAATCCAAATAATTTCTTAAAACTTAATAACATAAAATTTTTTTCTTTTTTTAAAAAAGACATCAAGAATCAGCCTGTGAATCTCAACAATATTGCAGTGTATTCTGGATGCCACCAATCAAATCTCATTCATGGCGCCCATCATGCATTGCTGTATGTATAAATAATGAGCTTATGTTCAGAGGTCATCTTTTTGTCACCATTATTGAGATTCATACGCTAATTCTTGATGTCTGTATGTGCCTACATGAAATACTTCTAAAAAGGTTGTTTTTTTTAGGGTTTCAAGCACGAAGTGCTGAAACCCTATTATTATTGTTAATTTTCCCATGATGCAACATTCAAACAATAAAACTGATCGGGCAGAACGAACCGTAAGTTGTAGAGCTTTGAAACTTTGGGGGCTGGTAGTACTCACACCGCCTTCAACGTCACCAAGGCCCGCCCCGATTGGCCCATAGGTGGCGCTACAGCGGCCAAAAGTACGAAACGGCTCATAACTCCTCAACCGTTAGGCGTAGGCTCAAGTGTCTTACATCGTTGGAATCCTTGGCTCAAGCCGGACAAGATGCATACCTCGGATTGGCTCGTCCTTCCGGTCTCCAATTTCGAGTAAATTGCATTTTTGTGTAAAACCTACTTTTGCAAACTTCTCCTAGGTTTTTGGCCCGATCGGAACCAAACCACTGCAATAATGTTCTCTGGAGTCTGACAATCAATAATCATCCAAAAAATAAAAAATTTAAATTAACGGTCGATAAGGGGAAACAAAATATTTGATGGCACCAGGGCCACTTTTACAAAAACGGTTATAAATTGTGAACGGAAAGAGATTTTTTTGCTAAACTTGGGATACATCTTCCTGAGCTCAATCTGAGATCACTTGAAAAAAATCGCAACAATTGGCCACTTGGTGGCACTATAAAACGGTTATAACTTGTGAACGGAAAGAGATATTTTCGCAAAACTTGGGACACATGTTAATGAGCTCATTCTGAGGTCACGTGAAAAAAAAATCATGACAATTGGCCACTTGGTGGCGCTATAAAATAGTTATAACTCGTGAGCAGAAAGAGATATTTTCGCTCAACTTGGGACACGTTCATAAGCTCAATCTGACTTGACATGAAAAAAACCATGACAATTGGCCACTTGGTGGTGCTATAACAGTGAAAAAAATCATGAAAAAAGCTGAAAGCACACCCAACCGTTAGTCTACTGAAAATTGGCACACAGTGTCTTTGTCCAGGGTGCCATGATAGTCTATGAGAACATTGGTGTATCTAAAAAAACTCAGTATACGTCATTGGCACAATGCCTTGAAGGAGCCTTAGAAGTTTCAAGCCAGTGTTTTTCACAGGAGTGACCTCCTAAGACTCCTGAATCCTTGCCGAGTCCAACAACAACAAAATGTGGTTATCTTCAAAGCCATTATTCCGATCGAGACAACAACAACAAAAAAAGAAATTTGAAAACATAGGTAAATAGCTAAACAATAACGCCAAATGTTATAATGATGATAAGAACTGACAAAAAAAAAAATTTAAATCCAATCAATTTCACCCATGGATCATTTTGATGCTCTCACATGTTTGAAACAAACAATGATGGATTGTGATGAAATTTGTTTTGAATTGGGACTGGTGAATCCCTGTCCATACTGTCAATGACCGTTCGTAAAGACCCGCCCACTTTAGTTACTGTTAGCTATGTCTGACAAGCGACGCCACTCTCACACCAAACCAAGTTCTCACGCAGTGAAAAATACATTGCGGATCAGAGAGGAGACTGCGCGCTGACAGACAAGTACTTTTGATATGAAAAAAAGTCTCACCTTTCAAATGTAGTCATTTTTTAGAGACATTTAAACAATAAATACTGTTTTGTGACTCTTTAATGTGTCTGACAGATCGCTGTAGACTCGAGGCTCAGTTAAAGCTGCTCGTGAACCGATCATCTCTTCCTTCTAGTTCATTTATAACATTAAAATAAACATGAATGAGCATAATGTTGTTTTAAAGTGCTAAGACGTCAGTACACTTTGTTTTTCAAATTTAAATCTTCCAATATTATTCTACTAACTATCCTGACTGCTTTGTTGGACAAAATGGCGGATTATGATTAGTCAGATCGCCTGTCAATCAAACTCCCTGCAAAGGGTCAATTGAGAATGCCCGTGCGCACAATCCTGATCTAATCGACAACTTTGCAATTGCACATAGGAAAGCCCGGAAAATCCCGCTATATTGTAAGAGAGCATCTTTTTTATGTATTTGGACCTAGGCCTAACAATGTGTTATGGTGCGCTGTCACCAATGTTTGTTTTTTTGTTTGTTTTTTTGTTTTTGGTGAGCGTAGGCTACTCCTGATTTTGTTAGTCATCTCATCTCTTATATGCTGTGTATGATCATATCCTGCCCTAACTCGCTGACATTGCGTCATCAATGTCATCAATTGCGTCATCAAGGGGCCCGCCTTGATAATCCTACTTAAGGGCACAATGTTGGCTTGTTACGCCACTGAATATAATTGTCTAAACTCCTTATCAAAATTACATATTTACAACAAATTTGACACATATATATGGGCACAGTTTGAGTACTACTAATAAAAGTGGTGGAGATCAGGCAAGACTGTAAGAAGACTCAGGCAAAAAGGGGCTTTAATTGTAAAAACGCTTTAAAACAATATATTTCCTATGGTAAACTGCCTGTATTGGCTGTAAATTGACTTTTTCATCTATGATGGCAGTCGTTAAATGCTTCCTAAATAAAACTTAATGTCTTTTGATGCTTGTGTGCTTAAAGGCCTTAAATGCTTGAACCCCGATAAATGCTGCTTGCAGCTTTAATTGTAATTGATTTGGATTTAATAGAAAAGACTAGAAAATGCATGTTCTACAAAAACAGTGCTGCTATAATTCATAAGCGACAAAACTTAACTCTGAAATTATGCTCTCAATGAGTTCAGTGATTCAGGCCAACTATTGATTATATTAAAACACAATCAACACCATCATATCACCTTTTCTCTTTATTCATCTGGCTGTTATAACTCAGGTACAACAGCCAAAGAAAATCTAAACTTAATGACTGAAGGGTCAAGAGCCCAACTAAAGCAAACACTGATCTCCATAATGGTAACATACCAATTACGATTTTCTCCTTCAGTGATTCTGATGTTAACATCAGGCGTCTTCGATAATGCTCAATTATCACTTAAATATCTCATTAACTTTAGCACTGCTTCAGTGCTCATTTAACGGTGTCTGAGTGTGGACTCATATAAAACACTGAGCACTGTTAAAGGTGCTCTAAGCGATGCCGGGAGTCGTAACTTGTTGTTGACATTCGAATTGTTGTCAAACAAAATGGAGGCTAGCTAGACCCTCCCTCCTCCTCATCCCCTCTCTTCCGACATAAAGGAAAGTCAAAATAGTCACTACAAAGTTAAGTTTTACTGATACTTCATTCAGTGTGTAATGTCACCAAGTTAGATAAATGCTTTTATATACTGCAGAACAGAATGCAGAAAAAGAGAAACATTATCTTAAAATCGTTTCACCACCATAGCTCCCATACAAGGACGCAATAATAGCAAGATGTTAGCTTCGCTCAACTTTCCCAGTTAGCATAAACAACGGCGGCGTCGTAAACAAACTTGGTCAAAGTTGTCAATAGCCTATAAATGAACATTCAAATTCATAACAAACAGTGGATGAAAACATAATTCACACAAATTGTCGCCCTACTGTGAATTTACAATAGAGATTGATCGCTAGCTGCTAGAAGCATGTTGTGTATTCACCGTTCTAGCTAATTACATTCTGTGTTGGTTTGGCGAACATGAACGTCTGTTTAGAAATAAAAATGGTTTGACCCACCTGTTCTGCAAAAACAGAGCAACCGAATGTCGGGTTGGAAGCCCTTCTGCCGGCGGAGTTCTCGCCAACTTTCGAAGGTTTTTCCGATGTAAATTCGTCTCTTTGGTCGTGTGTCGGACATAATTCAAATTTCTCTCTCCTCCACACCCCCTTCATGTGTACGCGCACTAACCATAGACAGTAACCCCCAAACCCCACCCTCAAATACTTCTTGTCGGTTATTGGCTGGAGCACTGTTTGTTGTGTTTCGTGGTGCCGGTGAGCCCAGTTTGTTTTTGTTGCCGTTTGTTGAGCCTGTGGTGTCTAGAGAGACCGTGTTTTTTTACAGTGTGTTCAGGGGACAGGCAGCTAGCGGATAGTGAGGAGATGTTTGCTGTATGTGACAAAAAATATTTTGGCCTGACATCACTTAGTGCACCTTTAACAAGCAGAATCAATGGGTCAAGAGCCCAACTAAAGCAAACACTGATCATCATAACGGTGACTTACAATTATGGTTTTCTCCTTCAGTGATTCTGCTTGTTATCATCAGGTGTCTTCAATAATGCTCAATCATCACTCAATTAATCACTTAATTATCTCATTAACTTCAACACTGCTTCAGTGTTACTTTAACACTCTGTAGAGTATGGACTCAGATAAACACTAAGCAGTGTTAATTTAACACTGGGGATTTTGCAGTGTGGCAGGTAGTTAGAACCAAATCCTTTTTGTTTATAAAAACATGCACCGTCCATTGATGATTTGATATATAAGAGCATTTGCCGATCGTAGGTTATCAGTGCAGAGGAATTTATCACACAGAAAGAAATGAACACAAATAAAACAAAGACAAACTTGCAGAGCGAGAGACGGCATGCCATGCCAGATTCACAGGCTGATTCTCGATGTCTGTGTGTGCCTACTCAGAGATTTTTTTAAGAAGTTTCTTTTTTATTTATTGATTTGATCATTTGAATTTCATTGAAAAGGCTAAAAATAGTATGTTCTACAATGACAGTGCTGCTATAATCCGTAAGGTAAACTTAACTTAGAATTTGGGTCTAATATAAGTTCAGTGATTCAGGTCAAATGATTGTGAAATAATGATTATGTTAAAACACAACCAACACCATCAGATCACCTTTGTTCATTGTTCATCCGACTGTTATAACTCACGTACAGCAGCCAAACAAACTCTAAAGTTAATGAGTTAATGGTCAAGAGCCCAACTAAAACACACACTGATCTCCATAACGGTGACTTAAACATTCCGTTTTTCTCCTTCAGTGATTCTGCTTGTTAACATCAGGTGTCTTCAATAATGCTCAATCATCACTCAATTATTCACTTAATTAACTCATTAGCTCAGAGTTTAATTGGGTCGCTTAAAATGACCAAATTCCATGATGTTGAAGTTACATGAACATATTATGTTTGTTTAATGAAACATAGTTATGTGGAACCGGTGGAACCTGTTTACAAAAAAAAGTTAAGTAAAGCCAACATATCATTTTTTTTAGTGTGTTTAGAGCAGTCAAGGAGTAGGGGCGTCTCAGCTACTTTATCAGACCAGGGGAGGGAGGAGTATATTGAACTGTCTCGCATATACTTTTACTTCAGGAAGCCATCTTGTGACATAACTCAAACTGATGCCTTCCCTTGTCGGTCTGTAGTGTGCATCTCAATTAAGTAGGACACAATATTCATACATTTAGTGTGTAATGAGACTAAAAGCACTGAGAGCGGGGACTAAGATCTTTTTGTTATTCAACACTTCTCAAGTAGGTCTCGGATCTGCTTCTCCACGGCCTCCAGCTCCAACTGCAGCTCATACAGCTCGAACGTGCTCTCAACGGTAGAGACCTAACCGATACATTCACCATTATAACAGTTCACACTCATTTCTTGAGTGAAAAGAGTGTAAACATGGCGCGAGACCACGCTATTGATGCTAGCGGGCTAAAGCTATAGCGAATGTTTGGAAAGTTTGAGGAACATTTTCATATTATTTGCCCAAATTCTATTTATTACATTTAATCAAGTCATTAAATTGGTGATACTAATTTATAACTTTTATTTATTCTTGCATTTATTTGTTTATAAAATTAATAATAGAAAAATTAATAATAGAAACAAAATCGATCAATCTGAGAGTTCGTTTATGGTTTTATAAATGAAACCAAACATATTATAGCATGTTTGCAAAGAAAAGCACTTCAGAAGCACAGGGTGTGTGTATATTTGCTAATGCTTATGTTTGTGTGGGAATTATGATGGGTAGGGCTTTTTCATCTTGTGCCTTCATAAATAGTTCTTACTCTTATGGACATCAAATATTACCTTAATCATTCATCCAACATATATATTTTTAAAAATTAACTATATAAAAAGTCTATTAAAATAATGGTCAATGTACTGTGTTAATATGAAAGATTTTGTTGTATTGATTTTTCACATTTTATGGCTCGTTTCCACTGAGCGGTACGGTACGGTACAGTTCGGTATGGTACGCAATTATTTGCGTTTCCACTGTCAAAAGTTGTGAATGGTACCAAAAAGCCGAACCGTACCGTACCACTTTTTGGGTACCCTTCCGTTGGGGTACCTAGCACAACTAAAAGGTACTAAAAGGTGGAGCTAGACTCACTGCAGACCGTTGATTGGTTGACAGAGTATCGTCACTTGCGCGTGCTACAAGGGCATTAGAAGCGCTATTTTTATACAGTTGAAATATAATACTACTGTTATTGTGTCACGAAATGTAGTTTTAAGAGTTTTTTCAGGCGAGAATGTAGTTTTTTAAAGATCAAATCTGTGGTTTATTTATAGATTTATGATAATTTGACTGAGATCCATTCCAGACGATCACCGGGCGCTCTGCGCTCATGTTCCCCGCCTGGAACAGCCTTTCCTCGGCTAGTCGTTCTGATGTTTGCCGCTGACTCTGACGTCTCTGTAGTGGTTAAACATGAGATATAATTCGTCTTGTATAGACCTAACAGGCGATCTTTGGTCTCGTGAATCTATAATTCGTTCCCTGGGCAATAGTTTTGGCAGAAGGCTAAGTGAAGTTTCATATATTTGAGCGCTGAATTTGTTTATTTGACTGAATTGTTTGCTTTATGTTATTATGTTTTATGTTATAAGTAAAATATAAAGTATTTTACTTATACTTTTATAATGGCTTTTATTATTAAAAACTGAAATTTAACAAAAAGAGATAGGGTTGGGTTTTGTCATTTTTTATTTTATTACAAGACCATCTGTAATGTTGTTTATTGCAACAGTACAAATATTGCCTGGAATTTGTTTAATATTTTTAAATTTAAACGAAAAGAGGCAGGGTTGTGTTTTATATTTAGTTTTGTTATAAATAGGCTACGTGCATGCAGTGAATATAATCAATAGGCTATGCGTTGCCTGAACCACATTTGTGTGCCTATAATGTTTAAAATGTATTTAAATGAAATCGAAAAGAAGCAGAGTGGTGTTTTATAACATATTTCGTTTTATTGTTGCCTAAAATGTACATACTACAGAGATAACTGGAGTAGAGTGAGCGGATAGCGCTTTAAAGAACACACTGTTCCATTAGCAGAATTACTGGACTCGCGTCCTCGGGAGTCATTCTCCTGAGTCGGACTTTGCGTAGGCCTACTTGGTATTGAGAAACGCCTAATGTTGGCGCTTGTTTCTTGTGACATGCCGAGAAGCAAGAACAAGATCTGCTGTATGTCATCCATTGTTGTTTACTATGTCGCTTTCTTCTTCGCGCGAAAATGACGTCGATCGCTTCTTTCCGGCAAACACCACGCCTATCAAGAAAGGGTACTGTTGGCAGTGGAAACGCTCTCCGGATCATGGTTTACCGACCCGAACCGTACTGTACTGTACCGTACCGTACCGTACCGCTCAGTGGAAACGAGCCATTATAGGCACACATTGAAATTACAGCTCCAAAAAACGTTTTTAAAAACAACAGCATAACATTTTGACCAGTCAGGCCTTCATCAGCCTTGAGGAGTGAGAGGAAACTCTTTATAACCACAGGTGATGACATTAATTAGAACAACACAAGAAAATCATGAGACAAATGATTTCAAGGCTAACAATTTAACAACCTGAATGTTATTTAAAAGTTAGTGTGATGTTCCTGAAACAACCAATCAAACACCTGCTGTGAACAAGCACTGAAAGAGAGAGACATAAGAACACAAACTACAACTTTCTTCAGCCACAGCCTCAGATGAAATCAACTGAAGATAAAATACATTAGGCTACCTTCACATTACCAGCTTCACCTCACTAACCAGACTGACATTATTTATGTCAGACGTTTACAGAGAATTAACAGAGGTTTAGATGTTAATGAGGGAAGTATGTGATTTCTGATGCAATCATAGTATATATATTTTTCTTACCGATCAAACCTGAGGCGGCATGAAAACAAAACCAAGTTCCATGACATTTCCAGCTCAACACTGTCCTCTAGTGGCCAGGAGCATTTCTGTTGAGTTGTGATTAGAATCTTCTGAATGTTTGCTTTGTCATTTTCTGCTGATCAGATGCGAAATATACCAACTAAGAAAACAGGGATAACAATTTACAAATTTATAAATAAATTATGTGTTTGACATCTGCTGCTTGTGCAATTGACAAATGTAGTTTGAAGGCATAATTTACAGAAATAATTGCACAAATAGATTGGAAACATCCATGCAGAACAGTCTGTTTATTCATTTTAAATAACTTTTTTTCATTGAAGATGTAGACGATCTAAATATTATGCATGCAAGCAAAACATCTTATTACATGTTTTTCTTTTTGCAGTTGCAATAAATTCTTTCTTCCACGAACATCTGTTTGTCTTGTATTCCAAGTCCGACTAATATCCCTCTGCATTCAAATGTCTTGACCCCGCTTTTGCTTCAGTTTCATTGGTTGAAGCTGTAAACCAATCATTTTCCTTTCTGCCCTCAGAACATGTTTGAGGAAGTTTAACTCCCATCTGCGTTAATTCTCAATAAGAGCTTGTCTATGTAGATTCATGATGTCTAAAACATCCAGGTAATAAAATGTTCAAACAAACTCTTATTGAACATCACTGGACTCCATAAACACAAGTTACCAATACGTGTCAGTGTTCATCCAAACACTCAGTTGTAAAAACACAGGAAGTAACTCTGGCAAATACACACCAACTAGTCACATGTAACACAGATCTGACACAAGTTATGTAACTATAACACATTAGTGTGTAAAAGGTTTCAACACACTTCTGTGTAAGAGGAATAACACATTAGTTGTGTTAAAGGTAACACAAAATGTGTAGTCCTTATAAACACAGACATGTGTTAAAGAGCCTCTATTATTATATTTTTAAGTTTCCTAATGTTGTTTTGGAGTCTCCTACAACAGGTTTACATGTATTAAACGTCAAAAAAACTGTTTAATTTTCTCATAATATACATTTGCACATCAGCAGATTTTCAATGATTCTCAAACGACTCGCCAAATGAATCAATCTCTCTAAATCCCTCCTTTCCGCGAGCTACTCTGCTCTGATTGGCCAGACAGCTCAGTCTGTTGTGATTGGTCTACTCTGCTCTGATTGGCCAGACAGCTCAGTCTGTTGTGATTGGTCTACTCTGCTCTGATTGGCCAGACAGCTCAGTCTGTTGTGATTGGTTTACCACGTAATTCCCATTGCCATAACACCGACAGCTCTGCGTGTCCTGAGATGGACGGACGGACTTTTGACTGAGCGACTTCGGCCTGAGCTCCCGGACTTCTCCAACGGGGGGTGGGGGGTGGAGACGGACTTGTGACTTGAGGTCTGAGGTTTAAGTTTCCCTGCTGTGCGCGCAATAAGTGGCGGGCTAATGCTCATGTTTCATCTTGACGTCACGACGAAACGGCTTATGACTCGTTTGAAAAACAATTAATTTCATTGACTTTTGAAAGACAATAACTTTATATACGGTGCACTTTCAGATTTAAAACTTTGCAGGATGTTTTCATTCACTTAGAGCTTTATTACACACTACATGAAAGGTCATTTTCAAAAATCCATGATAGGGGCCCTTTAAGAAACGACACAGGTTGTGTGTTAAATTTGACACAACATGTGCTGTCCCTGATCACACACACTACATGCGCTAAAATCTACACAACATGTGCTTTCCCTGAGCACACACACTACATGTGATAAAACTGACACAACATGTGAACAACAACACAACAACAGAATTACCAGCTTCACATATTAATAACCAGACTTTATTTCTATCATATGTGTAGAAAAGTTCTTATTGGGATTAACAGAGGTTTAGATGTTGATGATTTATTGACAATAATAGTTTGGTTTGATGTCACCATTATGGTGATCCATGTTTGCATTAGTTGGGTAGTTTGACTCTTAATGATTTAATGTTTTTCTCTGGCTGCTGAAACTGTTTGTTATGTCAAGAAAATGTGATCAGATGATGACAATTATATACTGTAATCATCATGTAATGCACTGATTAGTTTCTAATTTTCTCAGATGTTCCCCAGTCTTTATCTTGTGTTATCAGGCTATTATTAGGCATTCTGAGCACATGTAGCCAAAACACTGCTCTCACACAACTAAAATTAGCGTAAAATACATCTGTAATTAACTTTGCGCATATATAAAGCAGACAGTGTAATACAGCTGTGGGTCAAAATTAGAACAATATTCGTCTCTGCTAAATAAATGTTTGATAAACAAACAGTTGTATGTTACATATTATAACAGATTGCATTATCTAAGTGATTTTAAATAAAATAATTAATGAATCAACCCATATTACGTGCATTATGCTGTCGTAAGAGTGTGACCTGTCAGTGAACTGTCAGAGCTGTCCAGCTTTATACTTTTTATGGCTTTATCATCACTGTTAATGACTAGACATCAGTTGTTTTAATTATTAATTATTCATTTATATTACATTTAGCTGGATTTGCTGTTTTGTCCAGCTGCAGGCAGATTCCTGGTTATTCTTCAGATTTAAGTTACCCTTTTGCTGTTACTGTGCCATCTTGTGGTGGGAAGTGTTGAAGAAAAAAGAAAAAAATAAATAAAAAGAAAACACATCTCTGAGAAACAAGCATTAATGCTTATTAAAATATATATATTGAGGGATTTCTTGTATTCTTTTATCTTCAGTTGATTTCATCTGTGATTTACTTATATTAATGTATTTTCTTCAACATTGCATACTTTTGTTCATAATGAACTGCTTTAATATAGACTGATTTGTATAGTTATATTTAACTATAGAATGCATGAGCGCTGAGCAACTGATTTAAAGTAATTTTCTTGAAAAGACACCCTAGCCTTATAATAATGCAGTTTCAAATGCAATATATGGAATATATTTCATTAGTCTTTGATGGAAATAAACTTTTAAAGAAATGCTATAGGCTGTTTCAAGAAAACTTATGTCACATTAAATTCATTCATTCAAACCAACTCCAGTTTTGTTTTTATTTCCAGGAAAAATACAGGTGAGAGTATTTAAGCATAAGCACAGCCCACTGTGTCATATAGTAGATCAGTGTTTCCTTCTTACACTTAAAGAAGAGAGAGAGAGAGAGAGAGAGAGAGAGAGAGAGAGAGAGAGAGAGAGAGAGAGAGAGAATACAGCAGAAGAAAAAGCATGGAAGCAGGTGAGTTCAAATTTATGACATACCCTTATTAAAATTAAATGCCAAAACGAAACTTATAGTAGCCTATTTTATTCAAGCAATAATGAACGATGGGCCGTCGAAGCCTTTATAATGCCGGTTTCAATATGTTTTCAATAATTCAAAGACGCGTCAGAATAATTTCGCTCACCTTATTCCTGCGCCCCATGACGCTTAGCGCGAATTATGGGTGTAACTTCCGTTAAGCTGTAAACAACCAGTGAAAGGCTCACTTTATGAACGCAATTATACGTTTTTCTTTTTTTGAATGTTTTTTTCTTTACGCTGGGTACAATGAGATGATATTATTCTACTCACCCTTCAACCATCGAACAGAAAAAAGGACATTTAAAAGTGTAAAAGCATCAACAAGGTACTTTCAACAAGAGACCATAAATAACCCCAAAAGCGAATCTTTACACGGTAATAACAGACGGGTTAAATATCAGTAATGCATATCTGTATTATGTAACATATGTTGTCTTAATAAAAAAAAAATCATTAACTTCAGCATTGCGTGATACTATTTCAAAGTTATTTCCGTAATTTTGACAAAATAAATTGTGAAAACAAACCTGGAAAGAAAGAGACGTTAGGATTGAGGTGAAAAATGTGAGATTCTTTGTGGATTTCAGTGAATTATTAATGGGATATATCGTAAACTAAATCGGGAGAACAGACCACAAATTATCACAAGGAAACGAATGCAGTGACTGAAACAAGCTCTTGCCATAGATTTTCTTGTTATAACGTCACGTTAAAAATATCAAGTGTTACGTTATTCTCATGATGTCTGAAAATAAATAATGAAAGAAAATGTACAGCTCATTCAGACAAACTGAAGGTCAGCTTTATTTGTAAGGCAATCTAATGATTTTAAATTATTCGTTTCATTCTTTTTGAATGGAAGATCCCCAAACCGGAAGTGCCACCCATAATTCAAAACACAGTAAGCTCGTCAGGAATAAGGTGGATACCCGCAGATCACCTGACATCGCAATCTTACACGTTTCATAAATACCAATTTCGTTCTCATTGACGGATTAATTTTTTTTTCGCGTCTCGCGAACACTTTGTGTTCTTAGGACTCCGTGTCAAGTCAAAGTGAAACTTTAAACAGCCCAAGTCTCCATTGATCATTCTTAATTCCAAATCGTCATTTCAAAATAGAGCCAGTCAAACTTTATTTATAAATTAGCTATATATATATGGATTAGAATTATTATATTAGCCTATGCTGAGTGAAAACAGTAATAGCTAACATCCTAAACATGACTCCGTTAATTAAATGTAGAGTGTAGGCCTACTTGACTCACATGATAATAGGCCTACATTAATTTTAGGATATGTGCATTGTTATACACAGCAATATTCATTTAAAATATTAACAATCGTGATTAAGTTGTGGCGTTAAGTCCTAGCTGACTTTTCTAACAATACTGCATTAATAATGAACAAAACAGCATTAATAAAAAATGAAGATGTTGAGTTGCATTACATTTAGTGGCAAAGGTTAATGTTTAACTTTGCCCGCTAAATTTATATTATGCTTTACTAGTATGAAGCAACAGATCGTTATAGCTCAATGGTACGGCTTTGCAATAAGTTAATGTATTAACTAACATTAACAAATATTAATAAATTTACATTGAACATTGTTAGTTCATAAAAATACAGCTGTTCATTGTTTGTTCATAAAAATACAGCTGTTCATTGTTTGTTCATGTTAGTTCACAGAGCATTACAACCTTTGATTTTAGTAAATTCTGAAATGAACATTAACTATGTTCAATAAATGCTGTAGAAGTATTGTTCATTATTAGTTCATGAAAACTAAAGTGGTTAACTACTGTTAACTAATGAACCTTATTGTAAAGTTTTATACGGTGGCCGAGAGAGCTCAACGCGCTGCAGCTGAAGAAAACACATGCAAATAGAAAAAAATACATGCAAACAGAAAAAAAACACATGCAAATAGAACAAAACACATGCAAACAGAAAAAAACACCAGCACATTTAAAAAACATCTTCATCAGTTTCACGACACACGTGTGCTCCAAATACTCACAACACAACCAAATACAGAAACGCGCTGCAAAAGTTCACAACACAACCAAACAGAAACGCGCTGCAAATAGCACAAAACACAACGGAAATGTTTCCAGGGGGACCCCAAAAAGTGACGGACCCGGCTGGGACGCGCTTATTGCTCGTGAGTCGTGAGCATCCCTATGCCATATACTCCCTTCGAAGGGCAGACAGCAGAGCCCTTGAAGAGTGAGCAGGGCACTAGTGTGTCATTAAGTTCCGTTTGGAACGCACTTGATGAAGGGAGCAACGAAAGACAACGTCATTTCCTCATTATTTTCACCTGGAATGCATTTTCACCGTGTATTCTATTGTTCGTACTAACGATAGACATAATGCTGTTAACATAACGGTTGCATATATATATATATATATATATATATATATATATATATATATATATATATATATATATATTCATCTGTATTATTATTATGTTTTTTTTTTTATTGATTTTTTTTTAGAAAAAAGCTTTTAAAATATGCGTTATATATCTGTGTGTCTCAAATGTAAAACTTTGGACCCATACATATCTAACATGTCTTATGAAACTTTTCCTCATGCAAATTTAAACATAACATGAAAAAGTGTGTACCATGTATGTACTGTAATTGATGTATCAATAATATCTTTCCCTCATGTTCTTTTTCTCTATCTTTTTTATTTATTTATTTTAGTTTTCAGCTCATTGTTCTTTTCTCAGTTGTATTCTGATGACATTGAACATATTGTTAATACATTTTGTATATTGTATACAAAGTTGTATGTCATACAAATGTAATCTCTGTATGTTTTGTACACACACACACACAAAAAGAAATAAAATAAAGTAGACTTTTGAGCAATAAGCACTTGTTTCATTATAAATTACCTCTTGATTTTCTGAAGATGATTATTTATTTATGTATCCCCAATGTTATTTTTTTCTAATTACTTGTATTCATTTAGTTTATTTGTAGTTTCTATGCATGTTTTGTGAATTGTTATTATTTTTGTAGTAGACTATCTCTTATCTACTGCTTACTTTGAATTTACTGTCTTATTTTTATTTATTTTTTTGTGCTTGATATATGTATCCCCCGTGCTTTTTGTTCAATAATAAAAAAAACGCAATAAGCGCGTCCCAGCCGGGTCCGTCACTTTTTGGGGTCCCCCTGGAAACATTTCCGCTGTGTTTTGTGCTATTTGCAGCGCGTTTCTGTTTGGTTGTGTTGTGAACTTTTGCAGCGCGTTTCTGTATTTGGTTGTGTTGTGAGTATTTGGAGCACACGTGTGTCGTGAAACTGATGAAGATGTTTTCTAAGTTTGCTGGTGTTTTTTTTTCTGTTTGCATGTATTTTTTTCTATTTGCATGTGTTTTCTTCAGTTGCAGCGCGTTGAGCTTTCTCGGCCACCGTAGGTTTTAGGCTATCATAATACAATATGATTTCAAAGCAAATCCCCAAGTGTGTTAAATGAACACTGCAGTGTTTCTAATCCACACTCAGAGTGTTCGAGTAACACTGAATCCATGTTGCAGTCAATTCGATAAGTGATTATCTAAGTGATGATTGAGCATTAACAATACTGTTATCAAGCAGAATCACTGAATTGCTGTTTACACGACATAATTTTCAGAATGCAAAATGGAAAACTTTTTATGCGTTTTGGTCGTTAATTTACACAACCATTGCGAATATACTGAATACACTGCTGCATTTATTATGCGGATCTGTGTGAACAGGATCATAATGACAACGTTGTCATCTATAAACAGAAAGCACAAAAGCAAAACTTTTCCGATTTTAGTACAGCATTGTCGTGTAACATGACCTCAAGGAAAGAGAATAGAGAATAAAGAAGAGATTAGCAGAAACATAACAACTACAACTGACTTATTTATCTTAATTTCCAATAAATTATGCATTAGTATTATTAATTATGCATATAGTATTTGCTTTTATTTTTGCCTTTTTTGTGACATTAGCAGCTTGGTTTGTGATGTTCAGAGATGTTTCTCTGAATATTGTGTTGATTGTCATGCACCATTTCTTTAAAGGGGTCATGACATGAGAAACCAAATTTGCCTTGATCTTTTGGCATTTAAGTGGTCTTTGTACTATTAAAACTTCCTGCAAGTTTCATAGCTTAAGACGTCCTCCCCAATATAAACAAAGCATTTATTTAATCAAGCTCTAAATACAGCTCGTTCTGGATCCTTTGAACTTAGTGACGTCACGGTACGAAGTGACGTACCAGTCGTTTGCATATGACCGCCTCCAGCGCAGGACAAGTACGCCTCATTTCACATCATCGCATGCGTTGTCGCGCGGCTCGTGCCCACAGGTGTTCAGTCGACGTGCAGCGAGTGGGTCTGTTTACAAGAAGATTGCAGATGTGCTGTTCCTGGCTGTGGACAAACAACATGTTTGAATACGCTGACGTCGGGGAGAAATGGACGTCCCAGTCACGGCAGTGTTAATATAAACGTATGTTCTCTACATTTCAAGGATGACTATTTTGAGAACAAATCGCAGTATGATGCTGGCTTTGCCAGAAAACCTTTGCTTAAAGATCAGGCCGTGCTCAATATTCTGGGCCCAACAACGATGCCGCAAACTGTAAGTAATGTATTTCATCTGAAAACTTTTTACGCACAAGCACTGACGTTAGCCAATCATAACACTAGGCGTTAACACTGAACTCTTAAAGGGGAAACATCCCCAAAACAGACTGTTTGAAACAGATGACGAGAAACAGGGTGAGAAAAGGTCATAAATCACAAAATTTTAAAAGGTTTGTGTCCAAAGAACTTTAGTAATACTATATTTGCACCTAAGGGAACATAATAAAACAATAAACAAAAACCATGTCATGACCCCTTTAAGGTTTGTATAGTGTTTGTGTCCAAATGTGTCTGAAGACAGAACAGAAAGCTGTGTTATAAACATTTAACTTCAGCTGATCTGTTTGTCTATAAATCTCTTTCTATAACAGTAAAACCTTATGCTGGGGCCACACCAAAACGGACCAGGGAG
This sequence comes from Semotilus atromaculatus, assembly GCA_031834385.1. Taxonomy (NCBI): domain Eukaryota; kingdom Metazoa; phylum Chordata; class Actinopteri; order Cypriniformes; family Leuciscidae; genus Semotilus; species Semotilus atromaculatus. The sequence continues at coordinate 2,029,998 of JAULUF010000047.1, read as the reverse complement.
AGAAAATGTGGCGGGCTGACGTGTCAGGGTGCGAATTGCGCTGATGGGACTGCGCATCTGAGTCGCCCCATCATAGGTTCGTGCAGTTGCCGCAGCACAGCCAATGAACGAGCTCTTCGTTCATCTGTGTATGCTGTGCAGTTACACTGCGTTTTAAAAAAATGGCTTCAATATTCTTGAGAAAAAGAGGTTCCCCATAGCGTAAGCTACTTAGGCAATACTCGTTCCCTCATCTCAGGGCACAGAGGTTACGTCAGTAACCGAGACGATTTTCAAGCCCCGACTGTGAACACAGGAAATCTCACAAAATCTCTCGAGACTTCAGAATACGCATGGCGGACGATATGCAGGAAGAAATTGCGATGATAGTGTTTGGAATAATTTTGACAAAAAATTCATGGGAAAAAAAAGAAAAGGGTTTGGGTGAAGTCATGGAGACGGCGGGAACATGATCTGTACATCGTCACGAAATCATTATGTTTTCTATAAACGTTGTTTGTTCTCAGATCTCTCTTGGAAAAGAGATCTTATTCTCTTTGAAATGTGTTATGCTTCTCTCAGCTTGCTTTCTAATGGGATATTGTTTCGTTTCATGTGATAATCTCGGCGTGTGCGCGTTTGTCCTCGGGGTTCCCCCAACACATCAGGATTTCTTATTCGCGATCGGGGCGGCTCCGACGTTCTTCCGAGCAGATTCAGTCACTCTTAACAACCTCACACCAAGGGGAAATCTGAGAAGATAATCTGTAGAGCCATCAAGATAATCGGGACATTAGGATTTTCACAAGGGGAGAAATGGGCCCAAAATAAGCCTAATGATCTTGTGGTGTGTACCCAGCATTAGTAAAGCACTCTTTCTAATCTAAAAAAAAAAAAAAAAAAAAAAGTTTAACAAAGGACCAAGAGCCCAAATAAATCCTTCCATCTGTTTGTTTGTTTGTTTGTCTGTTAATCTTATTTACAGTGTCAAAAGTGAATATTATGCTGCTGGGCTCGACTGGAGCAGGAAAGAGTGCGTCGGGAAACACCATCATGGGTCGAGCTAAATACCCATTTGAAGATGATTTATCTCCTTCGTCTGTGACCAGAACCTGTGAATCAGCAGAAACAGAACTGGGTGGACAAACAATCACAGTGATCGACACTGTAGGAATTTCTGATACATCAGTGAAGATTAAATATGTTGAATCTGACGCTCAACCTCAGATAGAGAGAATGCTTTCACTTCATAGTGTTGATGTGTTTCTGCTAGTGATCAAACTGGGCGAGACTTTCTCAAAGAGTGACAGTAAAGTTGTGAGATGGATCTGGGATAATTTTGGAGCAAAGTTCTCAAATCACACATTAGTGCTCTTCACTCATGGAGATCAGTTACACGGCCCTGTAGAGAAGTACCTAAATAAATGTCAAACACTTCGGTCATATGTTAATCAGTGTTCAGGAGGATATCACGTTTTTAACAACAAAATAGAAGATCGATTTCAAGTCGCCGAGCTTCTGAAAGAGATCAACACACTGAGGAGGAAGAATGGAAACAGGAGATACACTGAGCACGACTATGCACTGGCTCAGAAAGATCTTCTACAGTTAAGATGTGTTATTGGAGCAGTTTTAGGAGCAGCGGTAGGACTGACATTAGGATCAGCAGGGGGATTAATAGTAGGAGCAGCGGGTGCAGTTCTGCTGGGAGCAGCAGCGGGTGCTGGAGTCTATTTACTGTCAGATAAAGATTTTAATTTAATGTTACAACACTTCTATGCCTCTCAACCGTTTAAGCTTTTTTAGAAGGGGAACATTAAGCCAGTTCAGACACCTGTCACCATTGAACACTGAATGAAAAGAGAAACACGAGAGACATGACAAAATCAAGTGAACTTAATTTAATAAAGGTAAAGTAATTGATATTTTACATATGAACAAAGCAAAACGGAAGGAACAAAGGGGAGAACTGGATTTTAAAAAAAATAACAGTGTGACTATGTACTCATTAAATTGCAAAATAAAAATTTTATAATATAATAATATTGTCAAATAGGAGAGGTCCTAATGGGCCATATGGATGATTAGCGATCCAATTGAAAAGTATATGATGTAATTTTTGAATCTTGTATTTTCACTGAAATGTAGAGTTTAATCAAAATATATGTTTGTGTATGCGTGGACTCATATGCAGCATTTACATTTAGATGGAGCACATATCATAGGACAATTTTAAATGATTGAAGATATCATTTAAAGCTCAAATCCTTAATATGTTCAAGCATTTCTATGAATTTATGGATTTTTGTATGATTTATTATAATATGTGTCTTTTATCCTTTTAAACAGTGTATTTGTTTTCAGTCTGTGAAATATTTTGTAGACCTGAAACTCTGAAACTAAAACCAAGTAAACAGAAATGAGTGCAGGAATAATACACAGAACTGTCAGACAGCATGTTAGAAAAAGTAAATAAATAGAATAATTCCTGTCCTCCACATGTTTTTCTCTCATATGTCAATTTATATATATATATATATATATTTATATATATATTTAGCATTTACATTTTTATTTTGCCCTCAATTGTCATATAGCGGAGTAAAGATGCATATATTTAGAATATCTTAACACAAACACAAACTGTATTTAATCCACAAGAGAAAAATTCAAACAGAAACACTTACCAACAAGACAGGACAAAGAACAGACCCAAACAGGGACTATAAATACACAGACTAAATGAGGGAACTTATGAGTTAATTAATTGACCGACAGGTGAACAGAATAAAACAGTCACAAACATCTAAATTAGTAAACCTAGAATGACAGAACATAATCCTTATGATTGCTACAGACTGTGTGATTTCAGCAATCATATAAAATCATTACAAATGACACTGTGCGACATGAATCTAATAAACTTGAGTACGATATGCATGTAGACTCATGATGGCACCTATTCAATCGTAGACTGAAGCGCAAGTTATAGAAGAATAAAATCATACAATGTGTATACTATGGGCATAACATCAATATATTTCAAACCAAGAATATTTGTCACATTTAAAGGCTGTGTTGCAGGGTTAATTTTTCAACGAATTTGTGCAATTTGCTTGTTGGTAATAAACATTTAAACTGTTATCCATTGTATTTTATGTTGTAGGGTATCACAAAACAGAATATAATACGAAAAAGTAGGTACTATCTTACAGCGGTTTGCAACGATTCTCCTTTCCCCCACAATGCATTACATTACGTCACCTTGGGGAGAGCCCGGATAGAGTGCCGAAGTTATGACGCCACTTTGTAGGCCAAAACGCGAAAGTGAGTTAGCATTTTAGCACTTCTGGTTCCCTCGCCCTGAAGTCTATGGGTTTTTTTAATGGGTTTTTGCTAAATCGCCTGAAATAAGGTCTGTGGTTAACAAAGCCTCTAATATTTTCACGTTTTGATCTATGACATAAAACACACCAGTTATAACCTGCTTGTGATTTTTTTAACTTTTTACCATTATCATTGTATATCTGACAGCTTTATTTAGGCTTCAAAATGTATACATTTTGGATTAACTTGTAAAGATTATCTTGATATCTTGAAACAAAACGTGTAAGGGTCACAACTCTTTGTTGAACACAGATCTTATTTTTTGCGATTTTCCAAAAGTTTATGGGGAAAATGTTTTTTTTTTTTTTATAGTAGGCGATTCCATCCACATTTGCAGGCAAAATGCTAAATAAATAACGCAAAGTTCACCAAAAATGTCAATTATGTCATAATTTACTCATGTCGTCCCAAACACCTTATTTTTCTTATTTCTTATCTTAGGGGTAAAAAAAAAGGTCAAACAATCAATGTTAGTAAATGCTTGAGCAATGCATTCATAATTAATATTTTTATTTATTTATTTATCATAGTTTTCCATTTCCTTCAGTGTCTCTTCAGTGATGATTCTCGCTCTGTTCATTGGTTTGTTCAGTTGGAGCTCAACAGGTGCAGCGCAGCTTTACAACCGCAAAATACATGTACCGTCAAACCTGTTCAACAAACACCACACACACATCTGAAGTGTCGTTCATGCCTATAAATAACACTCAGGTGTATTTGAACAGGTTTAACGTGTCCTGAAGGGTGGAGCACAACAAACTGAACTGATATATTCAGCAGCTCGTGTTGCAACTCAATATGGATTGTGACGTGAATGATATTAGAGATCAGGGAGTCAATGTGTGACATTTTCATTTTTCTTGTTGTCCTGTGCTCACTAAAATTTTAAACAAAAAATATCAGTTTAGCTACTGATGTATTTAAATTGAATCCCATCCCAGTGGACATTTGATGTCAATTTAACATCAATATGACATCAAACTAAATGTCAAATGATGTCAAAATGACGTCACGGAATAGATCAAAAATGAAAGTCATATTGACGTCAATTTGATGTCAATATTTTGACCTCTGCTGATGTCATTTTGATGTTATCTTGATGTCATGCTTTGTTGGCATTTGATGTCAATTCAACATTTATTTGACGTCAAGATGTCATGATGTTGATGGCATTACAACGTCAAGCTTTGTTGGCATTTGATGTCAATGCTATCTATTTGACGTCATGATGTTGATGTCATTTTAATGCTGTTTTGATATCATTCAATATCAAGTTTCATTATCAGATTAAGTTGACATTTTATATTATATGCAATTACAGTGTCTGCTGTCATTTTAAGCGTGAACTAAATGTTAACATGCTAGGATTTAAATAAATAAAAACACACATGCAAAATACATAGACCTACAACTTTCAAGATCGTTCAGGTCTTACTTTTAGATGTTGAAAATGAATCGCATTGATTTACAATGAGTAATAAATATACTTTTTCAGAAATTTCAGACATTGTTTTGACATCATTTTCACATCAATTTGACGTTTTATTTCCTGACATCAAATCAACATCGATTTAATGTCATTGACCTGAGATGTAGAGACCAGAAAAAAACATGTCAGATTGATTCCTTTGTTGGGCCTCTTTACAACCACAAGGACATAATTTCAAAATATAATGAAAATATGCATATTCATGCATGTCATGCTGGTCAAAATCTTGACTATTTGTTGATGTCAAATTGACGTCAAGGCGCCGGCATCCAGGCAAATCAAACTGTATTACACTGCCATGAAACATGTTTGCGGTTATAAAAGCATGTGTCAGAAAGCCTTTAACACACACTAGCGTTAGGCAATAACTGTCGTTAGTTCATGATGACAATAGAGGGAGTTTCACAGTCACAAGAGTTGAGCTCAAATACCTTCATTCTGTCTCTGGATTCACACTGAGATTGAACTGAGAAACTACAGGAATCAACCAAACACAGAGAAATGAATCCAGCGCGTGCAGGTACGTTTCAATTACTGTACTTTAACCAAATATAACCAACTTATATTATTATTATCTTTTTCTTTTTAGAGGCAAACATACACAACAAAACCTGTTTAACTAGACTAGTTGATCTCAATGACTCTCAGTATTAAGGTTTGTGATATATCTTAGATTTTGCATATGTATCTTCACATAAACAATGAAACATGCATATATATCAAATATGTAAAGATGTGTATATACTACAATTTAGTAAACCGTTCACATATTACAATCTGTGTGCTGTCAAGTTATCAAGTATATGATCTGTTATTGTAGCTATTATGAGCAGATACAATCGATAAGTTTGTAGATCGTGCGTTTAGGCTGAAGTGATTTCTTAGAAGGAAATCTCTGACTTGACACATACATTTTTTCTCAGTTTTAAAGTTTACACGAGCCAGTTTACTTAGTATAACTTTTATAACAAAAAATCTAGTATTATTATAAATAATTTATTTGTACATTGTTCCAATAAAAATGTTTTTAATCAAAAATAGGGTGTAGGTACTTGCTCCATCTTTTAAAAAAAGTATTTTCTTGTCGTCTGACAACACTGTACATGGGCCATAATGTACCGGCAATTTAATAATATACAATAATAGTACATTTTTCTGTGTTGATCTCATACTTTAGATACAAATGTAGTAATGTTTGTGGATCATGTGCTTGGTCTTTAAGACACTGTCTCTTTAAGAGAAGGTGGAAGTACATGTTCTCCAAAACAATCTCAGTCACGTTTAACTTATTTGTACGACCTCACTTGTATGTTTTCGTAAGATCTGTTTAAACCCAAGTGACGGGTAAGTTTAGGGCCAGGGTTCGGTTTTGATATATTTTGGAAATAATATTTAAAAAAATTAAATTGTTAAGAAACATTAAGACATAAACGACGTTTAACATCCATTCTAATTTTTAAACATCTTAAAGACATATTTTAAATGTCTATGAAATCTAACAGGAAACGTCCTAGAGACATATTGCAGATGAGCAAACACTAAACAAATACATCTATTATAGTATAAAATATATATATTATAAGACTTCCAGAAGTCCACAACCTTCCTCTGATGATTATTTCTGTTTTATTCCCAGAGTCTGATGAAGCACTCGCTGTACAGCATCTGAGGATTGTGCTGATCGGAAAAAGTGGAGCTGGAAAGAGTTCAATAGGAAATGTAATACTGGGTCGAGAGGCTTTTAAAGAGAGCAGAACCAGAGAGAGTGAGATACAGAGAGGAAGAGTAGAAGACAGAAACATCTCCATCATCGACACTCCAGGATTCTTCAACACTGAACTGACCGATGAAGAGATGAAGAAGCAGATGATGAAGAGTCTGGATCTCTCTGATCCTGGTCCTCACGTCTTCCTGCTCGTCATCAGGATCGACAGATTCACAGAAAACGTGGATAAGATCGTGAGAAAGATTCACGAGCACTTCGGAAAAGAAGCGTTCAGGTTCACCATGGTGTTGTTCACGGGAAGAGAGGCGATGTCCAAACGGGAGTGGATCGAGTTCAGGCTGCACAGAAAAACACGAGAACTTCTGAGCTTCTGTGAAGAGAAATGCGACGTGATCATTCACAAAAACAAGAGAGATAAGAAGCAGATCGCCAGTCTGTTGGAGAATATTGATGAAGTGGTGAGGAAGAACAGACGAGAGCATTATGTTAAAGAGATGTCCCCGAAGAACAGTGAAGACGAGACGAGGACAGAGAAGAGTGTAGATGATCAGACAGCCAGCCCAGAGAAAGAGGAGAACAGAGCCGAGCTTCAGGTCAGAGAAGGACACGCAGAAAACAGCGTTCAGAAACAACAAGGAGCAACAAACGAGAGAGACGAGGAATGTTCGGATGGAAATCAAAGCAACAGAAAACATGAAACATGTCCGATCGGCGAGGAGAAGACGGAAACACCAGAAAATCATTTAATAGGTGAATATTTAGCTGTTTATAAATTGGATACGTTTCAATTGTATATTCTGATGTGAAAATATAATATTTTCCCTTTTGTATTAGATTTAATTATTGTTATACATTTAAGTTATTTAATATTTAACAATGTTTAGTGACATTTCCTTGGACGTGAACTTGCAGATGCATGCATACGTTTAAGAAACACTAACAGCATTTTGCATTTATTTTATTTTTTGCAGAAGACTGAAATTTTTATTTAAATACAACACAATACACAAAAAAGTTGTAATATGAAAATGTACACCTCTTTATATTAAAGGTGCCCTAGAATGTGAAATTGAATTTATTTTGTCATAGTTAAATAACAAATAACTATAATATCTGTAGTAAAAGTATTCGAGAGAGTTTCACATGTAATACGTAGCTATTTCATATGCAAGCATGTCAGCCAATCACAGCAGAGGCCGGTTACACACAGACACGCCCCTTCAAACAGAGCGTTCATATCAGAGGCTAAAATCAGGCTAGGAAAAATGCCTTTTATTTCTAAATTTTGACTATTTTTGATCTATAAAACATATTAACATTATAAGGGCAACCCAGAAAACATTATACAATAAAAATAAAAACCATTCTAGGGCACCTTTAAGACATGTTTTTTTTTTAGATACGTACTTTATATTGCTAATATAAAGATATAAAGACAAGATTATATGACATTGTACTGGATATAAATTTACAAATGAATGCATGAATTTGATATTACAGAAACATTGACAGAACATTTGCGTTTATTGTTTGCAATATTTTGCGTTTATTGTTTGCAATATTTTAAGACATTTTTTTCAGTGTTTTGAGCCTCGAAACCATCATAGACAGTTACTGAACTAGTATGCATTGTTTTTCTTCACAGCGTCCGATCTGAGGATCGTTCTTCTGGGTAAAAGTGGATCGGGAAAGAGTTCGACAGCAAACACCATCCTGGGCAGAGATGTCTTCAAGAGGTTCCCATCAACCCCTCAAACCTGTGAGAAACGAGAAGCCGGTGTGTGTGGAAGAAACATCTCAGTGATGGACACTCCAGGCCTGCCGAGGGACCGGCTGAAGGCTGAGCTTGTGGAGATGTGTTCTCCTGGTCCTCATGTGTTTCTGCTGGTCATCAGACTGGACCACAGACTCACAGATGAGGAGAAAAACTCAGTGAAATGGATCCAGGAGAACTTTGGAGAAGAAGCTGTTCGTCACACCATCGTTCTGTTCACTCACGCTGATCATCTGAAGGGTGGATCATTAGACGAGTATATCAGAGACACTCCAGATCTACAGGCATTTACTGAGAGTTTTGCAGGCAGATTTCACTCATTTAATAATGAAGACATGGAGAACCGCTCTCAGGTCACTGAACTGCTGGAGAAGATTGAGGAGATGGCGGAGAGAAATGGAGGGAAGCTCTACACCAGTGAGATGCTTGGAAAGACTGACACAGAGAAAGAGGAGAAAGTCAGAGATAACTCATCTAATTGGTTGAAAGGAGTGTTTATTTTCTTCATGGCAGCGCTAGCGGCCGCAGCGGTCGCTCAGAGTGGCTTTGAAGGATGACGAACATCTGGATCGGAAAAACCCTTTTTGATTGTCTTCAATATTGCAGATGCTAAAAACAAAAGTAGTAGTGAACGACTATATAAATTGTATTGTACTGTTCATAATTTTTCATTAGGCTGGACCTAAAGATTGTATTACCCATTAAACATAACAGAATTTTATATGATCTCAGACTAAAATGTATGCCAAATATAGGTTTAATATGTTCCAAATATATACAAAATATAAGTATTTGTGTTTAAGAATTGCTTCATTTTAAAATAAAAAGTGTTTTAATTAAAACAGTATTGTGCCGTTTTCAGTGGTTAATATTAGTAATTAGTAAAAAAAAAAAAAAAAAAGCGCTTTCTGCCTGTCTGGAGACTTAAGCCTATTATCACCAGAACGGGTTATTTAACCATCCAAATGATTTCTAAACGGTTTTATATGGTTTTACGGGTTAATGTAGTTCATTTCTTTACTTTTATTTTTCATTTGCAGGCAAACGAGCTGTGTGTTGGTTCATCTCGCTCTAAACTGTAATGTGTGTGGCTCAGCGATGGAAGTTTTATGTAAATGTTTTAATGACCGCACGCTCAACACCGTCAAGCTCAACAAATACTCAAAGTTTGTGGCGTAGCTACCAGTTCCTGTAATTCTAACTTTAGCTGGGATTCCATCCAAACGTGAACCGAATCTTGCCAAAGTTTGACAAACAAAAAACATAAAATGTGAGTTAGGTTTTGTTCCATCAAGCTGTTGGGGCGGATGACACAGTAAATAAAACACCATCAGCGGATACAGACGATTAGTCACGTGGGTTTAATGTTCGCTTGTCAGAAATTTTTCTGCAAATGTGTATCCATCTCCCATAACCATTATCTCTTTTTTGTACGTTTCAACTACAACCTCAAGCCAGCGTATAAACTGTTTTTGAGAATTAATTTGTTTCTTTTTTTTTTTTTTTGGCGTTTCCATCACTCGTTTCTGATTCAAAATGTGCATAAAAACAGGGTGATGGAAACATATTATTGCATTTTTAGCATCAAGGTCTGGAAGTGGTATATTGCCTAGCTGGTCAAACGTGTGCTTTGTCTTGTTTTAATCAGGCCTGCAAACACTCTTAATGAAATATACCAGTTCAGTGTTGACACCTTTAGCATCTCTTTGTTGAGCTGTTTGGGAGGAGCAGAAAGTGTCATGATGAGTAATGAGTCAAGAATGAGAGAACAAACACATTCCAGCTTGAAATCGGAGTAGGCCTACCTACAGAAATGCACTATTTTAAGAATGAGTGATGTATAATAAAAAGGTGTGTGTCATGAGAACCCTGTCAGAGACCAACAAAACACTTCAGAGTGAACAGAAATGAAACAGAGTTGAACCTCTGTTAATTCTCAATAAAACTTGTGTAGACGTGTGACAGAAATAAAGTCAGTCTGGTTAGTAAAAGCTTGTAATGCTGTTTGTAGAGTTGTTTAATCCTCCTCTGCTGAGATCTTCACAGATTTAATGTCTTCTTTTCTCTTCAGTGGATTCATCTAAGACTGTGTCTGAAATTATTCCATATTTAATATACACAGATTGTTTGGCTACGATAAGGTCCAGTTCTGGTTTATTTCTTTGCTCTTGGCTGACATGTGGCCAGAGGTGTAAAGTCCAGGTTCAGAAAGTAAAAGTCCTCCTCAGTATTTTGTTCCAATCACCTGGATTTGCTAATTAACCGTTTTTCAGCAGGAGAGAGAAGTCAACTGTCAATCAGTTCATGGGTGGAATAAACACATGGCAGGACTTCTACTTTTACTCTACTTCTACTTTTCAAATACACCTCTGCTGGCAACCAAGCTGACATTTTTTTGCCTGTAAATCTAAGACCTGTGAAACATAAAAGGTTGGCACCATCTTTTTTACCGTAAAATACTGGCAACCACAGCTGTTAAAATAATTTATTGGGAGCATTTATGTTGATGTGTATGGTGGTGACACGCTAATTCTAAAGTATTTCATGGAGGTATAGAAAAAAATCTATTTATACTTTTATGCTGGCTTTTGCAGGCGGGAGTGGGACAAAACATGAAGATTGCGAGTGGGAGAAGTTAACAAAAAAAAATCTGTCCTGCCCTCGGTCTCTATTTTGTATTGCTGATGTGAACATTCTTTTTCATCTGGTAAATCTAGTTCATGTCACATTTGCATCTTTTAAACATGACACCAAGATAAAAACCATTCCAAACATGAAGATAAAACCATTCCAAACATGAAACCAAGATAAAAATAGTAGTCCCTCATGCTCTTCGGAGGTGTTTTTTAATTGTCTTTGTTAGGTTATTCAAAATTATGTTGCTTTATTTCAAGAGGGCTGCATTGGGATTAAGTCCCGCCAGGTCCCGCGGGACCCAATGCAAATCTCGCGGGAGCGGGCGGTTTGAACTTTGCTGCGGGCGGGAATGGCCGGCAAAAAAAAAAAAAACTGTGGGATCTGGAGGTAGCCTATAGCGACATGATGGAGATGTAAATAAATTATGGGGCAAAGAACCTCAAACGAGGTATTTACAGCACAAAACCTAAGCAAGGCTTAAAGATGGAAAGGAACGGGACTTTCTTCATTGTGACAAATGTGCAATAAAAAACTAATCTTTCTGACATGCTTTCTGCACATTTACACCAGGACCAATCAAGCCTATGATGGAATACTTCAAGAGCCAAAATCAAAGTACTTGAAGTATAAAGAAACGCGTGGTAGCCTAAGTGTTTTAGATGTCCCCGATAGTCTAGCCAGGCTACTGTTCATCTTCCTGATCAGTGCGTCAGAATACATGCAGGCCAGGGAAACGAAACAAACAACCCCATTCATCTCTTTAATAATAGCAATACAAATACATATTTTTTCCTGCGGGACGGGAGAACAAACACAAAATCAATGCATCTCTATTATTGTGCGGGAATAAATTCTCAGAGTTTTGCGGGTGCGAGCTGGAGTGGACATAGATATTGCGGGAGCGGGCGGTAATGGTCAGAAATTCGGCGGGCGCGGGCGGGAGCGGGATGAAGAAAACATTGCTGGCAACACTGTGTGACAACAGTGTACTCTGAGCAGTGTTGATTTAACACCGGGATTTAGATGTGTTGCATCATTTTAGAAAATGTAGTTTGGCTTTATTTTGGCTGTACTTTTTTTTCCATTTAGTTTTCAGATGCCACCTGTCAAAAGAGCACGTGTTAAATGAGGAGCAGAGATTTTGTGCACATAGTCTCCTCTCTCTCTGGGTTGGTATGGCTGAAAATATCCTGCAGAATGATGTGTAATATATAACCAATGGGAGGCGTCGGGATGATATTCAGCGGGCAAGGTTCAATTTAGACACTTCCAGTTTCTTGTTTTCAAATCAAACAGTCAGACAAGAACAGAGAGACTCTGAATAACAAAAACTGCGTGAGACATTATGGAATCAACACATGAAGGTCAGTTTAAATTTAATTATGAAATATGATCACAGACTATAGTTTAATACTGAGAATCAAACACTGATTCTGGTTTGCTATTTATTGACAACACTAAAATGTAAAACAGGAAGAAAATTGTGAATGCAATCTTCATCAGTAATTAAGGGTCATATCCCAAACTGTTCTATACATTCGGAATTTACATTTATGTTATAAAGCACTTGCAACCAGCTGCCAGTTTAAAGTGTTACCTAATTTTTTTAATAAGAAAAAAAATATTTGGTTGATGTAAAAAAAGACGTGATAGGGAGCACATCTTTTTCAGAGTGGCAGACAGTGGAGGTTCAGTTTATTATATCATGATATAAGACAGGGATGTCAGATCCTGCAGATTTTAGTGCCAACCCTGATTAAACACCTTTCTTTGATTTTCAAATAACCCTCAAAAAACCTTAATTAGCTGTTTCAGGCGTTTGGAAAGTAAATGGTTAAATGGTTTGACTTCACTGTTCCAAGAATTGCTTTATTGGCTGTCATTACCAAACAATCCATTTTATATGCAAGCTCAAACTTAACATGACTAACATTATGGTCATAGGTCCAAGGTTAAAAAGTTGCAGGGTTATTTATACATATTTTGTAGAAGTTTTTTTTTTTTAAATGTCCTCATAATGTTGGGAGAAAACTTTCTTACACTGTAAAAAAATTAATCATGGGTCTTGTAATTTTCATTAAACAAATGTAAGGTGATAATTTAAAATGTTGTGTATATTTTATTAAGAAAATTGTGGTTAAGTGTTGTATAGAAAATATTGAGAACATTTCACTAATAAAACCAAGAGATACATTTACTAATTTTTTTAAGAAAACACACAATTTTGAGGCTTGAATTGAGGCGATTAATATGATAAAATTAAGGAAAAAAGGCTACCAATTTATTTTTAAGAGAATTAGCTCAATTATGCGGTTTAATTTAGAGACACCATTGTTAGTTCCCAGCATGCTTTGCACATGGCTGGTAATGGAGAGGAAATATTGAAATTAAGTGTTATTTTATGTGTTTTTGAGTAAAGAGAAACATCTGTTAATGTTTAATGTTTAGTTATGTTTGACATTTGAAAGAGTTTCTATTATGTTGAAGTTTTGATCAGTACCATTGTGCAGAAGAGTAGGGCTTATTTTAGGGTTGTGAATAACTGCATATAATGATATGTTTGAAACATGTTGCTTTGTTTGTTGAGCATAAGCTTTGCAGTAATGCTAGCAGTAACAAGTTTGGTGCTGTGCGAGTCGCATACAGTCTTTTAAAAATGCAATATAACTCAAGTCAAATGTAAACAAGTTATTTTTATTCGCTTTTTAACTTAAAATAAAGATACATATTTCAATAAAAATATTAAAATCATTGTATCATAGACTAAATAATTAAGGGGATTTTGCATGATTTATTCAAGTAGATTCCATGAAAGAAATCAAGCCTTAACTGCTCAAAAATATTATGTGTAATATTGTTACCATAATTTTTTTTATTAAATATCAGTAACATTTTTTACAGTGTAGAACAACATTCTTGGAACATCCTGTAAACATTAAAATGACAATAAATTCAGATTAATAAGGTAGTGTTTACTCTTTTAAAAGAACGTCCTTGGAACGTGTCCCTTAGTTATTCGTCCAAACTTTTCTCTTAAATTTGCGTAAAGATTAGGCCTATGTGTTTGTTCTGAAATCGTTCATGAAATATATTGTCATTAGTATTTGAAGACAGAAGACAGAAACATCTCCATCATCAACACTCCAGGATTCTTCAACACTGAACTGACTGATGAAGAGATGAAGAAGCAGATGATGAAGAGTCTGGATCTCTGTGATCCTGGTCCTCACGTCTTCCTGCTCGTCGTAAACCTGGAGAACTTTAGAGAGGACAAGAGGAACGTTCTGGAACAAATTCAGGAGAACTTTGCAGCTCAAGTGTTTAAGTTCACTCTTGTTCTGTTTACTGGAAGAGAAAAAATGTCAAACAGAGAATGGATGGTCTTGATACATAGTAGAAAATTTCTGGACCTTGTCAACCCCTGTAGAGATAAATACCATGAGATCAACAGTACAAATGAGATGAATCAAACTCACATCACAGAGCTTCTGCAAAAGACTGATGAAACCATCAAACAGAATAATCACCAGCATTACAATAATGGGGTTTACTTAGTGTCTCAAATAAAGATCAGAAAAGAAAAGAAAGAACAAGAGGAAGAAATGATGTACAGGGGGAAAGAGGCAAGACAAGAGCAAGACAAAACAACATGGGAGACTTTTGAAATGGAAAGTCAAGTGGAAGAGAGAACATCACATACTGTGATTGAACAAGAAAACGAAAACTTTATTTATTATGTCAGACAAACAGAGAGAACAACTCATGTATATGAAAACTTCGTTCAACAAGAAAACAAGAATGTTAAAGGGAAGGTGGTTAATTCATTAGACAGACGACTGGAGTTCTCTAAAAGAAGGGAAGTCACTGTTCTGGAAAAAAGTTGGGGAATGATCCATTCAAAGAAATACCCGATAGCATCAGTAAAAGGTGAGAATTTTATACAAAACTCTAAACACACAAATCAAACATCAATGGTGAATTCAATAACAGTGGTGCTACATTTTATATATAAAAAATATATATAACATTTAAACAACAATAAACTATACACAATATAATCGCAATATAAATATCTTAAATGACCAATGATCTGAGTCTCCACTGGGCCTCGGCTGCAGCAAGTCCTGAACCACCGAAGTAGGGCTCGCTGCATCCTGTGGTGGACATCCAGCCCCGCCCACATCCAAGTGTGATGTCAGAAGCCACGCCCATGTCCAATAGGAAAGGGGTTTTAGAAGAAAAAGGGGGTTTCAGGCGGAAGGGTAGGTTTTAGGTTGATTTCAGTATGCAGGTACTAGATTAAAAGATTTTTTAACATTTGTTTTAGGTTACAGTGACGGGTAAGTTTAGGAATCATTGTTTGGTGTAGGCAAATGGTGTAGGTAATTAACATGACTGGTTTGGGATAAATCACGGCATTGAGAATGTTCCGTATTTGGACATGGGCGTGGCTTCTGACATTACACTTGGATGTGGGCGGGGTTGGATGTCCACCGCAGGCTGCAGCGAGACGCTTATCGAACCACGGGGTGCAGACACCTGTCCTAATTCCCTCAGGAAAAGGGACAGACGTGAACAGAGCTTCTTCAAAGAGAAGCCCTCGCGATCCTCTGCATCGAGAAGTCGTGTGTATCGTCCGGTGTCAGATAACGCTGACAGCAGCACACATACCTGAAACGCTTGTCAGAGGATGCAGCGATTATCACCTAGAAAAAACGTTAGAATAAACAGTCTCCTGAAGAAAAAAAGCTAATGACGTCTAATACAGGTTCCCTTATTTACTCAGAGTCACACCAGTAGTGACATCGCTGACTGTTGTCGGCCAATGACATTGTCACGTTTTTACACATGCCTCAGACACCAGACACACTGAAGGCATTCCCCCAAACAGGATGCAGTGCGAGTTCCCATTCGAAAGGGAATTAAGAATTCAGAAAATAAGAATTCCATAGCCAATAATTTTGTAATGAGTAAAAAGAAAATCTAAATTCTGAAAATAAGAATTCCATAGCCAATCATTTCAAGGCTGATCATCAAATTAATGTTATTGTTTATAATTGAGAAAAGGTTATGTTCTGTTGGTCCAATTTGCATAAAATTTGCTCATTGTCTAAAGATGGTCTAGACTCTAGAGTATAAAATGCATAAACCTTGATCTAGTTCCTTAACATAGTTTCCATCTGTCCTTTTATCTTCTCCAATTAAATCAGAACTCAGAATTGTGATGTTGGGTAAAACTGGAGCTGGAAAGAGCGCAACAGGAAACACCATCCTGGGACAGAAGCTGTTTGAAGAAGGGTTTTCCACTGAATCTGTGACACAGGAATGCCAGAAACATCAGCAGACGGTGGATTGTCGAAACATCTCAGTCATCGACACTCCAGGACTGTTTGATACAAAAATCAGTAAAGGGCAACTGAAGGAGAAAATAGTGAGGTGTGTGGAGATGTCTGTTCCTGGTCCTCATGTGTTTCTGCTGGTCATCAGACTGGACGTCAGATTCACAGACGAGGAGAAAAACTCAGTCAAATGGATTCAGAAGAACTTTGGAAAAAATGCTACACGTTACACCATCGTTCTGTTCACTAAAGGAGACCTATTAAAAACAACAATAGATGAGTTTCTGACGGAAAACAAGCAGCTTAAGGAGCTAGTCAAACAGTGTGAAGGTGGTTATCATGTTTTTAATAACACAGATGAAGAAAATCGATCACAGGTCACTGAACTGTTAAAGAAGATATACACCATTGAGATGAATAATGGTGAAGAGCATTACACAAATGAGATGTACAAGGAAGCCCAGAGGAAGATCATGATGAAGAAGGCTAAAGACGCAGCTTTAGTGGGAGCGGGTGTAGCAGGAGTAGGAGCAGCAGTAGCTGGAGGTGCAGTACTGGTCGGTGCCACTGGGGGACTGGCTCTGCCTGTAGCTTTACTAGCAGGAGGAGCAGCTCTAACTGGGGGAACAGGCGCTGCTAAAGCCATTGCAGATCAGGTTAAACATATCAAGGGGAAGAGAAGTAATTCCACACGTGATAAATAAATTGCTACAATTAATGCAAGAGGATCACTAAAGTACCAGATTCTCAGTGCATAGGTTTTATCATAATTCCAGTTATGGTTATGTCTTTAATACTAATTCAAATAGAGAACTAGCTTCTATGGTCACGTGTTGCTGTACAAATACTAAAAAGCCTGTGATTTTGAATGTTTGGTTTGAAGTCACCATCATTTTGTCAATTGTTTGTATTGTCTATATTTTTGAGGAAATTTAGCATAAATTTGTTAAATTTAAAGAAATTAATCAGTTAAAAAAATCAATGTTAAGTTTGACTGCATTTGCCCTGTAAACATTTATATTTTTTTACAATGTTAAGCTGACTGTTTTTAATACATTTATACTTTATTGTATTGTAATAATTTTCGTTTGTGTTTTTTTATATATTTTGTACTGAATATAAATATATTATCTGAATATATTCATAATTAATATTTGTTTATATTATATGTTTTAACAGCCCAATCACATACAGGCCAATAGAAAACATGACCCGACCAGGGGTGCATTTCCCGAAAGCATCGTTAGCCAACTATGGTATCAAGTTCCGTCGTTACCAATAGAGTTCAATGGAAATTGCGACCAACTTGCGACCATAGTTGGCTAACGATGCTTTCGGGAAACGCACCCCAGGTTAGGTTCACAGAGTTAGTTACCATGGAAACTGGCTCTGAGTATAAGTTACCTCTCTTTCAGAAACGGGCTTGACTTACTCTGCTTTCTTGGGTTTAACATACCTCACATTCTGAAACAGAAAACCCAGAGTTTCCCTTATTTCAGGGTTAACATACTCAGAGTTTCAATTATCCTCCTTTCTGAAACGGGCCCCTGTAGCCTACATGAGATATCCACAATACTTAAATGTATTTCTGTATTTAAAGCACTGTAGTTTACATGTTAAACTGGACTGCAAGTTCAGAGAGTACGAATTTTGACAACCCGAATAAGTAGGCCAAACTAAAAAAAAAAAAAAAATTAAAATTAAAATGAAGAAATTCAAAGTTTAAGTAAACATTATTAACTATTTTTTATTTATTTACACAATTTGTACTCATACATTTTACTTTGGCGCAAAATGGCCTAAGCACAACAATACAGAAAGATGTGTGAAACAGCGCGAAAAAAAAAAAATCGGTATAGAAAAATTACATTTTGATAAATGGAAACTAAAATTTAAAGCAACAAACTAAATTCCCTGATATTCCATGACTTGGACAAAAAATATATAAAATTCCCTGACTTTCAATGTCTGGAAAAGACCTTTTAAAATTCCATGACATTCCAGAAATTCCATGACCCGTGGGAACCCTGGTATTACTATAGTTTTTTGTACAAAAAAACTTTTAAAATGTAGTGATTTATGACATTTTCCCACCCTGTTTCTCACCTCTGATTCAAACAGTCTGTTTTGGGGTGTTTCCCTTTTAAGACTTCAGTGTTAACGCCTATACTGTTATGATTGGCTAACATCAGTGCTGCTTATGCATAAATTATTACCATTAATCATTTTGTATCACATGTAGGCTACACAATGCTCCACCACGTGAAACTTCGGTCTTCCAATCTTTTACCATCGTGTCAATTCTCAATTGATTTTGATTCATATGCGCGAGGGAGGGAGAGAGAGAGAGAGAGAGAGAGAGAGAGAGAGAGAGAGAGAGAGAGAGTTTGAAGGCGCGCGCGCGCGGCCGGGGCTCTCTCTCTCTCTCTCTCTCTGCTCGTTCTTTCAGTAACATGTCCTGTCACACTCATCTGATCACTCACCGTTCAAATAAGGCTTTGGCGCGCTGCATATGCTGCAAATAAACTGCATCCGACTGCTTTCCCTGACGTCTGGATTGTTCGGCAGCGTATTCAAACATGTCGTATCTTGTAAACAGACCCACTCGCTGCACGACAACGCATGCGATGATGTGAAATGAGGCGTAGTTGTCCTGCGCTGGAGGCGGTCATATGCAAACGACTGGTACGTCACTTCTAACCGTGACGTCACTTCTAACCATGGATCCAGAACGAGCTGTATTTAGAGCTTGATTAAATAGATGCTTCGTTTATAATGGAGGACGTCTTGAGCTATGAAACTTGCAGGAAGTTTTAATAGTACATAGATATCTTATATACCAAAAGATCAAGGCAAATTTGGTTTCTCATGTCATGACCCCTTTAATACTCTTGTCACCATGATGGCAACTCTCGTAAAACCAACATCAACAGAAATCTAAATTAGCATAACAAAACATTAAAATATCTACTAAATCTCCCGCTTACAGTAACATTAATCATGCAAACACACACCAAAAATCAACATTATATTACACTTTATTTTAGCATTTACTCTCCCTTTCGAGTGCCATGTGCAAAGCATGCTGGGAAATAGAAATCCCAGCCTAGTTTCAGTTAAACTTCAGTGTGTCTAAATTCTAAAAAAATAATTTCATACAACTCAAAACAATAAAAGAGTTTAGTTAACTTAAAATATATCAGTTCTGTGAACTTGAAAGAAAAAGAAAGTGCTAAATACACATACAAGTTTGAACTAATTAGTTAAATTGAAGTTTGTCCTACTCAAACCAATTAATCATTTTGAGCTTTAGGTTTACAGAGCAATTTTAAAGATTGTCATAGTGTAGTGTAACACCATTTAGTTTTCACACACAAAATATGCACATAGAAACAAACCGTTAGAGAAACGGTTAATTTTCTTTTTGTTTCTTCTTCTCTTTCTCCTTCTCTTGTGTTTGTCCTCAGCATTCATCCCATGGTCTTCATCCTCCTCATCCTCATCCTCACTACTTCTGTTTGTTCCTCTTCCATTTCTGTTTCTTTGCCCCAAACTATATGACATTCCCATCCCCAACAAAACCCCACAGCCCACTGTAAAGATGAAGCTTTGGGCTTCTGCCTCCTGTTTGGCTCTTATACTGCGGGCCGTCTCTGCTGCTACGACTGCTGATATGACGGCTGAAACCGTTGCTCCAGTTACTCCTGCTACAGCGACCGCAGAGACACACTTCACCCCGGAGATCCCCACCACTGCAGCCGCTGCCATCCACCCGACAGCCGGTAATGCCATCACAGCCACACTGCCTCTGAAGACGCCCACAGACTGAAGCCCACTCCACAATAGTGAAAGCCCGCTTTCCCCAAGTGCACCATATGCCAATCCAGCACTGACACCCAGCAAAAGCACTGGAAATCCAACGGCACTTAAAGCTCCAGTCGCCTCAATCACACACGTGTGAAGACACTGATCCGCCATACCTGCTGCTTTTCCAACAGGACTCTTGTGTCTCTCTTTTCCAGCCGAATGCTTCTGGGTCTGGAGCGAGAGTGTGTTCTTGTGTCGCTTCTCTGTGTTGTTTTCCTGATTAACCTGTTAAAGAGCAAATATTGTGTCCCAGTGTTTGTGCAGGCAGATTCTAGCGTACCGATAACTCTCATAAACTCTCATAAACTGCCAGTGTAATCCCTACTCTCTCTCTGTCTTTGCTGGAGAGCTGTTGAAACTGAAACCGCTGATTCCCTCACTCTGGCCTGCATAGTTTTATATATTTAGACGCACACAGGGCAGGGTTGCAATGAGACTACTTGACATTTATGCAGAAGTATGTTTTTGGCCGAGGCACCTTGAGTGTGTGTACATGAGGCGAACAATTCCGCCACTGACCAGAAAAATCCTCGTCTAAAGTCAGTGGCGCGTTGCGCGTTGTTCATAATGCTATTTTAAGCGCGCATGCTTGGCCATAATGTAGCGGGTGCACAACGCGCATACACTTTGATTCTCTCATCAACACAGATGCAGCAGTTTTTATTTTTGCAAATCATACATTATAACAAGGAAAAATATTGGTTTATTTCACGTTACGCCCAAACCACACCTATGAATAATGAAGCTACTTCAGACCAACCCCTTTTAGATTTGCGCCAGGCGCAAGAGGCATTTATCCCGCCGGGAAATTAGCAACAGCGCCGGGATCCGCCCACAAAGTTACTTGCGATTTGCGCTTTGACACTTGTGTTTCAGATCGTTAAAATAGGGCCAAATGAGTTAATGGTCAAGAGCCCAACTAAAACACACACTTATCTCCATAATGGTGACTTAAACATTCCAGTTTTCTCCTTCAGTGATTCTGCTTGTTAACATCAGGTGTCTTCAATAATGCTCAATCATCACTCAATTATTCACTTAATTAACTCATTAGCTCAGAGTTTAATTGGGTCGCTTAAAATGACCAAATTCCATGATGTTGAAGTTACATGAACATATTATGTTTGTTTAACGAAACATAGTTATGTAGAACCAGTGGAACCTGTTTACATAAAAAAGTTAAGTAAAGCCAACATATAATTTTTTTGAGTGCACAAGAAAATCATGAGACAAATGATTTCCAGGTTAACAAGTTTTTGTTGTAAGAATTTTCTCCAAATATTCAAAAACACTCCAAATGTTGGTTCTGGGAACATAAAACATGTCCAGTTTTCTTGACGTTAGAGCAGTGTTTCTCAACCTCTCCTGCAGGAACCCCCTGAAAGGCCATTGCTGCGTCCCAATTCGCATACTATCCGTCCTAAATAGTATTCGAAAGTAGAATTAGTACGTCCCAAATCGTAGTATGTTGAAATGAGTGTTCCAAAGAGACCCGGATGGTCTACTATATCCGGTCAGAATCCGAAGTGTAGATCGATGCACACTCTAACGGCTGATATTGCCCACAACCCACCGCGTGTTGGACGAGGATTCGATTAGAACTACAGACATGGAGGACGCGTGAGTCCGGCGGTTATGTAGATTTGAGTGATTAATTACCCGTATCTAACCTGACGAAAATGTATTTATTCAATGTTGTCTACATTATATTGCATCTGCATCGTGAACTTTTGTAAAGATACGTTTAACCATTAACTTTTAAATGCATCATTACATTCAAATTGCAAACACATGAGGAGAGTCTCCGCATAAAGACCCACAACGGGCAGAGGAAAGAGCTATTACACTTCTCTCAGAAACGGTAGGAAATTAAATTAGATTGAATGGAGGATTTTAATGTGACAAGATGATTGACAGGGCAGTTTACAGTGACGGTGCACGCGACAGAGCTGTCCGTTAAAGATGACGGAGTAGTATGTCCCAAAGCTTGCCTACTCTTTTGCTACACACTCAAAAGTATGTACTTTTTCTTCACAAAAAGAGTACATACTTTTAGGGCGTAGTATAAGTAGGCGAATCGGGACGCAGCCCATGTTTCTGTTTTAACTCTGAAATGGCACACCTGATTCAGTTAATTAAAGGCTTAATGAGTAATTAGAGTAGGAATTAGTCAATTAATCAATTAGTCAACTACTCATTAAGCCTTTAATGAATTGAATCAGGTGTGCCATTTCAGAGTTAAAACAGAAACATGGCCTTTCAGGGGGTCCCTGCAGGAGAGGTTGAGAACCATTGCGTTAGAGGAACACGTTAGAAGGTATGATGTTCCTCAAGCGCTCTTTCAACTTAATTTTGATTAACAACAATTAAACATTATAGGAATGTTGATTTGTAACATTGCAAGAACATAAAAATGTCCAGTTTTGTGAATGTTATTTAAAGGTTAGTGTGATGTTCCTGAAACAATCAATCAAACACCTGCTGTGAACAAGCACTGAAAGAGAGAGACATAAGAACACAAACTACAACTTTCTTCAGCCACAGCCTCAGATGAAATCAACTGAAGATAAAATGCATTACCTTTACATTCACTTCACTAACCAGACTGACTTCATTTCTGTCAGACGTCTACAGAAGCTCTTATTGAGAATTAACAGAGGTTTAGATGTTAATGAGGGAAGTATGTGATTTCTGATGAAACCATAGTATTTTTTTTTTCTTACCGATCAAACCTGAGGAGGCATGAAAACAAAACCAAGTTCCATGACATTTCCAGCTCAACACTGTCCTCTAGTGGCCAGGAGCATTTCTGTTGAGATGTGATTATAATCTTCTGAATGTTTGCTTTGTCATTTTCTGCTGATCAGATGCAAAATATACCAACTAAGAAAACAGGGATAACAATTTACAAATTTATAAATAAATTATGTTTTTGACATCTGTTGCTTGTGCAATTGACAAATTTAGTTTGAAGGCATAATTTACAGAAATACTTGCCCAAATAGATTGGAAACATCCATGCAGAACAGTCTGTTTATTCATTTTTAAAAAATGGATATCTAAATATTATGCATGCAAGCAAAACATATTTGCATATGAGCACAGATTATTACATGTTTTTATTTTGATTTATATAGATCGATGCAGGTTTTGTATGTCTTGGATGAAATGTTTGTCAGGCCTGCACAAAGGTCAGCTTCACATCTCCACTAACTTCCAAAATGTCAATCTCCTCCTTATCATTTTTGCGACGGCTGTAAGTGTGAACTTGTTTACCGTTCACAAACACCTCGTATTTATCAGAACTGCAACACATGGTGACCTGAAATGCACATTCAAGGAAAATATGTTAAATCATATCCTATTTCACAAACAGATACAATTGTTAAATCTTATAATGTATATTATGTGAAAACATTTTGGATCCATGAATATTGATAACATTTTGTGATGTAAAATATTGCAACCACTATTGTATTCATTTGAACAGAAATGCTTTATAAAAGAATCATATATTCACCAGAAAAGGTTGCCCTC
This sequence comes from Semotilus atromaculatus, assembly GCA_031834385.1. Taxonomy (NCBI): domain Eukaryota; kingdom Metazoa; phylum Chordata; class Actinopteri; order Cypriniformes; family Leuciscidae; genus Semotilus; species Semotilus atromaculatus. Next base: position 2,006,263 of record JAULUF010000047.1, on the reverse strand, counting down.
TCTCAAACGGCATCGGTCCGGATCGCTCCTCCTCGCCCCACTTACCATCCTCATAACGGTTGCGCACAACAACTTTCTCATCAAAATCAGGACTGTAGTCAAACGCAATTCCGGTTTTGTGCCGTAGACTAAACCCTACTCTGTTGGAGAAAGAACATTTGTAAAGACTTTTAAAGTACATGTGTCATTACAATAGCATTAAAGAACATTTAAAAAGCATTTTATAGCAGAAAAATTTATGATATCTGTCAGAGAAAAATGACATTGTCAAACCTTTTTGCTTGGTGGTTGATGATTCCCTGGATGACAAAGCATTTGCCAGGCCGTACTCCACCATATATGATGCTTTTGTATGGGACCATCTGAAGTAATTAATGAAAATTATTATGTATATTGCAGTGTGATGTATGAATGAAACTGTCATCTTTTAATACGGTGAGCCTTTTTAACCAAAGACAAATTTCTATCACTGGTTGATAGATAATAAAGTTTTTTTTTTATTTTTTATTTTTTATTTGAATTTGAATCTGCTACAGTGAGGAATCAGTAATGGCTCACTCAGGGCGGGATCAATGCTTATAGAGCAGATTGTCACCAGTCATGAGCCGGGCTTCTCTCTAATCTTACAGCAACACTGTTTCGGCCCAGATACGGCCCACATCTGGCACTTGTGGAATGCGGATCTGGCCCACATGCAGCATGGAATGACGGCCCTTGGGTGGCCCACTCCTGTTTGCCAGATCTGAGCCACAAGCAGGCCATAACAATGCCACATGTCAGCCAAGAGCAAAGAAATAAATCAGAACTGGAACTTATCTGAGCCACAAAATTTGTGTATATTAAATATGGAGTCATCTCATCCTTAATAAGCCTGTTAACAAGCAGAATCACTGAAGGAAAGAAGAGAACAGAAAAAGAGACGAGCAGAAACACAAGAACTACAACTGACTTCAGACACAGCCTTAGATGAAATCCACTGAAGAGAAAAGAAGACATTAAATCTGTGAAGATCTCAGCAGAGGAGGATTAAACAACTCCACAAACAGCATTACCAGCTTCACTTATTACTAACCAGACTGACTTTATTTCTGTCAGACCTCTACAGAAGTTTTATTGAGAATTAACAGAGGTTTAACTCTGTATCATTTGAAGTCACCATAACAGTGGTTAGTGTTTCCATTAGTTGGGTTCTTAACTCTTATTAAATATTCTGTCTTTATTTCGCTGCTTTGATAGTGTCTTTTCTCAAACACTTTTGTAGCAGCAAAGAAAGCTAAAGTGAAATTAGATCAGGTGATGATGGTTACCTGGTGATGGTTTTATAATCATTGTGAAACAGCCTGATTTACTGATGTCTTTGCGATTTATCAATTGTTTTGATTCGTTAATATTTTAACATTACAAACACTGTGTTTATGGCAGCATGAGGTCTAGCAATATTATAACAGTCAGTTTAAATCTTTAATAAACATTAAATTAGAGATGTTCCGATACCCTTTTTTCCTTCCCGAAACCGATTCCGATACCTGGACTCAGGGTATCGGCCGATACTGAGTACCGATCCGATACCTGGGTGTGTATCTATACAGCTGCAATTCATACTAGCACTGTATGAATTGATATAATTATTTTATGGTGTGCTTCAGACTTATCCCTTAGGTTAACATGAACAAATACATGTGAACTAGAATATTTTTATTATCTGACATATATTTCACAGCAATATATTATTTATTTTTCTTAAGTGAAAAAGAACTTCAAATGCAGCCACACATCTAATACTGTAAACTGAAAAGGGTATTTTAGTTTTACAATATAACTGTATAAAAAAAGTGCAACAAATAAGTCTAGGAATCTAAAAAATTTTATATGAATAATATAAGAAAATAATCTCTTTATAACCTAAAGTCCAGAAACAATTTTGTTGAATAAACGGCATTTTATTTTTGACGGCGGCAATTCATCCAGAACAATAAACTCGATCATTTTGTCAGTTATATTTATTGCTCTTTGGCTGTCTTCTGAAAACTTTTCTCTTTGTTTGAATGAAGCTTCCAGAGATTGTTGATTCTAGCGCGGCTCGTTCTTCTCTGCCCTTGCCTATGTGTAACCCTCGTGTTCTGCGGGGTGACGCGTCTTCAAATGCTTTAAGTTAACTTACTCGTGTTGAAATTGCTAATACTTGTTCCACCCCTCGAAATCGCCGTTTTACTAGCTGGTTGGTCCAGTCTGAAATACTGCCAAACACAAACAGCGGACGTACAGCTGCTAGCGTGCGCGTTTTCTTCTTCGCTGATCTCAACAGTGGTTGCTTGCTTGTGGCAACAGCACAACTTCCTGTGTTGCCACAAGCAACCACTGTTTAGAGCAGCGAAGAAGAAAGTGCGCGCGCGCGTTTAGAGCAGCGAAGAAGAATTGATCTCCGATTTGCTGCGTTAAGCAAAGCTCGCGTGCATAACTAGGTATTGTTTAAGAAAATGGTATCGGATCTGTACACGGGTAGAAGTACTCGCCGATACCGATGCCAGAATTTTTATTGGTATCAGCGGCATTTCCGATACTAGTATCGGAATCGGAACAACTCTACATTAAATCAAAAAAGTAGTTTATGCTGACACAAACAGATATCAACGATCAGCGTATGAATCTCAACAATGGTGACAATTACAAATATTTACATAAATTCAGCTGCATGATTTATTCATGTTGCAATGCATACTGGGAGTTTTGTACTATGCTGGTACCCAGCATGCATTGCAGCAAGGTACTTTTGATTGTCACCATTGTTGAGATTCATACGCTGATTGTTGATGTCTGTGTGTGTCATGTTAAACTGGCTTTTTCGTGCTCATATTTGTCAGTCTTCTTACTGATTGTTATAATATTGCTGAATCTCATGCTACAGCAACACATGGTTTGTGATGTGAAAACATTAATGGAACAACATAATTTTTAAATTCCTGAGACATCAGTGAATAAGTCTGTTCCATGATGATTATAAAACCATCTCCAGGTAACCATCATCACCTGATCTCATTTCACTTTAGCTTTCTTTGCTGCTGCAAATGTGTTTGACAAACACTGTCACAGAAGCCAAATAAAGACAAAAGATATAATAAGAGTTAAGAGCCCAAATAATGGAAACACTAATCACTGTTATGGTGACTTCAAGTGAAACAGTTAAACCTCTGTTAATTCTCAATAAAACTTTTGTAGAGGTCTGACAGAAATAAAGTCAGTCTGGTTAGTAATAAGTGAAGCTGGTAATGCTGTTTGTGGAGTTGTTTAATCCTCCTCTGCTGAGATCTTCACAGATTTAATGTCTTCTTTTCTCTTCAGTGGATTTCATCTAAGGCTGTGTCTGAAGTCAGTTGTAGTTCTTGTGTTTGTGCTCGTCTCTTTTTCTGATCTCTTCTTTCCTTCAGTGATTCTGCTTGTTAACATGTTTATTAAGGATGAGATGACTCCATATTTAATATACACACATTTTGTGGCTCAGATAAGTTCCAGTTCTGGTTTATTTCTTTGCTTTTGGCTGACATGTGGCATTGCTATGGCCTGCTTGTGGCTCAGATCTGGCAAACAGGAGTGGGCCACCCAAGGGCCGTCATTCCATGCTGCATGTGGGCCAGATCCGCATTCCACAAGTGCCAGATGTGGGCCGGATCTGGGCCGAAACAATGTTGCTATCTGGGCGAAATCTGGAACCGCTTGTTTGGAGAGACTCTTTATGATTTATGGGGATTATTAAAAAAAGGAGTGGGTGGATTTTTACCTTTAAAGGCTGGTTGTTAACACACACACTGTTTACATATCTGTGTTCAAACACCTTATAAAAGTGAATTTTGCATAATAGATCCCTTTAAAAGAACTTACCAAAGATCCTGGAAGTGCAGGAAGGTGGGGCTGTAAATGAAAAGAAATATGGATAATTAGGACAGGAAAACACTTGAGCTGCAAAAACTACAAATGAGCTGATAACTATCTTACAAGTACAGCACTAATAAAACAGGAAAACAAGAGCATATAAGATAAATAGGACATATCACTATAGGCAGGACACAACAGTAAGATTATATATATATTTTTTAAACAAACCAACAATTAAAACCGAGTCACAATGTTGGTTTTGAAAAAAATGGTGAAGGCAAATAAAATCATTCCCTAATTTCGCAAGTTTCACAAATTCTTATTTCATATACAGTACCTCTCCCCAAACATTTTATATGACTGCAGACTAATCCTGCTCCTGATTTACGAGATTGTCACTGTAATATTCCCCTTACCAGTCATAAATGATTAATGTAATCAATGTTCAACATGGAGCGCTAACTCTGCTTTTAGAGATCCTTCAACATATTGAATTTCAATTAATTGTGATAAACACATCTGTACACACTGATACATTAGATCAAAATTAACATAAAATGCACTGTATAGTGCTGTTAATTCACCATTTCCCACACAAGATTGATAAAGGCCTACAGAACCTATCTAGCCAAATAAGGAACAGGTGCATATAATGGTATATGACATATGGTGAAATGGTAAAGTCAATATTGTTTTTATTTCTCACCACAATATAGTGGAAGGCTATTAAATTCAGTTCCACCTTTCCAACCACATAGATGCGATCCACATCTGAGAACGGCATACGGTGCTTGTACTCCGAGAAGAGTTTCCCATTTGTACTTATCTAGAAAAAGCCACAAATAATGTTGTTCTTCTGCTACAATAAAAAAAAAGGCATGTAGAGGTGGTTGATGGAAAGATCCTTTCCATGCCTTGTCATTAAATGGCTAAAAAAAGTCAGAAACTAAGCAGGACTAAAGCAGAGTGAAAAACCTTGTAAGACTCCTGGGTGACGAGGATCTGCAGAGCAAACATCTGGCCTTTTGGGAAGGGAGTTTCTACCTTGGATTCCTCCCAGCCCCACTTCCCATTCTGGCGGGTGTTGTGCACCACATACCCAGAGATGGGCAAGAGCCATGAATAGCGTGGGTTAAAATGCAAAGCAACATCATCAGACCCATTTTGGAGGTTCACATTGAATCTGGAGAAGGAACAGAAGAGATGAATAACAACTGTAACATGAAACAAGATATAAATGGACAGTTCACAAAAAAATTTAAATAAATCTCTGCCACCATTTTCCAAGATGAACATGTCACAGGTCCTGGTTGCAGCAGAGAAGAAACAGGATATTTATGCAGCAGTCGTTATTAATCAAACTCAAACTAACAGGAAACAGAACAACCAAGCTTACAGTCACGTCACCAGACAACTAGATTAAACTCAGGCTTAACTACACGAAGAAATGGTTCAAGACACAGCTCAACTCACACAATCAGTAACCAAGGATACAAACAGGGAGAGGATGAAGGAGAACTGAACCAATTCATAGACTAGAATATTAACACAGACATTAAGGAGCTGTTTAAAAGACACCATTTCCAACAGTACAAGTACAACTTTTTATGTGTTTTGGCCGGTCATTTACATGACAACTGTGTTTTGGGTGCCTGAAAACACAAAGTGCAAGTTTTTGAAAATGGTCTCTTTTTAAATATCAAAAACGATAATCTCTGAAAACGATGACGTCATGCACATGCATATTACATGTTCAGTCTATGCCCAGCCAGCACAGCCATGTGGGGCCCACATGGGTTTGCCCAGATGAATTGAACACTGGTTCAAAGCGCGAGTACCATCTCGGGCATGGGCCTCCGGTCTGTTTCACCTCAAGGTCGATCAGAAATGCGTCTCAGCTCTGAAACCTTGAAAAGAAATCAATCAGGTGTAAACCTGGGGACTTCCTCGAGTGTGAAGGTGGTGTCCATGGACGCCTCCACCTCGGGATGGGGAGCGCTGCTTGAGGGCAGACCATTCTTTGGCCAGTGGTCAGAACGAGAGATACACATAAACTGTCTGGAAATGATGGCAGTCGACAATGCGCTGAAGCGTTTTTGTCCCCAGATAAGAGGTCACCACGTCCTAGTCCGCTCGGACAACATGTCAGTGGTAGCCTATATAAATCACCAGGGTGGCGTCAGGTCCCGAAACCTTTACAGGCTGACGGAACGCCTCCTGGTGCGCTCATTGAGAGCTGCTCACGTCCCTGGTCACCTGAATTTGGGACCAGACAGACTGTCCAGAAACAATGTTCCGGCAGGAGAATGGTCTCTGCATTCACAGACGGTCCTACTCCTATGGGAGACATTCGGCAGAGCACAGGTAGACCTGTTTGCGTCTCAAGAAAACGCTCACTGTCCAAAGTATTTCTCCAAGAGCAGGGATGCGCTGGCCCACGTCTGGCCCCGCTGCGCACTCTATGCTTTACTCTATGTCTCGCTCCTGCCTCAGGTATTGAACCGGATCAGGGAAAAGGGATGCTCAGTGCTAGTCGTGGCTCTGCTCTAGAAAAAACAGGCTTGGTTCCCAGTTCTTATGCAGCTGACGAGCACTCCTCCATGGCCAATACCGATGAGGAAAGACGTCCTCTCTCAGGCCAGGGTATTTCCAAGTGGATAGTTAATGCCATAGCGCTGGTCTACAAGGGATTACAATGTCCTTTGGGTGTCAGAGCGCACTTCACGAGAGGCGTGGCCTCGTCGTGGGCTTGGTCTAGCGTGATTCCCTTACAGGATATCTGTATGGCGGCAGGCTGGGCCTCCCCGTCTAGATTTATAAGGTTTTATAACCTAGAGGTTCCCGCCTTGCAGGCTAAGCTTCTTTCGGTCTAAACAGTACTGTCTGCCCCGTTGCTTCGGCTCAGTGTACTGAAATTGCTTGAGCATCGCTCGCTGATCGATTACATAATTACATGGGCTATAGTAAGACCCATACTGTTACCCAGTGCAGGGTGAAATTCACCCTGACTGTGTGGAGCACTGTTTATGTGATTAGCTCCTTTTGGAAGCTATTTATTAGGGAATTATGCTTCTAGCCTCTCTTCTCTGGACTCTCTGTGAGTTCCTGGTGATTATGCACTATATGAGCCCCGGGCACTCGCCCTTGGGACTTTGGTGTTTGGATCCCAGCACGCACGGCGTTTTACACTGTGTTCCCCTAGCGTAAGATATTATACAGTACTAGAGAACCTCTCGTAAGTGAACGTACTCAGTTACTTACGTAACCTCGGTTCTCTCTAGAAGAGGGAACGAATACTGCGTATCTTGCCGTGCCTGCAAAACGCTCTGGTTCGCTTCGGCAATGAAAAACCAGATTATATCAGCCCATCGAGCTGTATTTATAGGCAGACCACGCCTCTTGTGGCGGGACGTGACGTAGAGGGCGCGAAATGCCCCCATTGGATATGACGTCACGAAGGACCTCTCTCGATAGGCTTGTGCAGTTGCCGCAGGACAGCCAATAGGCATGCGAGCCGTCTTGCCTATGTCAGTATGCTGCCGCAACGCGTTTTACATTTATTCAAAATTAAGGATAATTTTTTGGCTTCAATATCTCGTGGAAAAGAGATTTTCCCCTAGATTAAGATATTACGCAGTACTCGTTCCCTCTTCTAGAGAGAACCGAGGTAACGTTAGTAACCGAGTACGTTCTTGTGTTTCTCTTTGCTTCAGTGATTCTGCTAGTTAACAGCAGGTGTTCATCAATAAAGCTCAATCGTTATTCAATCAATTAATTATCTCATTAACTCCAACACTGATATGTGTTACATTTAACAGCCTGTAGTGTGCACAGTGAGCAGTGTTCATTTCATCTGGGCAAACCCATGTGAGGCCTACATGGAAACCTTGGACAAAACTGGACATAGCCCAGTTTGGTTCGAAAACTGGACATAGCCCAGGTCAAACCCATGTGGACCCCACGTGGCTGTGCTGGCTGGGTAGTGTTTCATCACCATCTAATGGCCTGGCAGCAGAATACAGCGTTTTTAGTCGTTTTTGCGGATCTGTGTGAATGGGGATCGTTTTGACAATGTCTGTACGCGGAAAACTCAAAGGAAAAACTTATCCATTTTAAGCATAACAATGTCGTCTAAACGTATCCTAAAACACAAACAGATAAACGCAAAACGTGACAGAAGAACATCTTTTTACAGAGAGACTCACCTGTCTGCATCTTGCAAAACTTTTCCACACACAGTAATAATCATTCCCTCCTCCAATCTTCCCTGCATCAGACTGCTGAACGGGACACTCTGTGTGAAAGGTTTTCATATCAGACATCACATGAAATGAGTGCTTGTACATCTTCATTGTACATGTTCATGTACATGTTTATTCCATGGATCGCAGAACGTATACAAAAATTCACCCAAATTCAAATGCATTGATGCCACTTTGTTCATTCTTGAAGTAAACAACTTTTTACCAGACTTAGAAAGTAACCAGGGCACCAAAATCACTCAACTGAAGTTCTGTTCTTGCTCTTGATTCTGTTCCTGGAGGGACACATTCTGCATAGAGATTAGCTCTACTCTACCCACAGTCAAAAAAAGAATCAAACAACCCAAAATTACCTGAAAATTACAGTATGTTTGACTAGAGTTGGAGCTCAACTTTGCAGGACACTGGCTCAGTAACAGAACTAGTCTAGACACTATTCCCACAACATTTTGTGGTCTTGGATTGCATGAGCAATGATGTTTTTTATACACTGTATCAGATCATGTATCAAAGTGTCAGATCATGCCTCTAAACAACATTATTCCTAATCTCTTTTTTTTTTTTTTTTTTTTGCTGATGACACAGTTATACAGTACATATCTGCAAAGGTCTGCTGAAGTGCCATTTATATTCTCCTTATTAATCACTGTCATATCTCTTTTCCCAATGGCAGCCATATTAATCACTGTCATATCTCTTTTCCCAATGGCAGCCATGTTGTTTTTAGCCAGTCATCAAAAAGATGTATGGAAGTAAATTACTGACAAATGTTTTTGAAACAAAAAGCACGTTGAATTGCAGTTCTTGAAAAAAATATGCATTGCATTAACCATGCTTGCATTTTAATGCATTGCATTTTTAGTACTTGCATTTTTTATTGGCTCAAATTCGACATGGTTGAATTTTTAAGCTGTGAATATTTCAATTCAAAACATTTCAAACACATTTTCATTATTTAAAATCCAATAACCATATTCACCCTTCATATTTAACTTCCAAAATATTCAAACTGTTTAAAAATACAACCTATAATATTCAACAGGAAATTTTCGGTCCATTTTATTTCGCTTTACAAATTCAGTGGTTCAAATTCGACAGTAAATTCAACATTGACATCCAGGAACTGCAGGAAATGCAGTAGATTACCGAACATAATCTCCATCTGCTGTTAGTCGACCTCACCAGCAGGGGGTGCAAGCGCGTGTTGTTGACGAAGACCAAGGAATTCATTCATTCATAAAAAAAAAAAACACATTTATAGAAATGTAAGTGTATTTGTGATTATTATGAGGGCTGTTTTTATGTTTAATTCAGTGTCTTCACGGTCCCTGTGTAGCTAGCATATATGCGTTTCTCTACTGTGAACAAGATTATAATGTTATTCCCCTGATGCTGATGTACCCAGCCAGCACAGCCATATGGGGCCCACATGGGTTTGACCTGGGCTATCTAACTGGGACCCAGCCAGTTTTGTCCACGGTTTTCCATGTAGGCCCCACATGGGTTTGCCCAGATAAAATGAACACTGCTCAGTGTGCACACTACAGGCTGTTAAATGTAACACTGATCAGTGTTGGAGTTAATGAGATAATTAATTGATTTAATAATGATAGAGCATTATTGATGAACACCTGCTGTTAACAAGCAGAATCACTGAAGAAAAGAGAAACACAAGAACTACTTCCAGCCACAGCCTTGGATGAAATCAACTGAAGATAAAATACATTAAATCTCTCAAGATCTGATTAAACAACTCCACAAACAGCATTACCAGCTTCACTTATTACTAACCAGGATGACTTTATTTCTGTCAGACATCTACAGAAGTTCTTATTGAGAATTAACAGAGATTTAGATGTTGATGATTTATTGAAAATAATAGTTTGGTTTAATGCCACCATTATGGTGATCAGCGTTTGCTTTAGTTGGGTTTAAAATGAAATAAAACCTTATGAATAAATAGGATATCTTGTAAGATACTGCATGATCCAAATATAGTATTATTTGATACATTTGAGAAGGCTGTAGGCTACTATATGGCTATAGGCACACATATGGACTCAGAATATGAACTTAACGCGCAAAGTTTCACACTTAGCATTTCCCAGTAATATAATTTACTGGCATAAAGTTGGCTTGACATTGGACATTCACAATTTTAGGGACCGTCTCTAAAGTTACATTGGTACACATGTTTCTAACTTCAATAGCAAATCGGGAGATAATGACTTACAGAAAAGTGGTAGCTGTCAGTCATGATGCACACCTTTTATATTTTTGATATGTATTCAAATAAATTGAAGTTTGCTACTGAAGTTAGAAACGTGTGTAATGTCGTTTGTAACTTTAGAGACGGTCCCTACACGCGAATGTCCAATGTCAAGCCAACTTTATGCCAATGTATATCCCATAGAGGCGTACTTTGCGTAAAAGGTGTAACATGTCCCCACCACTTTTTGCCAGGGTCGATAATTGTCCCCACCACTTTTGAAACCACTTTTCGCAGCACGGATGTACATACAAATAGCCTAAATAAAACATCTCCAGTTAACTAACAGAGCATTCATTTCGTTCGTTTGTAAGAGGCGATCCAACGCTGAAATGTGTTAACTTGTTTATGAAATCAAGAGTTCGTTGCCACAGCGATCAGTGGCGCGGATACAGTATCTGTCGTGGCTCGCACAGACGCGCACAGTAACTCGGATGCGCGCTTCAATCGGTGGCGGAGCTCTTCTCTATTTGTTCCGGTGAAATCACAAAACTGCACACAAAGTGTCCCTGCTTGATATACAACCACTGATAAATGTGATCGGTCTTGATGAGGGGAAAAAACTATATGAGTGCGGATTAGAACACAGAACCTCTGACACCCTTGGGTTCTGCCACTCGACCATTAAAGTACATTAGTAAATCAGTATTGTTAATTATTATTGTACATAGCACGTCTGATTTATGATTTAACATTTTATTAGCAACACACACACACACACCTGTCACACCCACTATGCCACTGAGTATATCACATTCACAGGGAAATGCTGCGTGAAAATGTGCGCGTTAAGTTCATATTCAAAGTCCATCTGCTTGCCTGTAGCAATATAGTAGCATACAGCCTTCTCAATAAGGTGCGAGTTTTGTCTTTTATATCACTGTATTAGTCCATTAAGCTACGTTAAGCACTTTATATTCCAGCAATCCTGAAGTATTGAGGGAAACCCTTCTCCGCGATATATACTTACACTTCTATAAATGTGTTTCGAAGAATGAACACGAGCTTGCACCCCCTGCTGGTAAAATGGATTAACAGCAGATGGAGATTATGCTCGGTAATCTACTGCTTTTTCTGTAGTTCCTGGATGTCAATGTTGAATTTAAGGTCGAATTTGGACCATTGAATTTGTGGAAGCGAATTTGTAAAGCGAAATAAAATGGACCGAAAATTTCCTGTTGAATATTATAGGTTGTATTTTTAAACAGTTTGAATATTTTGGAAGTGAAGGGTGAATTTGGATTATTGAATTTTTAATCATGAAAATGTGTTTGAAATGTTTTGAACTGAAATATTCACGGCTTAAATTTTCAACCATGTCAAATTTGAGCCAATAAAAAATGCAAGTCCTAAAGATACAATGCATTAAAATGCAAGCATGGTTAATGCAATGCATATTTTTTCAAGTAGTGCAATTCAACAGGCTTTTTGTTTCAAAAACATTTGTCAGTAATTTACTTCCATAAAGATGCTTCACAACCAATTATAAAACTATTAGCTAAGTTTATATCAGTCTTTTGAAAACATGGAAGATAAGATAATGAATATTGTGGAATATCTCGATTAGTAAAAAATCTTGTGCACATAAATTTAAGAGCATTTACCGGTAGTTTTACTAATTTGGGGCTTCAGTTCTGCATTACTGAAAGAGTTTAAAAGGAGTTTCATATGGTAATACATTGTTCTACCATACCACAAATTTTCAAGTTTGTCGATAAATTAATATCTATATAATGTCAAGCACAAGTGTAGTTATATTTTGAACACTGATTCCTGATCTGAGGAATATACTATGATATGCAGTAAAACATGAACTAATTAATATTGCAATAAAAAAACGATTTAGTCTTCAAGATATGTTTTGTACATGAAAATGGTGAAATCACATTTGTTTCATAATGGAATATTAGTTATTGCTATTAAAGTCTTGCTGACTCTACATGTGTCCTGATAATATCCTGAATAACATTGCAGAAAATGTTCAAACAATTTGAAGTAGAAATCATCAATTTCAAAATAATTGGTCACTTACTGGGTTGATCATTGGCGGTTGCAGAAGCTGACTCATTTTTGGCATTTGGCTCATTTTGCTCTCCTCCAAAAAACAAACAAAAAAAGGTTTAAGGGAAGGAATCCATCTGTAGTCTTATATTCAAGGCTGACCACCACTTACAACATGCTGAAGCTCTGCTTACAGGTTTCACTTTCTTTATCTGAGTTAATGTTTGACCTCTGTGTTTTAACTACATTGCACAAGTACTGTACATTTCTGTTCATCCACATATATAAATAAGACTCACTGGTCCACTGACAGAATCTAGTCGAGCGAGTGAAGAATCCCTGTCTATGTGCTTCAGGATAATTTATCTTTAAATTATTCAGTTTTGCTGATTTTCTTCATGCGGAAACTTGACTTCAGTGATAATGAATTGTGTCTTGTTACATAAAATAAGCCAGAATTTCAAAGTCCAGCCAAGATTTATGATGATTATTAAGTCAAGGTTTAATGTTCAGGCCAGATTTTATCTTTCTGTAAAACTGTAAACACCCTCCCTTTATGACTACCTCATACAGAGGATGTTGTTAGATAATCCTGTGAAATGATATTCAAAGTATTGTTGAATACCAACAATATGAATAATGTGTCTGCTAACAAAATGGCTGTGGCTATTAAAAACATGAAAAGCCTTACAAAGAGGCTTTTATCAAATGAAAGCATTTAGCAGATACATTTTTTAACTGGGCAAATTTTAAAAAAGCAACAGAAATGTTTGAGGCTTCCACACTGTAAAAAAATATTTGTGCAATTTAGTTATTTCAACTTATATTTTTTAGTAGAGATAACTAGATTGTCCAGACAACAAGAAATATTAAGTTTTCTTGTCCTCAACTAGACTGAAAGTTAAGTGAACAAGTATACTTGTTATATTAACTTATAAATGTAAGTTGAAACAACTGCACTACATTTTCTGCAGGTTTTACTTCAATTATACTCTAATGCTTTGATAATAAACTAAACTTATAATAAACTGACATAATAAACTAAACTAAACTGGTAGACTGCGTGGTCTTAAAACCTAAACTTCAAGCTTTTAAAACCGCTTCAAACATAAATCTTCAACTTCACCACTGTTATTTACACAGCAAAAACGCCAGTGTTAAATTAACTCTCCTGGGACTTTATATAGCTCAAGACTCAAGAGTGTTAAAGTGTTAAAATATGAGTGTTAAATTAACACTGAAGCAGTGTTAAAGTCAATTAGCTAATTAAGTGAGTCATTGAGTGATTAATAACCATTATTGAAGACACCTGATGTTAACAAGCAGAATCACTGAAGGAGAAAATCACATTTTTAAGACACCATTATGGTGATCAGTATTTGCTTTAGTTGGGCTCTTGACCCTTACATTTTAACTTTAGATTATCTTTGACTGTTGTGTCTGAGTTATAACTCTCAGATGAACAAAGAGAAAAGTTGATCAGGTGGTGTTAGTTATGTTGTGACATAATCATCATATGACCTGCATCACAAAACTCATTTAGAGGCTAATATCTGACTTTAAATGTTTTTTGTTGACTATAACATCACAGTGATTTTACTGCGCAAGGTCCTTAATTTTCTAAATAATCAAAAGGATTTTTTAAAAGTTGTTCTGAAAAAAGAACTCTTGTTTTTTTAGGCACATACAGATATCAAGAATCAGTGTATGAATCTCAACAATGGTGACAATCAGAATATTCAGTTAGGAAAAGGAAATTACTAAGACATTTCAGATCATAATTTATTCATATCGCAATGCATGATTGGAGCCATGAATGAGTTTTGATTGGTGGCACCCACAATGCACTGCAACATGCTTTTATTGTCACCATTGTTGAGATTCACAGGCTGATAATTGATGTCAGTGCATCTACATAAAACGTATTTGCAGGCTTTTTCTATCAGAAAAACTTGGTTTTTCAAGAAATAATTTGGATTACAAACAAAATCAAATGATAACAGTTAGTGATGTGTCGTTCATGAATGATTTGTTCGTTTTGAACAAATCATTAATATGACTCGGGACTACCGAGTTGTCTCAGAGAGTGATTTGTTAATTTTGTGTTGACTGCGCATGCGCATTGCGCAACATATGGGTTCTGAATCTGTACTGGAAACAAATGATTAGTTCATCTCTCTCGAGTCTTCGGGTTCGGGACGGCTCCGAGTCCTTCGTTCTTCCTGTCAGTCCCTTAGAGCCTATGCTGTCAGTACCGGAAAGAGAAATGATTAGTTCATATTTCGAGTCTCGAGTTCGGGTTCGGCCGGGTCCGAGTCCTTCGTTCTTCCTGTCAGTCCCATAGACGCTGATGCTGTCAGTACCGGAAAGAGAAATGATTAGTTCAACTTTTTCGAGTCTTCGGGTTTGAGTCCTTCGTTCTTTTGTCACGTGACTTGTCACCGTATTGAATAGCCTACTAATTCACAACCTTTTTACAAACAATTAAGCACGTAGTTATAATAGTAGTTAATTAATGTATAATATATAATAAAACACACCACAGATGCACAAGTTCTAAACATTTAGAAAAGAGACGGACAGGGACAATAATAAGATGGAACTTTTAATTTTCAGATAATGTTTATTGCACATATTTTGTATTTTAATTAAAAATAAAACAATATACATTCAGACGCAGTCAATAATACGAATCTAATACTAGATATCAGCGGTCACGTGACAAAAGAACGAAGGACTCAAACCCGAAGACTCGAAGAAAATGAACTAATCATTTCTCTTTCCGGTACTGACAACTTAGCCTCTATGGGACTGACAGGAAGAACGAAGGACTCGGACCCGGCCGAACCCGAACTCGAGACTCGAAAGATGAACTAATCATTTCTCTTTCCGGCCCTGCTGTATCACACACAGCACGGTCGGCCCAGCAGAAAGATCAGAGTCAGACACTGACGAGTCGACAACTAACGTCTCGAGACACGAGAGGAGAACTAACCTGATAAATATGAAGTTGCAAAAGAAAGAACGTCTCGGATCAGGAGGTGAGGTGAACTAACAGAATCAGACTGCAATAGTACTAGATGTGTTTATATATTTAACACACCATTTTAATTATATTATGCTGAAATGAACGAAATGACTCAAAAAAAGATTCTTTCATTTTGCTGAATGAGACTCAAAGATCCGAAACAACAAAATGATCTGAACTTCCCACCACTATTAACAGTTTAAGAGTCAAGAGCCCAACTAAAGCAAACACTGATCTCCATAATGGTGGCTGTTTTTTCAGGAAAACAAAGGGGTTATCTAGCTGTTTGACCTCACGATTGTGAAGACAGTTAAAACCAAAGGGGGTTAGGACTGGTTTACGGGGGGAGTGGAATTTTACAGAAAGGAGAGATTTCTTTGAGGATCATATAAAAAGGCTGTCTCTTGATGTGTGGGCAGGTCTGTTCCGATCACGATGTAGCTGTCGTGGTTTGTCTGTGAACAACCTCTTCCAAAAAAATAAACATCTTTTGGAATATAATTCGAATCCTTTTGTCTTTTGCCCTGTGATGATTTATTTATTTGTTTGTAAATTGTTTTTGCCACAACAAGAGATACATTAAATCATACAGCATATAACAATAACAACAGTATTAAATAAAGTAAAATACATTTAAAAAAAGGTAGCAGTTCAAGGAGGGGATCCAGAAATAATGTCTGGATTGTAATAAGTGAGGATGCTGAGATCTTGAGAGATCTGTTAGTGTTTAATGCTCTGTTAAAGTGTTTCTGTTGTGTTTTGTGTGTCACCATTGTGTTGAAGAGTAGAGCCTGAGCTTCAGTCCAGGATGAGCTGAGAAATGCTGTGTGTTGTTTTATTTAACAGCCAATGACTGTGTAGTTGTTGATGATGTATAATCACAGTAAATCATGTAGTTCACCTCAAGAGAGTCACTTTTTACAGTGAATGTGTTTTAGTAAAAAATCAGGACATATATGTGAAATAACTGCGTTTCTGTTAAAAAGTTTAATGAAGATTTCTGGAAAAGTCTTTTGCACTTTATTTAAATTAGGATATTTTACCTCATTTGTACGTTTTTGTTTGGCAGCCGTATAGCTGACTGTTTGTTTTTTTACAGTGAATGTGTTTGAGATTCACAGGCTGTTTCTTGATGTCTGTGTGTGCCTACTCAAGATATTTTTTAAGAAGTTTCTTTTTTATTTATTGATTTGATCATTTAAATTTCATTGAAAAGGCTAAAAATAAGATGCTCTACAATGACAGTGCTGGTATAATCCGTAAGGTAATCTTAACTCAGAAATTGGGTTTAAAACAAGTTCAGTGATTCAGGTCAAATGATTGTGAAATAATGATTATGTTAAAACACAACCAACACCATCAGATCACCTTTGTTCATTGTTCATCCGGCTGTTATAACTCACGTATAACAGCCGAAGAAAATCTAAAGTTAATGAGTTAAGGGTCAAGAGCCCAACTAAAACACACACTGATCTCCATAATGGTGACTTAAACATTCCGGTTTTCTCCTTCAGTGATTCTGCTTGTTAACATCAGGTGTCTTCAATAATGCTCAATCATCACTCAATTATTCACTTAATTAACTCATTAGCTCAGAGTTTAATTGGGTCGTCTAAAATGACCAAATTCCATGATGTTGAAGTTACATGAACATATTATGTTTGTTTAACGAAACATAGTTATGTGGAACCGGTGGAACCTGTTTACAAAAAAAAGTAAAGTAAAGCCAACGTATCATTTTTTTGAGTGTATCAGTGATTTCAGGCCCATAAATAAATGTCTAATCTTTCCTAACGATCCGCTAGCTGCCCGCCCCATACGCATATTGTCAAAAAACCACGTCTTTGTAGGCAGCCTATAGCCTCTGAGATCTGCACACAAAAACAAATGGGTACACCACCACTCAAAACCAAAATAAACAGTGTTTCAACCAATCACCGACAGGGGCGGGTGTTGCTCCGACTTCGCGTAGCGGATCGTTAGGAAAGATTAGCCTGAAATCACTGATACAACCTTTAAAGTTAATGAGATAATTAAGAGATTAATCGAGTGATGATTGAGCATTATTGAAGACACCTGATGTTAACAAGCAGAATCACTGAAGGAGAAAACCGTATTTTTTAAGTCACTGTTATGGTGATCAGTGTGTGTTTTAGTTGGACTGTTAAATCATAAACTTTAGATTTTGTTTGACTGCTGTGCGTGAGTTTTAACGGCCAGATGAATAGACAAGGTGATCTGATGGTGTCAGTTGTGCTTTAAAGTAACACTATATCGTTTTTCAACCTTCATAATATATTTCCAAGACCCTTGTGATGGTACTTTGATTTACAACAGGTTAAATGACACGTCTGCCATAGCCTGACGGTGTCTGTATCGCTTTTACTGGCACTATGTAACTTCGGGTTTCGGGCAGTAACCCGAGCACAAAAAGAACTATAAAATTCGACTGCTTTACGGCATACGTCACTTCCCCCACCACTTCCTCAAATTCGGACGTAAGTGGCCAACCAGCGTTTGTTTTCCGGCTTTAGTGCTTATGTTTTTGTCATGGTCGAAGCAGTAGCAAAAACTAAGAAGATAAAGGTTTTGTCGCCGGAGACTCGGAAGAGGTAAAGGGTGAGCGATCAAGTAAAAGGCCGGACAAGGATCAATATTGTGCCAGTGTTTGCTCGCTGGCGTGAGCTTGAGGAGGAGGAGGGGTGCCCTATCTTGCTGTTATACCTTTTCAAGTTTACTAAAAACTATATATAAAAAAATCAAGCAATGTCATTATTTATTTTTCTTCGTTTGTGATGTCTTTCATAAAATCATACAACATACTCTACCTTGTCTGTGGACATCGTTCATTCCAAACCCGGTGCTGATAAACAGCGAGCGTGTGCGTAAAGTATTTACGACAGCAGTAAACAAACAGATCACCTCTGAACACAAGCTCATTATTTATTCATGCAGCAATGCATGATGGGAGCCATGAAACACATTAGAGTTAAACCTCTGTTAATTCTCAATAAAACTTGTGTAGACGTGTGACAGAAATAAAGTCAGTCTGGTTAGTAATAAGTGAAGCTGGTAATGCTGTTTGTGGAGTTGTTTAATCCTCCTCTGCTGAGATCTTCACAGATTTAATGTCTTCTTTTCTCTTCAGTGGATTTCATCTAAGACTGTGTCTGAAATTACTCCATATTTATTATACACAGAATTTTTTTTTTTTTGTGGCTATGATAAGGTCCAGTTCTGGTTTATTTCTTTGCTCTTGGCTGACATGTGGCCAGAGGTGTAAAGTCCAGGTTCAGAAAGTAAAAGTCCTCAGTATTTTGTTCCAATCACCTGGATTTGCTAATTCAGACAGGAGACAGAACTAATTAATGAAATCAGCTGACTGAGGTTATGGGTGGAATAAACATATGGCAGTACTTTTACTCTTTGGGCCCTGGATTACCCACCTCTGGTGAACACTCAAATAAACTCAAACACACTTAAACAGGCCAAATTGGACCTTTATATTGATGATGCAGGAACAGCAGAAAGTGTCTGCATCTGATGTGTCTGTTCCTCTCTGATCACTTCAGTCTGATAAACCTGCTCTCTGCTGCCCCTGCTGGACTGGAGCAAATACAGTCATATAGTGATATAAAGTAGATACACAACCAGAGGTGGGTAATCCAGACCCAAAGAGAAAAAGTCCTGCCATTAGTTTATTCCCCTCAAAAGCAGTTTCACACTTAATATCAGAATAATAGTCATGATGAACACATCAGAGGTTTGGTGTCCCAGATCACCCTCATTGACACCGTGAGAAACGTTGTTCAAAATCCTAATGTTGTGAGTTTATTATAGCAATGAGAAAATAATGACAACTTTACATTTTCTAAAAAATGTACATGAAGATTGCCAATTTTTAAACAAAACAACAACAATCAGAAATCTCAATCAGAAACAATACATTCATTATAAGAATGATTCACTAAAATCATAGAAGCAAAAGCACAACAAGACTGGATGAAACTTATTTCTCACAAATAAATGTCCTCTTATCAGAGCATGGCACATCATTCCAGTTGTTCACAGGGTCTCTTCTGGGAAGCAGTTCAATACAGTCCTCATTTCCACCTTGATAGCTATTCGGTTCGCCACTGAGCCAAAACCTGAATAGAGTGTGTCCGATTTTCAGTTATTCAGGACCCCAGATGTTCAATGAAAGTTTTTATCCATTCACAACAACTAAGGAGCTTAACAAGCTATTCATCATTAAAGAGCCAACAGCAAAATCCCCAGTGTTAATAATTAAGTGAATAATTGTGTGATGATTGAGCATTATTGAAGACACCTGATGTTAACAAGCAGAATCACTGAAGGAGAAAATTAAAAAATATATAATCACCATTATGTGTTTGAGACCCTTACATTGTTTTGTTTTTTTTGTTTTTTTTGGGCTGCAGCTGAGTTATAACAGCCAGATGAACAAAGACAAAAGGTGTTCTGATGGTGTTGGCTGTGTTTTAAAATAATCATTATATGACCTGAATCACTGAACTCATTGAGAGCATAATTTCTGAGTTAAGTTTACCTTATGGATTATAGCAGAACTATCATTTTAGAGCATACCATTTATAGCTTTTTCAGTGAAATCCAAATGATAAAATCAGTTTAAATAAATGAAAAAATTAGGCACACATCAGGAATTAGCGTATGAATCTCAGCAATGCATGATGGGAGCCGTGAATGAGTTTTGATTGGTGACACCCAGAATGCACTGCAACATGCTTTACAATTGTCACCATTGTTGAGATTCACAGGCTGATTCTTAATGTGTGTCAAACTTCAAAGAAGTTAGGCTATTTATTTTGAAAAAGTTAAAAAATATTATGTTGTACATGGACAGTGCTCATATAATAGAATAAACCTAATTCATAAATTGGGCTGTATATAAGTTCAGTGATTCAGGTCAAAAGATTCTGAAATAATAATTACGTTAAAACACAACCAACACCATCACTTTTGCCATTTTTGTTCATCTATAATAATAATAATTCATTACGTTTATATAGTGCTTTGTCTGGGACCTCAAAGCGCTTTACATGGAAGGGGGGGAATCTCCTCATCCACCACCAATGTGCAGCATCCACCTGGATGATGCGACGGCAGCCATATTGCGCCAGTACGCCCACCACACACCAGCTTACTGGTGGAGAGGAGACAGTGATGAAGCCAATCAGTATATGGGGATGATTAAGAGGCCATGATGGACAGAGGCCAATGGGCAGATTTGGCCAGGATGCCGGGGTTACACCCCTACTCTTTCGAAAGACATCCTGGGATTTTTAATGACCACAGAGAGTCAGGACCTCGGTTTAACATCTCATCCAAAGGACGGTGCTCTTGGTCAGTACAGTGTCCCCATCACTACACTGGGGAGTTAGGACCCACACAGACCACAGGGTGAGCGCCCCCTGCTGGCCTCACTAACACCTCTTCCAGCACCAACCTGTTTTTTTCATGAGGTCTCCCATCCAGGTACTAACCAGACTCAGCCCTGCTTAGCTTCAGTGGACAACCAGTCTTGGGCTACAGAGTGATATGGCTGCTGGTCATCTGGCTGTTATAACTAACATACTACAGCCAAACAAATTCAAGTTTTAAGGGTCAAGAGCCCAACAAAAAAAACACTGATCTCCATAACGGTGACTTAAAAATTACAGTTTTCTCCTTCAGTGATTCTGCTTGTTAACATCAGGTGTCTTCAATAATGCTCAATCATCACTCAATTGATCACTTAATTATCTCATTAACTTTAAAGAGTGTGTGTGTGAAGTTTTAGCACAAAATACCTCACATATATTTTTATATAGCATGTTAAAGTTGTCACTTTTTGAGGGTTTGCAAAAACGCACCGTTTTTTAAATGGCCCTTTAAATGCAAACGAGCTGCTGCAGAGGGAGGGGTTTCAAGAGCTCCTGTGTGTTGGCAGCTGCGATTACCTCACACTAATGCTGTGTATACACCAAAAGATTTTTTACATCTTATAAGATTTTCAAAATGTGATAGACCACAAACATGAGGATAAAAAAATCCTAGATTTAACCGTTTTGCTCCTATAGTGTGTGGTGTGCCATGATGTGACAAAGACAGCACACCACACACTAACAGATTTTCAACCAGAGTCTCGACTGTGAACACAGGAAATCTCGTAAAATCTTGTGAGACTTCAGAATAAGCATGGTGGACAATATGCATGAAGAAATTGCGATGTTTGGAATGATTTTCACATATTGCGGGGTTATTGATTTTGATGACCAAATTATCATATTGCCTGTTCATTCACTAAGGAAATCATTCTCACTCATTCAGAGTTTAATCAATCAAAAGTGTTACATTACCACCACTGTGAAACCGCAGCAACAAATTACAATGATTTATTTTTATTTATTTATTTTTTTTACACATCATGCATACATTGTTGAGGCTCATATGATGATTGTTGATGTCTGCCACAACAGAAAAGCTTTATAGACTCAATGTTTCAACAGCCTGAGAGAGATGTATGGTATGAAGTCCAGGGACAAGAGACCAACTAAAGCAAATACTGATCTCCATCATGGTGACTTCAAACAAACTTTATTATTAACTAAATCTCTGTTAATTCTCAACAAGAACTTTTGTTCATGTATGAAATATATAATGTTAAACTGGTTTGTAAACTGGTTTCACACTCAGTGTTGCTGGAAATCAGTTGTAGTTTTTGTTTTTTTCTTTTTTCTGTTCTTTAGTGATTCTGTTCATCAGGTGTTCATCAGTGTCTCTCTTCACTCACTTCTTTTCATTCATTCAGTCAAGTGGACCATATTAATGGGTGTGATTGTGAAAACAGCCTCTGAGTGTCGACTTTGACTTTGACTCTGGGTTCGGGCCAAACTCCGAGCTCGGAGCCCTCCCCCCGGACAGCTCGCCAAATACACATTAAACCTTATCCACTCTAATTATATTTAAGTGTAAACTCGTGAAATCTAAAAAAAGACTTAACACATTATTCCGAAGTGTTTCTCTGTGAGTGTTTTATCGCTTACCCTTGTTTCAGTGGTGAATTATTCACCCATTTCATGATCCCCTCAGTCTCAGAGTCTGACAAACCAATCCACACACTCTCCTTGACGAATGAAGTTATGAGTCTCTGTGTGTGAATAAAAACAGGAATAAATGTGATTCCTCTCATTGATTAACAGACACTGAAACTGTTTTCAAAAGTTTGTTTTTTTATGCCCAAAATGCATAGTAAATGTCATGATAGCCCTAACACAAGCTTACTGAGACAACTCCGTCGAATTGATTCCTAATCCTTGATTTTCTTCTTTCACATTTAGTTATAAACCTAAATTTTCCAATTTTACAAACGTGTGAACATATCGCGGATACTATTCCTTATAAAAAACAATCAGATTGCTTTGATATCGCTACTTATAACCAACTTTCCGAACTTCTACTACTACTAGCCTTAGCCCGCTAGCACTGCACGCGTGGTCTCTCGTCTGTCGATCGTCTTATTTACACCCGTATAACTGAAAGCTATAATTCGCCACTATAGCACATCTGCTATAATGGCGAATATATCGGATGTGTGTCTAACGTTACCTCTGAGTGCAGGTGAAGACACCTTTGAGCTGCATTCGGTGCAGTTGGAGCTCGAATCGGTCGAGAGACGGATCCGCGAGCTGTTGAAGAGACAGGCTGAGCTGCGAGATCGACGGTCCGCGCTTGAAACATCACGCGCAGATGCTCACAGGTCAGTGGTTAATAATTTTTTGACTCCGACCTCGTCTACTCCGTGTGTTTCTCTGCACAGGTCCCGAGCAACCAGGACGCGATCATCCCTGGCTTCATTCACTCCGGCACCGACACAGCACCATGGACCCTGGGTGATTCCACGGCGGAAGACGCGAGCCAGGACCAGACCAAGGACCTCCCCACCCCTCCCGGCCTTCGAGATCTCCACCCGGAACCGCTTCTCCCCTCTTCGCGAGTCGGAACGCGACGACGCCGTGATCATCGGCAGTTCCATCGTCCGTCATGTCCGCGCTACCTCGGGTAAAGGTAAGGTGCGCACTCACTGCTTTCCTGGTGCTCGTGTTCTCGATGTCGCTGCGCAGGTTCCCGAGATCCTGAACGGTGACGAGCGCGTCGGAGCTGTCGTGCTGCATGTGGGGACGAACGACATCAGGCTGCGGCAGACGGAGGTTCTGAAGGAGGACTACAGGAGCCTGATCGCGACGGTACGCAGCACATCGCCTGAAGCAACGATCGTCGTGTCTGGACCGCTTCCCACGTACCGACTAGGACAAGAAAGGTTCAGTAGATTATTTGCTCTAAATGAATGGTTAATGTCATGGTGTAATGAACAGAGACTGCTCTTTGTAAATAATTGGATTCTGTTCTGGGAGCGACCTAGGCTCTTCCGTGCTGATGGCCTTCACCCCAGCAGAGTCGGAGCGGCTGTGCTGTCGGACAACATCTCCAAGACGCTACACACCATATGACTAGTAAGTCAAAGTCCAAATCACAGTCTTTGCTGTCCCAACTTAATTGATATAAGCACCAATGTAGAACATTATATAGAAACTGTGTCTATTCCTCGTTTAGTAAGCCCAAATAATATATATAATGTAGGATCTAGGAAAAATTTAATTGTAATTAAACCAGAAAATCTCAATATCAGTGATAAACAATTTCTAAAGCTAGGTCTTCTAAACATTAGATCGCTCACACCTAAGGCGGTTATTGTAAATGAAATGGTCACAGATAATAGTTTCGATGTACTGTGCCTTACTGAAACCTGGCTTAAACCAAATGATTATTTCGGTCTAAATGAGTCTACTCCGCCAGGATACTGTTATAAGCATGAGCCCCGTCTGGTTGGTCGTGGCGGCGGTGTTGCAACAATCTATAGAGATATTCTTAATGTTACTCAGAAAACAGGTCACAGGTTTAATTCGTTTGAGGTACTTGTGCTAAATGTTACACTATTAGATTTAAGAAAGAAATCCCTATTATCTCTAGCCTTGGCTACTGTATATAGACCTCCAGGGCCTTACGCCGATTTCCTAAAAGAGTTTGCAGACTTTCTATCAAATCTATTGGTCAATGTCGATAAAGCAATAATTGTTGGAGATTTTAACATACACGTAGATAACACAAATGATGCGTTAGGGACTGCGTTTACAGATTTATTAAACTCCTTCGGGGTCACGCAAAACGTCAGTGGTCCCACTCATCGCCTAAATCATACACTAGATTTAATTATATCATATGGAACCAATCCAACCGATATAGATATTGTACCGCAAAGCGATGATGTAACTGATCATTACATGGTAACTTGCATGTTACGTACTGCTGAAATTTGTCATGTTGCGCCACGTTATCGACCAGGCAGAACAATCCTTCCAAACACTATAGATAGATTCTCAAATAGCTTACCTGATCTATCTCAGCTGCTCAGTGAACCCAAACAAACAGATGAACTAGAGGAAATGACTAGCAGTTTGAGCACCATTTTCTCTAGTACATTAGAAATTGTTGCACCAATTAGATTAAAAAAGGTTAGAGAGAAAACTAGAGCACCATGGTACAACAATGCTACGCATGCTATCAAGAGAGAAACTCGTAACTTAGAGCGTAAATGGAAACAAACAAATTTAGAGGTCTTTAGAATCGCATGGAAAGATAGTATGTCACGTTACAAAAAGGCTCTTAAATCAGCCAGGGCTGAGCATCTCCGCAGACTAATAGAAAATAACCAAAATAATCCAAGGTTCTTATTTAACACTGTGGCCAGACTAACAAATAAACAGGCATCACCTGAGCAAAATATTCCGTTACAATGTAGTAGTAATGACTTTATGAATTTCTTCACTGAGAAAATAGAAAACATCAGAAACACAATTGTAAATATACAATCTATTATGGTGTCTTATGATTCAGCCTCAATTATCGCCCCTCAAGAACAACTACACCGCTTTACAACTATAGGACAGGAAGAGCTAAATAAACTTATTATTGCATCTAAACCAACAACTTGTTTATTAGATCCAATACCCACTAAATTACTTAAAGAAGTGTTACCTGTAGTGGAAGAGCCTCTTCTCAATATTATTAATTCATCTTTATTTTTAGGTCACGTTCCAAGAATATTCAAGCTGGCAGTAATAAAACCTCTTATTAAGAAACCACAATTAGATCCAAATAACCTAGCAAATTACAGACCCATTTCAAATCTTCCATTTATGTCTAAAATACTAGAAAAAGTTGTGTCCGCTCAATTGTGCTCTTTCTTGCAAGAAAATGATATCTATGAAAAATTTCAGTCAGGATTCAGACAGTATCATAGCACAGAAACTGCGCTAGTTAAAATTACAAATGATTTACTTTTAGCTTCTGACCAAGGCTGCATCTCAATACTTGTTCTACTGGATCTAAGCGCTGCATTTGATACTATAGATCATAAAATACTCCTGGATCGACTACAAAACTACACTGGTGTTCAGGGACAGGCATTAAGCTGGTTTAGATCGTACTTATCAGACCGTTACCACTTTGTCTGCTTAAATGGGGAAAAATCAAAGATAACGTCAGTAAACTATGGAGTACCGCAAGGATCTGTGTTAGGCCCTCTACTATTCTCAATATATATGCTGCCACTTGGTAATATTATAAGAAAACATGGAATTAATTTTCACTGTTATGCTGATGACACTCAATTATATATTTCATCACGGCCAGATGAAACCACTAACTTATCTAACTTGACAGAATGTCTTAAAGATATAAAATACTGGATGACGTGTAATTTCCTGCTATTAAATTCAGATAAAACAGAGGTATTACTTATTGGTCCGAAAAACTACCCACAAAATCCCTTACAATACAACTTTAATTTAGAAGGATGCCCTGTTACTTTATCCCTTACAGTAAAAGACCTGGGTGTCATACTTGACCGCAACTTGACTTTCGAAAATCATATTTCATATGTTACAAGAACAGCCTTTTTCCACCTTAGAAACATTGCTAAGCTACGTAACATGCTATCCGTTTCTGATGCAGAAAAGTTAGTTCATGCATTCATGACCTCGAGACTAGATTACTGTAATGCTTTATTAGCTGGTTGTCCTGTATCCTCAATAAACAAGCTACAGTTAGTCCAAAATGCAGCCGCTAGAGTTCTTACTAGATCAAGAAAATATGATCATATAACACCAATTTTATCATCTCTACATTGGTTACCTATTAAGTTCCGTATCAATTTCAAGGTATTGCTACTGACCTATAAAGCCCTAAATGGTTTAGCTCCAGTCTATTTAACGGACCTTCTATCGCCCTACAATCCGTCGCGCTCTTTAAGATCACTAAATTCGAGGCTTCTGGTCATTCCTAGGATATCTAAGTCCACTAAAGGAGGGAGGGCGTTCTCACATTTAGCTCCTAAACTCTGGAATAGCCTTCCTGATATTGTTCGAGGCTCAGACTCGCTGTCCCAGTTTAAAACCAGATTAAAGACGCATCTCTTTAACCAAGCATTCACATAATGCTTACCTTTAATACTACTGCCGAATCAGATCGAATGCATTAATATTATGAACATCA
The DNA here is from genome assembly GCA_031834385.1 of Semotilus atromaculatus. Lineage (NCBI taxonomy): Eukaryota > Metazoa > Chordata > Actinopteri > Cypriniformes > Leuciscidae > Semotilus > Semotilus atromaculatus. The sequence continues at coordinate 1,979,199 of JAULUF010000047.1, read as the reverse complement.
GCTACGCTAATTATTTCTCATCTGCCTTTCTGCTGTTATCTCGGGACGCAAGTCCCGAGGTAAATAGCGTTCGTCAGCTCCAGTTTGTATCCAGCCTCTCACGGAGACTTCGGATGATCCAACACCTGTGATGAGACGACTAAACGCCTGTGGAGAGACGACTCGACGCCTGTGAAGAGACGACTCAACGCCGGCGATATGTTATGCCCTAAATTTATACATGATGAACTAACTGTATTTTCTATGTACATTTTTAATGCACTTTCTGTAAAGCTGCTTTGAAACAATGTGTATTGTGAAAAGCGCTATACAAATAAATTTGAATTGAATTGAATTGAACAATAGTTGAAAACAGTGTTGTGTACAGAGTGTGATTTCTCTCATTAACTAACAGTCACACACACAAACTCACCTGCTTCTCTTCAGTGTTGATAATGATCATATCAGCTCCTCGATCTCTGCAGAACTGTCTGCTCTCAGACCAGCTCATCGTCTCACTGGACATGAAGAAAAAACCTGGACCACACAGATTTTCTAACTGTAAAACACTTTTTTTAAATGGATAAAGATATAGAAAATTATGGAAAAAGAATCTACTTAAAAACAGATTCATACTGACCTTGTTTAGATTTTTCCTTCTGTAGTTCTTCACTCAAAGACGTGACTCTGGTCTCCAGCTCAAGTTTCTTCTGATTCAAAGAGTTAAAATTTCCTTGTAACTGGGTTTTCTCAGCACTGAGATAATTGACTCTGGTCTCCAGCTCCAGTTTCTTCTGACTCAAAGCTTCAACACTTCTCTGTAACTGGCTTTTCTCAGCACTGAGATCATTGACTCTTGTCTCCAGCTCCAGTTTCTTCTGACTCAAAGAGTTGAAGTTGTTCTTCAGTTGGTCTTTTTCAGTCATTAGATCAGTGTCCTTGTCCTGTAAGCTGATTATAGTGTGATTGAACTCTTCAACTGTGTTCTTGTAACTCTTTAACAGGTCTCTCTCTGCTGTGACGGTGATGTACAGTGTGATGAAGACCAGCAGAAGAACACAGATGAGCCCGAGACACACTGTCATCCACACCAAACACCTGCTTCCTCCTGACACACAGACACAACACACACACATATCAGTGAATACCTTTCATATTATTACAAAAAAAGTATTAAAGTCATCATTTTAATCTACTTTTGTCATTAGATAATATGCTTTTACAGTATATTATATTACAAGACAAACATTTCTTTACGTAAAATATCTAAAAATGAGCATATTGAAAAAGTGTATAAGTTTAATACATTAAATATAAAAGCAGAAAGACTGAAATATTGTTCTTCGAAAAAAATATTTGAACTTGTATTAGTGACACCTTTAACAACATCATCTACGACATCATCTGTTACATCATCTCTGCTTTAAAGTTATTTTCTGCTTACTGCGCTTTTCATCTTTTCCTTTATCCTGGTCGTTACTCTGTGTTCGAGATCCAGTTGTGTTCTTAATATCTCCGCGTTCAGGATTTTGATAAACAGTGGTTATTTCCATAGTTTGCTCTTATGTTGGATGGTACATGTACACAGATGAGATGTGATCTTCAGAATGAGTAGTGCTTTTTAAATGCTGCGAACTCTAAACAAGAAGTGGTTTCCTATCACACTGGCCTTTAACAAGAATAAAGACTTGCAGACCAACCTAAAAACTCCCTGCAGACCCATATTACCATGTTTGTGTATTGTACATTCAACCACATGTTATCAGCTTCAGACAAGCTCCAACAAGAGGAACCTGTGACCACTGAAATTATCAATAAAGTGCCTTAATCTGATGTTCCCTTTCAGTCGGTCACGCATGACAATGTTTGTTAGAGTTCAATGCAGTCCTCATTTCCATTCCACTTTGGTAATTTGGTTAATCTTTGAGCCAAATCCTGAATAATATGTATGAAATGTATGAAAATTTATTTTACCGTAAAAAAAAAAAAAAAAAAATCACAATAATTTTTTACAGTGTACACATTAAAATCCCTGGTGTTAAATTTAACACCGCTCTGTGTTTATATGGGAACCACCAGCAGGGTGTTAGAGTTACTTATTGGTTACCATATGAACACTGAGCGGTGTTAATTTAACACAGGAGAATTTTCTGTGTAGGATGCCCTTTTCAAATTATAACTGTCAACTTGACTTCAGCAGAATAGTTACACATTACATCAATGGGAAGAATCGCTGCCAACTCAGGCTGGTCCGCAAACAAAGTTTCACAACCATTTCTGCGATTTTGCAAAATCTTGTTATGATGTGGAGGATGAGATGAACCCAATCGCAGACAGTATGCAATTAACACGGTTTTATTCAGACAAAACAGGGAAAACAAAACCCACGATGGGGCAAAACAAGGCTGGTAGGAAAAAACAAAGACTAACAACACTAGACTAAGGCTGAATCCCAATTCTCTGTCTTACCCCTTCCCCTACCCCTACCCCTTCGTCTTACCCCTAGCCCTTGTCCCTCGAAACCGAGTGGTAAGCGCTAGGGGTGAAAACATACCCCTATGAAATGAGACGCCACTAGGTTACGTCATACATCGTCATTAACTGGCGTCTGTGTCACCAGGGGCGACCAGTGTTTATCACAAACTTCCAAGATGCCGTCTGCAAGTGTGTTTATTGTCTGCAACAAATCGCAGAAATCAAGGGAGAAGAGAAATGTAGATGAACTGCTCCGCTTGTGACAGGGCGCATGTTTACCTGAACGAGCAGAGAGAGAGAGGGAACCCCGGTCGCGCGCGCCCTCTCTCTCTCTCTCTCTCTCGCTCTTCGGAGCCAAGCGAAAGGCTTCACCGTCTCAAAACTAAGCGCTGTATTGGTCTCTATCCCTCGCACATATTAATCAAAATAAATCGACACGATGGTAAGGTTGGAAAAACTAAAGTTTCATGTGGGGCATTCGGAGATTTTTTTCCTGACGTACATAATATTCCCGTGTTTTCGTCTCGTTTGGGATCCGTTTGAAGCTGAATGCATCACCTGCAAAGCTGGCACGTAACGTTACGTGTCAGTGTCAAATAATGTACACATAATGAATGGCGACTGTAGAAAGTAAAAGCTGAATCCCGGACATTTTGGGTGATCTCGAAATGTGGTACTGATTGTGCAAATCAGCAAAGTAAAGTTAGCATAGCCTAGCGTAGCAAACTAGCGATTTTTAAAAACATTAAAAACGTTTCAATAAACAACATAGTTGCAAATATATATATGTACATAACTGTGTAGAGCACAAAACAAGACTGTCATAATTTTTTTATCAATCATTTAAGCCGAAAATACTTAAATGTATGGGACTCTCTGGATGATATGCCCGCCATTGTTGCCGGTTGCGCAGTGCATTCTGGGTACCCCTTGGTTTCAAGTAAGCTCGTGAAAATTCTTGGTTTTAAGGGGTATCTACCCCTTCCCCTTAGCCCTACCCCTAGATCAAAATGAGAATTGGGATAGCCCTTACTCTCACGTGAACGTGCAAAACTAAGGGGAAGGGGTAAGGGGAAGGGGTAAGACAGAGAATTGGGATTCAGCCTAAGACTTGACAGATAACTAGACAAATAACTAACAACAGCAACAAGATCAGGATTTTACAAGACAGGATTCTTCACAGGTACTCACGGGAAAGTCTACACACAGGTATTGTATCACAGGATACACACTGAGAATCACAATGAACCGGCACAGGACAGCAAACACAAGGGGATTAAATAGAGAGACTAATGATAAAACAACAGGTGACACAGGTAAAGCAATAATGACAAAACGAGGATAACAAGGGGGCGGGGCAAGAGAACACAACACAAGCACATGGCCCATACAAAAGGCCATGTGCTTGCACACAAAACATGGGTCTGTCATGATTCTGCCACAAGACTAGAGAAATCAAAGACATGATGGCAGATTCATGACAAATCTGTTGTGCAGTGTGAACTCTGCATTTCTGCGGTTTCAATATCTCCCAGAAAATAACACTGATAATCAGCAGTGATAATACCTTTCAATTATTTGTAAATTAGTTTATTACATTTACTGTTGAAAAGGTCTACATTACATATTTTCAAAGAAGGAAGAGAGGCTGTTGGCCTAGATAAAGAACCAGAAAAACTGCTTTGGATTATTCTTAACAAACCAGTGGGTATAGCATTGCACACCTTTTAATGTAATTCTAACTTTATATTTATTAATAAAATCATTATGATATAAGAAAAACACGTTAGCATCTAATAGTTTATGAATAAGAATAATGCCTATTTTATAGAAATCACTTTTAAACAAAGACTTCCTATCAGGGCCGGACTGGGAAAAAATGTCAGGCCGGGAAATCCTACTCCAATCCAGGCCATCTTATGCACCCAAATAAAATTTAAAAACACTAAAATGGTCAAACTCTTTAGGCTGGGGCCGAGCAAAATAATTAAAGGCTTTCTCTTGAACGGTACCCTCACTTCCCCTTTCCTTCTCTTAATTTTCCCTAATATCTTTCTGTCTCTCCCTTCCACCAGGATCATCAGCCTCATACACTGAGTAAAGAGGAGTATACTTGTGACAGTATTGTTATGTTATACGACATGTTGTTGGAAATTTTAACTAAAATATTACCATGTATACTATATATATACAGTGAGGAAAATAACAGTAAATTCCCCGGTGTTAAATTTAACACCGCTCGGTGTTTATATGGGAACCACCAGCAGGGTGTTAAAAGTAACACTGATACAGTGTTAGAGTTAATGGGATAATTAAGTGATTAATTGAGTGATGATTGAGCATTATTGAAGACACTTGATGTTAACAAGCAGAATCACTGAAGGAGAAAATCAAATTTTTAAGCCACCATTATGGAGATCAGTGTTTGCTTTAGTTGGGCTCTTGACCCTTATATTATTATCTTTAGATTTTGTTTGGCTGTTGTATCTGAGTTTTAAGTCTTAGATGAACAAAGAGAAAAGTTTATCAGGTTGTTTTAATTATGTTATTGACATAATCATAATTTGACCTGAATTACTGTATTCATTTAGAGTTTTATTTTAAATTTTATTTTTATTTAGTATATTAAATTTATATTGTTGATTCCAGCATCACTGTGAAAATGATCAAATCCAGAATATTTTAACAAATCAATATAGGATTTCTTAAAACTTGTTCTGATAAAACAAAATCTTTCTTTTAGGCACACACAGACTTCAAGATTCAATATGAATCTCAACAATGGTGACAAACAGAATATTCAATTAGGGAAAGAAAATTGCTCAGACAATTCAGATCATAATTTATTCATACCGCAATGCATGATGGGAGTCATGAATGAGTTTTGATTGGTGGCACCCAGAATGCACTGCAACATGCTTTATTATTGTCACCATAGTTGAGATTCACAGGCTAATTATTGATGTCGGTGTGCCTAAATAATTTGATTTTTTAAAGTCTTTTGTTCAAAACAACTGTAAAGAAATATTTTGGATTGTACTGTAAGTGCTGCTAATCATTTGCTGTAGAATCACAGGTCTGACAGTGTAGCCATAAATCTTTAAATGTGATTCGGGCCAAATTAGTAACCAACACCTCGTGATCGTTTTTCTCTTTGTTTATCTGAGGCTCACACCTCAGATACAACAGCCAATCAAAATCTAAAGTTAATGATTTAAGGGTCAAGAGCCCAACTAAAACACACACTGATCTCCATAACGGTGTCTTGAAAAATTTGATTTTTCTCCTTCAGTGATTCTGCTTGTTAACATCAGGTGTCTTCAATATTGCTCAATCATCACTTAATTAATCACTTAATTATCTCATTAACTCTAACACTGTAACAGTGTTACTTTTAACACCCTGCTGGTGGTTCCCATATGAACACCAAGCAGTGTTAAATTGGGGAATTTACTGTGTAGGTATTGATTAATTTTCTCAGAAGACATTGTGGAGATATGATGAAGTGTCAATCCTGTTCCTGGAGTTCAGCTTCAACCCTGATCAAACACAACTGAACCAGCTAATGAAGATCTGCAGAAGCTTATGATCATTGCAGACAGGTGTGTGTGTGTGATCGGGGTTGGATCTGAACTTTGCAGGACAGTAGATCTCCAGGAACAGGATTTGGCTCTTTTGAGGAAGAGGTTTGTGTGTCAAATGACTTAATTGTCATGTTTTGATTATTTTATAGAGCTGCATGTTGTTCATGACTGATTTATTGGCTCTGGTTTCACTTCTGTTTATTTCTGCAACACCCTCCATCAAAAATGATAAAGAAATTCACACTTAGATCATTTATTACTCAAAAGATTCTGAGAAGATTCACTTATAATATTCCCTGTAATGAGTCACTGTTTACAAGTATTATAAAGTTTTTTGATCTGTTGGAACTGATAAAACAACATTTACATTTGATGAATTCTGTGTTTCAGGGGTTTCTAGTGATGATTGGAGTGTGAGTTACAGTCCTTCACACATCTGTGCACTAGAGGACTCAACAGTGATAATGAGATGCACTTATACATACCCTACTGGACATCAGATCATGAAAGTGTTCTGGACCAAAACACTGGTAAAAGATAATGGAGAGTTTCTCCTGACTCCTGGAGACTCCTGAGAGAGTGACAGAGGGAGATTCAGTCCGTCTGAGACCTTGTCTCAGGTGTTGCAAGCTCTTGACAGCGCTTGATAGCGTGTTTTTGCGTTTTCATGTGGACAGATTTTTTTTTTTAAACGCAGGAAGGAAAAACTCCAGTTATAAAAATACCCGTGTCCGTGTGGACAAGGCCTTACTTTGGTTCCCAGAATGTTCTCCTAAAAGGAACACAGCAAGAACTCCAGTGAAGTTAATGAGATAATTAAGTGATTCATTGAGTGATGATTGAGCATTATTGAAGACACCTGATGTTAACAAGCAGAATCACTGAAGGAGAAAAGCATAACTTTTAAGTCACCATTATGGAGATCAGTGTGTGCTTTAGTTGGGCTCTTGACCCTTACGTTTTTAACTTTAGATTTTGTTTGGCTGTTGTAACTGAGTTTTAACTGCCACTTGAATAAAGAGAAAAGGTGATCTGCAGATGTTGGTTATGTTTTAACCTAATCATTCTTATACCTAAATCCCAAAACTAATTTAGAGCCTAATCTACAGTTTATATTGTTGACTGCAGCATCACAGTGATTCTATAGCAGAAGAGCCAGAATTTTCAATATATTCCAAAGGATTTCTTAAATCTTGTTCTGATAAAATACTAAAAATAACTTTTTAGGTACAAACAGACATCAAGAATGAGTGTATGAATCTCAACAATGGTGACAAATTGAATATTTAATTAGGAAAAGGACAGTTCAGATCATAATTTATTCATACTGCAATGCATGATGGGAGCCATGAATGAGTTTTGATTGGTGGCACCCAGAATGCACTGCAACATGCTTTATTATTGTCACCATTGTTGAGATTCACAGGCTGAATCTTGATGTCTGTGTGTCTTAATAAAAAAATGTTTTGAACAGAAATATTAAAAAATCTTTTGAATTCTATAGAAAATGCTGTAAATTGTATGCTGTAGAATCACAAGGCTGCTGTAATCAACAAGGTAAACCTAACTCTCTAAATTGTAGACTTCTGTTGTTAGTCACCTCGGATAAAAGCATCTGCTAAATGCAAATTATGTTTAGTGCTTCAAGGCAAATGATGATTACGTCTGAATTTAATCATCACCACCAGAACACCTTTCTCTTTGTTCATCTAGCAGTTAAAATCCAGTTACAACAGCCACTGAAAATCTAAAGTTAATAGTTTAAGGATCAAGAGCCCAACTAAAACAGACACTGATCACCATAATGGTGAATTAAAATTAGATTTTCTCCATTGGTGATTCTGCTTGTTAACATCAGGTGTCTTCAATAATTCTCAATCATCACTCAATGAATCACTTAATTATATCATTAATTTTAACACTCTTCAGTGTTCATTTAACACTTATATTTGAACACTTTAACTCTTTGAGTGTGGAGTCAAATAAACTCCCAGGAGAGTTAATTTAACACTGGAGTTTTTGCTGTGGATAACATTCTTGCTTTAACACGTCACATTACAAGAACGTTTTATAAAATACATTCCATCATCTCAGGCCTCAATGAGATCCTCAAAACATTTTGCGAACGTTGATTTGATAATATTCCTCCTTTGTTATTATGGAACATTGTATAATCTTTTATCTCAACAACTTTACCAAAACATCCTTAAAATGTTACAGTTAAAACGTTATATCTTAGTTTACATTTAACCTTATAGAAACATTATTTGAAATGAGAAAACATCCTTAAAACATTCTTTGAACATTACATTAAAATGTTTTCTTTAAAACATTAACCAAACTTATAGGGAATGTTAGCCAAAGTTATGAGAACGTTCCCTGCTAGCTGGGTATGTTGTGATCGACAGTGTCAAATGCAGCACTGAGGTCGAGTAGTACTAGCACTGATAATTTGCCTAATTATAAATTGCCTAATACACACTTGTACACTAGTACAACAGTATTTTTTTTTTCAATGATCTGATTTTTTATCTGGTTTGCAATGACAAAAGGGTGAGTAAATTAAGCCAATGTTCTCTTTAATGTGCCTGTAGACTATGTTGTGAAAGCAGGAACCTTGGATTAGAGAAATAATCTGTTTCATCTCACTACTTTACATGTTCAGTATCAGTTTCACATATGCAAATCCACTGTGGAGTAAAAGAGTCAACCCAAGTTGAATAGTATTATTTTTACTATTATAATTTAACAATTTATTTGTTCAGCTAAGTTTATTCAACAGGGGTAAAAAAGCAACAAATACACAACAAAGCAACTAATTTTCTTGATTTTTCAGCATCTACACTGTTAGCCCTTAACAGGTTTTTTTACAGTAAAATACTGGCAACACTGTTGCCAGCAATTTACTGTTAATTGTACAGTTCTTTACTGTAATCTACAGTATGTTACTGTAAAAATGCACTAAAACTCGAGTTAACTAATTTCACTTGCAGAAACCGACTGCCTTAAATTGACCAACTGTCATTTAAATGTATTAACTTACATGTATAATGCATTAATAATGTGAGCAAAGTATTAATGTGAACTTATTTCATTTGAAACCACAATAAAACTTTTGTAAATAAAGAGATTTCCACTGGACCAGTAACTACACAGTCACTGTCTGTTAAATAATGCAACACACAGCGTATCATCAATGTTTGTAGATCTTCTCCTGGACTGAAGCACAGGCTCTTCTCTTCAGCACAACGATGACCCAAAAAACTAAATTTTACAGTAAACTACTGGCAACAGTGTTGCCAGTATAAACCTGTTTAATAACTTACAGTTTATTACTGTTAAAATACATTCCGTGGGTGTGTCTTTTTATCTTACACTGTTAACCCTTTCAACGCCACAGGAAAATCCACACTACAAAGAGTAAAAAGTAACATTGACGCAGTGTTGCAGTGAGATAATTTTCCTGTGGGGTTGAAAGGGTTAACAGTGTAAGATAAAAAGACACACCCACGGAATGTATTTTAAGGTATACAGGTTTAAAACATGAGGTTGAGTAAATTATGACAATTTTCATTTTTGGGTGAACTATCCCTTTAAACACATTGTTTTGCTCATTTTTTGTATCCACCACCCCAGCTCTTCCTGGAGGTGTTTCAGGTGTTCTGCCATTGCTGGATCAATTTCAGAGTCTGTAGCATTTGGGCTCCACCTCTTCACAGCATCTAAGGGAAGAAAATATATTTCTTTTTAAAACTCTGCAGAGTGTGGCCATATATGATCTGATCAGGTTTGGTTTAACATTGGGGATTTTGTTGTGTAGCATTGTGTGGAAAGTTGTATTTGAATTGTAAATGTAAATGAAAGGAAAACAGTGGACTTTTATTTATTTATTTATTTCTTCATTAGAATGATTGACAGATAACTTATCCATATCATCTCAACACACACAAACTTTTTCTTCAGTCAGTCGTGTCTGCTGAGGATCACTGTATATCAGATTATATCAGGTAAGATCTTCTTTCTGCTCATAATGATCCTCATTAGTCTCTTTAAATCAAAAACATGTATTGTTGTGTGTGTTACAGTTGTGTAGTTAAAATCGATTTGTGTGTAGTTATAGTTGAGTCATTTTATTCTTTATTAATTACTTTAGACAATTGTGGGTCTACAACAATTGTCAGGTCTGATGTTTTTGGGAAACAGCTTGTGATTCTAAGATGATTCATATAATTTATACACTAAAAAAAATTACTCTTTAAACTTACTCAATTTAATTATGGACAGTGGTTCCACACAAGCAAATTATTTTTTATTAACATTAATGGAATTTGTTGAATCTATGTAAGCTCCTTGTGTCGTGACAACACAACTGAATCAGAAAGAATCTATGTGAAATAGTTATGTCCAAACAAATCAATGGAATTGCTTCCCTGTAACTGATACAGACTTAACTGAACCAATTTAGACTTTCATCGAACCTTCGTACAAGGTTAAAAACTAGTTCAAATGTGGCCATTGTGGACATTTTCAACATCATTTATGGTCTCATTTAGACAGAATTACTTTGACTATTGCTGTCAGATGATCTTAGTGAGAATTAGCAGAATTTAGATGTTGGCTTCATTTGGAGTGTCACCATTGTGGTGATCAGTGTTTGCTCTTGGTCTCCTTAACTTTTACTTTAGCTTTTCTGTGGCTGCTGTATCTCCGTGTTTATATAACACAGTCGATGTTGCAAAGAAAGTCAAGAATAAGTAAGATCAGGTATATCAGCTTCATGATGATGTTGTAGATGATGAAAGCTTCACAAAACATGCATCTAATGTTGTCAGACACTTTCGCATTTCTAGCCGCCACCATGTGGATTTACAATACTGGCACCAATAGCATTTTTATGATCACTTATTTAAAGGTGGATAAAAATGATGTGCATATGATGTTCAGAGCAAACATATCAGGTTGTCACACACACACATCAAGATTTTGCATATGATTCACAACAATGGTGACAATAAAAAAATGGTCATGCTGCAATGCATGATGGGTAGCTTTCATAGTTCAAAACTCATCATTGATTCCCAAGCTTTTTTGTTTTGATTTTTTTTTTTTTTTTGTGATTCTTATTCTATTGGCACCAATATTGCAATTCCACAAGGTTGATAATGCCAAACATAAATACAATTTTAAACTCAACATTTGAAACTTGATTTGTGATGATTATGTCATCATCAACATTGAGCTGTTAACACCTGATCTTACTTTTTCTTGGTTTTATGTCATCATCAACATTGAGATGATAACACCTGGTCTTACTTTTTCTTGGCTTTCTCTGCCACAACAGTTGTGTTATACAAACATACAGTTACAGCAAGCAATGAAAAGTTAATGTAAAATTTATAGGGACAAAGACCCCAACTAAAGCAAACACTGATCACCACAATGGTGACACTTCAAATGAAACAAATATCTAAATACCTAATAATCTAAATATCTAAACTTCTGCTAATTCTCACTAAGATCATCTGACAGCAATAGTCAAAGTAATTCTGTCTAAATGAGACCATAAATGATGTTGAAAATGTCCACAATGGCCACATTTGAACTAGTTTTTAACCTTGTACGAAGGTTCGATGAAAGTCTAAATTGGTTCAGTTAAGTCTGTATCAGTTACAGGGAAGCAATTCCATTGATTTGTTTGGACATAACTATTTCACATAGATTCTTTCTGATTCAGTTGTGTTGTCACAACACAAGGAGCTTACATAGATTCAACAAATTCCATTAACGTTAATAAAAAATAATGTGCTTGTGTGGAACCACTGTCCATAATTAAATTGAGTAAGTTTAAAGAGTCATTTTTTTGAGTGACAGGTTAAGTTAATTAAATGCAATACAATAGTGTTTTGGTGGTAAAAGAAATATATGTGTGTTACTTTAACACAGTGTTTCTCAACCTCTCCTGCAGGGACCCCCTGACAGGCCATGTTTCTGATTTAACCCTGAAATGGCACACCTGATTCAATTAATTAAAGGCTTAATGAGTAATTAGAGTTGGAATTAGTCAATTAATCAATTAGCCAACTACTCATTAAGCCTTTAATTAATTGAATCAGGTGTGCCATTTCAGGGTTAAAACAGAAACATGGCCTGTCAGGGGGTCCTGCAGGAGAGGTTGAGAAACACTGCTTTAACAAAACATACTTGGGTAAAAATAACAGAGCCACAAAACCATTTTTTTGAGTGTAGGGAACAGGGATGGAAATTAACTTTTTTGTCCACCGGCCACTGTGACTGGTGGATTTCAAAATCTACCAGCCGCTCAATGTTTTTACCAGCCACTTTCTTGTTTTTAACCGTCAATGTGTAACTGCATGTGAAAATTAATACTACAAGATCTACAATACTTAAGCAGTTTATTTAATGGCATTTTCTCTTTCTCTCTTATAGCCTACACACACAAACCATGAACTGATATTCATTTCAGTTCCCATATGAGGAAAAAACAATGTTACAGACGTGACCACTGTGAAAGCGGCACTAAAAGATGCTTTAAAACTTTCACAGAGACAGAAAGCACAAAACCTTTCTTTAAAGTGAATTTCATTTTGTATTAATTGTATCTTAATTTTAATCAATGTTTCATCAACCAATTGCCTGGATTTAATAAATAATAATTAAATATAGCAGACGGTAGATAATCACGAAACAGAGGCGACCGTTTCTCGTAAATGAACTGAAACTCAGTGTATAAGGTAGCCTCTCTCACAGACAGACATGTCTACTTTTAAACAGAACAATTCAAAACGAAAGAAAACAGACACAGACTGCTCTCTGCTTATGCAATTCGTATGAAATGTGCATATTCTCTCTTGCGCGTTCACTAGGCTACTGCGAAGATCACGATCAGCATCGTCAACTTCATCTTTGCAACTGACACGGACAAAGAAAATACTTTTTTATTAATAAATAATTAAAATATCTCCTTGCTATAGTTTACATATTCATAATCATTACTTTTGCCTGTTCTTTGTGACAGATTTTAGGAGCTTTATTGGCAGCGCCACCCTTACATGAACGCGTCACCACAGCATCACCGCACCCACCAGAATAGCCCTGTTTTTTTGTTTTGTTTTTTTTGTTAAGGATTTGTTTACTGTGTGTGTGATTAATTTAATGGAAAGCACATTCACTGCTAGTTGTCTTGCTAATCAGTGTCTGCTCGTTTATTCAAACTAATTTGTCCTAACAGACGAACGTTGCATGATGTTATTTTTATTTACCCGCCACGGTAGCCGGTAGGTGAGGCGAGTTTACCCGCAACAACACAAAATCACCCGCATTTGGCTGGTGGCGGGTGCTAATTTCAATCCCTGGTAGGGAAACACAAGAGGATCATGTCATCCTTTATTGCATATGCTTTGACAATTAAAAGGCTCAATTAGAACTCTTAAACAAAATCATAAATGCTGTGGAATGTCTTACATGTATTTGAAACATTGACAAAAAAAAACTTACGTAGTGGAGTGAGCTGAGCTTTAGTCATGAATTTATGACTAAAAAGGACACATAAAGTGTGTTGTAGCTTAGTTAGTTTTACCTACAGTTACAAAACGCTGCGTGTATATTGTTCTCATCAAGTCGAACAACTTTCTAATTTACAGTCATTAGCTCTGACCAACACAAATTCAGATATTTTGGTTTGAATGTGGATTTCTTGAAATTTTTTCTCTCTCTGTCTCTCTCTGACTTCATAAACTTACGTAAATGCAATGGCTAATTTGTTTATTCTCGAACTCTAAAGGAAACTCATCCTCTGAACTGGTTTGTGAATAAACAAATAAACTGGACTGTCAGAACTGACAATGGCTTCCTTTCATAAAGGTGAGTATTCTTCTTGTGTTTAAAGGTTGACTCTCATTGCCCCAAAAACCTTGTGAATTGTTATTGACTTTTTCTTCATATTTCAGGTTTTATAAAAACTCATCCTCTCATCTCTGTTATTCTGTGTAAGTCTAAACCATTTATTTGCTATTGTAGTGAATAGCATCTTGTTTATCCTTCACGTCACTTCACACAGTAAATTCCCCGGTGTTGAATTACCATCGCTCAGTGTTCATAAGTGAAACACCAGCAGAGTTTTCAAAGAAACACAAAGCTTTGTTAGAGTTAATGAGATAATTAAGTGATTAATTGAATGATAATTGTTTGATTATTAAAGAAACCTGATGTTAACAAGCATAATCACTGAAGGAAAGAGAAACACAAGAACTACAACTGACTTCCAGCCACAGCTTTAGATGAAATCAACTGAAAAGACATTAAATCTAACTAGGATTACACGCGAAGGACCACAAAACATTTCACAAAATGAACGGCTTGATTATTCACAGCAGGAGGTCTAGGTCTTCAGTAGAGGAACGAATTCGACTGAATGATTTATGAAGTTTTCTATTATTTCACACACCATTGTGAGAAAGGAAATTAAAATGATGCATCAGTATCGTACTCAGTAACAACAGACAAACAAAGTCTAAAGTAAAAATAAAAGGGTCAAGAGCCCAACTAAAGCTAACAATGATCTCCATAATGGTGACGTACAATTTGTGATTGTCTCCTTCAGTGATTCTGCTTGTTAACATCAGGTCATGTGTCTTCAATAATGCTCAATCATCACTCAATTAATCACTTAATTATCTCATTAACTTGAACACTCTTGAGTGTTAATTTAACACTCATATTTTAACACTTTACACTCTTGAGTCTGGAGCCATATAAACTCCCAGGAGAGTTAGGCCACGTCCACACGAAGCCAGTGCGTTCCCTATCCAATCTTTTTTTTTCCTCGTTCTAAAAAAAAAATCCGTAAACACGGCGTCGTCTCAAGAAATATCTGCGTACACACGAAACCACTGAAACCGACTGAAAACGGTGTAGTATATATGCCAGACCAGTATGAGGCGCTGTAATTCTGACACAGATACACTAAAAACAGAGAAGACTTGCGCCTAAACCTTGCGCGCTGTATACAATAATATACAGTAATATTAGGCACAGTAGCTTCTTTTCTTTTCTTTTTTTTACCAAGAACTTTATTGAACAATATGAAAAACTATAAATGGTACAAAATAGGGGTGAGTCACGATAGTCGATTAGTTAGCAGACGCATAAAGCTTGCCACAAAGAACCGGCAAATAGCCTAATCATTATGAATGTGTCAAATATAGCAAGGAGACATTTTAATTGTTTATTAAAAAACTAGTGTTTTGTGTGACGATGCTGACTCGCCACCTTCGCAGTGTTGTGAAGGTGCCTATAGAGAGAAATGCACACTTCCCACTAAACAATTTAATGTCCAAAATACGCCTTTTCAACGTCTTTGTCACAAAGTCGGACGTTGAATAGACGTCCCCTGAGGAGCCAGAATGTAACGTTTTATGACGTCTTATTGTTGACGTGTTCTGGACGTCTGATATAGACGTTCATGGACCCTTCGTACAAGGTTAAACTAGTTCAAATGTGGCCATTGTGGACATATTTTCAACATCATTTATGGTCTCATTTAGACAATTTATACTGTTTCTGGACCAAATAAACACTGTCAGGATGCATTAAATTAAAACTCATGTTTATTTCAATGTAATTGAAAAGCAACTCAGTTTGTGTTTGTCCAAAAATCATGAACATAAAAGACACTTCTGTAAATCACACATCTCTGGATCATGAGAGAAACCAGATCTGAAGGAAAGACGTTCTGTCTCAGACACTTGTGCTGAACTTAATCACAGACATAACATACAGATTTAACTATTTCTGTCAGACGTCTACAGAAGATCTTAGTGAGAATTAACAGAGGTTTAGATGCTGATAATTGTGTCATTTGGAGTGTCACCATTGTAGTGATCAGTGTTTGCTTTAGTTGGGCTCTTGGTCCCAGTTCTTCTTACTTTAGCTTTTCTTTGACTGCTGTAACTCTGTGTTTGTAAAACACAATTGCTATGGCAGAAAAAGCCAAGATAAAGTAAAATCAAGTGTTATCAGCTTCTTGTTGATGATGATAATAATTTGACAAAGCGAGCATCTAATTTTGAGATTAAAGTTTTGTATTTGGCGTTTATAACTGCCAACCTTGTGGAACTGCAGTATTGGCACCAATAGCATTAAAACAATCACTTATTTGAAGGTGGAAAAAAGCATGTGCACATTATGTTTTGAGCAAATGTATCATGTAGTCACACAGACATCAAGATTTTACATATGAATCACAACAACGGTGACAATCAAAACAAAAAAACTTGGGAATCAAGGATGAGTTTTGTCCCATGAAAGCTACCCATCATGCATTGCATCATGATGCTTTTTTTTATTGTCACCATTATTGTGAATCATATACAAAATCTTGATGTCTGTGTGTGACCACATGCTAAAATTGCTCAAAACATCGTGTACACATCCTATTTATACATTTCTAAATAAGTGAACTATTAAATGCTATTGGTGCAATACTGCAGTTCCACAGGGTGAATGGCTATAAATGCCAAAGCATCTGACAACAGTGGATGCTTGCTTTGTGAAGATTTTGCTGATATCAGCTGAACTCGCTTTATCTCGGCTTTTTCTGCCATAACAATAGTGTTTTACAAACACAGAGTTACAGCAGCCAAAGAAAAGCTAAAGTAAGAAAAACTGGGACCAAGAGCCCAACTAAAGCAAACACTGATCACTACACTGGTGACACTTCAATTGAAACAATTATCAGCATCTAAACCTCTGCTAATTCTCACTAAGATCTTCTGTAGACGTCTGACAGAAATAGTTAAATCTGTATGTTATGTCTGTGATTAAGTTCAGCACAAGTGTCTGAGACAGAAAGTCTTTCCTTCAGATCTGGTTTCTCTCATGATCCAGAGATGTGTGATTTACAGAAGTGTCTTTTATGTTCATGATTTTTGGACAAACACAAACTGAGTTGCTTTTCAATTACATTGAAATAAACATGAGTTTTAATTTAATGCATCCTGACAGTGTTTATTTGGTCCAGAAACAGTATAAATTGTCTAAATGAGACCATAAATGATGTTGAAAATATGTCCACAATGGCCACATTTGAACTAGTTTAACCTTGTACGAAGGGTCCATGAACGTCTATATCAGACGTGCAGAACACGTCAACAATAAGACGTCATAAAACGTTACATTCTGGCTCCTCAGTGGACGTCTATTCAACGTCCGACTTTGTGACAAAGACGTTGAAAAGGCGTATTTTGGACATTAAATTGTTTAGTGGGATAGCACATCACTCATTCAGGCAAAAGCATATACAAACTCATTCCGCTACTAAGAGCACAAATCACTACAAAGAGCTACCCAAAAGCTACAGAGAGAGTGCATCAATGAACAACAACATCCTTTTAACCAGCTAGGACGGCCTCCAATTAGTCATCAAGCCCCGCCTCAAGGATGAATGACGTCCGACTCGGCCAATCACAGCAACCTATAAGCAGAGATAGGGTGATAGAGACAAAGAGAGGATAATGAGCATAACGACCAACACGTGATAAACACAGAATAATAAAAACATAACACACACACGCGTGGAAGTAGGGCTGCACGATTCATCGCACGATATTGTTATGCGTGTCTAATCAGTAAAGCCGGTTCCTTGATAGTAGTAAATCACCTTCACCTGCTTTCAGATGGAGCGGCATTTACTACAAAGAGCCGTAGTTAACTGACAAGCTGAGACAAATCGCGTTAAAATCGAGGCCTCGATTTTAACGCGATTTGGCTCAGCTTGTCAGTTAACTACGGCTCTTTGTACGCAAAAACTCTGTGTTAAATGAACACACCTGGGAGTGTATATGAGTCCACACTCAAGAGTGTTAAAGTTAATGAGATAATTAAGTGATTATTTGAGTGATGATTGAGCATTATTGAAGACACCTAAAGCAGAATCACTGAAGGAGAAAACCGGAATTTCAGGTCACCATTATGGAGATGAGTGTTTGCTTTAGTTGGGCTCTTGACCCTTATATTATTAACTTTAGATTTTGTTCATCCGTTGTATCTGAGTTATACCTTTCAAATGAACAAAGAAAAAAAGATCTAATGGTGTTGGTTATGTTATGACATTCATCATTTGAACTAATTATTTGTGATTTATGCTGTTGGTAATAGCATAACTGAGATTCTGCATAAATATCCAGAATTTGAGATATATATTAAGATTCAGTCAATGCATCTCAACAATGGTGACGAGCAGAATATTCAATTAGGAAAAGTAAATTACATAGACAATTCAGATCATTATTTATTCATACCGCAATGCATGATGGGAGCCATTAATGAGTTGTGATTGGTGGCAACAAGGATTATTATTGTCACCACGGTTGAGATTCACAGGCTGATTATTGATGTCTGTGTTTCTAAATAAATGCATTTGAAAGAGATTTGATCTGAACAATTTTTATTGTTTTGGATTATAAGAAAAATTCAATTGTCATATGCTGTAGAACCACTAAGCTGTTGCTATCAAGTTAAACCAGATCATCTGAATGAGTTTCATTTTTCAGATCACAGCATGATTATGTCAAAACATAACCAACACTATCAGATCACACTTGTCTTTGTTCATTTGACTGTAATAAATCAATAACAGCAGACAAACAAAATTTAAACTTAAAGTATAAGGATCAAGAGTCCAACTAAAGCAAACACTGATCGCCATAACGGTGGCTTACAATTTGTGATTTTCTCCTTCAGTGATTCTGCTTGTTAACATCAGGTGTCTTCAATAATGCTCAATGATCACTAAATTAATCACTTAATTATCTCATTAACTTTAACACTCTTGAGTGTTAATTTAACACTCATATCTGCATCATATCGTCCATCTGAAAGCAGGTGAAGGTGATTTACTACTAATCAAGGAACCGGCTTTACTGATGAGATGCGCATAACATTATTGTGCAATTAATCGTGCAGCCCTACGTGGAAGGTAACAGTCCCCAGCCAGCACAGCCATGTGGGGCCCACATGGGTTTGACCTGGGCTATCTAACTGGGCCCCAGACAGTTTTGTCCACGGTTTCCATGTAGGCCCTACATGGGTTTGCCCAGATGAAATGAACACTGCTCAGTGTGCACACTACAGGCTGTTAAATGTAACACTGATCAGTGTTGGAATTAATGAGATAATTAATTGATTGAAGAATGATAGAGCATTATTGATGAACACCTGCTGTTAACAAGCAGAATCACTGAAGAACAGAGAAACACAAGAACTACTTCCAGGCACAGCCTTAGATGAAATCAGCTGAAGATAAAATACACACAATCTCTCAGGATCTGATTAAACAACTCAACAAACAGCATTACCAGCTTTATTACAAACCAGACTGACTTTATTTCTGTCAGACGTCTACAAAAGTTCTTATTGAGAAATAACAGAGGTTAAGATGTTGATGATTTATTGAAAATAATAGTTTGGTTTAATGCCACCATTATGGTGCTCAGCATTTGCTTTAGTTGGGCTCTTGATTTTTTAACATTTTGTGAATGTTAAAAATCATGTTTTTATCTACTCAGTTGTATCTGATTTTGTTGATAACAGCAAAAAATAAATAAAAATACAATCAGATGCAAAAAATGCAGATGCATTTTGTTTTATTGTTGTAATTCTACAGCAAGTATGCAGAAAATTTTATCAGAAACTCAATTGATTTTTAAAACATAATTTACACATTTTGTATTTCTGAGATTTATACTCACACACAGACATCAAGAATCAGCATATGAATCTCAACAATGGTGTCATGCTGCAATGCATTCTGGGAGTTTCAAGTTTCGTATGATGCACCCAGAATGCATTGCACCGTGAAGCATGTCACCATTGTTGAGATTGATATGCTGATTCTTGAATTCTGTGTATAAGAACCACAAATCCAAAATATGTAAATGATGTTTTAAAAATCATTTGATGTTGTGATAAAAATGTGCTAACTGTTTTACTGTAGAATCACAACAATAAAACAAAATGAATAACATATCACTCATTTAAAACTCACACACAATATTAGTGAATTAAGGCACTTTACTGATAATTATATTGTTATCATCAATCAGCTTATAGCATCTGATTGCATTTTCATTTGCTGTTATCAACATAACAATCAGACTCAACTGAGCAGCAGACAAACTAATGTTAAAAAATCAAGAGCCCAACTAAAGCAAACGCTGAGCACCATAATGGTGGCATTAAACCAAACTATTATTTTCAATAAATCATTAACATCTAAACATCTGTTAATTCTCAATAAGAACTTCTGTAGACGTCTGACAGAAATAAAGTCATCCTGGTTAGTAATAAGTGAAGCTGGTAATGCTGTTTGTGGAGTTGTTTAATCAGATATTGAGAGATTCAATGTATTTTATCTTCAGCTGATTTCTTCTAAGGCTGTGGCTGGAAGTAGTTCTTGTGTTTTTCTTTTCTTCAGTGATTCTGCTTGTTAACAACAGGTGTTCATCAATAATGCTCTATCATTATTCAATCACTTAATTATCTCATTAACTCCAACACTGATCAGTGTTACATTTAATAGCCTGTTGTGTGCACACCGAGCAGTGTTCAATTAATCTGGTCAAACCCATGTGGGGCCAACATGGAAACCGTGGACAAAACTGTCTGGGGCCCAGTTAGATAGCCCAGGTCAAACCCATGTGGGCCCCACATGGCTGTGCTGCCTGGGTCATCATCAAGTAGCATCATCTGATCACATTTTCTCTTACTGTTCTTGTAACAGTTACAGCAGCCAGAGAAAAACTAACATTAATTTTGTATTTTAAATAATTACCAAACCAAACTATTAATTTCAATAAATCATCAACATCTAAACCTCTGTTAATCTCAAAAAGTAACTTCTCCACACATATGACAGAAGTAAATCTTAGTAATGAGTGAAGCTGCTAATGCTGTTTGTGGAGTTGTTTAATGAAGTTGGAGCCTGACATCCGATGTTTACACGTCAACCCAATTTTCATTTTCCAAAATCTGACGTCTGAGTGTTGGAGTCCATGTCCAATAACATTTCTAGCTGGGGTGATTCACATTGTGGCCATAATATGAACACACAGTGAGTGCGCTGTGAGGTTACACTTTTAGCTCACTGTGAACTCAGATTGTGATCATATGAGAGATCACTGTGAGATCAACGAGTTGACAGAGATTGCTTGATTTATCTGTGTAGAGAACCACTCAAAACATCAACCACTTCTTTCATTTAATTCTGCTCTTCACATAAAGCTGCTGTTTGACTTCAGAAGATTTGGGATATGACACACACTAATCGTACTGTATATATATAGATACTGTAGTGCTGTGATTGTGCTTCTTTGTTAGTTTGAACAAAAAAGGCTTAATAGTTTCATTATGTGGAAAACATGGATGAGGATAATAATAATTTATAGGATAGACAATACATTATTCTGTTTTCTGTGAAAGAAAGTCATAATGACAGAATGATGACTTTGGGTGAACTGGCACTTTAAGTACAAGCTTATATTTAAATTTTATATATATGTATTTGACTGCTATTTCATTGTGTCCTCTGAAACATGTTGATTACTTTCTATTCATAATTATTTTTTAGATGTCTTAAGACTGTACTTGGCCTTTTCAACTGTCTCACCGGTGACGACTGCAATTGGTAATGTACACTAAAAAAATATTTTGTCATTTCAACTTTCATGTGGCAACATCTACAATAACTGGTTTTAGTGAAATTAAATAAATTAAGATTACTGATTGTAAATTCAACCAACCTGAAAAATAAAACAGTTTTACTGAAGCATAACCGTCAGTATAACCTGATTTCTCCAGATAGTTAAAATAACTTATAGGTTTTTTTTTAATGAGTTTAGTTTTTCTCCATGCCGCAATGCATTCTGGGACCTACTGATGAGTTTTGTATGATGCACCCAGAATGCATTGCGGCATGAAGCATGTCACCATTACTGAGATTCACACGCTGATTCTTGAGGTTTAAATGTGTTACAAAAAAAAGTTCATAATGTTTAGGTACTTTAATATCATTAAACAGATTTACTTATTTATGCTCTGTTGGCTATCATGCTATAGAAACATTACTTTAATCCAGCAGTGCCCAATCCTGCTCCTGGCGATCGACTGTCCTGCACAGTTCCTCTCCAACCCTAATCAAACACACCTGAAGGTCTTCAATGGACTTTATGCACAGCTGCACTACTTCCTGAAATGTAGCCAGCTCCTTTGTTTCCTGTCTGCCATTATTGGACAAACTGATTAATCCAGGTGTGCCTGATTATTGTTACTGAGGCCAGGCACACCTTGATTAATCATTTTGTCCAATAATGGCAGACAGGAAACAAAGGAGCTGGCTAAAGTTCAGGAAGTAGTGAAGCTGTGCATAAAGTCAATTAAGGTCTTAAGTTAACAACCAATTAACCCAGCCAGCACAGGCATGTTGGCCCCACATGGGTTTGCCCAGATGAATTGAACACTGCTCAGTGTGCACACTACAGGCTGTTAAATGTAACACTGATCAGTGTTGGAGTTAATGAGATAATTAAGTGATTGAATAATGATTGAGCTTTATTGATGAACACCTGTTGTTAACAAGCAGAATCACTGAAGAACAGAGGAACACAAGAACTACTTCCAGCCACAGCCTTAGATGAAATCAGCTGAAGATAAAATACACACAATCTCTCAGGATATGATTAAACAACTCCACAAACAGCATTACCAGCTTCACTTATTACTAACCAGACTGACTTTATTTCTGTCAGATGTCTACAGAAGTTTTTATTGAGAAATAACTTTTTATAATTGAAAATGATAGTTTGGTTTGATGCCACCATTATGGAGATCAGCGTTTGCTTTAGTTGGGCTCTTGACTCTTAAACTATTATTTTTAAAATTTGTTTGGCTATTTATCCAAGTTCACCTCTGCAACCTGGATTTAAAGAGACCGCACCAAAACGAGTTGTTCTCAGACGCACATCAGAAAAGGGGCCTGTGGAGCTATAGTAATGAGGAATTCAGACACAAACATTGCAGTTCTGCCTTAAATAGACGACAAATGTATGATTTATATGTAAAAAGGAACCATTTAAAGCATGATATGTACCCTTTAAATTATCAAGAGTCCCAACTAAAGTAAACACTGATCACCATAATGGTGACATCAAACCGAACTATTAATTTCAATAAAACATCTAAACCTCTGTTAATCTCAATAAGAACTTCTCCACACATATGACAGAAGTAAATCTGGTAAGTAATGAGTGAAGCTGCTAATGTTGTTTGTGGGGTTGTTTAATAAAGTTGGAGCCGATGTTTACACGTCAACCCAATTTTCATTTTCCAAAATCTGACGTCTGAGTGTTGGAGTCCATGTCCAATAACATTTCTAGCTGGGGTGATTCACATTGTGGCCATAATATGAACACACAGTGAGTGCGCTGTGAGGTTACACTGTTAGCTCACTGTGAACTCAGATTGTGATCATATGAGAGATCACTGTGAGATCAACGGATTGACTGGGTTATGGACTTGCTCAATAACTGATTTATTTATTTATTTTTATCCAAAAATTTACATACATTTTTATAATTTTTTTTTAAAGCTGCAGTATTACAGAAACATGTTTTGTTTTTTTTACATTTTCATAACAGCCCATCTGTCAGACCCCTGCTACAACTACACCGTGCTGGACGAACCATGGAGATCCATCAATAATACATATGCTTCAGTCTACAAGTGTGACAGGCCCGTCTCCTGGAGCGGCTGGTATCGTCTCTTCGTTAACAACGTGAGCGCTCATATCCCAGACACATGTGTTGCTCAGTACAGCTGTGGCACTTATATCTCACTGTGGATCCGTGGTGGACACCCAACAGTAACAGATGGAGTCGTCACTCGAGATGTCTGCGGTTATGCTTTCAGTTTCTGCTGCTTTTACGGGTCTTTTCCCATTAAAGTCAAAGCCTGTCCAGAAAATTATTATGTCTATGAGCTGGTCAGTCCAACTCACTGTTCTTCAGATTACAGTATGGCATACTGTGCAGGTAATTATATTCCCATTAGCTTCAACACATTCATGATATTTTGTGTTTCTGCTCATTAATCACTATTCATCCAAACTTTCAGACACTGACAGCATTAACACCAGCTCTCCAGCCGTCACACCAGTGACCATCTCACCTGGTAATGTAACTGTGTCTCTATTGGCTTATTTTATATTGTGGAGCACTGAATATATGTGTGTGATTTGTGTCAATAGGTAAATATGAAAGAAAAACATTATTTGAATTCATACTATCTATTTTCTAAATGCATGTTACTGATGTTATTGTGAAAGAGTCATCCATTTATATTTTTTAAGGTGCAACATTCTACCTTATGTTTTAGGTAAAGTAAGTTGACTCTGTCCTTAATTATTCACACATTTAAAAAATGCTTACAACCTGAACAGAAAACTCTCTGGTCTATTTTTGCTCAGTATATATATCAAAATGGTAATGCATTGATAGGCACACAGTAAATTCCCTGGTGTTAATTTAACACCGCTCGGTGTTCATATGGGAACCACCAGCAGGGTGTTAAAAGTAACACTGTTACAGTGTTAGAGTTTATGAGATAATTAAGTGATTAATTGAGTGATGATTGAGCATTATTGAAGACACCTGATGTTAACAAGCAGAATCACTGAAGGAGAAAAATCAAATTTTTCAAGACACCGTTATGGAGATCAGTGTTTGCTTTAGTTGGGCTCTTGACTCTTAAATCATTAACTTTAGATTTTGATTGGCTGTTGTATCTGAGGTGTGAGTCTCAGATAAACAAAGAGAAAAACGATCACAAGGTGTTGGTTACGTTCTGGCATAATCATAATTTGGCCCGAATCATAAATCACATTTAGAAATTTACGGCTACACTGTCAGACCTGTGATTCTACAGCAAATGATTAGCAGCACTTACAGTACAATCCAAAATATTTCTTTACAGTTGTTGTGAACAAAAGACTTAAAAAAATCACTTTATTTAGGCACACCGACATCAATAATTAGCCTGTGAATCTCAACTATGGTGACAATAATAAAGCATGTTGCAGTGCATTCTGGGTGCCACCAATCAAAACTCATTCATGACTCCCATCATGCATTGCGGTATGAATAAATTATGATCTGAGTTGTCTGAGCAATTTTCTTTCCCTAATTGAATATTCTGTTTGTCACCATTGTTGAGATTCATATATTGAATCTTGAAGTCTGTGTGTGCCTAAAAGAAAGATTTTGTTTTATCAGAACAAGTTTTAAGAAATCCTATATTGATTTGTTAAAATATTCTGGATTTGATCATTTTCACAGTGATGCTGGAATCAACAATATACATTTAATATAATCAATAAAAATATTTTTAATTTTAATATAAAAACTCTAAATGAATTCAGTAATTCAGGTCAAATTATGATTATGTCAAAAACATAACCAAAACAACCTGATCAACTTTTCTCTTTGTTCATTTGAGACTTGCAACTCAGATACAACAGCCACACAAACTCTAAAGTTAATGAGTTAATGGTCAAGAGCCCAACTAAAACACACACTGATCTCCATAATGGTGACTTAAACATTCCGGTTTTCTCCTTCAGTGATTCTGCTTGTTAACATCAGGTGTCTTCAATAATGCTCAATCATCACTCAATTATTCACTTAATTAACTCATTAGCTCAGAGTTTAATTGGGTCGCTTAAAATGACCAAATTCCATGATGTTGAAGTTACATGAACATATTATGTTTGTTTAACGAAACATAGTTATGTGGAACCTGTGGAACCTGTTTACAAAAAAAAGTTAAGTAAAGCCAACATATAATTTTTTTTGAGTGTAGGAATAAGATGCATTTTGGTCGAGCGGATCACAAGTGGACGATGCTAAATACAGGTGTAAACGGGGTTGTGACGATGATATGCGATATCTTCTCTTGGTCTGTGTGTTAGAAGCGCATGAGTGCAAAGTAAAATTTTTAGAGTTATTATTTCCACACCCGGACAAACCTGTCAACACATTGATCTCACAGTGATCTCTCCATATGATCTCAATATGAGTTCACAGTGAGACAAAACAAAAGTGTAACCTCACAGCTAGGGCTGGGCGATATATCTCGTGACATTGTTGTGCGCATCTCATCAGTAAAGACGGTTCCTTGATTAGTATAAAATCACCTTCACCTGCTTTCAGATGGAAGATATGAGTGTTAAATTAACACTCAAGAGTGTTAAAGTTAATGAGATAATTAAGTGATTAATTGAGTGATGATTGAGCATTATTGAAGACACCTGATGTTAACAAGCAGAATCACTGAAGGAGAAAATCAAAAATTGTAAGCCACCGTTATGGCGATCAGTGTTTGCTTTAGTTGGGCTCTTGATCCTTATACTTTAACTTTACATTTTGTTTGTCTGCTGTTATTGATTTATAACAGTCAAATGGACAAAGAAAGCGTGATCTGATAGTGTTGGTTATGTTTAGGCATAATCATGCTGTGATCTGAAAAATGAAACTTATTGAGATGATTTGGTTTAACTTGTTAGCAACAGCTTTGTGATTCTACAGCAGATGATTCTCAGTATTTTCTTATAATCCAAAATATTTAATAAACATTGTTCTGATCAAAAAACTTTTGAATGAATTTATTTATAAACACAGACATCAATATTCAGCCTGTGAATCTCAACAATGGTGACAATAATAATCCATGTTGCAGTGGCTGCCACCAATCACAACTCATTAATGGCTCCCATCATGCATTGCAGTATGAATAAATTATTATCTGAATTGTCTATGTAATTTACTTTTCCTAATTGAATATTCTGCTCGTCACCATTGCTGAGATGCCTTGACTGAATCTTGATATCTGTGTGTGCCTAAAAGAATTTTCTTTTTTAAAACAACATTTAAGAAATCCTTTATATTTTATCTAAAATTCTGGATGTTTATGCAGAATCACAGTTATGTTGTAAGCAACAGCATTAATCAAAACATAAAGTTCAAATGGTGAGATGGCCAAATGGTGATCATAATATAACCAACACCATTTTCTTTGTTCATCTGGCAGGTATAACTCCGATACAACAGCCAAATAAAATCTAAAGTTAATAATATAAGGGTCAAGAGCCCAACTAAAGCAAACACTCATCTCCATAACGGTGGTTTACAATTTTAGATTTTCTCCTTCAGTGATTCTGCTTTAGGTGTCTTCAATAATGCTCAATCATCACTCAATTAATCACTTAATTATCTCATTAACTTTAACACTCTTGAGTGAGGACTCATATACACTCCCAGGAGTGTTAATTTAACTCTGGAGTTTTTGCTGTGTACAAAGAGCCGTAGTTAACTGACAAGCTGAGCCAAATCACATTAATTACCGCTGGCGATACGTCCTCGATTTTAACGCGATTTGTCTCAGCTTGTCAGTTAACTACGGCTCTTTGTAGTAAATGCTGCTCCATCTGAAAGCAGGTGAAGGTGATTTACTACTAATCAAGGAACCGGCTTTACTGACGAGATGCGCATAACAATGTCATGAGATATATCGCCCAGCCCTACTCACAGCGCACTCACTGTGTGTTCATATTATGGCCACAATGTGAATCACCCCAGCTAGAAATGTTATTGGACATGGACTCCAACACTCAGACGTCAGATTTTGGAAAATGAAAATTGGGTTGACGTGTAAACATCGGATGTCAGGCTCCAACTTCATTAAACAACCCATTCATTAAATAACAGAGGTTTAGATGTTGATGATTTATTGAAATTAATAGTTTGTTTCTTGATTCTTTAGGTTGGTCTTTGTCTCAATAAAGTGGTTTAAAAATGAATGTACACAGATTTAGTATTTAGTTTTTAGTTTTCTGATTAAAATTCTGCAGGATCTCATGTGTTTGAATTCCTGGATTGATATGGTTAATAACAAATATTTGTATATATTTTTTATTTATAAATTAATTATTATTAATTGATGCCAGAGAAAAGTCCATGGATAAAATCAGGCAACCCACTACATTATGATAATAGCTTTATTATCAACAAGTAGCCAACACTTGATCACATATTCTTTCTATAACAAACACGTACAGCAGACAGATATAAATTAACATCACATAGTCAAGGCCAACTAAAGCAAACACTGACCTCCACAATGGTGACCAAACCAAACTATTACTATCAAAAAAAGGTATTTTAAGAGGTCCAGTCCTGTGTCTGCTGGGAAACTTCCCGCTAAAACTTAAATGTTAGAGTTCTATCAATGTTATCACTAAACATGTTTAAAATGTTTTTAGAGAGTTATCCTACCTTTATTAGAACATTCTGGTAACAAAAATAAAATTAGCCACAGAAAACATTACAAGAACATAACATAATGCTCTCAAAACATTCATAGAACAATAACATGTCTAGCTGGGATGAGCTCAGATTGTGGTCATAGTTTGAGCACACAGTGAGAGCACTGTGAGGATACACTTTTAGATCACTGTGAACTCACATTGCTGACGTTGTGACCCCATGGTGACATCACTGTGAGATCAACATGTTGACTGAGCAACATTTGAGTCCAAATCCAGTACCTGATGGGAAACTTCCCCTAAAATCTTTATAAGAATGTTAGGGGATAATGTTTTCACTAAACATTTCTGTCATTCCTTTTAGGAGAAATTTCTGGAAACAAAAATAAAACTAGCCACTACAAACATTACCAGAACATAATATTCTCAGAACATTCTTAGAAAAATAAAATTTCTAGCTGGGGAGACACGTTCATGTGGTAAACTTGTGACGAGTCAAAAACACAAAGTAAATGGTTAAAAAACTCAGCTTTTATGTAGATATAATCACATTAAAGTAGAATTGATTTAAAGTAAAAGTATTTTAAAAAATGTACTAACAGTTTTTATGTATTTGTTTACTTTTAATTATAACAGTTTACCTGCCTGACCCCTGCTACAACTACTTTGAGCTGAACGATCCATGGAGAGCCGTCAGTAACACAAATACATCGGTCAGGATGTATGATTCCACTGTCTCCTGGAGCGGCTGGTATCGTCTCTTCATTAACAACATGAGCGCTTATATCCCAGACACGTGTGTTGCTACGTACAGCTGTGGCACTTATATTCCACTGTGGATCCGTGGTGGACACCCAACAGTAACAGATGGAGTCGTCACTCGAGATGTCTGCGGTAACGCTTACGGTTACTGCTGCTATTTCGGGTCTTATCCCATTAACATCAAAGCCTGTCCAGGAAATTACTATGTCTATAAGTTATTTAGTCCAACTATCTACCATGCAGCATATTGTGCAGGTAATAATATATACACATGAACCCTTTGTATAATTTTTGGGGGGATTATTGATCCATTGGTATTCAAGAGTCATTTCTTTTCCAGCTGTTACTAACATCAGCACCACTACAACAGTCACACTAGAGACGACCTCAGCTGGTAATGTAGTCTGATGTTTCATCTTTGGGTTTGCTAATTTTCTAAAATGAAATGTAATTATTTTATGGGGCTACAAGCCATATTCGGACGGGACTAGCTTTACCAGGGTAGATGGAGTAATGTAATTTTACCTCAGGACGACTATAATAATAATAATGGCCAATTAGCACGGGATAAAATATCTCAGTAAGTGGGAGGAGTAACTCGATCTATGCACCGCTGTCACCCTCCTGCCATCATGTGCATATTACGTAGCTCATGTATGCAAACATATATACCCTATATGTATAACAGGTCGAACGATGTATTAAGAATCAGATTTGATTATGTTGGTAATAGGCACTAACCTAAAGCTAAACTGTTGAGCCTCTAAAAAGTGCATTCAACTTTCTTATTGATCTGAACCTATGTGAAAAACACTTTAGTTTTGCCACAGACTAGAACACAACAATGTTTTTTAAAGCGCCTCTATACTTGAAAAACCACATAAAACTACTTTTTTAACGGAAAGGACGGATCATTTACACACATTTACAGCAGGTCTATCGCACGGAATTAGTATTATCTGAAGTCATTTATCCTGGACATTTTTACAGAAGGTAAAAGACTCCGTAATCTTTACTTACATTGTCCGTATGATCACTGAGAGAGCACATTGGGATGGGACTTAAATCACTGAGAAGCTCAGATAATAATAACTTTATCCTACCTCTTCATGTTAAACTAGTCCCATACAAACAGACTTTAGACACACACAGACATCAAGGATCAGCATATGAACCTCAACGATGGTGTTTGACTAATTTTCTTTGATTCTCAATATTTACATTTACTTGTGCTGTTTTTGGTGTGACTTTATAGAAGCTTATTTTATATTCAGAGTTGATATGTTTAACTGATTTTTTTTTTTTTTTTAATTGTTTCTTTTTGTTCATACGCTGATTCTTAATCTCTGGCAAATCTAAGGGCGCTTTCACACTTGGCTCGATTTCACACTTGGCTCGAAACCGAGACAGCAGGCTGTCCACCGAAGATTCCGAAACTCTCTCTCTGCTTGCAGTGCGTCAATCCCGCTTTTCATCAAGTGTATACACACGCACGCACCCACCGACGCACGCACGCACGAACGAACGAACGAACGAACGAACGAACGAACGAGCTAACGTTTATCAAATATTTTACCACATTATACATCATCAATAGCGGTTCACTTCCGAGGTTTGGTTCGATTGCGTTCATATCAGCAGCGAACCGTACCCGAGTTCACATGAACCGTACCCCAGACCAGCTTTTTAATCGGACTCGAGTGCGGTTCGTGGGTGCGCACCCGAGTTCGGAAGACAGCGTTCACATCATCAAAACGTACATTCGATTCCGGGTGCGCACCAAAAGTGCTAGTGTGAAAGCGCCCTAAGTTCAAGTCTTTATTTTACCATAACGACTCACATCGCCTGGAATTCATTTTGGTGAATTGGCTCACACAAGACAATGCAACATAACATATACAATAAAAACATTAAATCTAAACAGAGAACAAATACTTATATTACTGCTAATAAATAGTAATAAAACTAATCAGACAAAGTGCTAGTGCGTTTAGTAACCCTAAGAAGAAGTAGGGCATAGCTGTGTCTGTATAAGAAAAGTAGATAGAAGCACTGAAATGAAAATTAAGCAATTTAATAATCTGTGGAACGGGCAGGACTCGAAAAACTCCTTTAATGTCTTCATGAAGAACACAGAACATCAATAAAATCTGACTTGGCATCTCTTCACTGTAAAAAAAGATTAGTTGACTCAACTTAACTAAGTCAAGTCATCTTGTTGCTTTGACTGAGTTAAGTTGAGTCAACTCCCTGTATCAAGTAATGTGGACTGGAAAACATTACTTAAGAGAACTAAAAAAAGATGCTGGTTGAACTTATTTTGGTATTGGACTCATGTACACTTCGACACTTAGTCAGGTGGAACCGGGGATTGAACCATCAACCTTCTAGGTTGTAGACAACCTACATGAACCACTGAGCCACTACCGCTCAGATTTGATCAAGTTAGGGCAACTATTTATTGCCAAGTTACTTGAGTTTACAGAAATTACTAGATTTCAAAAATTTAAGCAAACTAATATCTACAAAGAATCTACATGAGAATTGGCCAGTCAATCTTAAATATTAACTTAAATATTAACACATGAAAAAATAGCTGAAAAGACAATTCAATAAAGACCTTTATTAAAACCCCAACAAGTCCCACTTCAGTCCCTTGCTTCAAAATAAGAGTCAATGGATGTCGAGACGTCAAAAAAACAACTTCCTTGGGACATGTTAAAGAATTAGCCTTTACACCCTCTAACACACTTTTGCTTGGGGCTGCTCACAATTAATTGAGTGATAATTGAGCATTATTGAAGACACCTGATGTTAACAAGCAGAATCACTGAAGGAGAAAACCGGAATTGGTATGTTACCATTATGTTGATCAGTGTGTGTTTTAGTTGGGCTCTTGACCCTCACATCATTAACTTCAGAATTTGTTTGGCTGCTGTATATGAGTTATAACAGTCAGATGAACAAATAAATAAGGTGATCTGGTATTGGTTGTGTTTTAACATAATCAATAAATGGCCTAAATCACTTAACTCATTGAGAGCATAATTTTAGAGTTAAGTTTAATTTATGGATTATAGCTTGTGTTTACAGATTATTTGCTGACACTCTCTCCCACAACTTACAATCCCACTACTGAAGGTGAACATGTTCCCGGACTGGGATGTAGCTTCATGAAGAACACAGTAATTCAACATCTGAGTCTGATTTAAACTCTGTTTCCATCTGTTACTGTTTCAGTTTCTTTACAGCCGGTCACTTCAACAACTTCTACCAGTTCTACATCTACTGGTGAAGATGATAATGAACTGGACTCTGATATTAAAATGCAACCCTAGTTAATGTCTTCATGATGAACACAGAACTTCAATAAAATCTGACTTGGCATCTCTTCCCATCTTGTATTTACAGATTATTTGCTGACACCCTCTCCCACAACTAACATTCCCACTACTGAAGGTGAGCATGTTCCCGGACTGGGATGTAGCTTCACGAAGAACACAGTAATTCAACATCTGAGTCTGATTTAAACTCTGTTTCCGTTTCTATCTTATATTGTTTCAATTCCTTTACACATGGTCACTTTCACAACATATACTAGTCCCACAGGTGAATGTGTTGCCAAACTGGAATGCAGCTTTCAAAAGCATCTCTTCTTAATAATTGTCTTCACTAAGAACTCAGTATTTCAGCATCTGAGTCTGATCTGCATCTGTTACTGTTTCATTTTTTTTTACCAGTCACTTCTACAACTTCTACTAGTTCTACATCTACTGGTGAATATGATAATGAACTGGACTCTGATATTAAAATGCAACCCTCCATAGTTAATGTCTTCATGAAGAACACAGAACTTCAATAAAATCTGATTTGGCATCTCTTCCCATCTTGTATTTACAGATTATTTGCTGACACCCTCTCCCACAACTAACAATCCCACTACTGAAGGTGAGCATGTTCCCGGACTGGGATGTAGCTTCATGAAGAACACAGTAATTCAACATCTGAGTCTGATCTGCATCTGTTATTGTTTCAGTTTCTTCACAGCCGGTCACTTCTACAACATCTACCAGTTCCACTACTTCAGGTGAATGTGTTGCTGGACTAAGATAAGGCTTTCCAAAGAAGCTTCTCCAAATAACTGTCTTCATGAAGAACACAGTAATTAAACATCTGAGTCTGATTTAAACTCTGTTTCCGTTTCTATCTTGCATTGTTTCAATTCCTTTACACATGGTCACTTTCACAACATACACTAGTACCACAGGTGAATGTGTTGCCAAACTGGAATGTAGCTTTCAAAAGCAGCTCTTCTTAATAATTGTCTTCATGTAGAACACAGTATTTCAGCATCTGAGTCTGATTTAAAATCTGTTTCCATCTGTTACTGTTTCAGTTTTTTTACCAGTCACTTCTACAACATCTACCAGTTCTACATCATCTACCAGTTCTACATCTACTGGTGAGGATGAGGATGATATTGAACTGGACTCTGATATTAAAATGCAACCCTAGTTAAAGGTGGGGTATGTGATTCTCTTTTCAAAATCACTTGAAATCCTATTCATAACCCACTTACAGCCACTGAGTTAGAAGCACTGAAATGAAAATTAAGCAATTTAATCATGTGTGGAACGGGCAGGACTCTAAAAACTCCAGCCAATCATTTCCAAGACCACCTAGAATCATTGGACAGTAAGTCCGTCAATCAAACGGTTGTACCATACCCCCTCCCCCCATACCCCTCACGTGAATCAGGGCCAGCGTTGGAGGGAAGAAGGTAGGACCATTTGAGTTGCGTATTTTCAAAATCTGCCGGCCGTTTTGCAAATCATATACCCCACCTTTAATGTCTTCATGAAGAACACAGAACTTCAATAAAATCTGACTTGGCATCTCTTCCCATCTTGTATTTACAGATTATTTGCTGACACCCTCTCCCACAACTAACATTCCCACTACTGAAGGTGAGCATGTTCCCGGACTGGGATGTAGCTTCACGAAGAACACAGTAATTCAACATCTGAGTCTGATCTGCATCTGTTATTGTTTCAGTTTCTTCACAGCCGGTCTCTTCTACAACATCTACCAGTTCCACTACTTCAGGTGAATGTGTTGCTGGACTAAGATAAGGCTTTCCAAAGAAGCTTCTCCAAATAACTGTCTTCATGAAGAACACAGTAATTCAACATCTGAGTCTGATCTGGATCTGTTATTGTTTCAGTTTCTTCACAGCCGGTCACTTCAACACCATCTACTAGTTCTACATCTACTGGTGAAGATGATAATGAACTGGACTCTGATATTAAAATGCAACCCTAGTTAATGTCTTCATGATGAACACAGAACTTCAATAAAATCTGACTTGGCATCTCTTCCCATCTTGAATTTATAGATTATTTGCTGACACCCTCTCCCACAACTAACAATCCCACTACTGAAGGTGAGCATGTTCCCGGACTGGGATGTAGCTTCATGAAGAACACAGTAATTCAACATCTGAGTCTGATCTGGATCTGTTATTGTTTCAGTTTCTTCACAGCCAGTCACTTCAACACCATCTACTAGTTCTACATCTACTGGTGAAGATGATAATGAACTGGACTCTGATATTAAAATGCAACCCTAGTTAATGTCTTCATGAAGAACACAGAACTTCAATAAAATCTGAATTGGCATCTCTTCCCATCTTGTACATTTTACAGATTATTTGCTGACACCCTCTCCCACAACTAACAATCCCACTACTGAAGGTGAGCATGTTCCCGGACTGGGATGTAGCTTCATGAAGAGCACAGTAATTCAACATCTGAGTCTGATTTAAACTCTGTTTCTGTTTCTATCTTATATTGTTTCAGTTCCTTTACACATGGTCACTTTCACAACATATACTAGTCCCACAGGTGAATGTGTTGCCAAACTGGAATGTAGCTTTCAAAAGCATCTCTTCTTAATAATTGTCTTCATGAAGAACACAGTATTTCAGCATCTGAGTCTGATTTAAAATCTGTTTCCATCTGTTACTGTTTCAGTTTTTTTACCAGTCACTTCTACAACCTCTACTAGTTCTACATCTACTGGTGAATATGATAATGAACTGGACTCTGATATTAAAATGCAACCCTCCATAGTTAATGTCTTCATGAAGAACACAGAACTTCAATAAAATCTGACTTGGCATCTCTTCCCATCTTGTATTTACAGATTATATGCTGAAACCCTCTCCCACAACTAACAATCCCACTACTGAAGGTGAGCATGTTCCCGGACTGGGATGTAGCTTCATGAAGAACACAGTAATTCAACATCTGAGTCTGATCTGCATCTGTTATTGTTTCAGTTTCTTCACAGCCGGTCTCTTCTACAACATCTACCAGTTCCACTACTTCAGGTGAATGTGTTGCTGGACTAAGATAAGGCTTTCCAAAGAAGCTTCTCCAAATAACTGTCTTCATGAAGAACACAGTAATTCAACATCTGATTCTGATCTGGATCTGTTATTGTTTCAGTTTCTTCACAGCCGGTCACTTCAACACCATCTACTAGTTCTACATCTACTGGTGAAGATGATAATGAACTGGACTCTGATATTAAAATGCAACCCTAGTTAATGTCTTCATGATGAACACAGAACTTCAATAAAATCTGACTTGGCATCTCTTCCCATCTTGAAGTTATAGATTATTTGCTGACACCCTCTCCCACAACTAACAATCCCACTACTGAAGGTGAGCATGTTCCCGGACTGGGATGTAGCTTCATGAAGAACACAGTAATTCAACATCTGAGTCTGATCTGCATCTGTTATTGTTTCAGTTTCTTCACAGCCGGTCTCTTCTACAACATCTACCAGTTCCACTACTTCAGGTGAATGTGTTGCTGGACTAAGATAAGGCTTTCCAAAGAAGCTTCTCCAAATAACTGTCTTCATGAAGAACACAGTAATTCAACATCTGATTCTGATCTGGATCTGTTATTGTTTCAGTTTCTTCACAGCCGGTCACTTCAACACCATCTACTAGTTCTACATCTACTGGTGAAGATGATAATGAACTGGACTCTGATATTAAAATGCAACCCTAGTTAATGTCTTCATGATGAACACAGAACTTCAATAAAATCTGACTTGGCATCTCTTCCCATCTTGAAGTTATAGATTATTTGCTGACACCCTCTCCCACAACTAACAATCCCACTACTGAAGGTGAGCATGTTCCCGGACTGGGATGTAGCTTCATGAAGAACACAGTAATTCAACATCTGAGTCTGATCTGGATCTGTTATTGTTTCAGTTTCTTCACAGCCGGTCACTTCAACACCATCTACTAGTTCTACATCTACTGGTGAAGATGATAATGAACTGGACTCTGATATTAAAATGCAACCCTAGTTAATGTCTTCATGAAGAACACAGAACTTCAATAAAATCTGAATTGGCATCTCTTCCCATCTTGTACATTTTACAGATTATTTGCTGACACCCTCTCCCACAACTAACAATCCCACTACTGAAGGTGAGCATGTTCCCGGACTGGGATGTAGCTTCATGAAGAGCACAGTAATTCAACATCTGAGTCTGATTTAAACTCTGTTTCTGTTTCTATCTTATATTGTTTCAGTTCCTTTACACATGGTCACTTTCACAACATATACTAGTCCCACAGGTGAATGTGTTGCCAAACTGGAATGTAGCTTTCAA
This sequence comes from Semotilus atromaculatus, assembly GCA_031834385.1. Lineage (NCBI taxonomy): Eukaryota > Metazoa > Chordata > Actinopteri > Cypriniformes > Leuciscidae > Semotilus > Semotilus atromaculatus. The sequence goes on along the minus strand of JAULUF010000047.1, from coordinate 1,942,313 downwards.
AAGCATCTCTTCTTAATAATTGTCTTACATTTACAATTAGTCATTTAGCAGACGCTTTTATCCAAAGCGACTTACAACTGAGGACTAAACCAAGCGAGTCATCGTGAAGAGGCAGAAACAACGCAAGAAGTGCTCAAAATACAAAGTTCAGACATAGCTCAGAGTAGCATAAGCCAGGCAAGCGAGGATTTAAAGGAAAAGGGAAGGTTTTTTTTTATTTTTTATTTTTTTTTTATGTTAAGTGCTCCCGGAAGAGATGAGTTTTCAGTTGTCTTTTGAATGCTGTCAAGGATTCTGCATTCCGGATGAGGGTGGGGAGATCATTCCACCAGCATGGAACCGTGAATGAGAATGTTCTGGAGAGTGATTTTGTGCCCCGCTGTGACGGTACCACAAGCCGCCGCTCATTGACCGATCGTAGGCTTCTGGTAGGGATGTAGACTTGAAGTAGTGAGTGGAAGTAGGAGGGAGCTGAACCAGTGGTCAATCTGTAAGCAAGCGTCAACACCTTGAACTTGATGCGAGCAGCGAGTGGTAGCCAGTGCAGAGAGATGAACAGAGGAGTGACGTGGGCCCTTTTGGGCTCGTTGAAGACAAGACGGGCTGCAGCATTCTGCATCATTTGTAGAGGTTTAGTTGCACATGATGGAAGTCCAGCCAGAAGAGCATTGCAGTAATCAAGCCTAGAAATGACCAGGGCCTGGACGAGAAGTTGTGTTGCATGCTCAGTTAGGAAAGGCCTGATCTTCCTGATGTTGTGCATAGCAAACCTGCATGATCGAGCTGTCTTTGTAATGTGGTCTGTGAAGGTCAGCTGGTCATCAAAGATTACTCCAAGATTTCTGACTGATCTTGATGGGGTGATTGAGGAAGAATCTAGCTGGATAGTGAGGTCGTGCTGTAGAGACGGATTGGCAGGGAGGACGAGAAGCTCAGTCTTTGCCAGGTTGAGCTGCAGGTGATGTTCCTTCATCCATGCCGAGATGTCCGCCAGACAGCTTGAGATCCGTGCAGCTACTGTGGGATCATCTGGTTGAAATGAGAGGTAGAGCTGGGTGTCATCAGCATAGCAATGATAAGAGAAACCATGTGCCTGTATGATGGGCCCCAGTGATGTGGTGTAAATGGAGAAGAGGAGCGGTCCAAGAACTGAACCCTGAGGAACTCCTGTGGTCAGTTGATGTGCTTTGGATACCTCGCCTCTCCATGTGACCCTGAAGGACCTACCTGTGAGATAGGACTCGAACCAGTTGAGGGAGGTTCCAGTGATGCCCAGTGATGAGAGGGCGGACAAGAGGATCTGATGATTCACAGTGTCGAAGGCCGCAGACAGGTCCAGGAGAATGAGAACTGATGATTTGGAAGCAGCTTTTGCGATCCGCAGGGCTTCCGTGACCGACAGCAATGCAGTCTCGGTTGAATGCCCTTTCTTGAAGCCAGATTGGTTGACATCCAGCTGGTTGTTCAGAGACAGGAAGGATGATACTTGGTTAAAAGCAACTCGTTCAAGTGTTTTCGCAATGAATGGTAGGAGAGAGACAGGTCTGTAATTCTCTAGAAGTGATGTGTTTAACGTTGGTTTTTTAAGCAGAGGAGTTACCCGAGCCTGCTTAAATGCTGTAGGGAAAATGCCAGTGTGGAGGGATGAGTTGATAATGTGAGTGAGAGCTGGTAGAAGTGTGGGAGAGATGGCTTGTAGAAGGTGTGAGGGGATGGGATCTAGAGGGCAGGTGGTAGGATGACTGGAGAGAAGTAGTTTAGATACTTCTTCCTCGGTTAGTGGAGCGAAGGAGGAGAGAAGGATATTGGCTGTGGGAGAGGTTAGTCTGGGTTCCTGTGTGTGTGAATCTGAGAACTGACTGCTGATAGTTGTAGTTTTGTTAGTGAAGAAGTTGGCAAAATCATCAGCAGTTAGCGAGGAGGTGGGTGGTGGTGGAGGTGGACAGAGGAGAGAGTTGAATGTCTTGAACAGTGTTCGTGTATTAGAGGCACTGTTGATCTTGTTGTGGAAATATGAAGATTTCGCAGCATGAACATCAACAGAAAAGGAAGAGAGCAGAGATTGATACCTACTGAGGTCAGATGTGTCTTTTGATTTGCGCCATTTCCTCTCTGCTGCCCTGAGCTTGGTCCGGTGTTCACGAAGAACCTCAGATAGCCAGGGGTTAGAGGGAGTGGCACGTGCTGGCCTAGAGGAGAGAGGACAGATATTGTCTAAAGAAGAGGTTAGGATGGAGCATAAAGTATCTGTTGCAGTATTCACCTCCAGAGATGAGAAATGCGAGGGTGAGGGAAGAGAAGATGACACAGCAGAGGAAAGATGGGATGGAGAAAGTGAGCGCAGGTTTCGTCTGAAAGTAAATGGTGGGGAGGTTGGTGGAGCATGGGTAGTGAGTTGTAGATTGAAAGTAATGAGAAAATTATCTGAAACTTGGAGAGGTTTCACCAAAATGTTGTCTGTGATACAGTTGCGTGTGTAAACCAGGTCCAGTTGGTTGCCTGACTTGTGAGTACCGGTGGTGATGAGCCGTTTGAGATCGAAGGCGGCTAGATCGGTTAGATCGGTCTTCATGAAGAACACAGTATTTCAGCATCTGAGTCTGATTTAAAATCTGTTTCCATCTGTTACTGTTTCAGTTTTTTTACCAGTCACTTCTACAACCTCTACTAGTTCTACATCTACTGGTGAATATGATAATGAACTGGACTCTGATATTAAAATGCAACCCTCCATAGTTAATGTCTTCATGAAGAACACAGAACTTCAATAAAATCTGACTTGGCATCTCTTCCCATCTTGTATTTACAGATTATATGCTGAAACCCTCTCCCACAACTAACAATCCCACTACTGAAGGTGAGCATGTTCCCGGACTGGGATGTAGCTTCACGAAGAACACAGTAATTCAACATCTGAGTCTGATCTGCATCTGTTATTGTTTCAGTTTCTTCACAGCCGGTCACTTCTACAACATCTACCAGTTCCACTACTTCAGGTGAATGTGTTGCTGGACTAAGATAAGGCTTTCCAAAGAAGCTTCTCCAAATAACTGTCTTCATGAAGAACACAGTAATTCAACATCTGAGTCTGATTTAAACTCTGTTTCCGTTTCTGTCTTGTATTGTTTCAGTTCAACACACGGCCAATTCCACAACATCTACTAGTCCCACTACTACAGGTGAATGTGTTGCCAAACTGGAATGTGGCTTTCAAAAGAAGCACCTCATATTAATTGTCTTCATGAAAAATACTTTAGCATCTATTTCCATATGTTTTGTTTCAGTTCCTTTACCGCCAATCACTTCCACAACATCTACCAGTCATACTTCTACAGGTTAGTATGATGCTGGACTTCATCCAAGTTTGTTTTTGGTGACAATTTATGTTTTGGTCTCATTAATGTTATTTATAAACCCTCACTAACACGCATGCATGTGATCTGAGTTTGATTTGACGTTTATATTACACTTATATAAACGAATGCGGTGTAATTGTGTGCTTTGTCTGTTTTCCATGGCTCTATCTTGAAGTAAGAAAGATATGACATTGGGAATAACAGAATCTCATGATCCCCAGTATTAGGAATTGTTAAAGGTACACTATGTAACTTTTGGAAAGTTTTGCGGAAGAACATTGTTTTGGTTGTGCTTTGGTTTGGCTCTATGGATGAATGCGGTTCACAGCACCTGTGAAGACATGGAAATCCAAGCATGTCACCTGAGCATGTAAGTGCAATATTTTATGCTGTTCTTTTGACTATTTGCAAACACTAATATTTGAATGACATTACAAAAAATTTCATGAAAATTGCCAGTCTGATATAGTGAAACAAGTGGACATTTTTTATCAATTATATTTTGGCTAAATTGACAATGGTAGTAACTTATCTATAGATTTCTGGTGACCTACCAGTGGTCAAATTTCTAGAGTGACCTTCACTTAATTATTTAGTTTTTTGTCTTTATTACCTACCGAAAATACATGTGTTAAAGCATGTTAAAGTTCTGTACTGATTACAGTACAAATACGACCGTGTGTGAATCTGAGAGAGATCACATATTAGCGATGTGGACAGGACAGTGATGATCGACCATGAAAACTCGTGTGAGTTTAAAAAAAAACCCTTTTTTTCTTTTTTCTGACTGGTCATAGAGGCATTTCAGGTGGCACATTGAGGTCTGATTGGTTAACATTGCGAGAGCATGTGGTCCAAAGTCCAGATTGGAGAACCAAGAGAAATTAAAGCAGCACTATGCAGGATTTCCGTTTTTGTCAAACAGTGACCCCTAGAGTTGCTGTGGAGTACTTGTACTGTCGTAAATAGCACTCACGCAGAGATGTCTCTGCACTCACGGCCTGATCCCCTCCCCCTGTACACCGGTACCTGTTCAGTAGGATGGAAGCTGTAACGAGTGGAAATAAAGTGTGGCCCCTTTAAGAGCTGCGCGCCCTGTTGAACTGTCGGCAGTCTGTATTGTTTGCGCGCCTCGAACACCACATGTATACGGCGCCGGGTTATTTCTGTTTGATGCTCATTTTAGCAGATCTTTCTTGCCGTAAAGCAATTCGTTACATCGCGAGACCTGATATCACGCAACACTTCATAATGCTGCGGCCGGCATTTTATTAGTCGGTTAGACGAAGAAGAAAAAAAAACTTGTGGCAAAGTCCGTGAGATATAGATCGATAATGGCGAGTCCTTGTGGTAACAGTACAGTACAGTCCAGTACATGCAGGAAAACATCGACCTCAAATATGGCTTATCATTTTCAACATGTAAGTAGTAGCAACTTGACATGGCTTCTGGCTTTAAAGTGGACATATCACGAAAATCTGACTTTTTCCATGTTTAAGTGCTATAATTGGGTCCCTTGTGCATCTATCAAACCAGTAACGAAAAGTGACAACCCAGTAACCCTATTTCAGTAAGCCTTTCTCTGCAAGCATGTAAGAAAATAAGCCGATCAGATCTCGCTCCCCGTCTGATGTAGGAAGGGAATATTATTATTATAACTGTGGAACTGTGTCAAAAGTAAAAGTTAAACGGTACATGCAACTCGATGAGATGATCAATGTAACTCCACAACAACTACATACATGTATTCACTAACCATTCAGAAACGTCCAGGTGCGTCTGAAAGTTGCAACCTCTTCCAAAGTCTCTCTGAGTCTCTAAGGCTGCACTCGCTAATGTTTTTGAGACACCCCTCGCTGCAGCCTGTAGCACGATGACGTAGCTGGATGGTCCAATACGTAGTGGATGGAGGTGTGTTTTGGTGACGTCATAGGCGCATGCGCAGTGCCGATATCTGGACTATAATTCGCATGCGTTGGTCTTAAGTGACATGTATGCTCTATATTGTACTGAGATGATGTTAAAAACCTGTGTAGTATAGTACTGTTAAATAATTATAAGTAATTATTGATGAATAAGTAATTATTTACATAAATGGGATGCTTATCCGAGATTCACTCTATAGGCTACATGCAAAGTTATTTTACAACATTTTAAATCACATGATTTTAAACCTAAATTTGATAGATTAATAGCATGTCCTCACCGCTAGTATTTTTTTTAATGCGTGTATATAGAACATTTTAAAATAAAGCATTTTTATTTTATTCAGGTCATATTTGCTGTTGAGTGGAAGCAAAAATGTCAAAGTAGTCTAATTGTCTCTGTAATTTTAAAGGTACAACTGTAAGGATCTTAAAATACCAGTAAACATTCAAGGGAAAATGCTAAAATAATAACAGCATCAAGAAAATAAATCTTGTCAGATGTAGGCTATATAAAAAAAAAAAAAAAAAAAAAAAAACGAAATAAAGGCCTACATAAGGTTCCTCTTGATTTGGTGTTCAGTTAGACATGTCTGGAAGCTTGTTTTCGCCACAGAGTGAGAAATATAAAAGGTAATTGCGACTTTTTATCTCACTATTCTGAATCTCAGAATTTATATAAAGTCGCAATTGCAGGTTATAAAGTCAGATTTTCGTGATATAAGGTCGCAATTGTGAGGCTACTTGAAATTCTGAGGTTAAAAAAAATAAGTAGCCTTATTTTATTCCCTTAGAATTTGACTTTATAACTCGCAATTGCGAGTTTATATCTCTCAATTCTGAGAAAAGATGTCAGAATTGGGAGATATAAACTCGCAATTATGTTATAAATTCAGAATTGCGAGAAAAAAGGTCATAATTCTGACTTTATAGCACACAATTGCGACTTTATTTCACGCAATTCTGTCTTTATATCTCACATTTCTGAGAAATAAAGTCAGTATGCGAGATGTAAACTCGCAATTGTAAGGAAAAGTCGCAATTATTTTTTTATATGTTTTATTCTGTGGCGGAAAAGAGCTTCCATACTCAAGTGACCATTTATATTTAACTTTATTCTTCTTGGAAGATCAAAGCACGTGCGCGCGTAACAGCGTCCACTACGTATTGGACCATCCAGCTACGTGATCGTGCTACAGGCTGCAGCGAGGACCTCTTGCACAAAGGGGCAAATTTGACAAGCTACAGTAAATGATCTGGGGGGCTATTTTGAGCTGAAATTTCACAGACACATTCTGGGGACACCATAGATTAATATTACATCTTGTGAAAAGGGGCATAATATGTCACCTTTAATGTTGACCTCTATAAAGTGACTCAAGTAGCCTACACAATTTCCTGTGAAAACTAATCCCCCTCTATCTAAAATATAAACACTTAGAACGGGCTTAGTGAATCAGGGTAAGACAAAAACACGTTTTGGAAGAAATATTTATAAAGTATTGACTCATTATTTATATTTAGTTCATTTTGAACAGAAAAAAATACATAGTGCATCTTTAATGTAACTTTTTTTTAATGGTTCTTTACATATGGCATGTGATAAAAAGGAGCATAGTTAGGCAAACTATATAAAAATTATTAATGTTTTATTTATTTTATTGTTATGATCTGAAAATGTAAGTGTAAGAACTGACCACTGGCCCAACAAGAACAGGCAAAGGTTTTCTGTGTCTGTATATTTCCTCACGATGCCAAAATGTCTCCTGAATATTAACAATGAAAGACATAATGTAAATAATTCACAAAACACCATAAATAATTAGGTCTATAATGCATAAAACATAGTACATGAAAACATTAAACCACACCAAAAAATAACTGTATAAACATATTTAATATGAAATCAAATACAGATTTCCTTTTTGACTGTGTCAAGCCTTATGGGTGTTGTATTTTGTCTGTTTCTGAGCTCTGACTTGTTTTCTTTTTCTTTTGTGTTAGGCTGCGCACCTGTTGCTCTAATGCAGAGATGGGCAAACTCGGTCCTGGGCGAGAGTTTAGCTCTAACACTGATAAACTCTCCTGTCTGTAGCCTTTCAGTAATCCTGAAGACATTGATGAGCTGGTCCAGGAGTGTTTGATTAGGCTCCCAGATAGCAATCAACCATTGAAACAATGTTAAATCAATGATTGAATCAACATCTCTTTTGCTCCCGCAATTAATGTTGAGAAATGTTGAAATTTCATCCATAAATCTATGGTAATGGCATTGAGTGAATGTTATAATGTGATGTTGGTTCAACATCATGTTTGCACTCAGAAAATGAAACGCAACAACTATAAATGACTTAAAGCATAAATCTAAATTCAACTGGAAATAAAAGACAATAAATCTCTCAAGATTCTTTGTGACAATTAACAGAGGTTTAGATGTTGATGTTTCATTGAAAATGTTTGGTTACCATTATGTTGCTTAGTGTTTCCTTTAGTTGGGCAGTTTGACTCTTAGCATTTTTGCGATATTGTGATCTTTGCAACATTGTTTACACATAGTTTAGTGCAAAACAAAGCTAGAAATTTACAAGTAAAAAAGTTTTCAGCATTATAGTTATACATTTTAATACTTACTGACCAAAAGAGGTAATTTGATATTAGTAAATTATATTCATAAACACTACTTTCTTGCCATATATCAGATTTTGATTTTGAAAATACATGAATGGAAAATTATTTTCGCATACAGACGTAGACATGCAGATGAATCTCAACAATGGTGACATGCTTCATGCTGCAATGCATATTGGGAGCCACCGTAAATAAAAAGTGCATGCATTGTGTTGCAGGCCCCGTGCAGAAAGCGTTGTTGACAGATTAGAAAGTTATAATCAGAGGAGAGCAGAGTAGCTCGCGGAAAGGAGGGATTTTGAGATATTGATTCATTTGGCGAGTCGTTTGAGAATCATTGAAAATCTGGTGATGTGCAAATGTATATTATGAGAAAATGAAACGTTTTTTGACGTTAAATGCATGTAAACCTGTTGTAGGAGACTCCAAAACAACATTAGGAAACTTTAAAATATCCATGATAGGGGCCCTTTAACATTGTTTCAATGGTTGATTGCTATCTGGGAGCCTAATCAAACATTCCTGAACAGCTCATCAATGTCTTCTAGAAAGCTACAGACAGGAAAGTTTATCACTAGCTGAACTCTGCAGAGCTGTGGCCCTCCAGGACCGAGTTTGCCCATCTCTGCTCTAATGGCTCCTAGTTGAGACGAGAGTGAAACGTAACGAAGAATGAACACAACGCACGCCACTATGACAGACAGCCGCTGGATAAAAAAACAAACTGTTTTTGTACAGTTTTTTTACATGTGTTATTTTTATTGTGATGATGATCAGTTACATTTTCCTAGTGATTCCTAGAGAAATTTGAAACAGACTGAGACTACAATAAATAAATATTTATTGAGTTGTTTCACTATTACTGTCACACACACACTTCCCATGTGGTCTTTGTTTTGCACTGTTTTCCTGCCTGTTCTGAGATTATTGGAGATAATAATCTCCATTGGGATTCTAATTGGGAATCTAATTGGGAGCTGTGTCCCAAATGATGCACTATACACTATGTACTTGTGCACTATGTACTCAACCGTGTAGTGTATAAACTTTATAGGTTTATTTTATCTTTTAACATCTGCGTCTGGTGCCCCTCCCCCTCTATAAAGCTGCGACAGTTGAGTGCATGAAGTGTCCAAAGTTCCACACTTTGGGGTTTTTTCGGTTAAATAAGTCCATCATCTGGGTACTTTAAAGGGGTCATGACATGTTTTTTTGTTCTGTTTTATTATGTTCCCTTAGGTGCATAAAAAAAGTTTTTTATTTGTACAAAAAATCTTTTAAAATGTAGTGATTTATGACCTTTTACCGACCCTGTTTCTCACCTCTAATTCAAACAGTCTGTTTTGGAGGTGTTTCCCCTTTAAGAGTTCAATGTTAACACCCACTGTTATGATTGGTTATGAACGTCAGTGCTGCTTATGCATAAATTATTAACGTTAATCATTTTGTATCACATGTAGGCTACACAATGCTCCACCACGTGAAACTTCGGTCTTCTGAACTTTTACCATTGTGTCAATTCTCAATTGATTTTGATTCATATGCGCGAGGGAGTGAGAGAGAGAGATAGATAGTTTGAAGGCGCGCGCGGCCATGGCTCTCTCTCTCTCTCTCTCTCTCTCTCTCTCTCTCTCTCTCTCTGCTCGTTCTTTCAGTAACATGCCCTGTCACACTCATCTACATCACTCACCGATCAAATACGCTGCATATGCTGCAAATAAACTGCGTCCGACTGCTTTCCCTGACGTCTGGATCGTTCGGCAGCGTATTCAAACATGTTGTTTGTCCACTGCAGGAACAGCACATCTGCGTGGCATCACAGTCATCTTGTAAACAGACCCACTCGCTGCATGACAACGCATGCGATGATGTGAAATGAGGCGTAGTTGTCCTGCGCTGGAGGCGGTCATATGCAAACGACTGGAACGTCACTTCGTACCGTGACGTCACTTCTAACCATGGATCCAGAACGAGCTGTATTTAGAGCTTGATTAAATAAATGCTTCGTTTATAATGGGGAGGATGTCTTAAGCTATGAAACTTCCAGGAAGTTTTAATAGTACATAGATCTCTTATATACCAAAAGATCAAGGCAAATTTGGTTTCTCATGTCATGACCCCTTTAAGTGCACTTTTTCAGTGTGAACGCACTACTCGCACTATTTATACTACAAAATGGCGTAGAATAGTGCACAAGTACAAGATTTGGGATGCACCTTCAGATTTCAGAAAATATATTTGCCAAGTAATGGATCTTACAAGTTTTATATGTAAATGCAAACTAATTTACAAATGCTCATTCTCACAAACACTGTTACAACCACAGTCCCACTGAAATTAAAGGACAGGAATTTAAAATGATTTCATAAAACTTTTCACATTCCAGGTCTGATTACACAGCTGGATGAATGCAGGGTAAGTTGTTGCTGGGTAAATTTCTGAAACATCAGCTGAATAATTGAAAATAATGCATACTGTTTTGTATTTTTGCCAGTGTTTTTCTATATAATATGCTGAACTATTTGTTGTTTCTTTGACTTTGTAGTAGAATATGAGCTCCCAGTGAACACATTGATCTCACAGATCTCTCCATATGACCACAATGTGAGTTCACAGAAAAGACCACTCTGAAATACCTCACAGCAATCTCACTGTGTGCTCATATTATGTCCACAATGTGAGTCACTCCAGCTAGAAATTTTATTTACATGAAATCCAACATCCCCCAGACATACATTTTTTGTTGAAAATGAAAATTGGGTTGATGTGTAAAAATCTGATGTTAGGCTTAACTTCATTAAACAACTCCACAAAAAACATTACCAGCTTCACTTATTAATAACCAAATTTACTTCAGTCATATGTGTGGAAAATGTCTTATTGAGATTAACAGAGGTTTAGATGTTGGTTTGATGTCACCATTATGGTGATCAGTGTTTGCTTTAGTTGGGCAGTTTGACTCTTGATGATTTAATGTGAGGTTTTCTCTGGCTGTTGAAACTGTTTGTTATTGGAGGAGCAGTAAATAAATAAAAATTTGATCAGAGGATGTCAGATACTTGATTCTGACATCTATTTAATAAAATATATTTAACTGATCAGCTTCAAGACCATCATGTGTGTTAATAACTTATTCTGGTAATGTTTCTTCAGCATGATATCTGTATAATAGAAAATATAGATAGTATGATAGAAATAGCATGATAGAAAATCTGTATAATATTAATAAAAAAATCGTATGATCTACTGCTTCATGTACACACACTCAAACCTCAAGAATCAGCGCGTGAATCTCAGTAAGGTGACATGTTCATGCCACAATGCAATTGGGAGCCACTGATGAGTGTTGTGTGATGCAAGCAGAATGCATTACTGCATAAAGCATGTAACCGTTATTGAGATCCACACGCTGATTCTTGAAGTTTGTCTCAATAAAGAAGCTTGATCTGACAGTACACAGATTTCTATTTTTATATTAAATATTTCAGATTTTCTGATTAAAATGCTGTAGGATCTCTTGTGTTTGAAATTCTGAATTGTTATGATGGATTGTAACTAATAGTAACTTATTATTAATTAATGACTGAGACTAGTAGTAGTCCATTGATGAAATAATATTATTTCATCATGATTGTATCTTTATTATTAATAAGTAGCCAACATACTTGATTACATTTTCTCTTGCTATAACAAACACAGCCAGAGAAAAACCACCTCCAAATAGTCAAGGCCAACCAAAGCAAACACTGACCTTCACAATGGTGACCAAACCAAAATATCGTTAGCCTCATAGCATAATTGCCTAAGTCATTTTTTTTTTTCTTGTTTTCCAAAGACATTGAAATATGACTTAGGCAATTATGCTATGAGGCTAACGATATTACTTTCACACAAACTCTTTTAAGAGGTTCAGTCCTGTGTATTCTGTATAAGGGAATAATGTTCTATCAATTTTATCACTAAACATGTTTAAAATGTTTTTATACGTTTTATACTTATTTTATGAGTGTTATCATACCTTTAAAAAAAAAAAAAATTTAATAAAAATAAAATTAGCTACAGAAAACATTACAAGAACATAACATAATGCTCTCAAAACATTCATAGAACAATAACATGTCTAGCTGGGATGAGCTCAGATTGTGGTCATAGTTTGAGCACACAGTGAGAGCACTGTGAGGATACACTTTTAGATCACTGTGAACTCACATTGCTGATGTTGTGACCACATGGTGACATCACTGTGAGATCAGTGTTGACTGGGGCAATTCATTTTTATTTGACTTCAAATACTCCACAGTACATACATGTTTAGTTTTCAGTTTTATTTGTAAAGCTCAATTGTGATTTCAGAGTCAGACCATAGGACGATGTGTAGAAAATCTTCTTGACCGGATAGAAAACATTACAGATGAAGTGCTCCCTTTGACCGTAAGACAAAAATGACAAAATTATTATTATTTGTCACTGACATAAATTATCCTGTAGCAATGCTTTCTTTTGTTTCAACATTTACAAATAATCACATTTATATGATTACTAAAATAGGATGTGAAAACCATTTTTAATATGGTCCTCAATGCATCAGAGAAGGTTTTAGTGTCATCATCAGCTGACCCAAATAAACTGGTGTCAGATGGAAACCGTGTGTTAAAAGCCAGTGAGAAGCTGGTGTCCATGCTGGTGAAGCCAACAGACACATATGCCAATGTCAGTTTTACTCTTGACACTGTGGGTAAGTCAAAACCAAACTATTTTGAACTAGATGGCCTAATTGTTAATACGGATTCATTCACATAATTGTATTTTTTAATCAGAGGTGCAAATCTTCATGGTTGGACCAAATGCAACCTTAGATAAAATCCCTCGACTTAACACAACAAATTCTTTTTTGGACATTGATCTCATTGGGATTGCCAAGAACAACGATGAAAGTATGTGACATGTTTTAGTTTGATTAAATTAACAAAAAAAAAACTAGAAAGAGACATCACTAACAACAATAAATTAACAACAAAAAAACAAGAAAGAGACATCACTAACAACAATAAAAAAAAAAAGTTAATGTGGTTTATTGCGTGTAAGCTTCTGTTTCTGTCACACAGGATCAGCGGCTGTGGCTTTCATGAGTTATAACACAATGGAGAATCTACTGAAGCCCGACTTCTTCAACACATCAAATGACACGATTAAAACCATGATGTCCACTGTGATCTCAGCTACTCTTCCCAAAACCACCAACACTAAACTCACCAAACCAGTCAACTTCACCCACAAACACATCAGAGTGAGACACAGAAATGTGTTTTTGTCCAACCTGAGAACTGATGAAAACATCTAATATTCCAATGCTATGTCACAACCAATTTGTACACTGTAAAAAAAAAAAAATCTTAATTTTAATGGTAAAAAAATGTAAAAAGGCAACTGAAAAGATATTGGTTAACAGTATGTACCCTTACTATAAACAGTGAAAAACTTTAATAGCTCTCAAGGGACACAGCACACAGCAAAATCCTGTGTGTTAAATTAGCACTGCTCATTGTTTGTGAGTCCACACTACAGAGTGTTAAATGAACTCTGAAGCAGTGTTAAAGTTAATGAGATAATTAAGTGATTAATTGAGTGAGGATTGAGCATTATTGAAGACACCTGATGTTAACAAGCAGAATCACTGAAGGAGAAAACCATAATTTTTAAATCACCGTTATGGTGATCAGTGTTTGCTTTAGTTGGGCTCTTGACCCTTAAATCATTAACTTTAGATTTAGTTTGGCTGCTATACGTGAGTTATAACAGCTGGATGAACAAATGGAAAAGGTCATCTTGTGGGTTGTGTTTTAGCATAATTGATTTTTCACAATCACTTGGCCTGAGTCACTGAACTCATATAGAGCCCAATTTAGGTTTACTTTATTAATTGTAGCAGCACTGGGCTTGTACAGCATCATATTTGTAGCTTTTTCAATAAAATCCAAATGATCAAATCAATAACAAAAGTACTTTAACAGGCACACACAGACATCAATAATTAGCGTATGAGTCTCAGCAATGGTGACAAACAAATCACCTCTGAACACAAGCTCATTATTTATTCATGCAGCAATGCATGATGGGAGCCATGAATGAGTTTTGATTGGTGGCACCCAGAATACACTGCAACACGCTTTATTATTGTCACCATTGTTGAGATTCACAGGCTGATTCTTAATGTCTGTGTGTCTAAATATTGAATAAAATAAAATGTATATATTTTTTGTAAATGTAACATGTTTTAAAAGTTATTTGGATTATATTGTGTAAGGTAAACCTATTATGATGTACAAGGACAGTGCTGCAATAATAAAATGATCCTAAATCGGGCTCTATATGAGTTCAGTGATTCAGGTCAAATGATAGTGAATGAATGATTATGTTAAAACACAACCATCACCATCAGATCACCTTTTCTGTTTGATCATCTGGCTGTTAAAACTGACATACAACAGCCAAATCAAATCGATCAATCGTCGGTCAGTGATGCAAAATCTCAATATCTTTCAAATTTAATTGCTATAAATGCAAACAGGCCACAAGTTCTTTTTAAAACGATAAACTCAGTTCTTAATCCAGCCACCTGCTCAGCCCCTGTTGGTAATCTTGAGACCTGTATACACAGCAAAATCCTCAGTGTACATATGAACACTCTCGGTGTACATATAGGTCCAAGTGCAGGGTGTTAAAAATGAACACTGAAGCAGTGTTGAAGTTAATGAGATAATTAAGTGATGATTGGCCATTAGTGGTGACACCTGATGTTAATAAGAAGAATAATTGAAGGAAAGAAAAACACAAGAACTACTGACCTCGAGCCATTACACATTATTGCACTTATTATTTACCAGTGTGACTTTATTTCTGTCATACATCTACACACATTCTTATTAATATTTAACAAAAGTTTAGATGGTAATGTTTTATGGAATGTTTTGTTTCATGTCACCATTATGGTGATCAGTGTTCGCTTTAGTTGGGCTCTTGACCCTTTACTAATTAACATTAGATTTTCTCTGCCTGCTCCATCTCTGTGTTTATACAGCACATGTGTTACTGCAAGAGAAACCATGACATGGGCTGTCTGTCCCAAATGCATTGTAAGCCTAATTTGACAAATGCTTCGTTAAAATCGTTCTGAGATATATTAGGCTGAAAATGCTATTGGGAAACACAGTCCAAGTCATGATCATTATCTTTAAATTATGGAATTACAATCCTGTAATGTCCACATTCACTCAATGCATTATAAACTAATTATGTTAATGTTTTATTAATATTCTTCACAGCATCTAATTCCAGAAGTTCTTTCATTATCTGAATATTTAAAATCACACACAGATATCAAGTATCTACATATGAATCTCAACAATGGTGACAATCACACAAATGCTTCATGTTGCAGTGCATGATGGGAGCCACCAATCAAAATGCATCCATGGCTCCCATCATGCATTGCAGCATGAATAAATTATGCAGCTGAATTGTCCTGTAATTTTTATTGTTTTTTCCTGTTTGCTTTTATTTTGCTATTTTGTTATGACTTTAATAGCTTGTTTTGTGATGTTCAGAGTTGATCTGTTTGTCACTAGTTTGTTTTTTTGTCACCATTGTTGAGAGTCATACACTGATTCTTGATGTCTGTGTGTCTAAACACAAGAGCTTCTGCACTCACAGAATTGTCAAAATTGTTCATATTGCTGTTTAATCTCTAATTGTAGAATCTCAGGGCTACAATCACCAACACTAAAATGCATCAAGCATATAGTCAAAGATTTAGACTCTGAATGACATCAGTGAATCAGGACACTAAATTATGATAATGTCATCATCACCACATATTGTTAGCAGGTTTTCTCTTACAGTAACAAATGCGCTTCATAAACACAATGTTGAAGTAGCTGGAGAAAAACTAACAATAAAAATGAAAAGGGTCAAGAGCCCAACTAAAGCAAACACTGATCACTATAATGGTCGCTTGAAACTAAAAAATCCATAAAACATTGCCGTCTAAACTTCTGTTGAATCTCAATAACTTCTGTAGATGGATGACAGAAATAAAGTCACACTGGTAATAATAAGTGCAATAATGTGTAATGGCTCGAGGTCAGTAGTTCTTGTGTTTCTCTTTCCTTCAATAATTCTTCTTATTAACATCACCACTAATGGCCAATCATCACTTAATTAATCACTTAATTATCTCATTAACTTCAACACTGCTTCAGTGTTCATTTTTAACACCCTGCACTTGGACCTATATGTACACCGAGAGTGTTCATTTAACACTGGGGATTTTGCTGTGTAGAATTCTTAGGTTTCTTTGAACAGAAGATATTAAATATCAGATCTCACCTCTCTCCTTCTGACACGGCTGTTTCTCCCCAGATCTCTCCTTCTAGTAATTTTACAAGTTTTAAACCAGTGTCTCAATCTCAATTAAGTGCATTAATCTCTAAAATGAAATTGACATACTGTCAATCTGATGTGCTGCCTGGCCGTTTGCTCAGAGAGGTATTAGACACAATTAGCCCTGCGCTTTTAACTATTATAAACAGTTCTCTGTCCAGTGGGGTTTTTCCTGAGTCTTTTAAGCATGCTTCTGTACAGCCCCTGCTAAAAAGATCTAACCTTGATCCATCTGTTCTTAGTAACTACCGGCCAATTTCTAAACTCCCATTTATTTCAAAGGTTTTAGAGAAAGCAGTGCTCTCACAGTTTACCTCTTACTTAGATGCTTTTAACATTTTGGATAAGTTCCAATCTGGTTTCAGAGCACTTCACAGTACAGAGTCAATCTTGCTTAAAGTTACGAATGATCTATTGTTGTCTGCGGATTCAGGGTCATCTGTCATTCTGTTACTGCTAGATCTGTGTTCGGCTTTTGATACTATTGACCATGACATCCTCTTGAAACGACTTCAATATACAGTAGGGATTCAAGGCACAGCACTACAATGGTTCAACTCTTATTTAAAGGGTAGGACGTTTTCAGTTAATATCGGGTCGTTTACTTCACCTACTGCACCCGTCCCTTATGGTGTTCCCCAGGGTTCTATTCTTGGTCCTTTGTTGTTTTCACTCTACATGCTCCCCCTGGGCTCCATTCTCCAGAAACATGGCATAAACTGTCACTGCTATGCCGATGACCTACAACTTTACCTTCCAATCAAGCTTGAAAATGATTTTTCCATACAACTCCTTCTCTTATGTCTTGATGACGTAAAAACTTGGATGGCAAACAATTTCCTGCAACTAAACACTGACAAAACTGAAGTTCTTCTGCTAGGCCATGCCGCACTCAATACTACTCTGACAAGTAGGTTAGGTTCCCTTAGTGATAGCTTACAACCCTATGTAAAAAATCTAGGGGTCCATTTCGACCCTTCACTACATTTTGACAAACAGGTAAACACAGTTGTAAAGAGTAGCTTCTTCCACCTCAGATCTGTTGCGAAGGTAAAACATTTTCTTTCTCAAAAAGATCTTGAAATTGTCATCCACGCACTAATCTCTTCTAGACTCGACTATTGTAATTCTCTGTATGTCGGTCTTCCTCAAAGCACTCTATCTCGGCTTCAGATGGTCCAAAATGCGGCAGCCAGACTGCTGACAGGAACAAAAAAACGGGAGCATATCACTCCTGTTCTTGCTTCATTGCACTGGCTCCCTATTAAATTCAGAGTTGATTTTAAGGTCCTCCTTTTTGTATACAAGGCTCTACAAAAATCAGCCCCGGATTACCTCTGTGAACTCATCCAGCCATATACAACCTCTAGGTCATTAAGATCCGGTGACCAGCTTCTTTTATCAGTCCCTCGCTCACGTTGCAAATCCAAAGGCGACCGAGCTTTCGCGGTTGCTGCACCTAAACTTTGGAACAGCTTACCCCTTGATATCAGGGCCTCTCCATCGCTCAACATTTTTAAATCTAGCTTAAAGACTCACTTTTATACTCTTGAGTTTGAGTGACGCTGTGTATGGTAGACTGTGTATATGTACGTAGAAATGTTCTTTTATTAGTTCATTACTAGTAATAGTTTTCTCCATTTACTTTTATTACTGTTATTTTTATTTATTTATTTTTTTCTTGACCGTCTGTAAAGCACTTTGGATCAACAAATGTTGTGTTTATGTTGTGCTCTATAAATAAATTGACTTGACTTGACTAAAAATTATGGTTTTCTCCTTCAGTGATTCTGCTTGTTAACATCAGGTGTCTTCAATAATGCTCAATCATCACTCAATTAATCACTTAATAATCTCATTAACTTGAACACTCTGTAGAGTATGGACTCATATAAACACTGAGCAGTGTTAATTTAACACTGGGGATTTTGATTTTGCAGGTACTGATACCTTTAAAATACTGATACCTTACGGTAAAAAAATGGCAGATGTGGTTGTCAGTATTTAGGTAATTCATGTGAATTCTCGTAAAATATGTACGAATTGCCCTGAGATCGGGTTGAATATTAATTTTTTTATTGTTTTCTGCATGTTCTTTCTTCTTTTTGCAGGAGTTTGACCCCAGTGGTTCCCTGTCCTGTGTGTACTGGAATATCAGCGAGTGGATTGTAGATGGTTGTTCTTTTTTAGAGACCAACAGCAGCTACACTGTGTGTTCCTGTGTTCATCTGTCCACATTCGCTCTCATCATGCAGACCAGCCGCCCACCAGAGGTACGAGAACATTTATAGTGAGCATTGAAGAACAGCACAGATTTGGCACTCATGTTTTCTGACATGTTTTCTCAGAGCGACTCTGATGGACTGATGGAGCTGTTGAATTTGGTGTGTGTGCCTGTTGGACTGGTGTTCTTCAGTTTGGCCCTGTTGACCTTTGCCCTTTGTCAGTGGAGTCCTGGAGTGAATAATGTGGCTCGAATCAACATCTGTGTGAGTCTGCTGTGTGCTCACCTTCTGTTCCTGCTCACACAACAGTTCCTGAGCCTCATACGCCCTCATCAGGTGAGAATGATGAAGGAGCCCTACAGCTCAGCACAGTCTCACTGAGAACCATCATAACCGTCTCTCATGATCTCCAGGTGTTGTGTGCCGTGATATCAGGTGTGCTGCACTTCTTCTTTCTCTCCGGCTTTGTGTGGATGTTCATTGAAGCTGTGCTGCTCTTCATCTGTGTGAGGAACCTATCACAGATCAGCTCCATTAATAGGAAGGTGCTTAGCAGTAAATTCCTGTGTGTGATTGGATATGTGGTTGCTCTGGTTGTGGTGGCCGTGTCTGCTGTGTTGCATCCTAAAGGCCACGGAAGTGAAATGTGAGTTCAATTTGAGTGACTCATTGCTCAAAATCTTCATCCATGTTTGTTCATTGATTATTTGACTATATCTTCCTCCAAACAGGTGCTGGATTAAAATCGATGAAGGTTTTATCTGGAGTTTTCTGGGACCAGTTTGCATGATACTATCAGTAAACACATTTCTCGTTTAATTTTGCTTATGATTTTGTATTAAATGGAAACCAATGGGATTAATTATAGATTTTTTTTACCTTGCAGTCAAACACAATTCTCTTTATCAAGATCATCATCAATCTGAACTCAACTCTCAAAAATCTGAACGCTGAAGTTTCAAAGATAAAACAAACCAAGTAACAAACATGATTGAATTGCTCTATATAAAAAAAAAACATAATTAAGTAAGACACATTAAGTTTCTTATTTTTCTGCAGGAGTATGGTATTTAAAACACTGGCTCAGTTTGTGGTTCTTGGTTGCTCCTGGATTCTGGGTTTCTTCACTAGTGGCAGGAAGGAGCTGGAGATCCTCTTCCTGATCTTAAACTCCCAGCAGGGAACCTTCATCTTCCTGGTCTATTGTGTCCTCAATGATGAGGTCAGACATTTTTCCATCTATAAGTAAACCATTTCAGTGTCTCCAGAGACAGAATAAGGAAGAAATGCATCTAAAAATGGAAATCTAGTCTCTTAAAACACCTTTTCGTCTCATCTTGTCCAGGTTAGACAGCAGTACAGCAAGTGCTTCAGATGTCTTTGCTGTGGATGCAAACAACTCTTGAGGACTACAGCTCAACTTAAATATTTTAAATAAGTAAATGTTGGTAAATAAATAAAAAAAAACTGAAAACTATTTTGTGTGCATGGTAAAGGGAAACGTAAAGATTAAGTTATTTAGTAGAGTTATAAATTATATTTTTGTTTGTCAAACTCAAGCTGACTGTTTCTCCTGTAAGGACAAATTTCTACAGTATATTACTTTAAATATTCATACGCCTCATACTAAATATGTCATATAAATGCTACATTTATTTTCATGATGGAGGACCACATGGTTTTATGGGTATTGTGATATACATTTAAAAATAAACTATAAAAGTAACTAATTGAACAGCTAAATTAATCTGTATTGTAATGTGGCTTAAAATGTGTATTAAAACACAAATTACTTTTGAATTTTGCTTTTGTTGTCTCTCACCATCATGGAGAGAGATGTGTAAGGGAGTCACTTAACGATGACCTTACCTATGTAGTATTTTGTTCTGTTTAAATTAAATATAGTTGCTTTAAAAATACATAAATGTGTGTAATGTCCTGTAACCGCCTATAGCTTCCTATATAAATACATAGAAAGTCTTTTTGATTCCTATTGTTGTTTTAGACATGATTTATTTGCACTCTTGATGTTTTAGAGTGTCACCCCTTCATTGCTGCACACTTTTTTTCTGCACAGTGGCTGATCTGTAGTTTGTACCACCAAAAGTTTCTCTGAGTTTTCCTATTTTTTCGCATTTCCCATTCATTTCCTATTTCGGTCATTTTTGACCGGGAGGAAGCTAAGTGTGACTTTTTTTTTTTTTACGACCCTTTAACATATCCGAATCACCTCCTTGATTTTTTTTTGTGTGTTCACATAGGTCATACAACAAAAGTCACCAAGTTTCATTCCATTCCGATGAAGCAAAAAAAATTTTTACATTTTAAAACGTTATCGTTTTCAGTCATTTTTGACCAAAGAAGCCCAGAGGGTTAAAGCAGCACTATGCAGGATTTACTGTCGTAAATAGCACTCACGCAGAGATGTCTCTGCACTCACGGCCTGAAACGTGTATGTATTTATATATACATGTGTATGTATTTGTGTATGTGTATGTATTTATATACAGTATATATAATAATTATACACAGTACACACACATTTATTATGTAAACACAAACTTTTATTTTGGATGCGATTAATCACGATTAATCGTTTAACAGCCCTACATGTGACTAATGACATTTACATGGGACCGCAAGAGGAACGCATATTGAGAAACACTCAGTGTTCATTTAACACAGAGGATTATTCACTTTCCAACCCAGAAAATGTTCATTTAGACACTTCAAAAGTGGTTTCTATGGGAACCATTGGCATAGTAAATTTAATTAATGGTGTTAATAACCGGATTTCAGTTTTGTACTGCAGCCATATCCCCCTGTAGCCCAATACTGGTCACCCACTGAAGCAGGGCTGAGCCTGATCAGTACCTGGATGGGAGACTCACGGGAAACCCAGGTTTCTGCTGGAAGAGGTGTTAGTGTGGCCAGCAGGGAGCGCTCACCCTGTGGTCTGTGTGGACCCTAACGCCATATATACATCTCATTCACTCATACTTTTAAATAATGTCTGCTTTGAATTCATGTTTTATTTTGTTTATTTTGAGCTTCTGGCTGGAAGGGTATTTGTACAGATTACATTTTCTTTAGGAACCGGGTGATGTTTGTTTCCCATGTGCCGTAACCCATCCCGACTGCTGCATCACCGCAGGACTTCATTCACTCTTCAGTTTCGTTTTCACTGAAAAACAACAGATTCAATATTAAACGTTTGTTATGCCTCAACAAACACACACACACACAAACGTCTGCTCTGTGGGGACTCTCCATTTTGTACTGTACAAACATACTCTCTCCCCTGAAGCTCAGACTGTACAATTTTAGGAATTATAAGATCATTATAAATCACACTGTACGCCATAGATCTAATAATCTTGGATACGACATGTATATGATGATGACTTCTATTGACTGGTGGGCTACGATGCAAGTTTCTATAGAAGAATAAACTTCATCAGCCTGCAGTGGTGAACAAAAAGACCATGATGAATCACACTTTGGCAATTGTAGTTTTTATGTGCGCTGAAAAAAAGAGGAATCAGAGAAAGAGGAAGGGAAAAGAGTTTGAGGTTAGCAGTTTTAAGTTTTAGCGCCATGTCGCGTTGATTTCATGTTGTATTTTTTTTGGCTGGTCAGTAGACGTCGGTCGTGCGCAGTAAACACACTGTGAGATGATCATGCTGAATATCTGACACTGTCAGAAAATTATATGATTATCTTTGGTCGCAAGATTGTGACAACGACCATCTTTAAACCTCTCTCACTGTACGATGAAGGACCAGCGATAGGAGCAACAGTCACAGAAATCACCACGATTGTTTCACGACAGCCAAAAACCACACAGTGTGTCCCGGGCTTTACACTAACCCTTCCCCTACACCTACCCATCACAGAAAACTCTCTGCATTTTACATTTAAAAAAAAAAAAAACTCATTGTGTATTATTTATATGCTTGTGTACCTCAATTTAGACATGCGTCTGTATGTATTCAGATTGAAGTCCTCACCAGGACAGAAAAACATGTGCACACTTTTTTTCATCCTCTTTAAAACTATCAAATAAACTTTATCTACCTTTAAAGATTAAATGTAACTAAATGTAATCATGCTTAATGGGGTGAGAAAACTTAAGATAATTCAAGAAAATGTTCATTTTGTAAGAAGCAGTGATTATAAAGATAATGTTACTCACATTTCTGAACAGCAATCAGGGCTTAATCCCAGATTGTCAAACAGATCTTTCAAACAGTTCAAACATTCGCAGCACATGTCAACCTTGTCAAGCGTTTCTTCCACATCCACACTGGTGCTGTCGTGACATCTGCAACTGCATCCGTCACCGCAGTTCTCCTGGCAGTTCTCACATCCTTCTCTGCTTTTCCCACAACCCATGACTCGCAGCTTTAATTGGTCTGGAAATATTCTCAATCAATATATGAGTGATCAGAATGTCATTGAAGTAAAAGGTCCTTTAGGTTGACAAAGACAGGGGTGTCTGACCAAACTTTAGGCCTATTTATATATAATGGTCACATGGCTCCATGAGTTACCAACCCAATGGGGACCATAAAGTTGAAGCTTCATATTGATAATGTACAAACATTTTTGGTTTCAATATAAAGGAAAAGGAATATATAGGAATTAACATTCCTATAGGCATTTTTATCTCAGTTGGCCCAGTTTACAATCACATATCTTATGGGCGCATGAGTTTATTGCATGTCTGATATAATATCATATACAAGCACATTATCTGCCTCCAGTAAGTGATCTAAAAGTTGGTTTTATATGTGACATTCGTGAGAAGGAACATTATTGTCTATCACATTGCACGAATGGGTTTTCACTAAAAAAAATGATATGTTGGCTTTACTTAACTTTCTTTTGTAAACAGGTTCCACCGGTTCCACATAACTATGTTTCGTTAAACAAACATAATATGTTCATGTAACTTCAACATCATGGAATTTGGTCATTTTAAGCGACCCAATTAAACTCTGAGCTAATGAGTTAATTAAGTGAATAATTGAGTGATGATTGAGCATTATTGAAGACACCTGATGTTAACAAGCAGAATCACTGAAGGAGAAAACCGGAATGTTTAAGTCACCATTATGGAGATCAGTGTGTGTTTTAGTTGGGCTCTTGACCATTAACTCATTAACTTTAGAGTTTGTTTGGCTGCTGTACGTGAGTTATAACAGCCGGATGAACAATGAACAAAGGTGATCTGATGGTGTTGGTTGTGTTTTAACATAATCATTGTTTCACAATCATTTGACCTGAATCACTGAGCTTATATTAAACCCAATTTCTGAGTTAAGTTTACTTTACAGATTATAGCAGCACTGTCATTGAAGAGCATATTATTTTTAGCCTTTTCAATTAAATTTAAATGATCAAATCAATAAATAAAAAAGAAACTTCTTATAAAATACTTTGTGTAGGCACACACAGACATCAAGAATCAGCCTGTGAATCTCAGCAATGGTGACAAACAGATCATAAGCTCATTATTTATTCATGCAGCAATGCATGATGGGAGCCATGAATGAGTTTTGATTGGTGGCACCCAGAATGCACTGCAACATGCTTTATAATTGTCACCATTGTTGAGATTCACAGGCTGATTCTTGATGTCTGTGTGTGCCTACTCAAGATATTTTTTAAGAAGTTTCTTTTTTATGTATTGATTTGATCATTTGAATTTCATTAAAAAGGCTCAAAATAGTATGTTCTACAATGACAGTGCTGCTATAATCCGTAAGGTAAACTTAACTTAGAAATTGGGTTTAATATAAGTTCAGTGATTCAGGTCAAATGATTGTTAAATAATGATTATGTTAAAACACAACCAACACCATCAGATCACCTTTGTTCATTGTTCATCCGGCTGTTATAACTCACGTACAACAGCCAAACAAACTCTAAAGTTAATGAGTTAATGGTCAAGAGCCCAACTAAAACACACACTTATCTCCATAATGGTGACTTAAACATTCCGGTTTTCTCCTTCAGTGATTCTGCTTGTTAACATCAGGTGTCTTCAATAATGCTCAATCATCACTCAATTATTCACTTAATTAACTCATTAGCTCAGAGTTTAATTGGGTCGCTTAAAATGACCAAATTCCATGATGTTGAAGTTACATGAACATATTATGTTTGTTTAACGAAACATAGTTATGTGGAACCGGTGGAACCTGTTTACAAAGAAAAGTTAAGTAAAGCCAACATATCATTTTTTTGAGTGTTCTTTCCAGGAAGCTGAATTATAAAACTGGAGAATTCCTTGTTTCTTATAAAATATATTAGCTCTATAAATTAGAGTGTAAATATATGTATTATTCTGATGGCATTCTTTACTAAAGATTTTTTTAAGTGTATTGTTATAAATTAAATTGCCATTGAAATCATGTGTTTTGAGGTGACATTGCATAGCCAGATCAATGCAACTACAGACATTTTTCATTATTTAATTAGTTAAAGAAAAAAAATGTGTCACATGGTGGAATTGTTTTAACATCACTGACACCTATTGCTTTTTTAACACCACTTGCATAAAGATATAACACATTTACATTTTACATTTAATCATTTAACAGACACTTTTATCCAAAGCAATAGAAGCAATGAAACTATGGCAACAATATAGTGCTATGACCATTCCCAATTTTGTCTAATATAGCACTCATATTAGTTCTTTTATTAGACATATAATTTAATACATAAATATGCTATTTAATTCAAATGCAAGGTATTTTGTGCTTATCATTAACATTAATAAAGAAATGGCATACTTCAATTTAGAATTTGTCTGGTCTGTTTTTGGTGTACATGAAAAAATGATGTTTGAAGAATGTTACACATTTCTTATTTGTGGTTTAAACATTGTTAAACTCTCATTTAAACAATGTTAATGCATTATGGTGATAGGTGTTCCCTTTGGCTGAGCACTTTGCTCCTATGTTTTAATGTTCAAATTCCTTTGTCTGTTGTGGCAACCTGTTTCTTTGTTGTGGTCAAGGAAGCAAAGATCAGATGATGCAGCTGAACATGATTATGATTATTGTTTTTAACTGGTGACAATCGTCATGAAGTTGTCTGATTTTCTCTGATCTCATCTGAAGTTAAATAACTGATTATGAGTGTTGTTGTTAGTTCACGCACTTTGTCCTGTCGTCTCCAGGAAACTACACTGTGAGCAGACTCGAATTAATCTCGGATCTTGGTACCACAATGTTTTCTGTTTCACTCTAAAAAGAGATGTGTTCAAATGATGAATGATCATGGGGGTTTAAGCTCCACCTGGAGGTGAAATTTGGTCAGATGTTAAGAGGCTAAGAGCAGGTTTAAAACTAAGTCAACAGGGTGCAAATTTTAAAAAGAGGATAACACGGTGTAGGCAACACCGATTTTTGTCGTTGTTCTCTGTACTGACAGCACTCCAAATTTACAAAAAAATTTGCTCAATGTTAAAATTGACCGAAGTTCTCCTTTAAGAAAAGCAGAACTTCCTAAGAAGTTCTTGTTGAGACCGAACAGGTTGAACCGCACGTTGAACACATCTCTTCAGGACAGCATGTTTTTAGTTTTTTCTCAAAAATATTCTAAAACTTTTGACATGAAAATCTTTGTACACCATAAATTCCCCCGGTGTTTATCTGAGGATCTCCAACGGGGTGTTAAAAGTCACACAGAAGCAGGTTTTTTGTTTTTTTTTAACGCAGGAGGAAAATCTCCGTTATAAAAATACCCGTGTCCGTGTGGCCTTAAAGTTAAAGAAATAATTGAGAGATTAATTGAGTGATGATTATAAAATTATTGAAAACAAATGATGCTAAAGAGCAGAATCACTGAAGGAAAGAGAAACACAAGAACTACAACTGACACAGTCTTAGATGAAACTCTCTGAAGAGTAATGAAGATGTTAAATCTGTGAAGATCTCAGCAGAGAAGGATTAAACAACTCCACAAACAGCATTACCAGCTTCATTTATTACTAACCAGACTGACTTTATTTGACACACACAGACATCAACAATCAGCATATGAATCTCAACAATGGTGACAATCAAAATTACCTTGTTACAATGCATGGGTACCAGCATAGAACAAAACTCCCAGTATGCATTGCAACATGGATAAATTATGCAGCTGAACACATTAGAGTTAAACCTGTTCATTCTCAATAAAACTTCTGTAGACGTCTGACAGAAATAAAGTCAGTCTGGTTAGTAATAAGTGAAGCTGGTAATGCTGTTTGTGGAGTTGTTTAATCCTTCTCTGCTGAGATCTTCACAGATTTAATGTCTTCTTTTCTCTTCAGTGGATTTCATCTAAGACTGGTTCTGAAGTCAGTTGTAGTTCTTGTGTAATTAACACTGCTTCAGTGTTAACAGCCTGCTGGTGGTTCCCATATAAACACTGAGCTGGGATCCATGAGTATGGTGGCTCCCAGAATGCATTGCGGCACGAAGTATGTCACCATTGTTGAGATTCATATGTGGATACGTGTATGTGTGTATCAGCATGATGCATCATTATGTAAAGCATAAAAAAAATACATTTATCAAAATGTATATTTACTAATCATCAATCTCACATAAAGCCATAATCAACAGATTAATCTTGCAATGCCAAGGTCATGGGTTTGATTCCCAGGGAAAGCAAGAACTGATAAGAATGTAAATGTGTACATTGAAATGCAATGCAAGTTGTTTTGGATAAAAGCATCAGCCAAATGTAAAAAGAACTGTTAATCGAGGTTTCACGCCACATTATTGGATCTGCGGGAAATCAGCTAGAAAATTCAACTAGAAATAAATACTTGTTTAGAAAATATTAAACACGATTTAAAAAATCTTTGCAATGCCCAGTGCCCTAATATAGATGGTATTAAATGTGACACTGAACAAGAGCCTGAAAATCATTTTGTATTTTACATGGATTGGACCGCAGTTTTGTTCTTATAAATAAATAAGACATCACCTAGGCATTAATTAGTCATGTAACATGCATTATTCTCAACACAAACATTGAATGTGTGTGTGAGTGTCGGCGAATGTTCTCTGCATGAAATCTGTCTCTAAAATGATTTCTTAAAGAAATCTTGGATGTCCCGTTGCGGTGTAAAAATAAACAAAAACCCATTTGTATAAATTACACAGTTGCTTGTAGCTATGGTGTTAGTTAAGTTAACGTTCTCACATTTTAATGTTTACCACGGCACGACTTTTTTTGAAAAATATTATTGTGCCTTTAGTCTTTAAAACAACAGATAAAGTAATCTATTAAAAATCTATAAAAATTATCTATTTTATATGTATGTGGTCGTGTGCGCTGCCGCGGAATAACACTGACAAGTCATCTCTATTCATTCTGCCGAAGTTACGTTAGCTGATCTAACGTTACTGGCTTGATCAGTCACACATGAAAGTAATCAGACTAACATACAGTGCAATATTTCAAAATATATACTGTAATTGAGTGTGTATACCATAAACAATGACGTGACGGTATCTCTTTCTCTCCTACTGTTTGAAAAACGCGGACCTGTGGTTCCGCTTTGGGAATCGCAAATCAAGCAGTGATTGACAGCGCTCTGATCCAATGGCGTTGGGCATTGTCAGGTTGACAGTAAATCTAGCCCATTGATGTTGGGGGGGCACCAGGGGGGACATATCATATTCCAGGGGGGGCCAGTGCCACCCCGTGCCCCCCTTCTAGACACGCCCCTGTTCACTTCCTCCTACAATGACGCAAAAATCGTCATTTTACGTCATTGTAGGAGGAAGTGTAAGAGGGGGGGATTTCTGTAAAGACTACAAGCACTAGTTCCCACCCTTTCAAAACCGCCCATAGGGGATTGGACCTAATGCCCTAACAGACCTATCACAGATCAGTGCCAGTGCGTTTGATTTCACTGGCAGAAACCTTTTGAAACCTTCACTCCATATTGATGCTCCACCCTCCATCTCAGTAGGTGGCAGAAATGCACTATACGTTTATTTGTCAACAGCCACTAAATCGAAAGAAGAAGAAGATGATGAAGAAGACATGTGCACTCGGAACAGTAGGTGGCGGTGTGTGCTCCTCTTGACAGAAGAAGAAGCTACGCAACACAATCATTCTGTGCGTCATTGCCACTGCATGCAAGATGGATGACCTGTACCAGCCGCAGTTCAGCCTATACCACGGCGCAAAAAGATTGACAATGTCAGCCCGAGATCTGTCGAGAGACCGATTGGAATCTATTTTTAAGGTGATTAACTGATTGATTTAAATATTTTCGTGCATTCTTAAGTCTTTAACTTTCATTAATGTTAGCTAGCTTAATAGTTAAGCTAGCGTTAGCCACTAGCCAGCATATGCAAGTGATCGCGCGGGCGCTTCCCGCGGGGTTTATATTGGAACGTAAAGTCTTCACTTGAGGGTTAGTTACTAACTACTATATATTTTGTAACTAAGGGTATGTTTACACAACAACCATGTCAAAACTATCCCGTTCACACGGATCTACAAAAAAAGATGTATTATGCATGCTACGCCAGTAACTTAGTTGGCGATGTCACTTTGTCAAGAAACATCCCATGAACATGTAATACTCATGCTCGTTCACAAAATCACTTTTTTGTTGTTCACATGGATGGATATGGTAATGGCATCGTTCTCAACCTTGCACTTCAAACGCTTGCGTTTTCAGGCCCCCAAAACCTCGTGGTCGGAACGGCCAAAACGCACACAAGGTTTTCAGTGGTGTCCAGTAAACACACCATTTGCAGAGCTATCCTTTATAATGCAGTCTTTTATCTTCATGTATATATTTTTTATGTGTAAATAACATTCAGAAACTGTATTTTAAATAAATAGCAATAAAGTTGTAAATATTGAGTGTGAAGCTCATGATTTTCTTTAAGCCCCAAGTTTACGATTTGGGGGCATGTCAGTGGGAAACGTGGTAGAATCACATTCATAAAGTAGTATATAGGTAGTCTTAGCCTCAGACGGGACCGTTGGCCATCAGTCTGAATGTCTTGCTACACGAGACTACAATATATAGGCTATATACAGTGTATATATATATATATACACATATATACATATATATAGACATTTAGTAGTGCATTAATCGAACTTTATTGTATCCTTCTCTTTAGGTTGAGCCAGATAGTCTTTATTTAGAGGACGACTTCACAAGAGAAACATTTTTTCCAGATCAATCTGGACAGTTTCAGACCACCCTGAACCCTGATGAGAGACCGAGGATCATTTGCTGTCTCAGGGACAAGCAAAGAACAAGTTTTGACACCAGTTGCAGGCCATTCAACACCATTATCCTGTCGCCCAAAAGGGAGCCCTGCCTTTACACACCCATCTAATACATTTCAAAACCCTCTAGGACCAAATCAGCAAGAAAACAAATTTATGTAGCAGACATTGAGGACAGCGGGAAAATATCTCCGTACAGTATGTATTATTAGCCAGATCTTTTAGCTCATAAATTGTACTTCAAATGCTGTAGCTTACGTTAAACTGGATTAGTGGTTCCCAACCCTGGTCCTGGAGTACCCCAATCACTGCACATGTCTCCTTAAAGTCCTCATGAAATCAAAATGGAACATTTACTTTCCTAGCGCAAATTTCTAGTTTGAATATCCTTAACCACGCCCCTACAATTGTCAGTCTGCTATGGGCCATGGATAAATAGGAGGAGCTAAAGTAAAACCCCATTTCAATATTCCGTTTCACTCAGAAATACGTCACAGCACTGAAGTCGGTTGCAAGATCCGGTTCACGGGGACTTTAATCAAATGCACCTGATTCAGCTCATTAGTAGAACTAGAAACCCCAAGACCTCAAGAGTCAGATGGGTTTGTCAGAGAGACATAAAAAATGTGCAGTTTTGAAGCGAAGGTACTCCAGGACTAGGGTTGGGAACCGAATAACTGGGTTATTAACTTCTTTCTTTATCACAGCTACAGTGCATGTCACAATATCCGAAGGCCAGGGTGTGCAGGCAGTGGGACAAACAGTGCAGAAATATTTAAATTCTGCTGATAGCTACAGTGTCTGCGATGCCAAAGGGCTGGCAATTGCGGATACATCAGAGACCAAAGGTATTTGACTGCAAATGTCCACATGTTTATCCCCTGAACTACCATACATGTTTATCAACTGCCCAAAGAGTCCATCTGAGAATGATGATGATGGTGGTGGTCACAGTTGTACATGAGAAGTTTAACTTAGGGCTGCACGATTAATTGCACAATAATGTTATGCGCATCTCATCAGTAAAGCCGGTTCCTTGATTAGTAGTAAATCACCTTCACCAGCTTTCAGATGGACGATATGATGCAGATATGAGTGTTAAAGTAACACTCAAGAGTGTTAAAGTTAATGAGATAATTAAGTGATTAATTTAGTGATCATTGAGCATTATTGAAGACACCTGATGTTAACAAGCAGAATCACTGAAGGAGAAAATCACAAATTGTAAGCCACCGTTATGGCGATCAGTGTTTGCTTTAGTTGGGCTCTTGATCCTTATACTTTCACTTTACATTTTGTTTGTCTGCTGTTATTGATTTATAACAGTCAAATGGACAAAGACAAGTGTGATCTGATAGTGTTGGTTATGTTTTGACATAATCATGCTGTGATCTGAAAAATGAAACTCATTCAGATGATCTGGTTTAACTTGATAGCAACAGTTTAGTGGTTCTACAGCATAAGACAATTTAAGTTTTCTTATAATCCAAAACATTTAATATAAATTGATCTGATCAAATCTCTTTCAATTGCATTTATTTAGAAACACAGACATCAATAATCAGCCTGTGAATCTCAACCGTGGTGACAATAATAATCCTTGTTGCCACCAATCACAACTCATTAATGGCTCCCATCATGCATTGCGGTATGAATAAATTATGATCTGAATTGTCTATGTAATTTACTTTTCCTAATTGAATATTCTGCTCGTCACCATTGTTGAGATGCATTGACTGAATCTTGATATCTGTGTGTGCCTAAAAAATATATATTTTTTTTATTTACTTTTAAGAAATCCTTTATATTATATCTCAAATTCTGGAAATTTATGCAGAATCTCAGTTATGCTGTAACAACAGCATAAATCACAAACAATTAGTTCAAATGATGAATGTCATAATATAACCAACACCATTAGATCTTTTTTTCTTTGTTCATTTGACAGGTATACAACAGATGAACAAAATCTAAAGTTAATAATATAAGGGTCAAGAGCCCAACTAAAGCAAACACTCATCTCCATAATGGTGACCTGAAATTCCGGTTTTCTCCTTCAGTGATTCTGCTTTAGGTGTCTTCAATAATGCTCAATCATCACTCAAATAATCACTTAATTATCTCATTAACTTTAACACTCTTGAGTGTGGACTCATATACACTCCCAGGTGTGTTCATTTAACACTGAGTTTTTGCGTACAAAAAGCCGTAGTTAACTGACAAGCTGAGCCAAATCGCGTTAAAATCGAGGCCTCGATTTTAACGCGATTTGGCTCAGCTTGTCAGTTAACTACGGCTCTTTGTAGTAAATGCCGCTCCATCTGAAAGCAGGTGAAGGTGATTTACTACTAATCAAGGAACCGGCTTTACTGATTAGACACGCATAACAATATCGTGCGATGAATCGTGCAGCCCTAGTTTAACTGGTTGCAGACAAAAGTGATGTTGATTAAATATTTCAGTTGGTTTAAATGACCATTTTAAGCAAACTATTGTATATTCTGGTACACAAAATGTAAAATGTGGCATGTGCAAACTAGGTCATAGACTGAAAAATTACACATTTGTACTGTATTCTATTTTAGTGTTAGGCTGTTGTAAGTGGGTTTGTGAGGGCATTATGAAGTGCACTGCAACACCATATCTGAAAAAGTCCAACAAAGACCATAGTGCAAGAGATAAGGTGTTCCTCACATATTGTGTGTGCAGTTTTGTGAATTTAGTAGAAATTTGTAATGTGGGCATAATTTAGTCATTTTGTTGCATTTTTAGATTTGGAATTTTGGAAAACATCAAGCCGGAAGGTATACGCCATCAGAACAGTAGACCTGACCAAGCTCAAGACGGGAAGACTTGAAAGTGCCTCCAAAAAGAAAAGGCAATTTAAAAAAAAAAAAATTTCAGGAATCAAAATGAGGTGTATACCTAATGTCCCAGAATAGGCCTGTGTGACCGATAAATAAATGATACAAATTAGAGTAACAGACAACCTTCTCATCCATGTTGGCCTATTGATATTTCTGCATGATTCACTTGAGTCATCTTGTAAAACTAAAAGCTTGCAATGCTATTTTGAACCAATTATGTGACTTACCAGACAAAGGATGATGTTATTGGTTTTAACTCACTAATACAGTGATCAATGAGTGAATGGGAATTACAATTACTTAATTTAACACTATCAGTGATAAAAGGAAAGCTTCTCAAAGCCTTTAAAGCATACATTTAAGCATGCAACTTAACTTTGTCTGGAGTCATGCAACAATACACTGTACAGAAAAAGCAATATCTAATGGTTACCTGTAAGTCTGTTACAGTAATGGACTGTTGTGATCTCCCTGATCAACTGTTACCACCTTTACTTCAAAGCAATGTTTAATAGTTAGAATTCTAACACCAAAATAGCGTTGTGCTGAATAGTATAGTGTATTTACGATAGTTGGAAATATTGCCAATAGCTGATGTCTTTGTCGATAGTCAAGATGATATTGGGGTTGTTTTCTCATTATTGTATAATATTATTATTAAGCTAGTATTAAAATTGGCCTGGCATAGTTTTACTTCAGCATCATAAGCCTAAAAATATAATGCAAATGACAACACTAATAAATTATTATATAAAAATGTATAGCTAGTAATTCTATAATTGTCTCGGTTGTTGTGCGGGTGAAGAAAGGCAGAGGCACAAAGTTCCAACTTTTACTATAATAAACTTACACAAACTGGTACAGGCAGAATGGTAACACTCCCAATACACGGTAACATATACAAGGACCGACCAGGACAGACTGACCAGAAGTAAATACTGACACTGATGAACAAAACCAGGTGACACAGATAAAGGTAATTAACAAGACACAGGTGATGAAGATGGACTGATGACGGTAGGCATGGAAACAGATGAGTGGCAGGAAAACAAAAGACATGTGACTAACTAAAACAAACAGAAGAACTAAACAGAACAGAATCAGACAGACACAAACGTGACAATAATAGGTTAATGCAATCAGTCAACAACAGAGGTGGGTAATCCAGAGCCAAAGAGTAAAAGGCCTGCCATATGTTTATTCCACCCATAAACTCAGTCAGCTGATTTCACTAATTAGTTCTCTCTCCTGTCTGAATTAGCAAATCCAGGTAATTGGAACAAAATACTGAGGAGGACTTTTACTTTCTGAACCTGGACTTTACACCTCTGGCCACATGTCAGCCAAGAGCAAAGAAATAAACCAGAACTGCACCTTATCGTAGAGCCAAACAATTTGTGTATATTAAATATGGAATCATTTCAGACACAGCCTTAGATGAAATCCACTGAAGAGAAAAGAAGACATTAAATCTGTGAAGATCTCAGCAGAGGAGGATTAAACAACTCTACAAACAGCATTACCAGCTTTTACTAACCAGACTGACTTTATTTCTGTCACATGTCTACAGAAGTTTTATTGAGAATTAACAGAGGTTTAACTCTGTTTCATTTGAAGTCACCATAACAGTGAATAGTGTTTCCATTAGTTGGGCTCTGGAACTCTAGAACACAGGCTCCTGTGACAGTGTGTGTGTCAAACACATTTACAACAGCAGAGAAAGCTAAAGTGAATTGAGTTCAGGTGCTGCTGGTTTCACAATCATCATGAAAAAGACTCATTTATTGAGATTTTTATAATCCAACAATTATGGGTAATGCTTCCTTTTGCAGTACAGTACTTACAGTGTACTTACCTAGAAAGTACTGGCTAATATAAGGTAAGTACATGGAACAGGGGTAGTACTAGTTATTACCCAGTAATTGTAGTTACTAAAATAAGTACATAGTATTTACATGGGTAACTGGACTGTAAAAGGAAGCGTTACCCAATTATGTTGTTCCATAACATATTCACATCATAATCCCTGTCTAACTGCTGCATAAGATCCAGCAATATAACAATATTTTTAAATCTTTTAATAAACATGAAATATATTTCGAAAAATATTGCCTTTTACTGACAGACACAGATATCAACAATCAGCGTATGAATCTCAACAATGGTGACAATCACAAATATTTAGCTTAACAGATTAATTCAGAACATCACTGAGAAGCTACTAACTCACAACAAAAACAACAGCAAAAAATAAAAGCAAATATTTAGAATCAAACAAAATCATAGGACAATTCAGATGCATAACTTATTCATGTTGCAATGCATGCTGGGAGTTTTGTACTATGCTGGTACCCAGCATGCATTGCAGCAAAGTGCTTTTGATTGTCACCATTGTTGAGAATCATACGCTGATTATTGATGTCTGTGTGTGTCATCAGAAACTGATTTTTTTGTGCTCATGTTTAAGTCCTGTAACTAATAGTTATATTATTGATGGATATTATGCTGCAGTAACAAAGGGGTTCTGTTGTGAGAAAAAAAATATTAATGTGACGATATAATTGTTAGAAAAACAATACCTAAGTGTGTCATCAACAAGAAACAATCATCACCTGATTGACTTTCTCTTTAGCTTTCTCTGATGCTGTAAGTGTGTTTGACACACACACTGTCACAGAAGCTGAAACAGACAATAGATATAATAAGAGTTAAGAACCCAACTAATGGAAACACTATTCACTGCAGTGTTGGGAAAGTTCACTTTCTACATGAACTAGTTCAAAGTTCAGTTCACACATTTTAAAATGAACTAGTTCAGTTCATAGTTCATACTTAAAAAAATGAACTAGTTCATTTATAGTTCTTTTTTTCCATATTTTGCGAGCTTTTTTTAATTATTATTTTATTGCCACAGCCCATATAGGTAGACTGGGTACAGTTGAGACACTTTTTGCGTTTTAATTTTTCACACAAAATAGATACTGAAAAGAAATGAATTTCCACATGACATGCCACATGACATTTCATTAGCTTGTAGACTAATATATTATCAATCAATAATACCCATAAGTAGTTTATATTTTCCACAATTAGCTCATAAAAATAAGGTGCTTTTTGTCTCAACTTTGTCTCAACTGTACCCATATGTGGTACAGTTGAGACAGTACCATGGTACAGTTGAGACACCAATTTTTAATGATGTAAAGGTAACTAACCGTTCATTGCAAATATAATAAATAAAGACAAATAAAGAAAATAACAATTGGGCAACATGTTTGTTTATTCATCCATTTAAATTAATTAATTTGATTTAAATTAGCACTGGTTAAAATTTATAAAACAGAAACAATATATTTGATATATTCATTAATAATACACAGTTTAAATATCACAAATATCAAATTTTATTTTCATTTGCATCTTATGCTGGCTAATTACGACGTTTAACCTGTTATCATAACACTGAACAACTAAACAGTGTGTTTCCTAATAGAACTCTATCAGGGGTACGTACAGTTGATACACGTGTGTCTCAACCATACCCGGCCGGCCACCTCGCACATTTCTCTAGATTTTGCAATGACCTTGCATGACACAATATCATGAAATATGCCAGTTTTTAGGGCACATAATAACATTTGTGATGATACCAGTTACGTTTACCAGTCACATAAGGAGACTAAGCTATTCATTGTGGTGTGTGCATGTTGAAGTGATAGTCTTATGTTAGAAAAAAAAAGTTTTGCAGATATCTTCGGATCGGAGACGAGTCCGCTGTCCAAATTTCACACGATCAAAGAGGACACTAATACATGTGCACAGCAAAAAAATCACAACTTTTGCATGCTGCGCACGCAAGTTATTTAAGATGTCTCAACTGTACTCGTGTCTCAACTGTACCCAGTCTACCCTACAACCACAGACAACAATTATTTTAGCGACGGGCAGTTTGCACAGAAATGTAAGATTTTTCCCATCCTCACCGACCTCGTCATAAAATCCGTTTAAATGATCATACAACGCCTCCTCGCTCGCTGCTTTGTCGACGGCGGCCGCGGTGCGACACGTCTTGTGTTGCCAGATTGGGTGTTTTTTCGCTACATATTAAGGCCTGTTTACGTGCGTTTTAGCCGGGTTTTCGCCTGGAAGGCTCTATAGAAATATGGCACCCTATTGTACGAAGTTAAACTGAGAGAGCGTGCGTTCACAGACCCCAGAATGAACGAGTTCACAGTAACGTTCATTAGGCAGTAATACAGCACGTTCAGTTCACGTTCGCCCAAAATATGAACGCGTTCATGAACTATCGTTCATTGAACGCGTTCAGGCACAACACTGATTCACTGTTATGGTGACTTCAAATGAAACAGAGTTAAACCTCTGTTAATTCTCAATAAAACTTCTGTAGACGTCTGACAGAACTAAAGTCAGTCTGGGGTGCGTTTCCCAAAAGCATCGTTAGCCAACTATGGTCGCAAGTTCTGTCGTTACCAATAGAGTTCAATGGCACTTGCGAGGAAGTTGCGACCATAGTTGGCAAACGATGCTTTTGGGAAACGCACCCCTGGTTAGTAATAAGTTAAGCTGGTAATGCTGTTTGTGGAGTTGTTTAATCCTCCTCTGCTGAGATCTTCACAGATTTAATGTCTTCTTTTCTCTTCAGTGGATTCATCTAAGACTGTGTCTGAAATTACTCCATATTTAATATACACAAATTGTTTGGCTACGATAAGGTCCAGTTCTGGTTTATTTCTTTGCTCTTGGCTGACATGTGGCCAGAGGTGTAAAGTCCAGGTTCAGAAAGTAAAAGTCCTCCTCAGTATTTTGTTCCAATCACCTGGGCCCGGTTTTTCAAAAGTAATCCACTAGGATTTTGGATAACGGATTGGATCAAATCTTGAAAATGTGTTTTTCAAAAGAACAATCGGATTACATAATCGGATTAGATCACGTAATCCAATCTTGGTTTTGATCCGGATCCATTTTTCTGAACTTTTTTGTAGGATTTGGATCACTTTGATCCAAAAAATCTGGATTAAACTGATCCCATCAGAAGGGTGGATTCAGCGTGGATTTCATGCCCAAAATGAAATGAAAACTTAAACAATGTATCAA
Source organism: Semotilus atromaculatus (assembly GCA_031834385.1). Taxonomy (NCBI): domain Eukaryota; kingdom Metazoa; phylum Chordata; class Actinopteri; order Cypriniformes; family Leuciscidae; genus Semotilus; species Semotilus atromaculatus. The sequence continues at coordinate 1,904,484 of JAULUF010000047.1, read as the reverse complement.
ATAATACTATATTTGGATCATGCAGTATCTTAAAAGATATCCTATTTATTCATAAGGTTTTAATTTTATTTGTTCATCCGTCAGGCTACAGTGATTAGGTAGGTTTTACTGTATTCAGCCTTTCAGTATAGGCCTACAGCAAAGCAGAAAGAGTTTGGCCTCATAAAATAATCCCTCAAACAGCTGTCAAAATTGACCAAAAACAATACATTTTATTCTGTCACTAATTGATATATATATATATATATATATATATATACACAGCAAAATCCCCGGTGTTAAATTAACACTTAAAAGTGTGAATTATATAAACTCTGAGCAGAGTGTTAAATGAACACTGAAGCGGTGTTAAAGTTAATGAGATAATTAAGTGAATAAGTGAGTGATGATTGAGCATTATTGAAGACACCTGATGTTAACAAGCAGAATCACTGAAGGAGAAAACCGGAATTTTAAGTCACCATTATGGTGATTAGTGTTTGCTTTAGTTGGGCAATTGACCCTTAATTCATTAACTTTAGATTTTGTTTGGCTGCTGTACATGAGTTATAACAATCAGACGGACAAATAGAATAGGTAATCTGATGGTGATGGTAGTGTTTTAACACAATCATTATTTCACAATCATTTGACCTGAATCACTGAACTCATATAGAGCATAATTTCTCACTTTTGGCTTACTTCATTAATTACAGCAGTAGTGACCTTATCCAGCATAATGTTTACAATGTATTCACAATCAGTTCTTAAAAGTTTCTCTTATACAATTTTATACAATTTTTTAAGACACACAGACATCAATAATTAGCCTGTGAATCTCAACAATGGTGACAATTATAAAGCATGTTGCAGTGCATTATGGGTGGCACCAATCAAAACTCATTCATGGCTCCCATCATGCATTGCTGCATGAATAAATAATGAGCTTATGTTCAGAGGTGATCTGTTTGTCACCATTGCTGAGATGTATACGCTAATTCTTGATATCTGTGTGTGCCTGTTATTGATCGTTTGGATTTCATTGAAAAGGCTAAAAATTGTATGTTCTAAAATGACAGAGCTGCTAAAATCCATAAGGTAAATTCAACTCATAATTTATGCTCTTGATGAGTTCAGTGACTCAGGTCAAGTAATGATTATGTTAAAACACAATCAAAACCATCAGATCATCTTTTCTATTTGTTCATTGGGCTGTTATAACTCACATACAGCAGTCAAACAAAGTCTAAAATTAATAATTTAAGGGTCAAGAGCCCAACTAAACCAAACACTGATCACCATAATGGTGACTTAAAAATGACGGTTTTCTCCTTCAGAGATTCTGCTTGTTAACATTAGGTGTCTTCAATAATGCTCAATCATCACTAAGTTATTCACTTAATTATCTCATTACCTTTAACACTGCTTCAGTGTTCATTTAACACTCTGCTCAGAGTTTATATAATTCTCACTTTTAAGTGTTAATTTAACACTCTCAGTGTTCATTTAACACTGGGGATTTTGCTGTGTATATATATATATATATTCATCACAATCGAAAATATTTTTGTTTTCAGAATATTTATTAGTGATGCATGCAATGATTATAGAATAACCAAAAAAATGCTAAGAATGGCAATCACTGATTTTTGAAATCCAAAACAAATCCAAATCAGAAATAGTGTCTAACTATTGCGTCCCTTGTGTGTGTTTTCATTTAAAATAAAATAAAACTTATATTGACCCCACACTGGCTATTCTACTTGTTGCTCTTTACATATCTGTAGTTCTACATAGGGCTGCACGATTAATCGCACGATGTTGTTATGCGCATCTAATCAGTAAAGCCGGTTCCTTGATTAGTAGTAAATCACCTTCACCTGCTTTCAGATGGAGCGGCATTTACTACAAAGAGCCGTAGTTAACTGACAAGCTGAGCCAAATCGCGTTAAAATCGAGGCCTCGATTTTAACGCGATTTGGCTCAGCTTGTCAGTTAACTACGGCTCTTTGTACACAGCAAAAACTCAGTGTTAAATTAACACACCTGGGAGTGTATTTGAGTCCACACTCAAGAGTGTTAAAGTTAATGAGATAATTAAGTGATTATTTGAGTGATGATTGAGCATTATTGAAGACACCTAAAGCAGAATCACTGAAGGAGAAAACCGGAATTTCAGGCCACCATTATGGAGATGAGTGTTTGCTTTAGTTGGGCTCTTGACCCTTATATTATTAAATTTAGATTTTGTTCAGCTGTTGTATCTGAGTTATAACTGCCAGCTGAACAAACAAAAAAAATGATCTAATGGTGTTAGACTGGTGGTAATAGTATATTATGACATTCATCATTTGAACTAATTGTTTGTGATTTATGCTGTTGGTTACAGCATAACTGAGATTCTGCATAACTGAGATTCTGCATAAATATCCAGAATTTGAGATATAATATAAAGAATTTCTTAAAAGTTGTAAACAAAAAAAAATCTTTCTTTTAGGCACACACAGATATCAAGATTCAGTCAATGCATCTCAACAATGGTGACGAGCAGAATATTCAATTAGGAAAAGTAAATTACATAGACAATTCAGATCATAATTTATTCATACCGCAATGCATGATGGGAGCCATTAATGAGTTGTGATTGGTGGCAACAAGGATTTTTATTGTCACCACGGTTGAGATTCACAGGCTGATTATTGATGTCTGTGTTTCTAAATAAATGCATTTGAAAGTGATTTGATCAGAACAATTTTTATTAAATGTTTTGGATTATAAGAAAAATTCAATTGTCATATGCTGTAGAACCACTGAACTGTTGCTATCAAGTTAAACCAGATCATCTGAATGAGTTTCATTTTTCAGATCACAGCATGATTATGTCAAAACATAACCAACACTATCAGATCACACTTGTCTTTGTTCATTTGACTGTAATAAATCAATAAACGCAGACAAACAAAATTTAAACTTAAAGTATAAGGATCAAGAGCCCAACTAAAGCAAATACTGATCGCCATAACGGTGGCTTACAATTTGTGATTTTCTCCTTCAGTGATTCTGCTTGTTAACGTCAGGTGTCTTCAATAATGCTCAATGGTCACTAAATTAATCACTTAATTATCTCATTAACTTTAACACTCTTGAGTGTTAATTTAACACTCATATCTGCATCATATCGTCCATCTGAAAGCAGGTGAAGGTGATTTACTACTAATCAAGGAACCGGCTTTACTGATTAGATGCGCATAACAACATCGTACGATTAATCGTGCAGCCCTAGTTCTACATTGTGATTTCCTATCCTGTTTGAGCACTGGTTATCCAGATTTGGTGATCCTGAAAAGTACCTATCCGGATCAGATTGATCCAATCCGATGTTGCTTTGAAAAACTGGCTCAAAAGTAAGCTGGATTACGTGATCACGGATCGCAAAAAAAAAGAATTACTAAATCTGGATAAATTTTATCTGGATTAAACCTTTTGAAAAACCGGGCCCTGGATTTGCTAATTCAGACAGGAGACAGATCTAATTAGTGAAATCAGCTGACTGAGTTTATGAGTGGATAAAAACATATGGCAGGACTTACTCTTTGGCCCCTGGATTACCTCTGATTAGATCTGACATACCGAAAACATTCATTTAAAGTAAAGGGAGAAAATGTTTGCATACATTTATATGATTTTCTATGTTATTTAGGGAATATGTATTCATATAATAATTTATATGATGTATTTTTCCAACATTTGCAACCGAAAGTACACAGCAAAATCCCCAGTGTTAAATTAACACTGCTCAGTGTTTATATGTAACACTGAATAAGTGTTAAAGTTAATGAGATAATTAAGTGATTGATTGAGTGATGATTTAGCATTATTGTAGACACCTGATGTTAACAAGCAGAATCACTGAAGGAGAAAACCATATTTTTTAAGTCACCGTTATGGTGATCAGTGTTTGCTTTAGTTGGGCTCTTGATCCTTAAATCATTAACTTTAGATTTTATTTGGCTGCTGTATGTGAGTTTTAACAGCTGGATGAACAAATGATCATGGTCATCTGATAGTGTTGATTGTGTTTTAACATAATCATTATTTCACAATCATTTGACCTGAATCACTGAAATAATACAGAGCCCAATTTAGGTTTACTTTATTAATTATAACAGCACTGTCCTAGCACAGCATAATATTTTTCATTTTTTACAATGTAATTTGAAGATTTTTTTTAAAGGTGTCTTGTATACAAAAAAACTATTATTTTGATTTTAGTTTTTAGACACACAAACATCAATAATCAGCCTGTGAATCTCAACAATGGTGACAATTATAAAGCATGTTGCTGTGCATTCTGGGTGTGACTAATCAAAACTCATTCATGGCTCCCATCATGCATTGCTGCCTGAATAAATAATGAGGTTGTGTTCAGAGGTGATCTTTTTGTCACCATTGCTGAGACTCATACGCTAATTATTGATGTCTGTGTGTGCCTATAAAGAATTTTCAAAGATTTCTTTTTATTGACTTGATCATTTGGATTTCATTGAAGAAGTTAAAAATATTATGTTGTGCTAGGACAGTGCTGCTATAATTAATAAAGTAAACTTAAATTAGGCTCCATATTAGTTCACTGATTCAGGTCAAATGATTGTGAAATAATGATTATGTTATAACACAATCAACACTATCATGATCATTTGTTCATCCAGCTGTTATAACTCATGTACAGCGGCAAAACAAAATCTAAAGTTAATGATTTTAGAGTCAAGAGCCCAACTAAAGCAAACACTGATCACCATAACGGTGACTTAAAATTATGGTTTTCTCCTTCAGTGATTCTGCTTGTTAACATCAGGTGTCTTCAATAATGCTCAATCATCACTCAATTAATCACTTAATTATCTCATTAACTTGAACACTTCTTCAGTGTTAATTTAACACTCTGTAGTAGGGCTGCACGATTCATCGCACGATATTGTTATGCGTGTCTAATCAGTAAAGCCGGTTCCTTGATTAGTAGTAAATCACCTTCACCTGCTTTCAGATGGAGCGACATTTACTACAAAGAGCCGTAGTTAACTGACAAGCTGAGCCAAATCGCGTTAAAATCGAGGCCTCGATTTTAACACGATTTGGCTCAGCTTGTTAGTTAACTACGGCTCTTTGTACGCAGCAAAAACTCAGTGTTAAATGAACACACCTGGGAGTGTATATGAGTCCACACTCAAGAGTGTTAAAGTTAATGAGATAATGAAGTGATTATTTGAGTGATGATTGAGCATTATTGAAGACACCTAAAGCAGAATCACTGAAGGAGAAAACCGGAATTTCAGGTCACCATTATGGAGATGAGTGTTTGCTTTAGTTGGGCTCTTGACCCTTATATTATTAACTTTAGATTTTGCTCAGCTGTTGTATCTGAGTTATACCTGTCAAATGAACAAAGAAAAAAAAATGATCTAATGGTGTTGGTTATATTATAACATTCATCATTTGAACTAATTGTTTGTATTTATGATGTTGGTTACAGCATAACTGAGATTCTGTATGAGATATAATATAAAAGATTTCTTAAGAGTTGTAAAAAAAAAAAAAAATCTTTCTTTTAGGCACACACAGATATCAAGATTCAGTCAATGCATCTCAACAATGGTGACGAGCAGAATATTCAATTAGGAAAAGTAAATTACATAGACAATTCAGATCATAATTTATTCATACCGCAATGCATGATGGGAGCCATTAATGAGTTGTGATTGGTGGCAACAAGGATTATTATTGTCACCACGGTTGAGATTCACAGGCTGATTATTGACGTCTGTGTTTCTAAATAAATGCATTTTAAAGTGATTTGATCAGAACAATTTTTATTAAATGTTTTGGATTATAAGAAAATTTCAATTGTCATATGCCGTATAACCACTAAACTGTTACTATCAAGTTAAGCCAGATCATCTGAATGAGTTTCATTTTTCAGATCACAGCATGATTATGTCAAAACATAACCAACACAATCAGATCACACTTGTTTTTGTTCATTTGACTGTAATAAATCAATAACAGCAGACAAACAAAACTTTAACTTAAAGTAAATGGATCAAGAGCCCAACTAAAGCAAACACTGATCGCCATAACGGTGGCTTACAATTTGTGATTTTGTCCTTCAGTGATTCTGCTTGTTAACATCAGGTGTCTTAAATAATGCTCAATGATCACTAAATTAATCACTTAATTATCTCATTAACTTTAAAACTCATATCTGCATCATATCGTCCATCTGAAAGCAGGTGAAGGTGATTTACTACTAATCAAGGAACCGGCTTTACTGATTAGATGCGCATAACAATATTGTGCGATTAATCGTGCAGCCCTACTCTGTAGAGTATGGACTCATATAAACACTGAGGAGTGTTAATTTAACACTGGGGATTTTGCTGTGTAAAAAGCGCAGTTTTGCAAGACTGATTGCGTGTGTGTTTGTTCACTGTAATGTTTAATCAGATCAGGGGGAGGGTATGAGTCTCTTTGTGACCTTTTAGACTGTTATGCATTTCATGTTCAAACAATCATTGACACCATCAACCAGCTGCATCAAGTAAGTTTTCTTATTCTCCGTTTGAAAAGAAATATATATATATATATATATGTGTATATATATCTGTGATTCATCATGCTGCTTGTATTAAATTATGTTTTTAAATCAAAATCTATCATGACAACTGCATGCTGAACCTTTACGAAACAAAAATATATATTCCATTTATGATCGATATAATATGATGTAAATATACTGAACAATATATAAAATAAAAAGATTTTAAATAATGTGTTGCATTAATATATTGTGTTATATTTACAATATATTGAATGATCCATAAGGAATTGTCGCTTTTTATTTATTGAAAAATGTACTTACAATATATTTACACAGTAAAATGTAAATAAATAAGTCTACATAGAAAACATGAAAACTATTGCCTTAAATTTCTCCAGAATGTTTTACTCAAAGTTAAGTTTCCACTTAAATTTCCAATATAAAAACATACACATAAGAGTGTCAGGACAATGATAGAGCATTTATTTGATAAACTGAAACTTAATTGAATAATTTGAAATAAACATCAACTTAACAACAAAATTAATAAACATAACTGTAATAGATATCTGTTAAATAAAGCAACATACAGCATATCATCAGTTTCTTGGTCTTCTCCTGGACTGAAGCACAGGCTCTACTCTTTAACACAATGGTGACCCACAAAACTCAACAGAACACGTTAAGTCCCAGCAGAACATTAAACACTAACATATCTCTCAAGATCTCAGCAGAGGAGGATTACTGTAAACAACTCCACAAACAGCATTACCAGCTTCACTTATTACTAACCAGGGCTGCGTTTCCCAAAAGCATCGTAAGCCTAAGTTGATCGTAGAGATCATTGGTGGCAATTGTTCTACGATCAACTTAAGCTTACGATGCTTTTGGGAAACCCAGCCCAGACTGACTTTATTTACTTTAGATCTCGGGCCCCATTGACCATAGCAGGGAAAAAAAATCTGCTTGGTTACAAACATTCTTCCAAATATCTTCATTTGTGTTTAGCAGAACAAAGAAATGTATACAGGTTTGGAACAACTTGAGGATGAGTAAATGATGAGAGAATTTTCATTTTTGGGGTGAACTATCCCTTTAAGATGAGGATCATAGCATTACACAGATATGTCGATCTTGCCTTTAGATCAGGAGCTGGAACAAGACCTGGGCTTTTATAATATTTTGGACACAGTTTTTGTTATTTTAAGTGGTTTATTTTAAAATGACACCAATTTTATTTATTTACTTAACTGTATGTCGGCAATGGGAAGCTTCAAAATGTGTTATGTCAATTTCAGGTGGAAATCCAAAATAAATTTTAAAATACATATCAAATTAAACTCACATGCAAGATGCGGAGGAGAAACAGCATTCATCAACCTCCTGAAAGTAAGTTTTCAGTAATTCATGCTATTAATTAATCCATCCATCCATCTATCCATTTATATATTTATATGTAATTTACAGTTTCAGAAGAAAACACCATGCTGGCCGGAAATAGACAAACACCTAATGAAGATGTTTCTCATGCGTCTGCAACCAGAATCGATGCAAAAACAGGTGGATGGACAAACAATCAATGTAGTTTTGGTTATGGGGTTATAACTGTTGCATTATTCCAAATGAATAGATTGAGATTCACAAACAAATATAAAGAGATTCACAAAAATTTATCAAATTCACAAACAAATAGATTATGGTAGCACTACAACCAATCACATTTGGATTTACAATCATGGTCTTGCTCTGAAATATTTTGCTCATTCATCTGCATTGGCTCAAATAGGAACAAGGCTAAGGCCCATACGATTTCTACAGTAAAAGCAAAATTTTGTTAGAGTTAGACCATTAGACTGCGTATCAAGCCAAGACACATTTTTATGAGCCTTTGAAAATGAGAAAAAGTGCTTTCAATCTCTGTTATGGGAACAACGCGTTATGGAAGCGTCACGTTATTCAAGATAGAACAGAAAAGCTTTAATAATAAATGACTGGATTCAACCTCGTGATAAACACGTGAGTTTGTGTAATATATGTGAAATTACTGTCACACAATAGCCAACAGCTTTTCCCACTTCTCAAGTCAAGGAGTTTTTAATGTCGACATGATCAGCTCTGTGGATCTAACAATTTATAGAGTATTTTAAATATTAAATAGTATTTTAAATATTACAAGCCTGTATTAGGCCACGATTCCCATTGTTTGTAGAGAAGATATATGGGTTATTTTTAAATGTGACATGTTGTTGCATTCCAAGGAATATCATACATGTATAAGTGAAATGCCCAGCAGACAAGCGATATGCATTTATTTATCCGTTATAACACTTGATCACACAAATGAGGCCCTGTCCCAAATGGCTCACTTCATATGCACTTTCGGTCTTGTGGACTTGCAATGGCTGCTGCGTGTCCGTTAAGTCCACGAGACGGATGTCCAATTTGCCGTTTAGGCGCACCCTTCTGAGACCAAATTTTTGGTCGATTTGCACTTGATTTGCACTTTTGCCAAGCCTGAACTGATGCGAGCTCCACAGCAGACTTCTTCCCGACAGTCAAAGTGGCGTTACGTCACTGAAAATGCGGACTCGTAGGCAGAGATGGGCAGTATTTTAATTACATGTATTTGAAATACGTATTTAATTACTTTTGAGTATTTTGTCATTTGTATTCTCCCTAACAAAAACAAATTCAAATGTAATTTGTATTTAAATACTTTGAGAGACTGTATTTTGTATTTCAAATACGTATTTAAATAGACCTATGTCATTTTATTTTCGTATACAATAACTTTAATCACCAGGCTTAATAGGACTACCAAATAGCCTATCACAATTTTTGGGCAAATTTCAAGTAAATCACGTGACATGTTCCGGTTGGATCCATTCCATCGCGCGACCAAGATCAGAATAAAGAAGCTGTTTTTGTGCTCATTCAAACTTCTTTAAGGTAAAGTATCTAGTAAAATATACTATCAGATATTATTTACTGAATGTCATAATAGAAAGATTACTACAGAAGATTTGCGTAAATAGCTAGAACTTGTGAATTGACTTACTAGCTAAAGAGTGACGTGTACTGTCTAGGATCGCAGTCTATGATCGCAGTTATATCCATGGGCGCGGGCGGGTGCGCTAAGGTTAACGGAACGTTAGGCCTAATAAATTTTTTTTTAAATCCCAATGGATGGGATAAATCATTAATGATGGTAATATTAAAACAACGTGTAGGCCTAACGTTAGCTATGCGGCTCGAGTGTGTTGCTGAAATCTGAGCGGAGAATATTTAATTATTTTTGTATTTTCAAATTATTTTTTCACAGCAGTATTTTGTATTTTATTCAATACATTTGATGAGTAAGTATTTGTAATTTGTAATTAAATACTTTTTGATGTAGGCTATTTGTGCCCATCTCTGCTCGTAGGAAGACAGCGAGTGCTTAGTGTGCCATTTGGGACAGGGGCTGCGTTCCAGTCCACTTTTAGACACGCACTTCCAAACTTCCCTAAGCACTTTCACAATTCCCCTCGGGGGAATACCTGCCGCCATTTTGAAGTGCGTTCCACTTCGTGAAGTGGACGAGGGAAGTTTATATGGAAGTTTATATTCAGCTCATTGCGGTTTCAGCTAGTAGTGGGCTCTCCTGCAACGCAATAAATGACGTAGTTCAGAGTGAACGAGACGGAGGGAAGTAAGCGAGTGAAGGGCATTACAATTTTGGACTGGAACACAGCCCGGGCCTCAGACTCAAGCGTGCACACACAAGTCCTGAAAAGTGAAGCCAAAGCGTCTCGATCGCCCCCCTGTGGCTACCCAGTATAGGTCATAAAGCCCGCCTCCCCGTGAAGTCTAATGGGATGCGATGGAAACCTAACAATCAAATTACACTTCAAATACATTTTTTCCAAAGACGTTTTCTGTCATTTTAGGTCGTTTTTATCACGATGTAAGTTTAAGTGTTCGAAGTTTGGTCTAAGTTAGTTCTTTTATGTTATAAAAACGGTAGTGTGACGTCATGATTGATAGCTCTGATTTTCAATCAGTTTGTTCAAGATTTTTATTTGCACCATCCACTCAAAACCCCAGTACACACTGTTGCTGAGGCTTGTACAGTTACATCACTGATGGTTATTTTGGCTCATATTTGGTATTCTACATGATATTTATGTCCTATAGTTATTTGTCACCTCAAATTGTGCTTTAAAAGACAGAATCATCCGTTTTGCCATTTCTAACATCGTGTACCCCGTGCGAGGCGGTCACTGGACAGAGTGAATTTGCAAATCATTTGTCCTCCGTGTAATTGCGTGAATTAGCCTACTTCAGAAGTAAAACGGGCATTAGTTTACTGTAAGTGAATCATGTCCCGCCGCGTCCGGTGTTGAGAGAGTGTTAATGCTTGGGATTTGTAATGATCATAATTTGTGCATAATCTTGAGTTTATCCTGATGGAAATATAAAGAAGCCTTAAACTCCAACAATCTTTTGGTTTTAACCTCTCAATCAGTTAAACTCAATTTGAACAAAGTGCTCATAGATTATTACAGCTCCTTTCAAGGGTGCAAAATGAATCAGTTCCTGTCCCGAGTTTCAAGCCTATCACGTTGTGGACGTGTTACGATTGGTCAGCTCAATCTAGCTCAACCGTTGCTTAGAACACAGTGATAGAGTAAAAACTTTACCACATGCTGCGCTGAGACGGCTCACGGGAGGTAAACTTCAGTTCGAATGCCACTGGCCATGAGCTCTGTGACAATTGGCTGAAACCAGAGCCAATGCTGAAAGTCTCTGTGCTTGAAGACCCCGCCGCATTTTGGAGATGTCCGGTCTGCAGTAATTTTTAGGTTGCGTGAGGGGATTTACACATGCACAGAAAGCGGTTCACAAATAAATGGTTGTGTTTGTGACGTAAAACAGATTTGTAAATATTTTTTATATTAATCTCATTTTATTTATTTGTGAATTGGATATATTTTTGTGAATCTATTTACATTTATTTGTGAATCTTAATCTATTTATTTGGAATAATGCAACAATTCTGACCCCATACTGTAGGTCTCTCTGATACTTCAGTGAATATTATAGATGTTCAAACCCAAATAGAGTAGATATTTGACTCTACATATCATTACATTGATGTGTTTTTGTGAAATTCATACAGGAAAATGCTGGAGAAAAAGACCCAAAAAACACAACAGGAGTTTATTTTTATTTTTCTCATTGAGAACATAGATATGAACGACTGATGTAAATTATCATCATTTGAAGATTTTCAGTTTTTTAACAATAATTGATTTCAGTTTGATGAATTCATAATAGCAAAACACTATGGTAAACATATAGCTGTGGTTCTAGGTTATATCCAAAGAGGGGACAATTATCACCATAATGGTGACATTCTTCTTTCTCTTTCATTCTATTCTGCTAGTTAACAGCACATGACATCTTTACCCAGCCAGTTTTGTCCTCAGTTTCCATGTTGTTTTAGCCCAGATGAAATGAACACTGCTCTGTTTAAAAGTTACACTTTTATCTCACTATGAACTCAGATTGCTGACGTTGTGACCACATGGTGACATCACTGTGAGATCAAAGTGTTGACTGGGTTTAACATTGTTTCGATGGTGGCTTGCTATCTGTGTCATTACCAACCAGATTGACTTTATTTCTGTCAGATGTCATCATTGCTAACCAAATCGTTCAGTGACAAAAAATACCACATGAATTTAATTTTGTGTAAATTACATAATACATATTTTTCTTTACATACTTTATCAGATCGGAGGATTGTTCTTCTGGGTAAAACTGGAGCAGGAAAGAGTTCAACAGGAAACTCCATCCTGGGCAGAGAGGGTTTTCATCAGGAGCATTTACCAGTGTCAGTCACTAAAACCTGTAAAAAAGAAAAAGTACTGATGGGTGCAAGGAGGATCTATGTCATCGACACTCCAGGCATGTTTGATACAACAACGCCAGAACAGAAAATGAAGACAGAAATAGTGAAGTGTGTGGAGATGTCTGTTCCTGGTCCTCATGTGTTTCTGCTGGTCATCAGACTGGACGTGAGATTCACAGATGAGGAGAAAAACACAGTGAAATGGATTCAGAAGAACTTTGGAGAAGAAGCTGCACGTTACACCATCATTCTGTTCACTCACACTGATGCACTGAAGGGGAAACCATTAGATCTGTATATCAGAAAAAGTAAAGATCTTCAGGCTCTTGTTAATGAGTGCGGTGGCAGATTTCACTCATTCAATAATAATGACATGGAGAACCGCTCTCAGGTCACTGAACTGCTGGAGAAGATTGAGAAGATGGTGAATGAGAATGATGAACACTACACCAATGAGATGTATAGAGAAGCTCAGAAAAAAATTGAAAGGGAGGCTTGGAAACAAAAAGCTAAAGATTATGGGGAAACAGCTCTAACAGTAATAGGAGGGGGAACAGTAGCAGTAGCAGCAGTAGCAGGAGTAGCAGCAGCAGGAGTAGCAGCAGTAGGAGGACCAGGAGCAGCACTAGCACTAGCAGGACGAGCAGCAGTAGCAATAGGGGTAGCAGAAGCAGCAAAAGCAGTCTTCATACTCTAAGGGCCCTATTATACAGCCGGTGCAATGCAGCAGGCGCGATAAGTGTTTTTTTGCTAGTTTCAGTCCGACGCAGTTTTCATTTTCACGTCCTGTGCCATGTTGTTTAAATAACAAATGCATTTGCGCCCATGTATTCATTCATGGGCTGCTGGTCTGAAAACCATTTTGAGGAACTGAAATAGACTGAGCCATTGACCAACTGAAACCTGCTCTAAAGTCAACGTAATTTTAGTATTAGTAATATAGGCTGGTCCACAACGCGTGTACACTGATTATTACACACAGCAGGGATGCGCAGTAACACACAAACATGTCAAATATTAAAACTAAATGAATTACTATGTAAAATATTATTATTGTGTGTGCTGACAAACTGCCTGGGAGCTCCTCCTCCCCTTCAATCAGTGGTGAACCAGGTGGAACAAATCTTCCAGGCAATCTGGGCATGCTAGTACCTGGCTCTGTTGTTGTCTTTAAACCGCAGTGGAAGGAGCATTTATAGCACCACACAATCACGGAAACTTCATCTTTGTTATCAGAGTGATTGTGCAAGACCAAGCCCTCCACAAAACTGTGAAGGACAGCCGGTAAGTAGTGATGGCCAAATGAAGCGTTTTGAAGCATTATTGCTTTCTGATACAATAGGCTTTATGCACAGCTTCACTACTTCCTGAACTTCAGCCAGCTCCTTTGTTTCCTGTCTGCCATTATTGGACAAACTGATTAATCCAGGTGTGCCTGATTATTGTTACTGAGGCTAAAGCTGAAACAGTGTTAGTGCTGTGAAACTCATTTATGTAGGTGAATTTTACAGATACTGATGAATTTCATGTGTTCTTGATAATAAAACATTAAGCATGATGTGTGTGTAATTATTGATTCAGACCAGCTTAAAAAAAGTTGGAAACCATCACAGAAATTCTAATGGTTTCTATTAAAATACCAATAGGAACCATTGGCTTTTACCATTTAAAACACTACAGAATTATTTTTTGTGTGTGTGTCTGTGTTTGGGACATATTCCATTAGGCTTTATCTTTAATGCCCCCACCAACAGAACCCAACACTTATCAGTAGAGACCCACAGAGACCACTATAATTCCCATTACAACCAATACAATTCCCATGAAAACCATTAAATCCAATAGAATTTCTGTAATGGTTTATATAGGTTTTTTTAGCAGGGCAGTATCATGTGTGAAAGCTTTATCTTGTTTAGCTGTGGGAAGCAGAACTCTATAACTTGGTGGGACTGATATGTTTGTATGTTGAAAAGGATGTGCTTGTGTAGCTGGTTGTACTTGTATAGTGTAGCAGAGAGTTTTTGAAGTTTCTGTCTTTGATGCATGTTTTTATGTAACAATGTTCATATGTTCTCTAGGCTATTTAAAAACAAAGTGTTCATTAAATGGTATGGTTTTTATTCAGAAATATTATTTTACTATTATTATATTAATATAGGGCTGCACGATTAATTGCACAATAATGTTATGCGCATCTCATCAGTAAAGCCGGTTCCTTGATTAGTAGTAAATCACCTTCACCTGCTTTCAGATGGACGATATGATGCAGATATGAGTGTTAAATTAACACTCAAGAGTGTTAAAGTTAATGAGATAATTAAGTGATTAATTTAGTGATCATTTAGCATTATTGAAGACACCTGATGTTAACAAGCAGAATCACTGAAGGAGAAAATCACAAATTGTAAGCCACCGTTATGGTGATCAGTGTTTGCTTTAGTTGGGCTCTTGATCCTTATACTTTAAGTATACATTTTGTTTGTCTGCTGTTATTGATTTATTACAGTCAAATGAACACAGACAAGTGTGATCTGATTGTGTTGGTTATGTTTTGACATAATCATGCTGTGATCTGAAAAATGAAACTCATTCAGGTGATCTGGTTTAACTTGATAGCAACAGTTTAGAGGTTCTACAGTATATGACAATTTAATTTTTCTTATAATCCAAAACATATAATAAGAATTGTTCTGATCAAATCACTTTCAAATGCATTTATTTAGAAACACAGACATCAATAATCAGCCTGTGAATCTCAACCGTGGTGACAATAATAATCCTTGTTGCCACCAATCACAACTCATTAATGGCTCCCATCATGCATTGCGGTATGAATAAATTATGATCTGAATTGTCTATGTAATTTACTTTTCCTAATTGAATATTCGGCTCGTCACCATTGTTGAGATGCATTGACTGAATCTTGATATCTGTCTGTGCCTAAAAGAAAGTTTTTTTTTTTTTTTTTACGAAATCCTTTATATTATATCTCAATTTCTGGATATTTATGCAGAATCTCAGTTATGTTGTAACCAACAGCATAAATCACAAACAATTAGTTCAAATGATGAATGTCATAATATAACCAACACCATTAGATCTTTTTTCTTTGTTCATTTGACAAGTATAACTCAGATACAACAGATGAACAAAATCTAAAGTTAATAATATAAGGGTCAAGAGCCCAACTAAAGCAAACACTCATCTCCATAATGGTGACCCGAAATTCCGGTTTTCTCCTTCAGTGATTCTGCTTTAGGTGTCTTCAATAATGCTCAATCATCACTCAAATAATCACTTAATTATCTAATTAACTTTAACACGCTTGAGTGTGGACTCATATACACTCCCAGGTGTGTTCATTTAACACTGAGTTTTTGCTGTGTACAAAGAGCCATAGTTAACTGACAAGCTGAGCCAAATCGTGTTAAAATCGAGGCCTCGATTTTAACGCGATTTGGCTCAGCTTGTCAGTTAACTACGGCTCTTTGTAGTAAATGCCGCTCCATCTGAAAGCAGGTGAAGGTGATTTACTACTAATCAAGGAACCGGCTTTACTGATTAGACACGCATAACAATATCGTGCGATGAATCGTGCAGCCCTATATTAATATTATTTAAAAATTATTTTTATATTACAGGACTGAAATAAACTCAATCCACTCTCCTCAACAATAACGTCAATCCAAACACCCACTACTACAACCCACGGTGTTGCCATGGTTTGGCTTCACTTTTATAAGAAATACAGCCGCCAGGTTTCAAACCTGGATTGAGCTGTCAAAGCAGTCAGGTGCTTCACTACAGGAGTGAACCAGTGTGTTTGCTTCAGACGTCATTTTCACGTGACTAGTGACGTAATGATACAAGCTCCGAAACAGTGGTTCATTGCAAGGACCGTTCGAGTTTGAAGCAAGCTTCGGAGCGTCGGTGTCAGACGTAACATCACTACCTATATGTACACCGAGAGTGTTCATTTAACACTGGGGATTTTGCTGTGTACAACCACCAATATTAAAATGCATATACTCAAAGCCTTAAACTCTAAATAACAATCACTTCATGATGATAATGTCATCACAACATATCGTCAGCAGGTTTTCTCGTGCAGAAACAACTGTGCTGTATAAACATAATGTTGGAAGTTAGAGAAAAACCAATAATAAAAACTGTAAAGGGTCAAGAGCCCAACTAAAGCAAACAGTGACCACCATAATGGTGACATGAAACGAAACATTCCATAAAACATCACCGTCTAAACTTCTGTTGAATCTCAATAACTTCTGTAGATGGATGACAGAAATAAAGTCACACTGGTAATACTAAGTGCTATAATGTGTAATGGCTCGAAGTCAGTAGTTCTTGTGTTTCTCTTTTTTTAGTTCTTGTTGTTTCTCTTTCCTTCAGTGATTCTTCTTATTAACATTAGGTGTCACCACTAATGGCCAATCATCACTTAATTATCACTTAATTATCTCATTAACTTCAACACTGCTTCAGTGTTCATTTTTAACACCCTGTAGTTGGACCTATATGTACACTGGGGATTTTGCTGTGCACTTCTCATCGTGTTGTCTATCTACAGACGCTTCAGACCCAGTGCTGTTAATGCATGAGTCCAAATGCTGCACTTAATGAATGATAGTGAAATGACAAGTGGACACAGGAACTGCACTAGATGTGGCTGGATATGTTCAGTACAAACAATTGTAGGATATTGCATGCATTTTATTTCTGGTAAATTAACAGAATTTGTTGATCATTTGGGGCTATCTGAATAGGTAAGTCATGGCTTGGCTTTTTTTTTTTTTTAAGTGTGGACTACTAAATTAGTGCTACTTATAAATTGAAAGTTCTGGATTATAAGAATGGCAGTACTAAAAATGCTTAAGGAAAAGACATGCACAGTGATGTTGTAGTTCCTTTGTTGTTTAAAAAGCATGTGTACCGATGCATTTCTGGCATCCTTTGCAACAAATAGTGTATTTTGTTAATCACTGTTACAAAGACCAAAAACTCACAAAAAATCCAAACTGAAAGTAAAGAAACTAAAGAAAGACTGATCACCATAATAAAATCAAACATTTTCAATAAAACATCAACAACTAAACCTATTATTTCTCAATAAGTTATAAGTCAATAAGTTAATTCTCAATAAGAATATCTGTAGACGTCTGACAGAAATAAAGTCAGTCTGGTTAATAAGTGAAGCTGGTAATGCTGTTTGTGGAGTTGTTTAATCCTCCTCTGCTGAGATCTTCACAGATTTAACGTCTTCTTTTCTCTTCAGTGAATTTCATCTAAGACTGTGTTTGGAAGTCAGTTGTAGTTCTTGTGTTTCTCTTTCCTTCAGTGATTCTGCTTGTTAACAGCAGGTGTTCATCACTAATGCTCTAATAATGTGTTCTCTGAGCAGAGTTAATTTACCTCTGGGGATTTTGCTGTGTACATGATTTATTGCTTCAAATGAAAGCAGCAGGAAGTGATGCTCCACCTATAACAGAGGCCAGAGCTGCATTTCCAGCAGCCAAGACTCCTGCCCTTAAAGCTTCAGATACTGTGGCTCCTTTAGCAGCAGAGGCCAGTACTGCACCTCCAGCTGCTTTTGCTCCTGAGATTAAAGCTGGACTTAGTGTTCTTCCAGCAACTGCTGCTCCTGAGATTAAAACTGGACTTCCTACAGCAACTGCTGCTCCTGCACACACTGCCACTCCAGCTGTTCCCAGTAATGCCACTCCTTTAACCTTAGTGAACATCTTCATTCTTTCATCCTCCCTTATCTTTCCTTCTTCTTCTAACTTCCGTCTCTCCTCTTCCTCTCTCTCCCTTTTCTCTACTTCCTCTATTTTCCTCTGAGCTTCCTTGTACATCTCATTAGTGTAATGCTCTCCTCCATTCTTCATCACCATTCTCTCTATCTTATCCAGCAGTTCAGAGACCTGTGATCGATTTGCGATTGTGTTATTGAACACATGATAACCGCCTTTACACTTTCGAACTAGCTCATTAATTTGCTTGTTTTTTGTCAGAAACTCCTCTATAGATGTATCTAGCTGATCTCCTCTAGTGAACAGAACGATGGTGTAATGTGAAGCTTCTTCTCCAAAGTTCTCCTGAATCCATTTCACTGTGTTTTTCTGTTCCTTTGTGAATCTGTCGTCCAGTCTGATGACCAGCAGAAACACATGAGGACCAGGCGCAGACATGTAGACACACTTCACTAATTCATTCTTCAGTTGTTCTTCACTGAGGGAAGTATCACACAGTCCTGGAGTGTCGATCACTGAGATGTTTCGATCTTCTACCGTCTGCTGATGTTGTTGGCATCTCTCAGTCACAGATTCAGAAGAAAATTCTTCTTTAAACTCCTTTCGTCCCAGGATGATGTTTCCTGTTGCGCTCCTGTTGCGCTCAGAATCTGTCTTCATATAATTCAGTTCTCTCAATTTTTGTCACTTTTTTTGAAAAAAATGTGTTCTTTTCAGTCACACAATGTGTTGTGCTCTTTTCCTTTACACTGTGCACGTGAATCGTCTCCCGCACTATTTCTCTTGCCTCTTGCACTTTTGTTTCTTTCTCTTGTTTTATCTTTTCTTTTCTGCTCTTAAGTGGAGTTCTTAAGTAAATGGAAATGTCATAATGCTGGCCATCATTCTGTTTGACAACTTCATCAATCTTCTCTAGAAGCTTTGTGATGTGAGTTGGAATAATCTCACTTTTACTGTTGATCTCATGATATTTACCTCTGCAGTGTTTGATGAGGTTCTGAAACTTTCTACTATCCATAACGAGCTTCCATTTTCTAATTGTTATTTTTTCTCTTCCAATAAACAGAATCATGGTGAACTTCAAAGCTTGAGCTCCAAAGATCTCCTGAATTTGCTCCACAAGGTTCCTCTGCTCCTCCTCAAAGTTTCCCAGGTTTACGATGAGCAGAAAGATGTGAGGACCAGGATAACAGAGATACAGACTCTTCATAATTTCATTCTTCATCTCTTCATCAGTCAGTTCAGTGTTGAAGAATCCTGGAGTGTCGATGATGGAGATGTTTCTGTCTTCTACTCTTCCTCTCTGTTTCTCACTCTCTCTGGTTCTGCTCTCTTTAAAAGCCTCTCGACCCAGTATTGCATTTCCAGTTGAACTCTTTCCAGCTCCACAGACTCCCAGTAACACAATCCTCAGATCATGTGAATTACCTGTCAAAACAGTAATGTCATTAGCTGGAGCTTTAGATGATTAAACATTCCTGCTCTTCATCCCCATGTATTTTTTAACTATTTCACCAGACCCATTTATTTACTCATGACATGAAATTACCACTATAACCAGTAGATGGTGGCAGAGGATCACTCGTGAGCTTATGTGCCATTTCCACTCCCTTTGTCATGTGTGTTTTGCTTTATTATAAAATTAATATTTTAGCAATTTTATTGCACTGAACTATATAGCAAGAATAGGAAAGTCACAAAGTCTTATGCCATTAGATGAAAGGACCTTTATGAAATAAATAAGCCCAGATTTTACAGTGGATGGGAAACCGTCTTTAATTGCTCCCACATCATATTATGTAAATTGCATTTATAACAAAGAACTAAACAGATGCAGATATTATAACAAACTATCAATAAATGCACACAGATAGTCCTGTGCTTTTGAAATTTGGAGAAGAACACGCTGAATAACACAGAACAAAATACGAGGATGAGCCGAAAGTGCCACTGATTTCATGTGAGTTATTTGCCATTTTTTTAAGGGGGACTGGGTGAAAATGTAGGGGAGCTAAAGAACTCCTAAAATGAGCACACACCTAAAAAAAATCGTAATTTGAACGGTAAAATACTGTAAAAAAAAAAAAAGCAACGGAAAAGAATGTTAATTGCTTAACAGTATGTACCCTTATTATACCGTGAAAAACTGTAATAGCTCTCACGGGACATTTCATGTAGGTTTACAGTAAAATACTGTTAAATGTATGGATTTTGGAGGTACACTGTAAAAAAAAAGCTTACCGTTGCATTTACCATAACTTACGGAAAAAAATACGGAAGCAATTTTTATGTTTTCATCATTGAACTTAAATTAACGGTAAAAAACTGCTAGCTGTGGTTGACAGTCCTTTACTGTAAAAATATACGGTAGAAATATTTATGTTTTACGGCATTGTTTACGGTAAAAAAACTGCCAGCTGGTTTAAAGCGATTTACCGTAAAAAAATATGGTAGTAATATTTTAGCCTTTATGGCACTGAACTAAAGTTTATGGGTAAAAAACTGGCAGCTGGTTGCAAGTTCTTTACCGTAAAAAATACGGTAGTAATATTTTAGTTTTATGGCATTGAACTTCAGTTTATGGTAAAAAAAAAAAAACTGCCAGCTGGTTGCCTGTAATTCAAAAATGTTGTATGTACAATTTGTCATAAAAGTTATTATGGTTTAGACGTTGATGTTTTATTGAAAATAATAAAGTTTGAAGTCAGCATAATGGAAATGTGTGTTTGCTTTAGTAGGGTTCTTCGCTCTTGACCCTTTTTACCCTTGAATTTTTAATGCTAGCAATAAAATACTGGCAACCACAGCTGCCGGTATTTTACTGTAAACTTTTTTTTTAACACTGTAGCCACAAAGGATAAACTGTATCGCATCATTAATCAAAGCATTTCAACACTAATGTTTGAAATGTGGCCATCTGGTGATCACACAGATGAACAGCACCTAGACTTTCTGATTAACGTACATCACATTGCCTTCATTGATCATCAGGCTTTCTACTATTAGGAGCATCACATCTGTAAGATCATGATTACGTCCTGGAAAGTTAATTATCATTATTTTATTCTCCAAGTTGAAGCAAAAATATGAGCAGCCAACACTTACATCCCTGTAAACACCAGAAATATCAACAGTGTCATAAATGTAATAATGGATGATTCATTTGTAGTTTTTCTGGTTATGTAACATTGTGAGAAATTACGTATGAATACAAACATTGTGAATGATGCTAAAATAAAATTTTCAGCCGCTAACAGGCTGTGTCACATTCCTTTAGTTTAAAGGATTAGTTCACTTTAAAAAAAAACTTTTGCTAATTTACTCACCCCCACGTCATCCAAGATGTCCATGTCTTTCTTTCTTCAGTCGAAAAGAAATTAAGGTTTTTGATGAAAACATTCCAGGATTTTTCTCCATATAATCGACTTCAATGGACTTCAACATAATTGCGTATTACGTGAGTCACGAACGCGCATCACAGAACAGAGCAAGGCGAGCATTTGTGCTTATAAAACTTAAACTTTTTTATTTATTTTTTTAAATGACCGATGGTTTGTCTAGATAAGACCCTTATTCATCGTCTGGTGTCGTTTAAAGCCCTTTAAAGCTGCACTAAAACTGTCATTTGGACCTTGAACCGTTTGGGTCCCGGTGAAGTCCATTATTTGGAGAAAAATCCTGGAATGTTTTCATCAAAAACCTTCATTTCTTTTCGACTGAAGAAAGAAAGACATGGACATCTTGGATGACATGGGGGTGAGTAAATTACCAGCAAAAGTTTTTTTTAAAGTGAACTAATCCTTTAAGGATGGTGATTCAAACTTGGCATAGAAGACAGATGACAATACCTCATCATTATTTAGGTCACATCACACAGTATTTTAATCATGATACTCTGTACTTGTATACAAATATATTTTATAAAATTAATTAGTAGAACTGAATATTAGAAATGTAAGGTTGTAACATGGCGACTAAATACTAATGTAGATTATCTTCACTATTTACTTTCTGATTTACAGTTTAATGCTGTCAACCAGAAACAAAAAGCACAGTATATGATTAATTTCTTAAACTTGCTGTATCACATTCAGTTATTTAACTTAGACTGACCTTTATCTGCTGATGCCATCATGTCTCTCGCAGTTAGTGCTCGTCGTTCAGAGTCCGTCTGTGTGTGTGTGTGTGTGTGTGTGTGTGTGTGTGAGAGCTGGATCCAGGAAGTGTCTCCACACCTCACACTGTAAACAAAACAAACAAACATTATGGCAGCGTCACACATTGGCTGCAATTTGACACTTAAAGACAAAGATCTTGTAGAACTCCTGTATGTTTTGGGCCGTGACCTACTGATGTTTACTCTGTCTAAATGCCATATTAGTCATGGCAAATACTCCAATGAATAGGTTTGAAATGTAAAATTAAGTTAATTCAGTTTTAAAGGTCAAGTATCAGACCAAAGGTAGAATAAATGTGTCTCCCGAAAACAGGTAGAAATACACATAGAAATATGGGGGAAACAATCCAGATCTATAACAACTTTTAAAGAAACAAATTAATTGTAATGTTAGTTGCTTGTGTCTAACTATAAAACTTCAGAGATGAGATGTATTTTTCTTCTTTAAAAAGAACAAAGAGTTACATTTCTATTTATTTACTAGAACTATATATTTGTCTTCCTCTTCCAAATCTACGGTTAAAGTGTTTTATGGCAGTGTTTTATTTTATGAATATTTCAAAATAAAATAACATGAATGTAGCTGATGTTTGCAAGTTTCAAATGAATGAATCAATATTTTAATTTAGCTGTATGAGCTCCAGCTATTTTTCTGTGAAGTTTGCCTTTTGGAAAAAAAATGAAAGTACAGGCATGAAAATGAACAATGTGATCACGTGACTGATACTCAAATTAGACATTTCCCTCCATTGTACTTAGAAATTGAAGGCAGCAAACTTTTTACATTGTTTGAACTATCAACTTGGATGTTTAAGTCATTTCAACTTAAATGACATTAAACTGACTTTAAAAAATGAGTTGAATCTTGTATAAACTTAGTTTAAAGTTATAGCAATGTAAAAACATATGTCATAACTTAATAATCATTTCGTTTTTTACAGTGAAGAAAGCACGACTTGCCCACAAACATGCAAATCCTGTTATTCCACTTTTAGAAGTCCAGGGGCCTGTACCATGATGGTGGTTGAACAAACTCAGGGTTACAGGATTAGTTTCAAGTTGACAAAACCAAACCAATCCAACCAGGCTCTGTTGGTACCATGATGCTGATCATCAACTTTCTCTGTCAACTCAGGCTTTGATCCAGAGTTTAGGAGTTTAGGTGTGACATCAGTACCGAACAGCCAATCACACGCTGAGAAAGAGTGAAACTGCGAGAGAGAGAAGCATCGCAATTCACTTAAATAAATACATTTAATTTATTAAATAAAAGTATTAAAATATTAAGAATTTAAACAAATGTATACAGCAAGAAGTAAATAGATGTCAATTAAACAGGACAACTAAAAGAAAAAGTCTCGCTACTGTATATCAGTGCAAGTAAAAGTTGTGTAGTTTATACAGTTCATAAATATATAGATAATTGCACATTTAAGCTCATATGTAGTTATTTTGTAGCTTCATCTATTGATTCTAAAGTGTATTTATATTACCTTTATATTCATTTAAACTGCGTAATAATATTTGATGAACTAAAATTGTACATGTGTGATCGATTTAAGGGTATAATAATAATTAAAATGATATCTAAATCATACAAATTTATTATTCTAAATAAGCATTACTAAAATCCAGATGATTTTGTCTTTAAAAATCATTTGCTATATGTAGTGATCTTTAATTTGGAGTAGAAACAGGTGGAGTGACTTTATCCTTTGCTCACAGCTGATTGGTCCAATTTCGGTGTGAGATTGGACCTGGAACATGACCTGCCCCGGACCAGGTTAGCCGTGGAGTGCAAGTTACTGTGGCGATGAACACTGCTAAAAGCCAAACCACTTTCGTGGTGCCTAAAACCCAGGGTTGGAGCAAACTAAACTGAAACAAACCTGGCTAGCCACCTAAACCGGCTTCATGGTACAGGCCCCAGGTGGATCCAGCTATGAATTGATTTCTTGAAGCTCAGACACGACAGACAGTCTTATTTATTAGTATTTTTTAACTTTGACCTAAAGTGCATATGCATAGACAAACTGGAAGAAAATAAAGTTTCTGTTGTGTTTGTTACAGACTTAAACAGATTAAACTGTTTTGGTGAATAGTGAAAATAAGTGAATAGTGGCAAACTGGCAGGAAAACAATGACATAAGGACATGTAAACAATTTAAAGTATTTCTTCTTACTATGACAGTCTTGGATCTGCTAGTGAATAATCTCACATGACTCTTTACTGCCACCTACTGTTCTGGTGTGAACAGAGAAACATAGTCATACTGTCTATTAGTTGGCTTCTAATGGATACACAGTAAATATATCTGTGGTATGTATGTTTGCATGACTGTAGTTCTTGTGTGTGTGTGTGTGTGTGTGTGGGCGCTGGCATAAGTGCATGCTGTATTTATGTGTGTGTTCATATAATGATGAGATGATGTTGTCCGTCGCTCAGATGCTGATTTACTCCCACATGTGAGAACAAAGAGAGTGTTTCTACACACACAGATGAAAGTTGAACAACATCAGATCGACACACAGACACTCCTCAGACACTGTAAGTACTGAAGATTTTCCACTTCATCTGCTGAAATCATTCAAAAACATTTAGTAGAATATATACTTTTAATATAGTTTGTTTTTGTAATTATGTTGCTGTTATTTTAGTAACGGAGTTCATACAGAATTATTGTCAAGAGATTTTAGTAACATGAACTATCAATGAAAAATACTTCCAAACATTTTTTTAATCTTAGTTAATGTTAATTTCAACATTTAATAATGCACAATTAAAAGGCATTTTATTTGTCCAAAGGGAGGCAGGCACAAATTCGAAAAGTACTATAAATAAATGTTAAATATATGTGTTTTTGAAATGAAAAATATAAATTTCTTATTCAGTTATAATTGATTTGTTACTTTTATATTTATATATATGTGACTCTGGATAACAAAACCAGTCACATATCGCACGGGTATATTTGTGGCAATAGCCAACAATACACTGTATGGGTCAAAATTATCGATTCTTGTTTTATGCCAAAAATCATTAGGATATTAAGTAAAGATCATGTTCCATGAAGATATTTTTTTAATTTCCTACCGTATATATATAAAACATATATTTTTGTGAGTGAATGCTGCACAATCGCGAACATAAATGGACAACTTTACAGGCGATTTTCTCAATGTTTAGATTTTTTTGCACCCTCAGATTCCAGATTTTCAAATAGTTGGATCTCGGCCAAATATTGTCCTATCCTAACAAACCATACATCAATGGAAAGCATATTTATTCAAAATTCAGATGATGTATAAATCTCAATTTCATAAAATGTACCCATGTTTTTGTGGTCGAGGGTCACAAATCTCCTGTATTTTAAACTCCATTGTCTTTCACAGAGTGAATCAATCATCCGTCATGGCGAACACAAGTCTTCAGGTGATGGGTCTGGTGCTGGGCATCGCCGGCTGGGGGTTTGGGGTCCTGGTGTGCGCCGCCCCCTGGTGGCGTGTGTCTGCGTTCGTGGGGGACGAGCTGGTGGTGTCGCAGGTGCTGTCGGAGGGGCTGTGGATGACATGTCTGTCGGAGCGGGGCCGCCTGCAGTGTAAAGTCTACGACTCGGGGCTCGCGCTCTCAGGCTCCGCGCAGACGTGCCGCGGCCTGTGCGTGCTGTCGCTGTTCCTGTGTCTGCTAGCGGTCCCGCTCAGCGTAACCGGGCTGAAGTGCACGCGCTGCCTCGGCGACGCTCACGAATCCAAGGCTCGGATGGCGCAGGTTGGCGCTGTGCTTTTCCTCCTAGCTGCGTTTTTCTTCCTAGTGCCGGTGTGTTGGACCGCGTACGTCGTGATTCGGGATTTCTACGACCCGAGTGTCGCCGCGCCGCTCAAGCGTGAACTCGGACCGGCGCTCTACCTGGGATGGGGCGTGACCGCGCTGATGCTGGTGGGCGGGGCTGTGCTATATTTAGGCTCCGCCTCCCCTGGAATGCCAGCCATTCCTGTTTTTGGACGAGGGGGGAAAGCGAACCCTCCCTCCACGGCTGAGAGCAAACCGGAGAAAGTCTTCGTGTGAAAGGGGACATCAACCTGGAAAAAGTGGTCGCATAGAAGGTTTAATCTTCAGAAATTCAGGATTATCATTATTTACGCACTGTCATGTCTTTCAAAAACTGTATGTGGTTATTATTCAAACCGGAGAAAGTATTAAAAGGAGCAAAAAACAACATCAACGTGAGAAAACTGTCCTAATGGTCGCATATAAGGTTTAATCGGTTAGACTTTATTTTACAGTGGCCTTGTTACATTTGTTACATGTCCTTGCCGTAGCAATTACAGTAAATGATGCATACTTACATGCAACTAACCCTAAACCAAACCCTAACCCTAACCCTTTAGTAAGTACATGTTGTTGTTTAATATTACTCAGTGCTTACTTTAGGATTTTATTGAGGGTTAGTTGCATGTAATTATGCATAATTTACTGTAATTGCTACGGTAAGGACATGTAACATGTAACAATGACACTGTAAAATAAAGTCTTACCATTTCATCTTCAGAAATTCAGGACTATTTACGCACTGTCATGTCATTCAAAAACTATGCGGTTATTGTTTTCTGTGGAACACAAATGGAGATTTTTGCATCAACTTTATGCAGGTCCTTTGATTTAACTCTTTATCATACAATCTTATAGACTTTTTTTTTCTCCCAAAATGTCTATTTTTGTGTGCTAGAAAGAAATAACACACGGGTTTGGAAAGACATGAGGTACATTTTCATTTAGACAGTCCAAATGCATTAAGAAATCTGACTGAATATGTGTACATTTCAAATTACAATTCATAAAGCCTTTAGCAATCATTTTAATTTCTATTGAATCTTTTACAGGAGGTCAATTTAAGCTCTGTCATTAGTTGACTCTTTTTGTTGTTTTTTGCGTAACAGTCTCACATATTGTTTTTGTTTGTCTTTTTTCCAATGCTCAGTATAATTAATGATTATATCTCATGTGATTTATTTATTGATGTGTTACTGTGCATTATTTGTCTAATAAACCTAATGTAGTAATAATAGACTGACTATGTGCACATGTACATGTTGATGTGTGTTGACTACATGCGTTGGCAGAAAAGCACACAACACAATAGCAGAATACAGGACGGGGACAATAAACAGAGCGTCCACTGTGAGCCCGATGATGTCATCATAGTGGAACATGAGCTCGTGTTCCATAGAACTCCTTCAGAATCAACACGGGAGGAGGAGGAATTCATAAACATCAATATTTCAGAGACACGAGGAAAGAGTGAAGGGGCTGTTAGTTATAAACTGGGTTCATTTCAAACCCTTGGTGGTTTAAGGGGAAACATTATTGATAAGGAGAGAGTTAAAGCCCCATTGAAGTGCCTTGAAACGTGCAGCATTATTTAGTGTGTTGATGTAATTTACCCTGAAATAGAAAGAAAGGGCGGGGCATATCATTCAGCCCCTCCCCTTTTTAAATTAGCCAATAGCGTATGTTTTATATCACAGCTGGACCAGAGCTGTTGAGCTCAGTAAAGCCGCAGTTTCCTCGTAATCCTCCTAGTCACAAAGTCAGAATTGTGAGATAAAAACATGCAGTTGCGACTTTATATCATACAATTCTGACTTTATATCTCCCAATTGTGCGTTATAATGTCAGATTTGCAAGATATAAACATGCAATTCTGATAAAAAATTCAGAATTGTGAGATAAAAAGTCGCAATTACCTCTTTTAATTTTTATTCTGTGGCGGAAACCAGCTTCCATAGATAACAGTAAGAGTAACAAACTAAAAGCCAAAAAAAAAATACATTTTGATTTCATGTGGACTTTAATGATGAGCTTCAGCCACAGTCGCTGAATTACTGCAAATGTCCACAAGATGACAGGAAAGAGCAAGATCCCATTTACAAGTACCAGTCAACTTTTTGGCTGATTTTTATTTTACAGGAACAGGCTTCTATTATTTTTTTCTAATCAGCATTTCTTCTCAGTTTCTCGTTCTCTTTGATTTAGATTTTGAGTTAATTATGACACAAGCACAAAAAGAGTATAAAGGTCTCAGTTAAATATTAATAATTATATTTAATAATTGACTAGTTTATGGATATCTGATGTTTTGTGCATGATTTCGCCACCTGAAAAAGCAAATCTCAGGGTTCTGATGGCAACAAATCCCTTAAGCAAATAATAATGACAATAAAGAAATGATTTCTTCATGGAACTGGCAGCTGATAAAGAGACATTAGATTGTCAGGTTAACTTTTCAATGGTGAAGTACTTGATTTTTAGACAGACAATAAATATTATATATGGTAATAGGCCTACATAATAAATGGACATTTTATAGAGAGATAGTCATTCATTCAGTCAGTCAGTCTCCAGAACAAACATTTATTTTTTTTATTTTTTTTTGTTGTTGTTGCATAACAGTCTCACACATTGTTTTTGTTACTCTTTTTTCCAATGCTCAGTGTAATTAGTAATTATATCTCATGTAATTATTTATTGATGTTTATTTTTTAATTGATTTACTTGATTTTTAGACCGACTACAGATAGTATATAGTAATAGGCCTACATTCAGCCATGTCTCCAGAACAAACGTTTACCGGCCCACTGAACATTTTACACAACAGTATTGCAACTCTATTGTGTCAATGCAGTTACTGCACCCGTCCTGTAAAAGTTGCGTGTGAATGAGGAAGTGTCTCGTCTTAAAGCGACAGCGCAGTAATTCAGCGCGCTCCCGAGTCCCCACGTCATCTCAGCGCCTACTGTCCCTTTAAGAGTGCAGCCCTCGTTTTCAATGAACACCGAACACTCGGATTGATGTTTTTTTCCCTCTGTTTTTTTGTGCGTTTGTAATGTGTGTGTGCCAGTGGGAGGATCTGGCGCACCGGGAGGCCGTTCCAGATTCCTCGCGAGCAATTGGCTGCTCGTGAACTTTGCGACGCATTGTTTGTCCGCGCGGCCCGGTCACGCACGCCACGCACTCGGCATGTCTCGAGCACATCGGAAACATCACCGTTCCGCTCTTGACCTCGCGGAAGATTAGCGAGATCATCCACGCACGCAGCAACGCGCAGCACAGGACGCGTCGCTTGAGAGAAGAGAAGCTAACGGGGACAGGAGAGATGGCGGAGAAACGCATGTCGCGCTGGTATTTCGGTGGGATCGCGTCGTGTGGAGCCGCTTGCTGCACGCACCCGCTGGACCTGATCAAGGTGTGTGTGTTTAGTTCAGGAATGACAGATTCTCGGTCTAATCTTCATCCACAGAGGAAGACAACATCCGCTCGCGCACATGACTTGTGTGTGTGTGTTCTGCTTTGAAGAGAAAAATATGCATAGGTCCTCATTTTGGTAATTAATAAACATATTGAGAGACCGAAAAAATCGGCCAGACTAATAACATAAAAAGGAAAATATTTGGCTATTTTAAGTTAACTCTATTATCATAATGCTACTAGTCTGTTCTAAAATCTGCCAACATGTCAAATTGGACTGAATATTTAAAGTCAGATAAATCTGACAATATTTAGTGATTTTAAATAAGTTCGTCTGTTCCAGAATATACGGACAGTGTTGTCAAATTGCAATGAATGTTTGTTTAGCCTACATCTGATCATTTGCATAATATTTGGCCATTTTAACATTATATGGACTCTAGACTTAGTTTTTCAGATCAAAAATTTACCAACAGCCTTTTTCGACTGTACTGACCATTTTACATGCAGTAAATCAGATCATATTTGGTCTCTTTATCAGTATAACGCTTGTAGCTTGTCCCAGAATCTGACAGTCTTGTTAGATTCTAATGAATAGACTATTTCACGACTGTAATATTTGGCCATTTTAATAATCTCAGACTAGTCAAGTTGTAACAAACATTTTACATCCAATAAATCGCATAATTTCTGGGCATTTTAACACTATCAACATTTAAATATTGATTTATTGCAAAATCTCTGGAGATGTTACTCTGATAATTCGGTTAATATTTGACCTTTTTAACAATATCAACATAATAATAATCCTTGAGTATTTTGTCTTTCCCAAATCTTCTGACAACCATGTCAATTTATGATATACATTTTACAGTTTCAATCTAATTTTGTGCAAATATTGGGTAGCTGTTTAGTGTTTTTTTTTTTTTTTTATCAAAACAACTTTGTACGTGTTTACATGAAAATCATTTAAATGAATAAAATAAATATAATGAATAAATTCATCCTGCACTTTAGATGTATAAATCATTGACAGTCAGATGTCAATAGGTCTGATTTGGGGGGTGTGTGTGTGTGTGTGTGTGATCACATTATAACAGGACAGAGGTCATTCGACTCCCAAAAACGTCCTGAAACTGTTGAAGGACATTAAACAACTGTGTTGTAGATCGCACACACTCTCACACTCGAGTTCCTCTGTTAAATACAGTGTAGTTTGTCCTTGTAATGGATGTGAGGCTTATAATAGAGAAGTGTGTGTGTGTGTGTTAATTGTTTTCCAGAACTGTGCTGGAGTATTTCACAGTGGGAATGAAAGGCTGTACATTTTCTGCATGCTGGTACTTTTATATTAAAGGCCAGTGGTATTTTAGGATCAGCTCTCGATGTGCTGAGAAATGCTGCATTATTGGACAGGAAATCTACATTCACTATCAACGTGTGTGTGTGTGTGTTCATGTGTTCATGCATGCTGTTGTCCAGATTGCTCATGAGTCGCACACGTGTGAGATCAGCACATGTCTGTGTCCATCTGTGTCTGTCCAGTTGAGTCTGGTTTGCTGGACTTTGATTATCTTGTCTTGCTTTGACCTTCAGTGTGTGTGTGTGTGTGTCTGCGTGTCTGCTTCAGTGTGTGTGAGTGTTTCTGCTTGTGTAGTTTTGCTGTGTTTTTTTTCCTCTCAGAGTTTCACAGAGTATCAGGTGGCCGGAAACCACCAGCAATGAATGAATTGAAAAAACGAGAGCGAGTTTATTGAGTTTGAGTTTATTGAGTTTGAGTTTATTGAGTTTGAGCAATCAGTCATTTTTCAGTCTCAGATCTCCTGAGGTCTCTCGTGTTTTAGGAGATAACAGGCTGAATGATCTCAGATCGTCTGCTATTCACTAAAACCAAACAAAAGCCACAGATAAGCACCGTACACACACACACACACACACACACACACACACACACACACTGGCTGAAGTTAAGAACAGTGTGTTGTGACTTCAGAAGTGGTGCTTGACCCAGTTACCCTTCACACTGTGTTTAAAGAGACCCTCGTGAGTCCAATATGAGCGTGACCTTTAACCTTTCTAAACCATCTGCAAATGCTTTCGCTTGTTAACATTAGTGAACATGACCTAACAATGAAAAACATTTATTGACATTCACTAATAAATTGTTAACATCAAAAGTTGTATCTGCTAATATTATGTAATGGACCACAGCTGAAATTACAGTTGTATTTTTATGAACTGATATTAACAAAGATTAATAAATACAATAACAAATGAATTGCTCATTGTTAATGTTAGTATTGCATTAATGTGAACCAATATGTGAGCAGTTCGACTGCTGATGAACTTTCAGGAGCACTGGACAATATTTTGCACTATGTCTTATGTATTTATTACTTTGTGTCACCTCACACTGCAATAAGTGTAAGTATGTTCATTCACATACTTATGTGTGTTTATAGACTGTGTTCACATAAGGTTGGTTATTGTGTGAATACTGTTGACAGTTGGTTTATTATTATTTTTCATTCCCTATATTTTTGTATTTTACTTATCCTAATGTATCCTAATGGAATCGTATTATAACGTTTTTGTAATGGTGTGTGTGTGTGTGTGTGAGAGAGAGAGAGAGAGGGGGAGAGAGAGAGAGAGAGAGATTTTGTTACAATCTGTTGTGACCTGCAGTATTTTTCTGTAATGCTTGAATGAGAAAATTGTTGCACATTTGAGCTCAACTGTGCAGTTCAACATTACTGTAACATCAACTGTCTGTCTGTTTGGAGAGATCATATTTCCTACACACCTTTTATATATATATATATAACTTTTATTCACCAAGGAAAGGATACATTCAATTGACCAGACATTTATAATGTTACAAAAGATTATATTTCAAATATGTGCTGTTCTTTTGAACTTTCTATTCATTAAAAAATCCTGAAAAATGAAAAGCATCACAGTATTTCTGAAGGATCATGTGACACTGAAGACTGGAGTAATGGTGCTGAAATACAGCTTTGATCACAGGAAAAAAATTACACTTTAATATATATATTCACATAGAAAACAGCTTTTTAGAGTGCAATAATATTTCACAATTTTAATGTATTTTTTATAAAGATAAATGCAGCCTTGGTGAACAGAAGAGAAAAACATACATAAAACACACAATATATTTATATAAAATGTATATATAAGTCAGTTGATTGTTTTTTTATATATATGTGTGTATGTGTGTGTGTGTATTAGGCTATATATAAAACACTCAACTGACTCATTTATACATCTCTTAAACCAGACACAAAAAAAATGCTGTTTTATATTTTCTATCTGTTTCAGACTCAAGTGAAAATGTTGTTTGTTGTTTTTTGTGGTGATGATGTTTGATGAAGATGATGATGATGATTTAGGTGAAGAATTATGATGATGATGTTGGTGATGATGATGATGTTGGTGAAGATGATGATGTTTGATGAAAATGTTGATGTTGGTGATGATGATGATGATGATGTAGGTGAAGAATTATGATGATGATGATGTTTAATGAAAATGTTGATGTTGGTGATGATGATGATGATGATGTAGGTGAAGAATTATGATGATGATGATGATGGTGATGATGATGATGATGATGATGGTGATGGTGATGATGATGATGATGATGTAGGTGAAGAATTATGATGATGATGATGTTTAATGAAAATGTTGATGTTGGTGATGATGATGATGATGTAGGTGAAGAATTATGATGATGATGATGATGATGATGATGATGATGATGATGATGGTGATGTTGATAATGATGATGATGTTGGTGAAGATGATGATGATGTAGGTGAAGAATTATGATGATGATGATGTTGGTGATGATGATGATGTTGATGATGATGGTGATGATAATAATGATGTTGTTGTTGTTGAACAGGTGCACCTGCAGACGCAGCAGGAGGTGAAGATGAGGATGGTTGGCATGGCGATGCACGTAGTGAAGAGTGACGGTGTGCTGGCGCTCTACAGCGGCCTCAGCGCGTCCCTCTGCAGACAGGTCAGAGCCACAGGGAATTCTGGGAAAACTGAACTCTGATAACACCTGTGACACTGGAGACACCAAATATTTCACCAGACACTTTCACACAGACAGCCTTTGCCATGAACCTAATGTGTGTCGTCCATTAGAGAGAGAGAGAGTGTGTGTGTGAGTGATCAGGATCAGCAGTGTGTGTGTGTGTGAGGTTTACACACTGATGTAAAAATCAAAGAGTGTGAGTCGTGAAGAAGCGGACACAAATGAATTCACTTCGTTTGTTAACTGAAAGTGCATCTTCTTGGTTTGCCAGTGTTTTTGGGAAAAATGCTGCAGTGGAAAACACAAAACTGAGTTACGAACATTCAGCGTGACGGTGCAGAACAATAGAGAGGACGTTATCTTCATCATTATCAATCTGAGACTGAGTTATGAACATTCACCATGACAGTGCAGAAAGCCTGAACAATAGTGAGGAAGTCCATCTTTCAAATAAATGATGTGCAATATTCCACAGAATTGCATATTCACAAATCATTTTTTCAGATTTCAGATGCAGATCTGGCACATGTCATCAGAGTGTCACGGTGTTTTAGTGCAGCGTGTGAATGAGAACAGTAGCTGTAAAACTTAAGTAAAAGGGATTTAAAAGGGAGTCGTGAAGAAGCGGACACAAATGTATTCACTTCGTTTGTTAACTGAAAGTGCATCATCTTGGTTTGCCAGTGTTTTGGGGAAAAATGCTACAGATGAAAACACAAAACTGAGTTATGAAGATATGTTGGCTTTAATTAACTTTATTTCGTCAACAGGTGCCACATAATTGGTTTATGTTAAACTAACATCATTTTTCATGTTTAACGAACATAATTTGTTCATGTTAAACAAACTTAATTTCTTCATGTAACTTCAACATCATGGAATTAAGTCATTTTAAAGGAACACTCCACCGTTTTTTTAAATAGGGCTTATTCACATTCTTTCCTACATTTAGATATGTGTGCAAATGCATTTTTGTCTCAGTGCATGCATTGTTTTAGTTTGACAGGGTCGGCGCTAGCTTAGCTTAGCACAATGAATGGAATCCTTTGTTGCCAGCTAGCATGTCCTGAGTAAAAGTGATAAAAAAAATAAAAAAACACGTAATTACTTCTTGTGGCCTGCGTATTCACAACGAGTACAAATAGCGATGCAGATTAACACTAGGCGATTTCCTAGGCAGATATTGACTTGGGACTATATTAGGGGGAAGCACAGGCGAAGCACTGCTGCTTGGAAGTCGTGGGATTTCATGTGTTGCGTGATATCTCTGCGCCCAAGTAGCAGTGCTTCGCCTAAGTAGCAGTGCTTCGCCTGTGCTTCCCCCTAATATAGTCCCAAATCAATATCTGCCTAGGAAATCACCTAGTGTTAATCTGCATCGCTATTTGTACTCGTTGTGAATACGCACGCCACAAGAAGTAATTACGTGGGTTTGTTTATTTTTTTTAATCACTTTTACTCAGGACATGCTAGCTGGCAACAAAGGATTCCATTCATTGTGCTAAGCTAAGCTAGCGCCGACCCTGTCAAACTAAAACAATGCATGCACTGAGACAAAAATGCATTTGCACACATATCTAAATGTAGGAAAGAATGTGAATAAGCCCTATTTCAAAAAACGGTGGAGTGTTCCTTTAAGTGACCCTATTTAAAATAGTCTCAAAGAGATTTTCAGGTATTATTTTCATTCATCGATTAATATTTCATTTATTTTAGTGGCACATATTTAAATTGATAAGACTAGCAGTAGCACATATTAGCATCTGAACATATTAGCACTCTTCTCCACAATGGTAACCCACTGTATTTTAAATGGTTCTAATAATTCAAATGTAATTGAACATTAAACACAATTACACGCAATCAAGTCTTCCCCTTTTCTCATTATCTAAAAAAAAAAAACATAACATAACAACACTTCATTTTAACATTTATTCTCTGTTAGTTCAACCATATGCAAAGCATGCTGGGAACTAACAAGCACCGCCCGGTTTCAACATCTCTCGCACTACTGCCACCCTATGGATGTAAGAATTTTTGACTTAACATAAATGGTTTGTGTTTAGGCAACACATTAAGATTTTGTACTGTTAAGGTGAGACATAATTACATTGACCTTAATAGAAAAAAACATTTAAAGTAAAAAAACACAATTATTATAAGTAAACTAAATATACATATATTATGTAAAGTGCACAACCTTGTGCAGAACAATAGAGAGGACGTTATCTTCTTCATTATCAATCTGAGACTGAGTTATGAACATTCACCATGACAGTGCAGAAAGCCTGAACAATAGTGAGGAAGTCAATCTTTCAAATAAATGATGTGCACATTTTTTCAGATGCAGATCTGGCACATGTCATCAGAGATGGTGTTTTAGTGCAGTGTGTGAATGAGAACAGTAGCTGTAAAACTCAGAAGAGCTGTGGTCGCGAGAAACATCAGTCCAGGGATTTAACTTTGGCTGTTATAAAGTGTTGGATTACACACACGTGTGTGTGTGTGTGTGTGTTGTCAACCGTTGTGAAACTCCTCCACGGTGTTTCCCGTCTGTGATCCTGTAGCAGTTCTGTGTTTACTCATGACACTCACGATCTTCAGTTTACAGTTTATATCTCTCATGCTGAAGTGTGAGAGGAATGCTAGTGTGTTCAGGCTGATCATTCACTCTTACTCAGAACAGAAGATGAGGTGTGTGTGTGTGTGTGTGTGTGTGTGTGCAGATGTCGTATTCTCTGACGCGGTTCGCCATCTATGAGACGGTGCGAGACATGATGGGCAGCGGCAGTCAGGGACCCATGCCTTTCTATCAGAAAGTCCTGCTGGGCGCGTTTGGAGGTGAACACACACACACACACACACCAGCGATGCACATCACCAACTACCTTATAATGGCACACACAATGCAACAGATCATACTTCGATTCAGAGTAAGTGCGTAAAGCTTTATTTATGTAGCGACTTTTCGAAACCGTCTTTACAAAGTGCTTTACAGAAGAGAAATGACGCTCAGAGAAAATAAAAAAACACACACACTTAATAAAATGTAACAATGAAATGGAATAAAAAAACGGACTTCTAGTCGTGTTTTTGGTACAGCCAATAAATTTGCACTGGATTATTGCTGGAGTACTTGTATTCAACAAATATGAACGGTGTATCCGGGCAGATCCATAAACACATTTAAAAACCAATAAGAGGATGTTGAATGTATTTCTGAATGAGACCGCAGCCAGTGAAGTGCTGGAGGAATGGGATCTCTGCGTGAAGTAACAAATACATGCGCGAGTGTCTCACTGTCAGAAGAGGAGAGGACGTCACGTACTTCTGAGGGGATAATATCTTGTTTTTTAAAACTGAGGTCATGTCAATCATAATTCCCAAGCTCTTGACCTGATTATTGGCTGTTAGTGATAGCGAGGCAAGATACGGAGCAATAGATGTTGGTCATTACTGATACCTCTGCTTATCTGTGTGTGTAGAGCTCTGTGTGTGTGTCTATCTGTGCTGGACAGAACTGTGGGAATTTAATTGTGGGAATCTGGTGCAAAGATAGAGTTGGTGGCATTAAATATGGCATTTGAGTAACTTATTAAGCATGTGTAGGTTAAATATCAGAGACCAGGCGAGTCGGTTGTGTCTTCAGAAGGATTATGTACTGAGAGCTCGAGATGTCTGGTTGCTGGATATTGTAGTTTATGTAGATTAGGAGGCAGCGCTTAGAAATGGAGACAAAACATCTGACGACCTTAACCTTCATCCTTCCCTCGCACTTTAACACATCTTTCCCTCGCGGGTCAAAATGATTTAAAGACAAAAAAAAAAAAAAAAGAATTATATAATAAATAAAAAAAATTGACCAGAAAGCTTATTTTGTCATTTTTAAAATATTTTTCTATTTTTTTTAATGCAAGTTTTATTTATATATATAAATGTGTGTCTTCATTGTTCAAGTGCAAAAAAGTCCTAGGGTCTTGGACCCCTCCGATTAACACCTAATTTGTAAAAACTTAAAATGACCCGAGGGAAGGATACAGAGCATGCGGATGAAGTATCCTGGGATAGTAACCCGCCCCAGACTCGAGGGTCACCGGTCCTAATCCAATCATCATAACTATTCACAGAACAGGACAGGGGCTCCAGGAGCCCTTCAAGACACACGGGGAGCGTCTCCGTAATCTCACTCGGTTAACTTACAGTGCAGAGAACAGGACTGGCAGGAACCTCCTGATGAAACCCGAATCACATCATCTGTACCGTAAACGCTGAACACAGAGCACTTCCTCTCAGTTGATCATGTGATGTTATGAAAGGATGGAAGAATGACAGATTCTTACATTTGTAATCACATAAGGACCCAAAATTGAGCCTTGAGGAACACCACAAGAAACGACGTTTAACGCATGGAGGTTAAAAATTAAGATTAAAAAGACGAATTAAGTTTTAAAAGACTAATTACTAGCATAATTACTGCATTTGAAAGTGTTTATCGCTCGTTATTCACTTATGAAACTACTTGAGCTTATTTAGACAAGCTGTATGAAATTGTATAAATGCATGCATAACAATGTTATTTTATTATAGTTCATTTACAATTATAGTTTTTATTAAATATTAACTTTTTTCCCAAAAATGTAATTTTGTTTTTGTAACTTTTTGTTTGTTTTAGTACTATATATTAGTTTATATATATTATGAAGTATATACTATATATTCGTTTTTATTTCAGTTTTATTAATTTTTATATTTTTATTTGAAAAGTTGTCATGTGTTTTTGTCATTTTTATTAGTTTTTGTTGATATATATTTTTTTTAACTAATAAAAATTACAAAAATACAAAGTTTAAATTTTTTTTATTTATTTTTTTTACACATTTTATTTTCTAGTTCATGTATATTTCATTTAAGTAACGAAAACACTTATTTCTAATTAACGATAATAACCCTGACGCAAATATAAATCAAAATACATTGTGCTATCCTCTCCGGCTGTGTGTTTCTCTGCAGGATTCACCGGCGGCTTCATCGGGACTCCAGCGGACATGGTTAACGTCCGGTGTGTATTATGGGGTTTGTGTTTCTGATGCGTTTGTTTTCTTGCTCATCTGGTGATTACTTCATGTTGTTAATGTCTTCAGGATGCAGAACGATATGAAGCTTCCTGCAGAGCAGAGGAGAAAGTGAGTGAGTCTCGATCTAAAAATATACAGCAAAATAAAAATATACTTCAGACAGTTATTTATCTGGATAATTTCTGTGTGTCGCAGCTATAAACACGCGCTGGACGGGCTCTTCAGGGTCTGGCGGGAAGGTAAAGCACACTTCTGGACCTCTGACACATGAACATCTGCACACGTTTGACTGTAAACATGTTTCTCCAGAGGGAACCAGGAAGCTGTTCTCAGGAGCCAGTATGGCGTCCAGCAGAGGAGCCCTCGTCA
This sequence comes from Semotilus atromaculatus, assembly GCA_031834385.1. Classification (NCBI taxonomy): domain Eukaryota; kingdom Metazoa; phylum Chordata; class Actinopteri; order Cypriniformes; family Leuciscidae; genus Semotilus; species Semotilus atromaculatus. The sequence goes on along the minus strand of JAULUF010000047.1, from coordinate 1,865,313 downwards.
CTGTCGGACAGGTGAGGAGCAGTGCATGATGGGAGGATATCTGATATCTGTTACGGATTATCCTTTAAACATTTATTACATACTGTAGAATTGAGGTTACCCCAAAATAAGTGCCTAAAGAGTATTAAGTCTATCAGGGGCTGGTTTTATTCCCACACAGATGGATACATAAACGCTTGAATTTTTTTTACATCTTTTATATATATATATATATATATTGATTTTTCATCAGAGGGGTTCAAGACCCCATGACTTTTGGTTTATAAAAAAAAAAAAAGTAACACATCCTTCCCTCACGGGTCAATTTGATTCCCTCAGGAATGAATGCAATGCGAGGAATGCTTCAGAAACATAGAAAAACCTTAAAACACATAGAAAAACCTAAAAATGCTCTAAATTCACACACAAAATGCTAAACCTTCACCAAAAAATTATATTATAATGTCTACATGTGTATTTGACTGCAAACTGGACTGATTATGGATTTGTTCCATTTAGAGATTTAAGGCCATCTACTGGCAGGAGTGATGAAATATGTTATATTATTATTTTTTTCCACAGGAGTTTGTCAAAGACACTCGATGTAAGATATTTTGAGCTGAATTAAAAGGGTTAGGCATGAAATTGTGAGTCATTTTGAATTTAAGTTGAAAGAATGTGAGGAATGTGCTTAAGTTACTATTTATTATTTATTTACTTATTGATCAAATCTAGTATAAAATAAAAAATCATTACAATGAAATATAATAAGCTTCCTGGACAAAATAAAAATGTAAGGATAATTTTAGGGCTTCAGGTCATTTTGACCCGCGGGGAAGGATGAGGGCATGTACCTGTTTATGATGATGAAATAACGCTGTGTGTGTGTGTGTGTGTGTGTGTGTGTGTGTGTGTGTGTGTGTGTGTGTGTGTGTCAGCTGGCATGTTATGATCAGGCCAAGCAGCTGGTGTTGGGCACAGGACTCATGGGAGACAACATACTCACACACTTCCTGTCCAGCTTCATCGCTGTGAGTACTGGAGCCTCTGATTGGTCAATCATAGGATATTTTTGATAACTGATAGTTATTGGACCATATTGGTTACATTACATTTTAACTCTTTCCTCGTCATTGATGGAAATGTCCGTGTTTTCACTGTTATACGGTAGGGGGCGCTGTTACACATCTTCTGAAAGAGCACAGAATATCCTGATCAAAACACAGGAAACATTAAACGGCATATAAATCAGAACGGTCTCGACTCATCTGTGTTTAGATCATCGCTCTGAATCTGATCTGGATGTAGAAAAACAAATTCTGGCGGTGACTGGCAACTTAAAAAATAAAATAAAATCTGTCAGGGAAAGAGTTAATGATGTATATACCAAATATAATTTATATATTTTTTTACTAGTGGGTGCAGGACACTGTAGTTCATTTATGTAAGTGAGGATAGCAAAATAAAGTAAAATGTGACACATTATACCCAAATACTCGGGTATAATACAGTGGCTACCAGTAAAGATTTGGGACCAAATATTATTCAGACACTTGGAGCTGATCATGTTTTGCTGAAGTGATTTTTCTGTAATTGCTGATGTTCATGTTTACACAGACTGAACAGAATGAAGCATTACTGGTGATCGGTTGAGCTAAACTGGTATTATCTAATGGTGTAGTTATATTTACCAGCCGACAGATATTCATCATAATTCATCTGTGAGAGTCTAACAGAAGGACGGTCAAAACCAGTGTTCTTCTCATATTTTATTACCATTTTCTAAACTATAGCGAATAAACTGTTATTATGTGAAATGTTGAAGGTGTCTAAATGTACACGTATATATTTATGTCATGTTTCTCTCTTCAGGGAGGTTGTGCGACGTTCCTCTGCCAGCCGCTGGACGTCATAAAGACCAGATTAATGAACTCGAAAGGAGAATACAGAGTGAGTGTCTCTCTCTCTCTCTCTCTCTATATATATATATATCTCTCTATCTATCTCCCTCTATCTTTCTCTCTCTCTCTCCATCTCTCTATCTATCTATCTCCCTCTATCTATCTCTATCTATCTCCCTCTATCTCCCTCCCTCTCCCTCTCTCTCTCTCTCTCTCATTAGTAATATGTGTTTGTGTATATTAGGGTGTGACGCACTGCCTGTCTGAAACCGCCAAACTGGGACCACTCGCCTTCTACAAGGTACCAGATTTACTAAATGTCATAATCATTAGTTAACAAACAAGTATTCATTACTTCAAAGAGCTCATTATATCTGCATTAAATTATTACATTGTTTAAATTAATACATTTCTCGCTAACTGTGATTTTGTATATGTATATTTCTGAGATACATAACTTAGACAGTTCCCTCTGATATCAGATCTCTGTAAAGTGTAATGTGAACGTGTGTTTTCTGTAAAGCTGCTTTGAGACGATGTGTGTTGTGAAAAGCGCTTTACAAATAAATGTGAATCAAATCATTACTGATTGTTTTCGTCCAATCGTATTGCCAGGGTTTAGTTCCGGCCGGTATCCGCTTGATTCCTCACACCGTCCTGACATTCGTCTTCCTGGAGCAGCTGAAGAAACACTTCGGCATCCTCGTGATCAGCTGAACCTTGACCTCTTGATCTATCCCCTTTGACCTCCTCTTGAAGCTGCGCTCCCTGCTGTATTCCTTCTGGACAATCACTCTTTCTCACACTACCGTCATAATAAACACACACACACCAAACATCACGAAGATTACTGTCCGAGAGCCAAACCGGGACAACTGGACTCACTGAACTGGATCTTCTTGGAAACCAGGACAACTGGACTCACTGAACTGGATCTTCTTGGAAACCAGGACAACTGGACTCACTGAACTGGATCTTCTGGGAAACCAGGACATCTGGACTCACTGAACTGGATCTTCTGGGGAACCGGGACAACTGGACTGACTGAACTGGATCTTCTGGGAAACCAGGACAACTGGACTGACTGAACTGGATCTTCTGGGAAACCAGGACAACTGGACTGACTGAACTGGATCTTCTGGGGAACCGGGACAACTGGACTCACTGAACTGGATCTTCTGGGGAACCGGGACAACTGGACTCACTGAACTGGATCTTCTGGGAAACCAGGACAACTGGACTCACTGAACTGGATCTTCTGGGAAACCAGGACATCTGGACTCACTGAACTGGATCTTCTGGGGAACCGGGACAACTGGACTGACTGAACTGGATCTTCTGGGAAACCAGGACAACTGGACTGACTGAACTGGATCTTCTGGGAAACCAGGACAACTGGACTCACTGAACTGGATCTTCTGGGGAACCGGGACAACTGGACTCACTGAACTGGATCTTCTGGGGAATCGGGACAACTGGACGCTCATCCTCATCTCTTCAGGGTGAGGTTTAGATCATAGATCTAATCAATCAGGATTGATATGTTTGAAGATTATGAATGAATGATGATTCCAATTATTATTATTATTTTTTTAAATGCTGTTCATAAATACTCCTATTGCAGATGTTTTACAGGAATAATTCACCCAAACATAAACACTCACATGATGTTGTTCCAAACCTAGGATTAGGATATCTTTTTGTTTTCTACATAATGTGTTCATGCAGCTTTTTTTTTCCATTTAATAAATGTGAATTGTTTCGTTAGGGTAAGTAAATTATGACATTTTTGAGCAAACTATTCCTCTAAGACATAAAATGCACACAAAACGGTCCATATTTACGGTTTTAAAGTTTGCATGACATTTGTATGAATTGTGTTTTAACGGTACACATTTTCAAAGATCTGTATTTGACAGGTGTGTTTTGATGGGTTTGATTGACAGATGTTAATTGGGGTCAGGGGTCACAGAAAAAATTCAAGAGGACAGAAATAAACCATGTATTTTATAACCAAAATGTGCAGCATCAGAGGAGGAACACAAGAAATGACTGACTGATGGGGATCCAACGGTTTTTTGCATTGTGAAAGACGAGTCAAACTTCTGTACTTGTGCTATGATTTCATTTTTCATTATATTTCTGTTCTGTTCATCTCTGTAATAATTCTACAATCGACACGCATCCTGCATCCTTTGTGACTGAAATGAGCCACTTTAATTCCTGCAAATGAGCTTGTAGTTTTTGCGTTTCACGGTAATGGGGGCATTTAGTGAATAAATTGCACAGATTACTTGTAGTAATTATGTTTCACGGTTTGGTCCGAAATTTCTAGATTGATCTTAGTGTTTTACTTGAATTAAGCATGTAACAACAAACATTTATCACATATTTGCTTACTGTTTAAAGGTAATATTTTAGATTAAGTTGGTAGACTACCATATTGGTATATGCGTACAGACAGTTTGATGGTTTGACACTAAGAATGAAACACTGGAGCCTTATTTACCCGTGACCAGCAGATGGCGCTGTGTCATGCAGTGAATGTGTGTGCGTGAAGCGTTAAAGAGATAGATCACGCAAAAATGAAAATTAGCTCATGATTTACTCGCCCTGAAGCCATCCTAGGTGTATATGACGTTCTTCTTTCAGACGAATACAATCAGAGTTATATTAAAAAATGTCCTGGCTCTTCCAAGCTTTATAATGAGAGTCAATGGCTGTTTCTGTTTTAAAGTCCATAAAAGTGTATCTATCCAGAGATGTATAGTCCAGGGGTCAGAAAGTAAAAGTCCTGCCATATGTTTATTCCACCCATGAACTCAGTCAGCTGATTTCACTAATTAGTTCTCTCTCCTGTCTGAATTAGCAAATCCAGGAGATTGGAACAAAATACTGAGGAGGACTTTTACTTTCTGAACTTGGACTTTACACCTCTGCATCTATCCATGATAAAAGTGCATCTATCCATGATAAAAGTGCATCCATCCATCATAACAGTGCATCTATCCATGATTAAAGTGAATCTATCCATGATAAAAGTGCATCTATCCATCATAAAAGTGCATCTATCATGATAAAAGTGCATCCATCCATGATAAAAGTGCATCTATCATGATAAAAGTGCATCCATCCATCATAACAGTGCATCTATCCATGATTAAAGTGAATCTATCCATGATAAAAGTGCATCTATCCATCATAAAAGTGCATCTATCATGATAAAAGTGCATCTATCCATGATAAAAGTGCATCTATCATGATAAAAGTGAATCTATCCATGATAAAAGTGCATCTATCCACCGATGCACTTTTATGGACTTCAAAACAGAAACAGTCATTCACGGCCATTATAAAGCTTGGAAGAGCCAGGACATTTTTTAATATAACTCTGATTGTATGAAAGAAAGTCATATACACCTTGGATGACTTGAGGGTGAGTAAATCATGGGCTCATTTTCATTTTTGGGTGAACTATCCCTTTAAGGGTTTGCAAGTGAGTTTGTGTTTACCTGAGTACGAAAAAATGTTGTCCACAAATTGAATGGTAATGTATGGTTTGGAAATGGGAGGCGTTTGTTGCTTGAACAGAATGTAATTTAGCGGCTCCCTCTATCTCGGGGAAAAAAGTGAAGATGAAGAGTAGATGAAACTGGTCTAAACTGAAATTTTGTCAAACAAAAATGGAAATAAAAGTACTAACACAAGAAAAATGTGATAGTTTTTCTTTAGCATGGAATGATTTGTGTATTTATATTACTTGTATTATATCAGCAGATCACTCAGAACATGTTTTCTTTCTGCTAATACAACCAATGTTCAGATTCAGAAGTGCATTTTGTCTCATAAACTTGAAACGGGAAACTCATGCAAATATGCATGCTTGTTACCAGGGCAACCAAATTCCCAAGACACCAAAAAGTGCAACGCTGATCAGAATGCGACCAAACAAGCGGATACATGACATTTTCCTACTTCTGTAAAATAACCAATCTCTGTCAGTGAAACCCGTAGTAAAACCCTTGCAGTTTCACTATAGTGTGTCGACAAGTGAAAAGGAGATTGATCTTAACACAGGTGAGAATTTGAGTCTCCATTCATAATGTTCATAATGGTCATAGTCCTACATAATGCTAGGTGATTTGTTCAGTTTCGTTTATTACGTTGATTAGTGTTGTGTTGGTGATTTAGTGATTATAGGCCAGGACAGGTCATAGCTTATTACACAGCCATAACACACATTTCAGCCAAACAAGCATAGAAAGTTAGGCTACTTAAATGTGAATAACAGGCAAAGTAATAAATAGTAAAAAATTATACAGTAAAAAAATAAATAAACTTGTTTTGTTAGTTATATATTTGATGCTCAAGTCTTCCTGGGAAGTCGTGTTCAATACGTCAGGTGATTAACTAGACAAAACTACAGCAAGGTTTTTAAACTACTAATGAAGAACAAAGAATGTGCATCAGGGGTGTATTTTTTAATGTTTGTAAAAATGTACTGTAAACTGACTGAACTTTATCGTTACATATCTATTATATTAATATTACAATGCCATTATATTTTGTGCAGGAAACTAGCTTATTTTGTTGTAAATAAAAAACCCTGACAATGTCACTGTTAAATATAGCCTACTGTGAAAAGTTTTAGGTAACCTGCTGTAAATGAAGAAAGTTCCAAAAATAATGTCATAAATAGATTTTTAATGTATCAATTAACTTCCACTAACTAAATTAGAATTGTCAAAAAGTTTTTTTTAAACGCTTTCAAACACTTCCGTGTGCTCGTTGATCATTGTTGCTAATACACAGACATATCCGATGAGCGTGCGAACACAATAGCCAATCAGAGGTGTTTCTGCTCAACACCGCTCAAATTGTAAAATTTCAGTTCCGACTTGGTACTGAAGTCTGTATTTTTTTACTCTTAAACTAAATCAGATCAATAGTAGCCGTGTGTCCACCCTTTGCGTTTAAAACAGCTTTATAGGGACACAGTTCCTTTCACCCGTCCGTGGCGTTCACTCTCGCCATTGGACTAGTTGACGCCTGAACTACAGACACAATCACGCAGGGGCGTTCCCAAAGCGGCATCAACGCAGGATCATTCCCAAAGCGGCATCAACGCAGGGGCGTTCCCAAAGCGGAATCAACGCAGGGGCGTTCCCAAAGCGGCATCAACGCAGGGGCGTTCCCAAAGCGTCTTCAAAGCAGGGGCGTTCCCAAAGCGGCATCAACGCAGGGGCGTTCCCAAAGCGTCATCAACGCAGGGGCGTTCCCCAAAGCGTCATCAACACAGGGGCGTTCCCAAAGCGTCATCAACGCAGGGGCGTTCCCCAAAGCGGCATCAACGCAGGGGCGTTCCCCAAAGCGGCATCAACGCAGGGCGTTCCCCAAAGCGGCATCAACGCAGGGGCGTTCCCAAAGCGGCATCAACGCAGGGGCGTTCCCAAAGCGGCGTTCCCAAAGCGCCATCAACGCAGGGGCGTTCCCAAAGCAGCGTTCCCAAAGCGGCATCAACCCAGGGGCGTTGATCTGGGCCTGGGCCAATTCTATGTTGCTGTCTGAGGAGTATGGCTAATAGCAAACATATCCAGGCCTCATCTGGGCCAACTATGGCACAAATGTCTCCGTTCTGGACGCAGCAAAGGTTATATGGGCCGTATCTGGGCCACACACACAGCAAGCCGGTTTTAGTGTGAGTTGTGGTTGCTGTGTGTGTGGCCCAGATACGGCCCATATGACCTTTGCTGCGTCCAGAACGGAGACATTTGTGCCATAGTTGGCCCAGATGAGGCCCGGATATGTATGTTTTCTGGGTCTGGATTCAGTCTATTTCAGTTTTTTCTGTTTCTTTTTTCACAAATAAAGTCATTACTGTGTAATGAAGCAGCAGTTTTTTTTGTCATTTAATTAACAAAATGTGTTTCCTCATAATAGTGAGAGAGAAAAAAAAATCAATTGTACTCACAAAAAGATGCAGAGGAACAGCATGGAAGAACCTATTGTGAGTATTATCCTGTTGGGCTCGACTGGATCAGGAAAGAGCGCTTCAGGAAACACCATCATTGGTGCTAGAGAAACATTTAAAGAAGATTTTTCTCCTGAGTCTGTGACCAGAACCTGGGAACCAGCAGAAACAGAGCTGGATGGACAAACAATAACAGTGATCGACACCGTAGGACTCTCTGATACATCAGTGAAGATTAGATATGCTGAATCTCAAATAGAGAAGATGCTTACTCTTTATAGTGTCGACGTGTTTCTGCTGGTGATCAAACTGGGTGAGACTTTCACAAAGGAGAAAAGGAACGTTATGCAACTGAGCCAGCTTTTTTTTGGATCAAAGCTCTTAAATCACACAATAGTGCTCTTTACTCACGGAGATCGGTTACATGAGCCAATAGAGAAATATCTGAATAAATGTAAAACACTGCGGTCAGTAGTTGATCAGTGTTCAGGACGTTATCATGTTTTTAACAACAAAGATGAGGATCGATCTCAGGTCACTGAGCTTCTGGAGAAGATAAAGCGTCTGCGAGAGAAGAATGGAGACAGCAGATACACCGAGCAGGATAAGAAGACTCTTCTGCGAGAGCAGTGTGATGCTGCAGCATCATTATTAGCCGGAGCAGTCGCAGCAGCAGCCGCAGGAGCAGGGATAGTGATGGGATCGGTGGTGGGAGCAGCAGTGGGAGCAACAGTCGGAGCAGCAGCGGCAGCAGCAGGAGAAGCAGCTTCAGTGGGAACAGTGGCGTTAACTGTTGGGAAAGCAACAGTAAAGGGAGCAGCAGGAGGTGCAGCTCTGGCAGCAGCAACAGCAGTTAGTGCTGGAGTATATTGGTGGTATGCTAAATGATTCTCATAATTATTAACACGGTTTCTTATTCCTTTGATTCAGGAATCGAATCGAATCCCCCCCCCAAGTGATATCTATATATCACCCCCTGATCACTATATACTATTTTAATATCTAATTTGCTGGGTTTAATATGGGTTTAATAATTTGCTGGGTTTAATTTTGTTTCTGTATTCTGTAGCAAATTCTGAAAAGGCATTTGTAAGCAATAATTCATGCTGTGTACTGTTTCTAAACTTGAGAAGCCAGAACCCCTTTTACATTTACTAGGAAATATAATGATGAACCACTTATATTACGTAAAAATGTGGGTAAATTTGCTATGCTAATAACCATGGATATGTGTCATTACAGTCTGTAAATAACTCTTAACAACACGTTTAAATAAAACAAATTAAATGATGACTCATGTCTCAAGTCAAGTGAATTACAGGCCATTGGACAGGCGTCCAATCACAACTGACTTCTGGAAAAGGGGAAATAACCAATGACATTTGAGGTTATTAAAACAGTAAGTCCTGCCCATAGAGGTCCTGCCCCTCGACTGCCAAAAATAAAGACTTCAAACATCAGGAAGTGAAGAGAAACTCAGTGGAGCTCATCTTGATTCTTCAACCAAGTGAGTAGATGTTAGATCTACATGGTCTTCTGTCATGTATTAGTGTTCATTTAGTAAGTTGACATTGGTGTTGTGTTGGCGATCGGAGCGGTTATGCCACCCGCACGTCATACTGACATAAGACATACTATCAAAACAAGCCCTGGAAGGTATTTAAATGTGATTAACATCACATCATGAAAATTTGCTACAGTTAAATAATCTTATGAAAGTGTGAACTGTGATCTGCCTGTAACGTGTTTTATTGTTGAGAAGTGGGTTAGTGTGGACGCAGAGGAGCTCAAAAATGAAAGGCTAGTAAAAACTATTTCTACATTTAACGTTACATATGCAAATAATTAAATGTAGGCCTGTTTTGATCTGACAAGCCAGTGAAATTAATGGAGTTCATAGATATGTACATTAGCGCTCATGCTTCAGTTTTGAGGACAACGTTGTCCTTCTGCTTATTATCTTTCTAATCGATTAAAGATGAACTAAATGCACAAACGCCACCACACAAAGTCATATTACCACTGCTAACTGGGGATTGTAACACATTTTGATTAGCTTGCTTGCTTTTATTTCTAAAATTCAGTCCTTTATTTATCCCCCCCCCAAATATGGGGAAATATATTAGGGTGTAACGGTACTCAAACATGATGGTTCAGTAGTACCTCGGTTTTGAAGTCACGGTTCGGTACAGCAGGGGGGAGCAAAAGTCGCTATTTGGATATGAAAGTATGCATCCTTTAAATCCACCGAAGCAAACCAATACCCGGGATGAACCTGTGCCAGGATCTGCTTCAGTGTTGTCATTCTGAACGCGCGCTTGTGAAGCGCTCGGACTCGGTTGATGGGTCTCAGGTCTAGTATCGGATGGAGTCCCCCATCCTTCTTTGGCACCACAAAGTAACGGCTGTAGAATCCGCTCTCCTGCTCGCTCGGAGGGACATGTTCTATCGCAAACTGAGAACTTCCTGTCTGAAAACAGGAGCGTTTTGGGGCAAAGTTAATGACGGGACCACGCTGTGGAAGCGGGGTGGTCTGCGTCTGAACTGAAGAGAATAACCGTGCTGAATTATGCCCAATACCCACGGCGAAATCCCCAGGATAGCCTTCCACACGTCCAGGAAGTGACACAGCGGGCGCATGAGCTCTGCGGCCGTCACCGCTACCGGCGCCGTGTATTCATTCGGGTCACATGACGTCACTGTAGCTTTGCGCCGCCATCTTTACGACCGACGGTCTCAGTAATGCCTGCAATATATTGTGCAGTTGGCTGCAACAACAGCCGAAAGAAGAACCCCGAACTGGTATTTCATTCTATACCAAAAGAAAAGGATAAAAGAAAGAAGTGGTTAGCTGTCAGGGGGGTCTAGGCACTCTCCGTTGGCTTGCGAGCTGGAAAAAACAAACTCTAGCCAGTCCAATCACATCGTGTATAGAGTCGGTTGGCTGGGCGGGCTTATGGCTGCTGCTGCTGCTGGGAACAGCACTGAAATCATTCTTAAAAAATAAGTTTAAGTTTTCGGAGAAGTTTTTAAGGAAGTTTGGAGTTTTGCCGACCGGATAACGGCAAAGGTTTAATGTGCAGGAACGCTTTTCAGAGAAGATTTTCTGCTGGAACCTGGAACCCCGCTTCCGCCAGGCTCGCAGCACAGGGCTGTGTGTGGGGTTGGCATTCTGGCGCCCACAAGATGCCATTATAGTTATGGGCTGTGGCTCCGCGCTGCTCTGGGGCAGAGCGAGTGACACAGAGTGAGGTGTAAGAGGAAGAAAAAGCTCTCTTTGTGAAGGGATACATGTTTTTATTGCATTTCTCACAAAAACAGAAACCACATTCACAAACATATTGCAATCATCGTTTGAAGTAACATGAGGGACCTGATGCAACAGAACTCTCTTCCTCTTCCTCAAAAGTTTTTGACCCAGAGGAATGAGGAGAGGTCGTCCTTCTGCTTATTTTCTTTCTAATCGATTAAAGATTTACTAATTTAAAGATTAACTAGTTAAATGCACATGAACGCCACCACACAAAGTCATACTGTAAAAAAAAAATGCTGTAAACTGTACAGTAACTTACTGGCAATTTTGGTTGCCAGTAAGCCTGTAAATTTACAAGATTACTGTAAAACATAACCATAAAAGGCAGGAAAACAAGAGCAGCTGTGAATTTACAGTTCTTAACTGTAATATTTACAGTATGTTACTGTTAATATTACTGAATTAAAACCTGAGATAACTCATTTCATTTGAGGAAATTGATTGGTCAATTGCCATTAAATAGTTATACTGTGAGCTTATTTCATTTGAGTCCACTAAGAAAAATCCTTAAATGAGTTAACTAGAAACATCAATTTACCTAAATCTTACTTGTTAACAACAGCACACATGAATGAGATAAAGAACAAAAATATTATCAATGCATCAGCAAATAAACAGTTACTTCCTTTACATAAAGCAACACACAGAATATCATCAGTGTTTCTCTGCTCATCCTGGACTGAAGCACAGGCTCTACTCTTCAGCTCAATGATGACACACAAAACTCAACAGAAACCCTTTAAATCCCAACAGAACATTAAACACTAACAGTTCTCCACTATATCTATGTGTTCAATGTGTGCAAAAACACATACAATCACATAAAGTAATTCACAGAATTTGACTGTGAGATTTTACAGGAAACAACTGACTTCCTACCACAGTCTTAGATTAAATCAACTGAAGAGAAAAGAAGACATTAAATCTGTGAAGATCTCAGCAGAGGAGGATTAAACAACTCCACAAACAGCATTACCAGCTTCACTTATTAAGTTATTACTAACCAGACTGACTTTATTTCTGTCACACGTCTACAGAAGCTCTTATTGAGAATTAACAGAGGTGTAATGTGTTTCATTGTCACCATAACAGTGATTAGTGTTTCCATTAGTTGGGCTCTTAACTCTTCATACATCTAAAGTTTTTTTTTAGGCTTTTTACTCCCAGCATGCAACATGAATAAATTATGCAGCTGAATTGTCCTATTATTTTGTTAAATTCTAAATAGTTTCTATTATTCTTTGCTGCTGTTGTTTTTTTGTGACATTTAGTAGCTTTTTGGTGATGGTCAGAGTTGATCTGTTTATCTGAATATTTTTTATTGTCACCATTGTTGAGATTCATACTCTGATTGTTGATGTCTGTGTGTGTCAGTGTTGGTAAAGTTTTAGTGCTCATGTTTGTTAAAATATTTTAACTGATTGTTATAATATTGCTGGATATCATGCGACAGTACACTCCATATTTAATATATATGGATTTTGTGGCTCAGATAAGGTCCAGTTCTGGTTTATTTCTTTGCCCTTGGCAGACATGTGGCATTGCTTTCTGACCCCTGGTCTATACACCTCTGTACACAGACATCAACATGTGAATCTCAACAATAGTGAAACTCAAATGAAAAGCTTCATGTCGCAATGCATGCTGGGTATCACCATAGTACAGACCTCTCAGCATGTTGATAAGACCAACATCAATACACAACATTCAACACCTGATTTTTGTTTTTGTGTGGCTTTTATTGCCATAACAAAATTGTCTTATAAAGACATGGTTATAGCAGCCAGACAAAAAATAATGTTAATTACATTAAAGGGTTAGTTCAACCAAAAATGAAAATTCTGTCAGTAATTCCAGTTGTTCCAACCACTGAGACTTTCGTTCATCTTCAGAACACACATTTAAATATTTTTGATGAAGTCTCAGAGCTGGATCACTCTGCTGTATAATTTTATTCTGCCGGCCCAGAAAAGTTAGTAAAGACATCATTAAAATAGTCCAAGTGACTACAGTGACTCAACCTTAAGTTTATCAAGCGACAAGAATACTTTTTGTGCACAAAAATAACAACTTTATTCAACTATATTTTCTTCTGTGTGGGACTCTGACGTGAGTTCACAAGAAAAACACGATGCGTGCGTGAGAACTCAGAAGATAACGCTCACGATCACTTGATGGGAAAGTGTGAAAGGTAAGCCATTTTGCGGCTTCTTGTCTCTTCAGTTGATTTCATCTAAGGCTGTGGCAGGAAGTCAGTTGTTTACTGTAAAAGCTCACAGTCAAATGTACTAAACAAAAAAAGTTTAAATCTGTGAATTACTTTGTGATTTTATGTGTTTTGCACATAATGATATAGTGGAGATCTGTTAGTGTTTAATGTTCTGTTGGGATTTAAAGGGTTTCTGTTGAGTGTTGTGGGTCACCATTGTGTTGAAGAGTAGAGCCTGTGCTTCAGTCCAGGATGAGCAAAGAAACACTGATGATATAGCCTGGTAATACCAGACTCTGCCACTTCACTTTGCTTCGTAGACAGAGTCTGGAATGGCATAATTGAAAAGTGTTTTCTTTATTGCGGGGCGGCGCTTGTCTGAAGTATAAAATCATTGGTTACCCGAAAGCCAATCACATAACGTTTGGGCCACTCCATTCAAAATGTTTAACAAACACTCTTCTTGTTCGGGCTTCAGTTTGCAAATGCCGGGAATGTTCTCCACAACAGAGCGAATTGCATCCCGTGTCTCCATATCCGCGGTCGTTTTCGATTTCCCTAACCTAAAATACAATCTTAAACTCGGCACTTAGCGTCTACGTCACGGCTCTCAGCCCGCTCTCTGTTCGTTGATTGGCCGGCTGTTTTCAGGCCGGAGGAAAACTGAGAGATAGGTCGCTATCTCAGACTGACTACAGGAGCGAAATGAAATTAGCGGAAGTAGGAAGTCTGACGTAGTCAGGCTACTGATGATATGCTGTGTGTTGCTTTATTTTGAGGCAGTGATAGTGACTATTAAATAATGAGTTTAGTTAAATTCTTCAACTCATGCATGTGTGCTGCTGCAGGATTATGCTGTACTAGGACAGTGCTGCTATAATTAATAAAGTAAACCTAAATTGGGCTCTATATGAGTTCAGTGATTCAGGTCAAATTATTGTGAATAATGATTTCGTTAAAACACAACCAACTCTATCAGATGACCATGACCGTTTGTTTATCCGGCTGTTATAACTCACGTACAGCAGTCAAATTAAATCTAAAGTTAATGATTTAAGGGTCAAGAGCCCAACTAAAGCAAACACTGATCACCATAACGGTGACTTAAAAATATGGTTTTGAGTGGATAAGAATAAATTTGATTGGACTAACACAATACAAACATGTTGATTCAATTAGTTGTAAAGAAGTTACATTGACATATTACAATCATGTTGAATCTACAAATGTATATTGTGTTCATATAAAATATTAGTTCAAGTTTACTTGATTTGATTAGGTGCATAATGGGTGTTACGATTAAATCACGTTCATTCAACAATTTATTTTCTTGAGTGTGGATGCCTCAATATTATTTTGTAATGGAATAAAATGACTATTTTATTCTATTCTGTTCTAATGCACAATAAAGCAAATATTTTATCACATAAAAACTTGATTTAAATATATGAGACATATTCATTTTGTATTGAATGCTTTTTATTCCATTTCTAGATTATATGAAACATTATTATTCTAATGTAAAGACAACCAACATAGTACATAAGAACATAGTTCGTGTCTGGACAGTGTTGTGTGAGAGAGAGAAAAATCACAGGACAGTTTTAATCACTTTTGGAGGCTGGCTCCATTTATCATCAAAACAAAAATAAATTACAGATTAGTCAGACTAATAGAATATATATTATGTTGGTTTTGTTACTGACACATATATTATTCTATACGGTCTGTTATTTTTCAGATTAGGTTGGTGAGGGCGAGGGTGATCAAACAGGGCGCAGGACAGGCGGAAGTAGGCTACCGCTGGAAGCGGCCGTCATCCAGGCGCTGCTCCTGGAGCGAGGAAAAAACTAGTTTTTAACCTTGTATGAAGAATCCATGAACGTCTATATCGGACATGCAGAACACGTAAAAAAAAGACGTCATAAAAACGTTCATTCTGGCTCCTCAGTGGACGTCTTTTCAGCGTCCGACTTTTGTGACAAAGATGTTGAAAAAATTTATTTTGGACATCATTGTGTTTAGTGGGTGGTCTAACATTAAATACTATAATGTATTTTAATTATTTTACTAGTGCTTAATTTAGGTATAGTAATAATTACCAGATAAGTCATATTTTTATACTGTATTTTCATTGTTGAAGTTAAAAAGTCTGGGTGTGTGACAAGGAGAAAACTGTGATTTTGACAGCTATAAGGAGGTTGAAAAGTATGAAAAATCATAATAGAAAGGTAGTAAAACGTTTTTAAGGTGCTTTTATTGTTAGTTTGATAAAGAAAGAGGAATTTGTTCAAAATTATATGTATTTTTTAAAATATAACAAAAGTACATAAAAGTGCAGACGGTCTATGAATCACCCATAAATATAAACTTAAGCTGTGTAAAGAAGCAGCAGTTTTAATGTATTTAATTAACAAAATGTGTTTCCTTGTAATAGAGAGAGAGAAAGGACAAAATCTCCACTCAAATTCCAAATTCCACACAGACAAGATTTGGAGGAACATCATGGAAGAATCTTATTTTGTGAATATTATGCTGTTGGGCTCGACTGGATCAGGAAAGAGCGCTTCAGGAAACACCATCATTGGTGCTAGAGAAACATTTAAAGAAGATTTTTCTCCTGAGTCTGTGACCAGAACCTGGGGACCAGCAGAAACAGAGCTGGATGGACAAACAATAACAGTGATCGACACTGTAGGACTCTCTGATACACCAGTGAAGATTAGATATGCTGAAACTCAAATAGAGAAGATGCTTACTCTTTATAGTGTCGATGTGTTTCTGCTGGTGATCAAACTGGGTGAGACTTTCACCGTGAAGAAAAGGAATGTTTTGCAACTGAGCCAGCTTTTTTTTGGATCAAAGCTCTTAAATCACACAATAGTGCTCTTTACTCACGGAGATCGGTTACATGAGCCAATAGAGAAATATCTGAGTAAATGTGAAACACTGCGGTCAGTAGTTGGTCAGTGTTCAGGACGTTATCATGTTTTTTACAACAAAGATGAAGATCCATCTCAGGTCACTGAGCTCCTAAAAAAGATTGAGTCACTGAGGATGATGAATGCATACAAGAGATACACCGAACAGGACTATAAGGAGACTCAGAATGATCTTCTCAAGAAATCTGCCGCAGGAGGAGGATTAGGAGCAGCGGCAAAGGATGAACCTGTACGAGGAGAACTGCCATCTATGATGGAAAGTGTAGGAAAAGCAGCATTAACAGAAGCAGCAAAAACAGCAGGATCAGGACTAGCATTTAAAGTGGGATCAGTTGCATGCACTGCAGGAAAAGCAGCATTAACAGGAGCAGCAGCAGGAGGAACAGCTCTGGCAGCAGTGGCAGCAGTGGCAGCAGTGGGATCTGGAGTGGTTTTTGTGGCAAGAAAATATAGCTCTAAAAAAAAAGATAAAAGTAACTAAAATACCCTACAAGTATTTTTAGAAAACATGTATATAACATGAATAGAACGAACTCATTTGAAATAAACACATTTACTTCCACATAGGCAGTCAATGCTTCAAAATAAGTAATTCAAATAACAGAATAAAAAAATTAAAAAACTTGTACTAGTCTTGTACTATGCTTCTTTTTTTTAGCATTGTAATATTTAGCAATTTTAGCTCTATTTTAGCAATTCACATTTCCCCATCCTTTATTACTTTTGTTTCATTGCCTTCAGCTCATTCACGCCTTTACGATAGGTGCCACTGACCTAGAATACATTTTTTCCTTGTGTATATTGTAGGTTTTCCCATTTGGCTTTCTTTATTGTTATAAAAATAAAAAATTAAATAAAAAAATAAAAATACCCTGAGTCGCATGAAAAACACACACAGAACATATATCGTCATTTAGAACATTTATTAGGCTTCGTATTTCATCTGTATGTTTCTCTCAGCTCTAGAGAATGAGCTCCTTGACTCATAACAGACACGCACAGAAAAAACAGCGCTCGCTCTTCAGATCGCATAATTCAGTGGAAAATAAGTAGAGATGATAATCTGTATAAAGAACACGTGAGAATAAATCTGTTCTCAGACACCAACGATTGAAATAACCCAACATCCATTATCTTCTCTCTTCCGGTATACTTATCTTCTGTGTGAGCGCCAACACTCTCACTTTTGTGCAACAGCAGCAGGAGCCGGGGACGTTCTAAGATGTGTAATGTAATAAACTCTTAACATGGCTTAATGTATCAACCATTTTCTTTAACAATTTTCTGGGAGGAAACTGCTTAATATGTAATTAAACGCATTGCGTTTATGTTTTGGGCTCATCTGCTTTTCTGTAGTATGCTTTATTATTGTGATGTTTACAGAGTTTGATCTTTTGAACAGAACACCATGTTTAGACGTTGAGATCTCTGTGCTGTTAACTTTCAGAAACTCAACTGGTTTTTCATTTAAGTGCTGGTGATTCTGTGTTCTTAGTTTGACGATTTTTTTATTTAAAAAAAAATGTTTAAGGTTGCACCTGACACCTGTTTCCTTTTGTTGTCCTTTTATTTTTAAAATTGTGTTTTTCACATTTTTTGCCTATTGTTATAATAAATGAAAAACAATCCTGTTAATCGCAAAGTAAAATATTTTTTATATTTATGTATTTTTTTATTTATGTTAAGATTTTAGATGTGCAATTTGTTTCCTGTTATGTTAGTTTTTCATTTATTTATAAAAATGTGGCATACAGGCACAGAAAAACTGTTTTGAATGAACAGTAGCAATGTTTCCTAGTTACAGACAGGACTGACGCTGCTTATAATCAGGCTATCAGCTTGTGGATGTGAGACACAATTTAACATGGACAAACGTAGACCATAATAATACTCACAGTTTCATACCAAATAAACAAAACTATTTTTAATAGCTAGATTCATCTTTTAATCACTAAAAAATAAACCAATTTGGTTTGCAAATGTACATCGCTAAACTTACAAGGCACGTGACAGTTTTACACTTTTATACATAGTGAATGTCACATAGTTTGCTATATATGGGAGGAAATGAATCTAAAAAGGAATAGCCTAGATGATTAAAAAAATGATGTCATCATTTAGTCACCCTCATGTTGTTCAAAACCTGTATGACTTTATTTTTTCTTCTGTGAAATAATTGGCTTTTTTTTTTCTGCTAAATGCAAGGAACTTTAATATCTGTGTGAAATTAACTTATTCCATTTAGTAAATTTGACGCCTAGGTTTTTACAAGACATTGCTGTTTTTTTGCTGGGGGGGTTGCTGCAAGGGGTTGCTTTTCCTGATATTTAGTGTGCAAAACAGCTTATACAATTTCAGTTGCTGTTATTCAGTTCATACAGTCACTATAGTGACACGATGGAGAGACTCTGATGAAACAAACCGCAGAACTGCAGGACATAATGACATCAGGGTGTGAAGGTCAAAGGAAAAATTACTTCAGAAAATAAATTTTTCAGTCAGAACTCCTTCTCTGAGAACCAGTCCTGTCAGAATATATTTTATTATATTGTTATTTCATCATAACTTCATAAAGAGATAGATATGAGGCTCAGGTGGCACGATATGTGGATTTCCCAACTGAGGCTCCCACTCTAAAAAGAGATGTGTTAAAAAACAACACACAGCATGTGTTGATGGTATTTTGACACATGTTGTGTAGATGTTAACACACAATGTGTGTTAAAATGTAACTGGATAGAATAGCACCGGGTGGAGGGAAGTTTGTGTTTATGAAAATAATTTTAGGTAGTGTATTTTATATGGTATCCCATAACAAGCTCTAAAATAAATAAAACAATACATTACAATAAATAAATAAAATCTTATTTCACAAAAACTTAAAGATTAACTGGTGTTTTTTGCGCAGCCAATCTCATCATGCCTCTTTTTTCATTGTATTTTTCAAATGCTGCTTTCACTTGTTATTAATAACCAATTTATTATAGCAAACAATTTATTTCTGTCAGATGTCTACAGAAGCTCTTATACTTATACTCTTATTACCAGGTTTGGTGTTGACGATTCATTGAATGTTTCATTTGAAGTCACCAGAATCGTGATTAGTGTCAGCTTTATTTGGGTTCTTGACCCTTGACTCTTAAAATTAGTTGTCTCTGTTTGCTGTTTCTGTGTATTTATTTTGCACATTTGAAACAGCTGAACTTGCCATGAGAAAAAGATCATCAGATGATAATATTATCATCATGTAGTTTTATTAAGCTTAGCAAGATGAGTTTAATATCTAAAATGTGACTTAAAAAGTGATTAGCAAGATTAACATACTGCGACTAGCTTATAGTTTGATTTTAAATACTCAGTGGGTACAGGATCTTACCATTTACGCTACATTATTATTTATTTAAAAAAAAAGATGTTAACAGAAAGTTTTAAGGTGCAGCAGAAACTAGTTAAATACAGACATCAAGAATCAGCGTATGAATCTCAACAATGGTGACAAAGCTTCATGTCGCAATGCATGCTGTTATTCTGCACTTTTGGATAACATGTAGTTTCCCAAAACCGTTATAACTAACAGCACATATATAAAATAAATGCATACAATTTACTCAAAAACTTGATCTAAACTTGCTGATTATGACATCATCAAGAACCATCTGATCATGTTTTCTCTCACCATAACAGATGTATTTTAATAAAATACAGTTACAGCAACCAGAGAAAAACTTAAAGAAGATTAAAGGGTCAATAGCCCAAACAAAGGAGCCATTAATCACGATTCTGGTGACTTCAAATAAAACATTCAATGAAACATCAAACCTCTGTTAATTCTCAATAAGAGCTTGTCTATGTCGATTCATGATGTCTAAAACATCCAAATGTTCAAACAAACTCTTATTAAACATCACTGGACTCCATAAACACAAGGTACCAATACGTGTCAGTGTTCATCCAAACACTCAGTTGTAAAAAAACAGGAAGTAACTCTGGCAAATACACACCAACTAGACACATATCTGACACAAGTTGTGTAACTATAACACATTAGTGTGTAAAAGGTTTCACACACTTCTGTTTAAGAGGAATAACACATTAGTTGTGTTAAATGTAAAACAACATGTGTAGTCCTTATAAACACAGAGATGTGTTAAGAAACGACACAGGTTGTGTGTTAAATTTGACACAACATGTGTTGTCCCTGAGCACACACTAAATGTGTTCAAATCTACACAACATGTGTTGTCCCTGAGCACACACACTACATGTGTTAAAATCTACACAACATGTGTTGTCCCTGAGCACACACACTAAATGTGTTCAAATCTACACAATGTGTTGTCCCTGAGCACACACACTACATGTGTTAAAATTCTACACATGTGTCATTTTTAACACATCTCTTTTTGCAGTGTGTAATGTATTACGGATAACAGCAATGGATTTAATCAGTTTTTTTTTTTATGTGAAACAAATTTAATCTGTAATTAATTTACATGAACAAATGTACATGTTTCTTTCTTGATTGCACAAGTGTAAATTGTCTACACAAAATGTTTTAATCATACATTTTTAATTCCACATTAATCCATCCAAACACAAGTAAACACATCTTTGTGTAAAACTAAGTTATAACACATCTTTGTGTTGACCCAAAAGATGTGTTAAAGGGACACATAAGTTGTGTCAAATTTGACACAATATGTGTTGTCCCTGAGCTGATTCAGCACATGTGTTAAAATTTAACACATTATGTGTTGTTTTTTACACATCTGTTCTAAGAGTGTAGTTTAATTTAGCCATTTCCATACAACTTGCTAAACCAGTGATAGACAGAAATCAAAAAGGTCTCCAGATAATGTGCCTACTGCTCCATTCATACATGCGCCTTTCAGTTTGACCTACCCTGCAAGATTTGCGGTAGCACCAGCCTCCTATAATCTACTAAAATAATGATTTCAGAATACTCCAGAATAAATCAAGATTTAACATTTATTTATCTGGTAAAAATGTATCACGTCAATTACACAAGTAATTTACCGCCAATTCAGAAATAATAAATGCATGACATCAATTACTTAAAGATGATTCTGCTTTCCTGACAGAGACACACAGTAGTGTGTGAGAGCTTTCCAAGGGGAAAACACTGACACAGCACTGCATGGGGGTTTTCCGGGTTACGGTTCCCAAGGACTGCTCTGTTACCTAGCCTTAAATACCCAGACCAGAACAAAAGGGTTGTACCAATATTTCCCCAGTGTGTTTTGGGTCAGTTCCTGTACCCCAGGGGGAGCACCTGGTCTCAGGGAGAGGAGAGATATCTTAAAGAGACATCACCCAAAGAGGAACACAGGATTCTCCTAAGTCCTCAATCTTTCTTATATTACCAATGACTGCAATGAAATAAGACAATTTTATCAATCGCACTGAGAGATTTAAAATAATACCAAACAAAAACAATAGATTCCCAAGATACATCATATATATGATATAGGCATTCTTAGTGAACTTTTAGTGACTTGACTCAGGGGGAGAGGAGATGAGGGAGAGGGGGATGCAGAGATAAAGTAGGAGAAACGTTTGGACAGGACAGTGTCCTGTGCTCTGTCTTTGCGATCTTCTGTCCAGGGTGTGTTTTATTGCTTTATGGTGAGTTTTATCTCAGCTTTTGTCTTAGCAGGAAAATCAGTTCTTACACGTGTTTATTTAAAATGAGTCTGTTTTACTCATGTTATTTACATTTTATAATGATACTTGTATAGTCTTTTAGTTACTTTTATCTTTTTCTTTAGAGCTATATTTTCTTGCCAAAAAATAGACTCCAGCACCCACTGCTGCTGCTGCCAGAGCTGCTGCTCCTATTAATGCTGCTTGTCCTGCAGTCAGTGCAGTTCCCATCATAGATATTCCTGCTATTGCTGCTGCTCCTCCTTCTGCACCTCCTGCTGCTGCCATATCGACACCTCCTCTTGCTGCTGCCATATCGACACCTCCTCTTGCTGCTGCCATATATACACCTCCTCTTGCTCCTCCTCCTGCTGCTGCCATAGATACAACTCCTCCTCCTGCTGCTGCTGCTCCTCCTCCTGCTGCTGCTCCTACATATGCTACTGCTGCTGCTCCTATTAATGCTACTGCTGCTGCTCCTGCTGCACATTTCTTGAGTAGACGAGCTTTCTGAGTCTCCTTATCCTGTCCTGTGTATCTCTTGTATGCATTCTTTATCCTTAGTGACTCAGTCTTTTTCAGAAGCTCAGTGACCTGAGATCGATCTTCATCTTTGTTGTTAAAAACATGATAACGTCCTGAACACTGATCAACTACTGACCGCAGTGTTTCACATTTATTCAGATAATCTTCTATTGGCTCATGTAACTGATCTCCGTGAGTAAAGAGCACTATTGTGTGTTTCGAGAACGTTGCTCCAAAATTATTCTGGATACATCTCACAACTTTACTGTTCTCCTCTGTGAATGTCTCACCCAGTTTGATCACCAGCAGAAACACATCAATACCATCACACGTACTCTGCAATATCTTCTCTATCTGAGTTTGAGCGTCTGTGATCTTCACTGGTGTATCAGAGAGTCCTACAGTGTCGATCACTGTGATTGTTTGTCCATCCAGCTCTGTTTCTGCTGGTTCCCAGGTTCTGGTCACAGACTCAGGAGAAAAATCTTCTTTAAATGTTTCTCTAGCACCAATGATGGTGTTTCCTGAAGCGCTCTTTCCTGATCCAGTCGAGCCCAACAGCACAATACTCATAAGAGGAGGTCCATCCATGCTGTTTCTCCTCCGCATCTTGTCTGTGAGTGGAATAGATTTTTCCTCTCTCTCTCTACGAGGAAACACATTTTGTTAATTAAATTAATTAAACCTGCTGCCTTTTACACAGATTAAGTATATATATATACATATATAAAAATTGTTACAGTTTTTCTCAATTGCTTAAACACTATAACCAGGCTTTTGAACTAAAATTTCAAAACCATAATGCCATTTATCAAAAAGCAAAAAGCAAAAAACAAACTCTAAAGTTAATGAGTTAATGGTCAAGAGCCCAACTAAAACACACACTTATCTCCATAATGGTGACTTAAACATTCCGGTTTTCTCCTTCAGTGATTCTGCTTGTTAACATCAGGTGTCTTCAATAATGCTCAATCATCACTCAATTATTCACTTAATTAACTCATTAGCTCAGAGTTTAATTGGGTCGCTTAAAATGACCAAATTCCATGATGTTGAAGTTACATGAACATATTATGTTTGTTTAACGAAACATAGTTATGTGGAACCGGTGGAACCTGTTTACAAAAGAAAGTTAAGTAAAGCCAACATATCATTTTTTTGAGTGTACTCTTCCTCTTCTTCCTTTTCCTCTTTCTCTTCCTCCTCCTCTTTCTCTTCCTCCTCCTCCTCCTCCTACTCTTCTTCCTTTTCCTCTTTCTCTTCCTCCTCTTTCTCTTCCTCCTCCTCCTCCTACTCTTCCTCTTCTTCCTTTTCCTCTTTCTCTTCCTCCTCCTCTTCCTTCTCCTACTCTTCCTCTTCTTCCTTTTCCTCTTTCTCTTCCTCCTCTTTATCTTCCTCCTCTTTCTCTTCCTCCTCTTTCTCTTCCTCCTCCTCCTCCTACTCTTCCTCTTCTTCCTTTTCCTCTTTCTCCTCCTCCTCCTCTTCCTTCTCCTACTCTTCCTCTTCTTCCTTTTCCTCTTTCTCTTCCTCCTCCTCCTCCTACTCTTCCTCTTCTTCCTTTTCCTCTTTCTCTTTCTCTTCCTCCTCCTCTTTCTCTTCCTCCTCCTACTCTTCTTACTTTTCCCTTTTTCTCGTCCTCCTCCTCCTCTTCCTCTTCTTCCTTTTCCTCTTCCTCTTCTTCATTTTCCTATTTCTCTTCCTCCTCTTCCTCCTCTTTCTCTTCTTTCTCTTCTTTCTCTTCCTCTTCCTCGTCTTCCATTGTTGTTGTAAAAAAAAAGGTGTTCACCAGTGGTCTTTTCATAGTGCTTACATCCTGATTGAAGTGTTAACCATTAACCATTGAGGTGTTTGGCCAGCTGGCACATGTATTAACCAATTAGCTCATATAGTGTCATTTTGAATGTCAGTGTTTTGAAATGGTAAACATGTGACTTTATGTCAGATTGTTGTGTCTTATGCAGAGAACCATGTTCAGTGCATTTAAAAAGTGCCATTTTGAATTGAAAAATGTGTGTAAAGCAGAAAATGTGCTTAGAGTTTTGGAGACTTGAGAAGAGGTTTTGCTCTCTGTGTGTCAGTTTAAATAATTGAGCTGTCCATGTCATTTTAGTGTGTTAGCAATTGGAAAAAACTGTAATAAGAGACAAACATTTCCAATTGTCTTTGATGAGGTTTATTTTCTTGCAGCAGTTGTACAGTCACACAGAGTGGCTGC
The DNA here is from genome assembly GCA_031834385.1 of Semotilus atromaculatus. NCBI lineage: Eukaryota > Metazoa > Chordata > Actinopteri > Cypriniformes > Leuciscidae > Semotilus > Semotilus atromaculatus. Next base: position 1,840,594 of record JAULUF010000047.1, on the reverse strand, counting down.
AGAGTGTGACAGTGAAGGAGGGCATCCTTCCTCCTTTATAGACTTGAGTCCCAGAATGTGATCTTTCTAGGCCAATGATGGTATTTCAACCATATGTGGAACATTCTTAGACTTGTTCATCATATTGCATCCTTGAGTGGAGGCCCTCCTGTCACGTACCAACACTCTTTACCATTCCAATACAACTCCATATTAGAATAAGGTTTGTGTGTGCTCTTTTACTGTCATATGATGGTCACACACATCTTACGTAAGTAAATATAAAACATTTTTTAGAGGAGAGAGTAAAAAAAAGAAGAAGAGTACAAATCCATTGGTTATGTATTTTGTGTTCATCATGTGAAAAGGTTTGTGAAGGGGGGAACCACAAGCAACTTACCAGTTTTGGAAATATTGTTTTGAATTTATTGCACCAGTGTGTTAGACTATGTTGTAGTGTGTGTGATTTTGAGGGCTTGTGTGTCCTGTCTGAGGGCAAAGTTTGGTTTTTCAGCAAGAGTGAATGGTTTTGAGTGTAGAGCTTCATTTTGACCCGAAAATAGGATGTTTGGAGAATTGGGTGAGACGTTATGGATTTGTGTTTACTGTTTTGAGAATACGAGGCATAGTTTCAAGAAATGTGTTTAAGCAATCGAGAAAAACTGTAATATATCTTTGTTAACTAGATATAATTATACAACATACAAAAAGACACATCTAACAGCACATACATTTTTTTTTATAACATTAAAGTGCTTATTTTTCAATTAACAAAATGTCAATCTTCATCGTTATAGTAGAAGATACAATGCAATCTTCAAGATACAGTACAATCTTCATATTTATAACGGACTGTCAACTTAAAAACTGCTTTGTGGTGGTGACAGGTACAAGCAATTTAATCTTTATTGTATTAGTTTCTCAACTAATTATGTTAACTCAACTAATTGAATGTATAAGAGCTGAAAAAAAAAAAAAATTACTAATTAAATAATGCCAACTAAGTAAATGTATTGATTAGGGCTTCCCAGACTAAAGATTTTTCTAGTCGACTAGTAGTCATTCATTTAAGCAATTAGCGGACTAATCGCATGTTAATATTCATGTATTAGGCTTCTTAAATATATACTGGGTGCATGGAGGAATATGTGTATTCCGCACTCAAGCACAAAGATAAAGTAATGATTAAATGTGATGGGAAAAAAATATGAAGTAGACATTTTATTTGTTTATTAATAAACTAGTGTTTTCTGAGTCTGTTTCGGCTGCAAAGATGAAGTTGACGATGCTGACTCGCCATGTAGAGAGAAATGCACCTTTCATACGGAATTCATAGACTGTAAAAAAATATGGAAGTAGTGTCCGTGACGTCACCCGTAGATTTCTGAAGAGCATTTTTTAAGCCCAAAGTTGGTGGAGCCGGCCATCTCCACCTTGGCCGAAAAGCGAGGCGGATTAGCTGATCTGGCGTAACGGCTAACAGACGAGATACTGAAAATTAAAATAAATAAAGGACTGAATTTTAGAAATAAAAGCAATCAAGTTAATCAAAATGAATTACAGTCCGTTAGCAGTGGTAATATGACTTTGTGTGGTGGCGTTTGTGCATTAAACCAGTTAATCTTTAAAGTAGTTAAACTAGTTAATCATAATAAGAAATAAGAAAATAAGCAGAAGGACAACCTGTCCTCACTCGGTGTCAAAAATCAAGCACGAGCGCTAATGTAGACAATAACGACGAACTCCATTACTTTCACTGGCTTGTCAGATAAAAACAGGCCTACATTTAATTATTGGCCTTTTGTAGTAGAAATGTTTTTTAGTAGCCTACTTTTGTTTTTTTAGCTCACCTACTCTAACCCACTCCTCAACAATACAAAACACGTTACAGGCTGATCACAGTAGCCTACAGTCACTTGCATTTAAGATTATTTTACCATAGTAATGTTTCATGATGTGATGTTATCACATTTAAATACCTTGTAGTGCTTGTTTTGACAGTGTGTTCAGGCACACCACGTGGTGTGACGTGTGTATAGCCCTTTAATCGCTCTGATCACCAACACTTGTCAACATAATAAACAAAACTCAACAAATCTGGGAGCATTATATGAAACTATGACCATTATAGCTATACATGACTGGAGATAGAGTTCATCTAACATCTACTCACCTGTGTGAAGAATCAAGATGAGCTCCGCCAAGTTTCCCTTCACTTCCTGATGTTTGCAGGTTTGATCATGACAGACTGAAGTGAAACAAAGTCTGATTTGTTTCTCTGAATGGTTACCGCTGACAATGACTGGTTATTTCTGCAGAAGGAGCTAAGGAAATTATGTGTAGCTTGCCTTTGTCGGGATCGGGCACGTTTTTGAGGCGTTTCCCTGCAAACAAGCCTGCACTAGCCCTTTACAGGCGTAGCCTAACAGCCAGCGCAGGGCACATGAGAATTTGCTCATTGGCAAAACGTTGGCCCCTGCACGGTCAGCCCTCACTAAGCCCACACACACTGTAAAAATGAATACTAATAAATAGGCTAAATCTAATCAATAAAATTGAGGCAACAGATTACAAGCAATATTATTAATTAAATTTAACACATTAGAATTGAGTAATAATTAACCAACTGAATTCCTTAAAAGGTAACCATTTCAAATGAGTAAAATTTACACATTTTTTAAAACAAAAATATCAGAATAACAGACTGACGTCAAAGATGGATTTAAATTTAAATGTATGGTATTAATTATAGCTGCAATGGCCTTGAACAGCATCATTTAGCCTTTGCAATGGAACTAAACTATTAAATAAATAAAATTGTAATTGTAAAAGCTAAAACAATTATGCTTTACTAGGCCAGTGCTGCTATAATTAATAATGTAAACCTAAATTGGGCTCTATAGGAGTTCAGTGATTCAGGTCAAATGATTGTGAATTTATGATTATGTTAAAACATAATCAACACCATCAGATCACCTTTTTTCATTGTTCATCCGACTATTATAACTCACGTACAGCAGCCAAACAAACTCTAAAGTTAATGAGTTAATGGTCAAGTGTCCAACTAAAGCAAACACTGATCTCCATAACGGTGACTTAAACATTATGGTTTTCTCCTTCAGTGATTCTGCTTGTTAACATCAGGTGTCTTCAATGTTGGCAATAAAAAAAAAGAGTTCTTAATTCATCTTTGACGTCAGTCAGTTATTGCGATATTTTTGTTTTAAAAAATGTGTAAATTTTACTCATTTTAAATGGTTAACTTTTAAGGAATTAATTTGGTTAATTATTACTCAATTCTAATGTGTGAAATTTAATTAATAATATTGCTTGTAATCTGTTGCCTCAATTTTATTGATTAGATTTAACATATTCATTAGTATTCATTTTTACAGTGCAGGGCCTGCACTATTAATCTACAACAATAAATCTGTTTCACTATAAATACTTTTCGTCTACTATAACTAAGTCTTTGGGGAAAATAATTAAAAAGTAATAAAGCTAATTTAACACTCTGAAAGGGACTAACAATTCTCTATACAAATATAAAAATACCAAATGATTTATTTGACTTTTACGCTCCTTTCGTCCACCCGCTCGGTCTCTTGAATCCCGCAGCCACCTTTATCTCACTCTCAATTTCAGAAAGGCTAATAGGCATGACACAACACTGTGTGTGGGAAGTAATTAATACACTCTAAAAAGAGATGTGTTAAAAAACAACACACAGCATGTGTTGATGGTATTTTGACACATGTTGTGCAGATGTTAACACACAATGTATGTTAAAATGTAACTGGATAGAATAGCACCGCGTGGAGGGAAGTTTGTGTTTATGAAAATAATTATAGGTAGTATATTTTATATGGTATCCCATAACAAGCTCTAAAATAAATAAAACAATACATTACAATAAATAAATAAAATCTTATTTCATAAAAACTTAAAGATTAACTGGTGTTTTTTGGCAGCCAATCACATCATGCCTCTTTTTTCATTGTATTTTTCAAATGCTGCTTTCACTTGTTATTAATAACCAATTTATTATAACAAACAATTTATTTCTGTCAGATGTCTACAGAAGCTCTTATACTTATACTCTTATTACCAGGTTTGGTGTTGACGATTCATTGAATGTTTCATTTGAAGTCACCAGAATCGTGATTAGTGTCAGCTTTATTTGGCCTCTTGACCCTTGATTCTTTAATATTAGTTTTCTCTGTTTGCTGTTTCTGTGTATTTAAATTGCACATTTGAAACAGCTGAACTTACCATGAGAAAGATCATCAGATGATAATATCATCATCATGTAGTTTTATTAAGATGATAGTATATCATCAAGATGAGAGTAATATGTAAAAGATTACTTATAAAATGAGTAGCAAGATTAACATATTGCGACTAGTTTATAGTTTGATTTTAAATACTCAGTGCGTACAGGATCTTACGGTTTACGCTACATTATTATTTCTTTACAAAAGATGTTAACAGAAAGTTTTAAACTGCAGCAGAAACTAGTCAAATACAGACATCAAGAATCAGCGTATGAATCTCAACAATGGTGACAAAGCTTCATGTCGCAATGGGTGCCACCATAGTACAAAGCTCATCCATGAGTCCCAGCATGCATTGCGCCATGAAGTTTTTTGTTTGTCACCATTGTTGCGATTTATACGCTGATTCTTGATATCTGTGTTTGACTAGTTTCTGCTGCAGCTTTAAACTTTCTGAACTTTTTTTTTTTTTTTTAAGTCATTCTGCACTTTTGGATAGCATGATGTAGTTTCACAAAACCGTTATACTAACAACACATAAATAAAATAAATGCACTCAATTTACTCAAAAACTTGATCTAAACTTATGACATTACTTATGACAACTTATTAACTTGTTGTGACATTAGATGAGACTGGATATTCTCAGGGTGGTTTGACCAATATTATACTATTGCATGTGCTGTATTTAGGCATTAAATGTACAGCCAATGGGTTGCTTTTCCTCATATTTAGTGTGCAAAACAGCTTATACACGTTCAGTTGCTGTTATTCAGTTCATACAGTCACTAGTGACAGACGGAGAGACTCTGACGCTGAACTGCAGGACATAATGGCATCAGGATGTGAAGGTCAGTCTAAATTATAAATTAAACAACCTCACACACTGCAGCTAGAAATACTTATAAATAATAATTAGTTTTTATTAGGCTAAATTAAATTTCATGGTAGTTCAAAGAAATAAAAAATTGTTTAAAAAGCACATTTTTATTAAAAATATTTATTCGATCATTAATCAACCATGCTACACATTTTTTTGATTTAAGGGTTAAAATATATTGCATGTTTTATTATGGCTGAAATATTATATATTAAGGATAATAAAAATAAAATAAAAACACTCATGCTGCAAAAACATGGCATAATACTGCAAATATAATGGCCAGGGTATGTCTTCCATGTGAAAATAAAATATAAATCACCTATATACAAAAGAAATGACACAATCTGTTTATCATCTCAGTCCTCATTTCACACAATATCACCTGAAAGGCAAAGAACACCAGAGTAGGAATCACATAATTCATTTAGCAATAAAACATACATCAATAAATTATTCAGTGCTGATGCAGTCACTTTTTGAGTATTAAAAAAATAATAACTGGGGTGTGTTTGACTTATTAAAGCAAGTTTTAGGAAATCAACAAGAGCTCGGACCACGGACCACAAGATTTACATGACCTGAGGCTTGTGCTGCAGGGAGACTCCAGGAAACAGTCTAACAGGAAATATGTTTTCAAAGAATAATGGTGTCTTATATGTATGAAAATTTAAGTGAAATTACTGAACTTAAATATTGATTAAGCTTGATAAAATTGATCATTCTAGAAGAAAATTTCAAATGGCACTTAGAGGGTTTTGCATCTGAACTCTTCAACTGATACAGAACCTCACAGGTAGCCAGTGGTGAAGAGAAGAAAAGCCGTATATCTAATAGGAAATGTCTCTCCTTTCAGACATTACAGAGGAACTGGCCGGACTGTCCTTTTCATCTGATGAAGGGTCGATTATTCATACCTCAGATTCTGAAGGTGAGAGAAATCTGAACATGCAGACGTAGTACGTGATGATGATTACATTTAATGTTAATAAACACACTATTGTGATGTCATTCTAATTTGAATCATTCTTGCTTTATGAATTGTTTAGAATCAGATCATGAAGAATTATCTTGGGTATGTTAAAAAATGTATAAATGTGTAATTGTTAATGTGTAATTGTCCTTAAGTTTAATTATTGTCTCATTAATGTGCTCATATGTCCAAGCAAATTGATCTATAGGACATCAGTATTTTCAGCATGCACACTCTGCGTTTCTAAATTGGACTCATGAAAGATTTTTCCCTATTCTCAAATTTCTTTGCTGATTGACACTTCCACCACCCTCAGAAAGCAGGCATAAAGAGAAATGGAAATTAGAGAGGAAGGTCAGAGCGGAAGAGGAAGCCCAGCGGAAGACTTCAGAAGAGGAGAAACGAGTGGAGAAGAGAAGGCGGCGCAAGCGTGTGGTGAAGAAGGTGTTGGTGGGAGCCGCTATAGGAGCCGGAGCAGCCGCTGTCGCAGGAGCTGTGGTAGTCACTGGCGGACTCGCAGTTCCTGCAGTATTAATGGCAAGAGGTGCTGTTCTTGTAGGCACAAAAGTCATCGCAGATAAAGTCAGGGATAAGAAAAAACATAAATGAGTCCTTTATGGTTCTTTATAATAAGGGAAAAGGTTCTATAGAGAATCCAAATGAGCCTTTTTTTCTAAGAGTGTACAATACATACATATGGAGTATTTTTCAATGGTATATGTTTGATGTATGTTAGTGTTTAGCAAAACATTCCTATTATAATCGAAAACTGAGTATAAAACAAAATATGTAATCAAATCATACATGTCCTTATGGTTTCTTTATGAAGATTAGTTGCTGTTGTCTGTTCTGTTTATGGTTCCCTGTACCTCAGTCATGGTTTTAGTTTATCTCCAGTTTTTCATTCGTTTCTTTTTTGCTTTTTCTGTGAGTCCTTAGTTTTAATTCTGCTGTGTCTATACAATTTTGATCTAGATTATTTGTGTTTAAATAAACAACTACTAAGAACCTGTTTTTTTACTTATTTTGATGCACTTTGAGTATAACAGAACGAGTCAATGCACAGTGGCGTGCAAGATTTAGTTCTCCACCCCGCAGCGTGGGTATAAATCTGAGGCTTTGCGTTCTGTCCATGTAGGTGCAGAGTGCAAACAGGACAGAGAAAACCCAGGGCTGGGTCTGCCTCCTCCAGGGGCAGTGTTTGCAAGTTCACTACTTGGTCCCGAAAGGGAGTGACCTTAGACACTCATCTGGCCACGATTCGTTGACAGAAAATGCGTGCAGGTCCCCTACCCTCTTCATGAAAGCCCATGCAAGCAAGATAACTGTTTTCATGCACATTACATCACATGGAATTTTTAACTCCACTGCCTGCAGGGTTTCAAAAGGGGGGTCTCTGCAGTGTGGTAAGCACCAGTCTCCTCACACCCAAATGTGCTTTCTCAAGGATTCTCCGTCTACTGCATCGTGATGTGCAGCAAATGCGACAACATACACTTTGAGGGTGTATGGGGACAGCCTTCGCTCCAACCCATCTTGCAGGAAGGAAAGCACAGTACCGACCGAACATCTTCAAGGGTCTTCTTGGTGAGAAGAACACCACTCAGCGAACAGGTTCCACTTCAGAACATAAGTGTGCCTCAGAGAGGGCGCTCTTGCAGAAGTGATGGTGTCTATGACTGCTTGTGTTAGATTACCTGAGTCCTCTGAGTCCCATCCAGAGGCCAGACGTGGAGATTCCAGAGGTCTGGATGCGGGTGCCATATAGTGCCTCGTCCTTCCTCAGAGGAATGCACCAGGGCGGGCCTGTCGTGAGTAGCTTGAGTTCTGGCAACCAGTTCCTGGAGGGTCAATAAGGGGCAACTAGCAAGACCTGCTCCTCGTCCTCCCTGACTTTGCACAGTGTCTGTGCAAGAAGGCTTACTGGGGGAACACACTTGTTACTGCTCACTCTTGCCGAGGGGCCCCTCGGTCAGGGAGTAGAACACTTGGCAGTGGGACGAGTCCAGAGAGGCAAACAGGTCTACCTGTGCGGCTCCAAAGTGGTCCCATATCAGTTGGACCACCTGGGGATGGAGTCTGCACTCTCCCGGGATCACAGGCTGCCGTGAGAGCTCCTCGGCTGTACGATTGAGCAGGCCCGGAATGTAAGTGGCACGAAGCGACCTCAGATGGCGGGCGAGTTGTCATATGCTGCGGGAGCAATAAAGTCAAGTCACCAAGTCACCCTGGCTATTCATTGAAGTAGCCCTCTTTTAGGGTTGGCCAAAAGAGGCACTAGATTGAGGCATAGGTAAGGGGACCCCACCTCGTTTGAGGTATAGGTGTCTCGGCCGTAATACCGCGAGCGTCATGTTCCCGCAGTGGTATCATGAGTCTTCCACAAATGCTGCTTCAGCGTGCTGAATGCCCAGACACGTGATGCAGTGTACTTTACCGTCAGCCTGTGCCAGGGAATGACCGCAAGAAACACACGGGTGATATGACATCTTGAAAAAGATGCAGGGAGTTCTTGCCCAGAACAGAACCATACCGGCCCAATCCAAATTGTTTGCTAATTGTCAATCGTATTTGACGATAGTGGTCCTGACAGAACAGCAGTTTTTCGAGATGTGAGCTTGTGATCACAGCTTCACATGCTGTCACACCAACACTTGAGAGGCTTCTTCCTGAAGAAAAATAAAATAAATGATTGGGGCTCTCTGACGCGATCCCAATACGTCGGTACGTCGACGTGACCTACTGAAAGGGAACTGATTTGTCAGACCATTGTGAGGATGCAAGCTGGAAGTCACATGACCTGTAATTTAAGAACCCAAAGTTTCAAAAGAATAGCATAGATAATGACAATTACACAAAATAAGCGGGATATCACATGTTCCTATCTTATTTTCCTCAGGATATAAAATATGTGTTCAGCCTTTTGTCTGTCTTCAAAGCTCACCAAGAGATTGCAACAAGATATCATATTTCTCCTGCATGTTTTCAATGGAAATTTAGATTTATGTTATAAATATTAATGTTATGTCCAAAAATATATTAAAACTTCTAACAAATTACAAACGGAATTCTATAGAGTATAAAAAAGTGTTTAAAAGGAGTTTATAGGATTTACAACATTGTTTAACATAGTTGCTCAGATTATTGGAATAACATTTGGACAACGTTTTGAACAAATACTATATATATTCTAATACTACTAGAATATATTCTAATATTTAAGGTCAACAAAACAACTTGTTAGCAACATGTTTAGAGTATTTTTGTTCAGTAGGCTCCACTTACAGGTAAAACAAAATTTTATTTTTTACATTAACAAGCTTCTTTTTTACATTTGTTAGAAGAACTTTTGCAAGTTGGATCACAATGAGAAAGTGGAATTTGGCAACATATCAATCACAACTTTTCAACGGCGTGGTGTGTGATTTGTTGGACTGTCATCATATGATGTGTATAAATCAGATGATCCATCGCTCATGGACATATCCATATGTTCTCTTCAGTCTCTAAAGTCAACAGATATACCAACGCATTCTCATCCCAAGGCGTCATATTCTGTCACTTTGACAAAGCGTCTAAATCCAACGCCCATGGAACCCTTTAGCGTCAATATAACACGCAGAGAGATGGGTAGGTTTAGGTATGGTGTAGGGTTAGGGTTAGACCGCTAGGAGGCGCCTTCTGACCCATATATATCGGCGTCTCATATTGACGCTAAAGGGTACCATGCGCGTTCGATATAGACGCTTTGGCAAAAGCGTCATTATATTACGCCTTGGGATGAGAACGGGCTGGATATACAGGATGAGCACATCATTCATAATGGTTGTGTATTGTTATTAGGTCAACTAAACAAATTAAATCATCTGGGAGTGTTTTTATATAAGAGGCCCATACTAAGACCATGGTTATTTGGGCAAGCATTTTCATTTTACAAGTTATTCTTCATATTTCCTTAAAATATAACGTTTTAAAGTCCCCCTGTAGTCAATCATTTTATTCCTTAAAACTCATCTTTGATAATCAAAATGAAAAACTGAAACGCTGTTTTCTGTTAAAATTATTCAATTCAGCCTTAAAATAGCTTGAATGTAACAGGCTTGCTTTATTTAGTATACGCTGTTCCATGAATATGCAAATTAGTCCCCGCCTCCACTCACACCAGTATACTTAATTTGCTCAATTTTACTAGTACGTGTATGAGTTTTGCATACAGATGTGTTTTCTCTCTTTGGCCAGGCGAGGGAGCCACATCATCTGACAAATCTGTTCTGCTCATTTCTTGTTTTAAAAAAAAGAAAATCTTGTAAAAACTTTCTACCTCACTTCCTGTCACCATGGAGACACTTACTGTAACTAGTCGTCTCTAGCTCTTTAAAACTTCAGCTCAAATTATAAAACCATCTTCTCTGCCAGACGGCCATGTGTTTGACATGCATGTGTATGAAAAGATTCACAGTGAAATTTAAATGCATGCAGATTCCCTCATTGCAATAATATAATATGCAAAGTAACCTTGTTTACCTTGTTAAAAGGAAGCGGGATTCATTTAGTCTATAATGACGTTCAACCCAGCGTGCACTTGGTAAGCGCTCTTAATTTCAGATGTTTTCTTGTTTGCTTTTGTGATGTGCACTTTGTGTTGTCTGTGTTGTCGCCGTGCTATGTTGTTGTGCTGTGTTTGTGTCCGCTGCACAGCACAACAACATATTTTATTTTGCTTTACAAATGTTTGAAGTATGAATCGCGGACGGGTATTTAATGCAAGAATGTTGTTCTTTCTGGTTTGCCGCGGGGTATTCTGGGAACTGTAGTTTCTGCTTGCATAGGTTTTGGTAAGACTTGAGTATGGTGCATATTAATGTTGAAGTGTGAAGCGTGTACATGAGAATTATGAAATGATTATTATTATAGTGTATTTATGATTATATATTATTATTATTATATTTTTAGTATTTTAGTATTAGTATTTTTATTCATGTTATTTATTGTTGCATATTGTTATTGAGCTATTGAAGTATGTTTGTAGTATGCACATGAAAATTGAAATGTTGTATTTTTCTTATTATTTCAGGTTTATTACCTGGTTATCACTTGTGATAAAATAAACAAAGAAAAGTGAAATCCGAGTAATATCCTTTGTACACTGCGGGGGGCCTTTCCGTGGGGGGAGAACACGGAACAGTCTAAACAGAACAATTCAAAACGAAAGAAAACTCTCTGCTTATAATCCGTCTGAAAAGTGCATTTCTCTCTGGCGCGTTCACTACTGCGAAGATTGCGAGTCAGTATCGTCAACTTCCTCTTTTCAGCCGACACTGACAGAAAACACTTGTTTATTAATAAACAATTAAAATATCTCCTTGTTATATTTGACTTATTCATAATCATTACTTTTGCCGGTTCTTTGCTTTATTGGCAGCGCCACCCTTACATGTTACATGAACGTGTCACCACCGCATCAACGCAGAGATTTTTTTTAGACAATAATCACACAACCTATTTGATATTCTAAAATTAAATACTCAGTGACTCATCCCAACCAACTATTAAAAAATTTTTTACTTGTAAGCGTCTTTTTACATGTTACGTGTCATGTGAGTATACCTTTCCATGTGACGCGAGCTAGTTGAAGAACGTGAGGAAATCGGGTAGGCTAGTCGACAAGACCCACACAATTTGCCGCAAGTGTTTTAAGAAGCTTCCTCAAATGACCAGCAACACGTCCAACATGCAGATGCATATGTCACGGGTGACAAAGACGCTTAGCGAGCGGAACCCTCTTGACGAGGCACGCCACGAGTTTCCCGAGGGAACGATTTGTGTGCGACACATCCCACTCCGGTTCCGGGTGTGGCAGAAACATTGTCCGGCCTGATTAGCGCTAATGCACTGCAGGTGCGAGAGAGAGAGAGGAGCGGCGTTCACACAGGCTTCCTGCTTCACAAGCCAAAGATAAAAGGGCTATTCAGAGAAGTTTCAGGGAACTGGTTGTCTCGGAGCAGTTGTGGGGCACAAGCTTGCTCTGGAAAGTTGTCTGGGTGTGGAGGCCGCCCATTGGAGTCTGCTGGATCAGAGTTCATCTGTGGGAATCTGCTGGACTGATTTATCGATTGAATCTGCGCTGTGAAGGGAGAGAGAAAGATAAGTGAATTGATTTCATCTTACGAACATTCGAAAAGCCCGAAGAGGATGCAGTGAATGTAAATCTGACTGTTGGGGAAGTGTGCTGAGGAGGAACTGAGGATTAAATATCCCCCACGAGAGTGTAACGAATGGATTGAGGCCTCTGATCAGCCCTATCGTGTGAGTGAATTGCAGTGCTTTTGCCTTATTTATACACATTGATTCATTGCTGTGGATTTGAAGTGAACATGAGTGCAGTGTGCTTTTGCTGAGAAGCGGCCCCGACCCCTGCTTACACGTTTGTGAACAGTTATTATATCTGCTCTCCATCAGAAGTCCAGAGTGATACAGCTGAGCTGGAAGGAACATATTGCTGTAGAAGAATGCTTACCTTCCTACTTACCGTCTGAGTCTGGAAGTATGCAGCATTGCTGGTGAAGTAAGCTTTTAAACCACTGTCTCACTACTGTGCACTGACGAAAGTATCCTGTACTGAGAAGAATCCCTACCTTCCTACTTACCGTCCGAGTCCCGAAGTATGTAGCATCATTGGTGAAGTAACCCTCCCAGTTCGCTCATTCACTACTGTGTATCGACGCAAGAGTCCTTGACTGAGAAGCATCCTTACCTGAATACTCACCGCCCGAGTCCTGAAGTGAGCCGTATCAATGGTGGAGTCGCCGTCAGGGTGAAACTGTGAGTTCGATCTGTACTTTCCCATAGCTGAAGAAGACCTAGAGGACACTGAAGTCTATCACGGTTGTGCTCATTGATATATTGTGTTCAATAAAGATTGTTATTCCTTTGAAATTACCTCTGGTTTGTGTTGTCCCTCTGTTGCGCACCTGTGGTGTCGGCTCCTCACGGTGGTGTCTAAGTCAGGGGTGGCTGGTCATCCGAGTCCGGCACCATCCCGAAATCAATTTAGTTGGAGCACAGAAAACAACCCAAAAGCAGCAGCCTATACTGCCTAGTTTAGTTTAATAATTTGCATAGGTAATATTGTTCTTTGGTGTTCAGTTTATACAAGTTTTTCAAATGTTATTTAATAAAAATATATTTTTCTCTCTCAAAATCTCTCTTTTTTTCACCCCCAAGCCCCGCTCCCTCAAGCCCCGCCCCCCGTGATAGAATTGTGATACGAACCGAATCGTGGGTTTGGTGTAGGGCTGCACGATTAATCGCACAATATTGTTATGCGCATCTCATCAGTAAAGCCGGTTCCTTGATTAGTAGTAAATCACCTTCACCTGCTTTCAGATGGACGATATGATGCAGATATGAGTGTTAAAGTTAATGAGATAATTAAGTGATTAATTTAGTGATCATTGAGCATTATTGAAGACACCTGATGTTAACAAGCAGAATCACTGAAGGACAAAATCACAAATTGTAAGCCACCGTTATGGCGATCAGTGTTTGCTTTAGTTGGGCTCTTGATCCATTTACTTTAAGTTAAAGTTTTGTTTGTCTGCTGTTATTGATTTATTACAGTCAAATGAACAAAAACAAGTGTGATCTGATTGTGTTGGTTATGTTTTGACATAATCATGCTGTGATCTGAAAAATTAAACTCATTCAGATGATCTGGCTTAACTTGATAGTAACAGTTTAGTGGTTCTACGGCATATGACAATTGAAATTTTCTTATAATCCAAAACATTTAATAAAAATTGTTCTGATCAAATCACTTTAAAATGCATTTATTTAGAAACACAGACGTCAATAATCAGTCTGTGAATCTCAACCGTGGTGACAATAATAATCCTTGTTGCCACCAATCACAACTCATTAATGGCTCCCATCATGCATTGCGGTATGAATAAATTATGATCTGAATTGTCTATGTAATTTACTTTTCCTAATTGAATATTCTGCTCGTCACCATTGTTGAGATGCATTGACTGAATCTTGATATCTGTGTGTGCCTAAAAGAAAGATTTTTTTTTTTTTTTTTTTACAACTCTTAAGAAATCTTTTATATTATATCTCATGCAGAATCTCAGTTATGCTGTAACCAACATCATAAATACAAACAATTAGTTCAAATGATGAATGTTATAATATAACCAACACCATTAGATCATTTTTTTTTCTTTGTTCATCTGGCAGGTATAACTCAGATACAACAGCTGAGCAAAATCTAAAGTTAATAATATAAGGGTCAAGAGCCCAACTAAAGCAAACACTCATCTCCATAATGGTGACCTGAAATTCCGGTTTTCTCCTTCAGTGATTCTGCTTTAGGTGTCTTCAATAATGCTCAATCATCACTCAAATAATCACTTAATTATCTCATTAACTTTAACACTCTTGAGTGTGGACTCATATACACTCCCAGGTGTGTTCATTTAACACTGAGTTTTTGCTGCGTACAAAGAGCCGTAGTTAACTAACAAGCTGAGCCAAATCGTGTTAAAATCGAGGCCTCGATTTTAACGCGATTTGGCTCAGCTTGTCAGTTAACTACGGCTCTTTGTAGTAAATGCCGCTCCATCTGAAAGCAGGTGAAGGTGATTTACTACTAATCAAGGAACCGGCTTTACTGATTAGACACGCATAACAATATCGTGCGATGAATCGTGCAGCCCTAGTTTGGTGTATTGTTACAGCCCTAGTTATAACATATTATGTTCATCAACCATAACCACAATAACCTTGTGGGAGTGTGGACCGCTATTTAGCAAAAATACAGAACAGATAACTAGATCATATACAATCAGAACAGATAACCATAGCGTTATCATATAACATTACAATCTGTATATGGATTGTTTGAGTTAATGTGTGTCAAATGGACTCAACTCATTGCAATTTTCTAACCTATCAAATGACTGGAGCAGTTACTTATCAACTATCTGGCAAATTTCCTGCCAGGCAGTAGCATTGATTTGAACATGGCGTTTAGTTACTGGCGTAGGCTCAGGGATGAAATTTTCTAATTTCTGGTGATATTTAACTGGATCAGCTTTTATTCTGTCCCTGTATTCCTGTGACTTCTTGGCCACGACTTCGGCATCTTAAATATAATTATAGATAAATAAAAATAAATATAGAGTGTAGCCTACTGGAATGGTGATATATTAAGTTCTCAGTCCAAAAGCACAAATATGTCATGAGAACACACAAATAGCACACAGAAATGGCATATATCATGTATATGTATATATATCATGTCCAAACTACGCCTGTAATTTCTCAGAGGTGGAAATGACATTTTAGCAGTTTTTCTGCAATATTAGCACACCCTCATGTCATGCTTAGCTACTTTTGGACTTAGCATGTTGTTTACTCATAATAAACATAAATACATTATTTTCATATTTGTTGTACATACTACAGCCAAGATGGAAATGACGCTGAATAAAAATACTCTGTATAAAAGCTTGAGTTAACTTGATTTATTTTCTTGTGCTGAAGAGCACATGTGCCTGAAGTTTCATCTTCAACTAATACGTCCTTTCACTAATATTGCCATGGTTACCAAGTATTTAAATGGTTATAAAATATTTAAGGTGGATGTATTAAGGTGGATTTTGTTGAGGGAGGTGGAAATGACAGAAACCTGGGGACTTATTTTAGTTACTTCCAGCAGGATAATGCACCATGTCACAAAACTCGAATCATTTCAAATTGGTTTCTTGAACATGACAATGAGTTCACTGTACTAAAATGGCCCCCACAGTCACCAGATCTCAACCCAATAGAGCATCTTTGGGATGTGGTGGAACGGGAGCTTCGTGCCCTGGATGTGCATCCCACAAATCTCCATCAACTGCAAGATGCTATCCTATCAATATGGGCCAACATTTCTAAAGAATGCTTTCAGCACCTTGTTGAATCAATGCCACGTAGAATTAAGGCAGTTCTGTAGGCGAAAGGGGGTCAAACACAGTATTAGTATGGTGTTCCTAATAATCCTTTACACTGTAAACAAATTTCGTTGACTTAACTTTTTGCATGGTTTTTTTTTTTAGTTTAATTAACTTATTTCAAAAAGTGTACCTGACAAATTTGGAAAGGTTTACCTGACAAGTTATAAAGTACAATGAACTGATTTAATTTAGTTGAGTAAACTTTGAATCTAAGTTCGGCCAACTAAAGTTAAGTTTTCTAAACTACGTCCAATTAAAGCCAACTAAAGTGGTGTCTAATTAAGTGATTCATTGAGTGATGATTGACCATTATTAAAGACACCTGATGTTAGGCTAACAAGCAGAATCACCAAAGGAGAAAATCTATTTTTTAAGCCACCGTTATGGTGATCAGTGTTTGCGTTAGTTGGGCTCGTGACCCTTAAACTGTTAACATTAGTTTTTGTTTGGCTGTTGTTATTGAGTTATAACTGCTAGATTTTCAAAGAGAAGAGGTAATCTGATGGTGTTGGTTATGTTTTAACATAATCATCACCTGACTTGCATAACAATACTTGATTAGAGAGTTTTATAGTGAGTCAATAGCAAATGATTTTCAATATAATCCAAAATATTTATTAAAAGTTTTTCTGATTAAATCACTGATAAATAATTTTATTTAGCCACACTGACATCAAGAATCAGCCTGTGAATCTCAACAATGGTGACAATAATAAAGCATGTTGCAGTGCATTCTGGGTGTCACCAATCAAAACTCATTCATGGCTCCCATCATGCATTGCGGTATGAATAAATTATGAGCTGAAATTTCTTAGTAATTTCCTTTCCCTAATTGAATAGTCTGTTTGTCACCATTGTTGAGATTCATACACTGATTATTGATGTTTTTGTGTGCCTCAAAAGAAAGTTTTTTTTTTATTAGAACATTTTTTAAGAAATCCTTTGGATTATTTTTAGCTACTTATGCTGTAGAATCACTGTGATGTAGTAATCAACAACATACATTTAAGTCAGAGATTAGGATCTAAATGAGTTCAGTGATTCAGGTCAAATTATGATTATGTCAAAATATAACCAACACCACTTGATCACTTTTTCTCTTTGTTCATCTGAGAGTTTCAACTCAGATACAACAGCCAAACAAATTCTAAACAGCAAAATCCCCAGTGTTAAATTAACACTGCTCAGTGTTTATATGAGTCCACACTCTCAGAGTGTTAAATGAACACTGAAGCAGTGTTAAAGTTAATGAGATAATTAAGTGATTAATTGAGTGAAAATTTTGCATTATTGAAGACACCTGATGTTAACAAGCAGAATTACTGAGGGAGAAAACCGGAATTGGTATGTTACCATTATGTTAATCAGTGTTTGTTTTAGTTGGGCTCTTGATCCTCACATCATTAACTTCAGAATTTGTTTGGCTGCTGTACATGATTTATAACAGCCAGATGAACAAATAAAAAAGGTGTTCTGATGGTGTTGGTTGTGTTTTAACACAATCAATAGTTGGCCTAAATCAATTAACTGATTGAGAGCATAATTTTAGAGTTTATTTAACTTATGGCTTAAAGCAGCAATGTCCTTATAGAGTATGCATTTAGCCTTTTCACTTAAATCTAAATGATACAATAAATTACAAATTAACCTCTTTAAAAGTATTTCAGGTAGGCACATACAGACATCAAGAATTAGCGTATGAATCTCAACAATGGTGACAAACAGCTCACCTCTGTTTATTCATGCTGCAATGCATGATGGGAGCCATGAATGAGATTTGATTGGTGGCACCCAGAATGCACTGCAAAATGCTTTATAATTGTCACCATTGTTGAGATTCACAGGCTGATTCTTGATGTCTGTGTTTAAAAAAAAAAAAAGTTTGTCTGTGGTTAAGTTTTAAGAATTTTTTGGATTACATTGTAAAAGTTACAAATATTATGCTTTTCAAGGTCAGTGCTGTTTGAATCAATAAAGTAAATATAACTCAAAGATCTGAGCTCTGTATGAGTTCAGTGATTCAGGTCAAATAATTGTATGTAATGATTATGTTAAAACACAACCGAGGGGGGGATGGAGGAAGGGGAGAGGGGAGGGGGGAGGGGAGAGGGGAGGGGGGAGGGGAGGGGGGAGGGGAGGGGGGAGGGAGGGGGAGGGGAGGGGGAGAGGGGGGGAGAGGGGGGGAGAGGGGAGGGGAGAGGGGAGGGGAGGGGAGGGGAGGGGGGGGGGGGAGGGGGAGAGGGGAGGGGAGGGGGAGAGGGGGGGAGAGGGGGGGAGAGGGGAGGGGAGAGGGGAGGGGAGAGGGGAGGGGAGGGGAGGGGAGGGGAGGGGAGGGGAGGGGAGGGGGGGAGGGGGGAGGGGGGAGGGGGGGGGAATATTCGTTTCTCTAAATACCCGGCTATGTGTAAACGTAGCCTAACACTCTTGAGTCTAGAGCCATATAAACTCCCAGGGGAGTTCATTTAACACTTGAGTTTTTGCTGTGAATAATACAAAATAAAAAAATGCTTTTACTAATGTTCATTTGCACTTATGAATTTAATGTATGATTTATTATTATTTCATTCGTTAACACAAGACTATAAGTTTAGTTCACTATCAAAGCATTAGAGTATAATTGAAGTAAACCTGCAGAACATCTAGTGCAGTTGTTTCAACTTACATTTATAAGTTAAAATAACAAGTATACTTGTTAATTCAACAGAAAATCTGCAGTTGTTTAAACATACATTTTTGAGTTAAAATAACAATTTTACTTGTTCATTCAACTTTCAGTCTAGTTGAGGACAAGAAAACTTAAAATGTATTGTTGTCTGGACAATCTAGTTATCTCTACACAAAAAAATAAGTTGAAATAACTAAATTGCTAAAATATTTTTTACAGTGTAGGTGAGTGTATGTCAATTTATAAAGTGGTTTCTTTTATAAACAATTCTTTAAAGTTAATAAACCAGTTGTGTTCTAAACAATATATTTTTTCTATATTTTATTTATCATATAAAGTTATATTTATACCTTAACTCGTTGTCCCATTTTCCATTTACAACTACAGTATGAATGAAGAGCTTTGAAACATCCATCCATCCTCCAATCTGCTTGTCCTGTAGGGTTTCTGGAGTCTATTATAGTGTCTCGGGCTGAAGAAGAGCTGGGAAACACACTGGACGGATGGTCAGTCCATCACTGCTTTGGAACATTTAAACCTCATTTACACAAAAACACGTGTGTTGTGCTGAAATGTTCATCTTTGGTATATTTCAAATACTGTTCAACAATTATTTAGACCTCTCAAAGATCAACAGAGCGGCTGCCAGTTTACCAAAGGTTGAATTTACAGGTTTTTGCAGGTCATTTACGGGAAATCTGAATTTGACTGGTGTTCCTCTTCATATGCTTATGAGATATTTATGAATCTCCTGCATTGAATTTGACAGACCACAGCTGTTTTTATATTAGGCATTGAATTAAAGACTCGAGGTTCAGATTTATTCAGAGTCTACATATTTTATGAATTTAAAAGATATATTTGATTTATAGAATGCATGAAAATAAAAAACAGTTATTTGTATATCAGGAGATTCATAAAGATCTCATAAGAATTTGAAAGTTTAACGGCAGTCAAACATAACTGTTAGATTGTAGAATGCTGAAGTGTCCGTTTATTTACAAAACAAATGCAAACAAACAGAGAGAAATAGCAGTTTGGACTGTGACGGTCACGGAGGCGGGTATAAATCTGAGCTGCTGCAGGTTCACACACACACAGAGACATGATGGAGGTGAAGCTGCTGTGTCTGACTGTTGTTCTTCTCTCCTCACCCCTCCTCACACTGTGTGACCCGCTGTGAGTATTAAACACACCGTTCGTTCATAGAGTTACTAATAATCTGTTTTTAAGATTTCACACGCTGTGATTTGATCTCCTCAGGTTTGTTCTGTCAGCTCCTAATTTGCTGAGAGTGGGTTCCTCAGAGAACGTGTTTGTGGAGGCTCAGGATTACTCTGGAGGAGCTTTTGATGTACATATTACAGTGAATAACTTCCCAAAGAAAGACAGCAAGATACTGTCCAAAACAGTGACACTGACTGCAGAAAACGATTACCAGATCCTCACAGATATAAAGGTGAGAGCTCCATAAATACAGTGATGTTTCGTTCTGTAACATGTGGGAGTCAGGCATGTTAAGGAGAAGACTGGGAAGCAGATCCACGTGCAGGTTTAGGTTTACTCTAATAATCCACAAGGTCATGGAACACAAGGTAACTGGCATAAACAAATAAAAACACAGAACAGAAGGACACACGATAAACCAGAGAATGTGAATTCAGCGACTGACAGAGAACATGTGAAACACAAGGGCTATATATATACTCAGACAGACAAGCTTAGCATGATATCAAGGGGGTGTGGATAATAAGAAACACCTGGAGACTAATCAACATGAAAACTTACAAAGAATGTTCCACAAAACATGCAAGACAGGAAATAACATAAGAGTCCAGGAACACACAAGACAGGGGAACACATCATAACACATTCTCATTATTTTATTATCAGATATAATTCAGGCTGAATGATTATCTGTTCTCTAGATCCCTGATGATCTGAACTATTTCTCTGATGATCCTCTGGAGAAGCAGTATGTGTATCTACAAGCTCAATTTCCATCTCACACTCTGGAGAAAGTGATCATGGTCTCATTCCAGTCTGGATATATATTTGTACAGACAGACAAGCCCATCTACACGCCTGCTAGCACAGGTACGATTATGTGCTAAATACTGGGAAAATATAATGCACAATGTGAACTTTATACATAAGCATGACATATCTTGTTTATTATTAAACTGACTGCTATGTGTATCAGGGTTTAAAATCTGAGGGGGGAAATCAGAACTCATATTTCAGTTTTTGGTTTTGACCTCTTTTGCAGTTCGATACAGGATTTTCTCTCTGACGCCCAACATGAAACCACTGAGTCAGTCTGGAGTCATGGTGGAGATCATGGTACACACTTATGTGCACACACACTCTCACTCTCGTGACATTTCAGCTGTAATGAGCATGTGACTGACAATCTCAGCAAACACACAGTGTTAATATTGATTTCTGTGTTTCTGAAGAATCCACAAGGCATCACAGTTTCATCAGAGAGGTTTTATCCAGTGAAAGGGATGAAGTCTGGAAGATACGCCATTCCTGAGGTTGCCAGGTGTGTTTGTGTGTGAAACACTAAAGACTGAACTTGCTCAACCCGAGTGATCTTTATTTAGTGATTCATTCACAGCAAAAACTCCAGTGTTAAATTAACTGTCCTGGGAGTTTATATGGCTCCAGACTCAAGAGTGTAAAGTGTTAAAATATGAGTGTTAAAGTTAATTAGCTAATTAAGTGATTAGTTGAGTGATAATTGAGCATTATTGAAGACACCTGATGTTAACAAGCAGAATCACTGAACGAGAAAATCACAAATTGTACGTCACCATTATGGTGATCATTGTTAGCTTTAGTTGGGCTCTTGACCCTTTTAGTTTTACTTTAGATTTAGTTTGTCTGCTGTTACTGAGTTATAACAGCCAGATGAACAAAGGAAAAAAATTATCTGATGGTGCTGATCTTTTTATGATGTAATCATCATTTGAACTTGATCACTGAACTCATTAAGACCCTTATTTCTGAACTACATTTATATTGATGATTACAGCATCACTGTGATTCTACGTAAAAAAAAAAGATCCAGTATTTTCAATATAATACAAATGATTTCTAAAAGTTGTTAAAGGGCACCTATTATGGCATTTAAAATGTTCCTAATATTGTTCTGGGAGTCCCCAACAACAGTTTTACGTGCATGCAATGACAAAAAACACTTTTGTTGTCTTATAATATGCATTTATTTTTACCTGATTTGCTCACCGACTCTCAAATGATTTGTTTAACGACTCATTTTTCAAACCCCTCCTTTGCGTGACGCTAATCTGCGGTGATTGCTCAGATCCCAGTCAGTTATTTTTTTGCGTTAGCCCAAAGCTTAAACATATTGATAAAGCACTGTAGTACTACAGGTAATGCTCTATTCTTTATGACAACTCCAATAACAGTGACAAACATTTCGGTAACACTTTATTTGAAGGGGTGTGCATAAGACTGACATGACACTGTCATAAACATGACATAACACCTGTCATGAACATGAAGGAGTCTTTATGAATGTTTAAGACTGTTGTCATTAGGTGTCATTCGGTAAATTATGACACTTTTAATGCAAAGTTGACATTGTTTAAAATGTCTTTGTTATGACAACTTGACATTAACAAAGACAAAAATGTCTTAAATTTATGACAACTTGACATTAACAAAGACAGAAATGTCTTTGTTATGACAACTTGACATTAACCAAGAAATCATAACCTGTCAACCTGTCACAAATATGTCATAACAGGTCTAATTATCAAACTTAAAGCATTTGACAGTGTAATAACCCTTAATGACATCTTTATAACTAGTACAATGTGTTCCACTTTACTTGAGGACAAGTAAAATATTCATGACACAGTTGTAATGGTGTCATGACGGCCAAAGTTGTGACAGGTTGACAGGTTATGATTTCTTGGTTAATGTCAAGTTGTCATAATCAAGACATTTTTGTCTTTGTTAATGTCAAGTTGTCATAATCAAGACATTTTTGTCTTTGTTAATGTCAAGTTGTCATAACAAAGACATTTTAAACAATGTCAACTTTGCATTAAAAGTGTCATAATTTACCGAATGACACTTAATGACAACAGTCCTAAACATTCATAAAGACTCCTTCATGTTCATGACAGGTGTTATGTCATGTTTATGACAGTGTCATGTCAGTCTTATGCACACCCTTTCAAATAAAGTGTTACCAACATTTCACATATTTAAAACAAAATGACATTGAAGACCTAGCTGCAAGAAGCTGTGCTGAGCGTTACACAACACACACACATACTTATTGAGCATGCTACAAAACCCATAAAAGCAACAATTATTAATAATACTTACAGGTTGCGATTCGGAGGAGGAAGCTGATCCAAATAAACTTGGCACTGAACCTTCCTTCAATATCAGCCGGCTCGCGAATCCATATTTGACAGCATTTATGTTTTTGAAGCAATCATCTTCAAAATGACGCGAACACAGCAATAACTTCGGACTATACTTCTGTGGTATACCGGTAGTTGCATATATGAACTGTAGCCACTGATTCTTCAAATCCTCGTCTCTGGGCAGATGAAAAAATGTCGCTTTTGCGTCACACACATCGTCTCGTCGCCATGATGTTTTCAAGTTTCCCTGGCTTCTACGAGTACGAGCGCAATGAGTGGGCGTATCTTATTCAAATAACTTGTACAAGTGACGTACGAAAGTTAGAGAAAATGCATCGTTCGTCTATCGATTCATATCAGCGACTCAGAGTCGACTCTTACTTTTGAGAGACAATAACTTTGTCTACGGTGAACTTTCATGTTTAAAACTTTGCAGGATGTTTTAGTTCACTTAAATCTATGTTACACACTACATGAAAAGCAATTTTCAAAAATCCATAATAGGTACCCATTAAAAAATAAATAAAAAGAGTCTTTCTCTTAGGCACACACATACATCAAGATTCAATCTATGGATCTCAACAATGGTGACAAACAGATTATTCAATTAGGAAATTCAGATCATAATTTATTCACACTGCAATGCATGATAGGAGCCATTAATGAGTTGTGATTGGTGGCAGCCACTGCAACATGCTTTATTATTGTCACCATTGTTGAGATTCACAGTCTGATTATTGATGTCTGTGTTTCTAAAATAAAAAAGTTTTTTAGATAGAACATTTATTAAATATTTTGGATTGTATTAAAAGCACTGAAAGTCCTATGCTGTAGAATCACAGAGCAGTTGTAATTAACAAGTTAAACTAAACTATCTCAATAAGTTTAGATTTTCAAATCACAACATTATTATGTCAAAACATAGCCAACATCATCAAAACACTTTTTGTCTTTGTTCATCTGGCTGTTATAATTCAACGACAGCAGACAGACAAAATCTAAAGTAATAATATAAGGGTCAAGAGCCCAACTAAAGCTAACACTGATCGCCATAATGGTGACGCACAATTTGTGATTTTCTCCTGTGATTCTGCTTGTTAACATCAGGTGTCTTCAATAATGCTCAATCATCACTCAATTAATCACTTAATTATCTAATTTACTTTAACACGCTTGAGTGTTAATTTAACACTCATATTTTAACACTTTACACTCTTGAGTCTGGAGCCATATAAACTCCCAGGAGTTAATTTAACACTGGAGTTTTTGCTGTGTTATGTCTATCTCAGGATAATAACTCTTGAATTTACACACAACGCAGCTAATACTCACATGTTTTATACAGTTTGTTTCATATGTTGTATAATGCTTATTTAAAAGTATTTTGAAATGTTTTTGTTTCAGTCTTGGGATGTGGAAGGTTGTCACTCGGTACATAAACACTCCTCAGAAGACGTTTACTGCTGACTTTGAGGTCAAAGAATATGGTAAGAAAGGTGTAAAAAAAAAAGTGTGTTGTGTAAATGCAATAAAACTACAAGAATGTATTTATTTATTTGTGTCTTTTCTCTGGTTTGGTTTATAGTGCTTCCAACATTTGGAGTCAGATTAAGACCCAGTAAGTCATTCTTCTATGTGGGCGACGAGAGCCTGACAGTCGACATTGAAGCCAAGTAAGAAAACACATGTTCTGCTTCTCTGCATTCAAAATTTAATATTTAGTGTGTGAACACACTGATTTAAAATAGATTTCCATGTAAACTACAAAATAATGTGCTATGAGAGCCACCAACATTTTTCATGAGTGTTTGAGACAGTCTAACTTCCAAAACAAAGACATTTATCTTAGTCTCAAAAGCATTTTTTTTGTTTGAGTTGTGGTTATTCTGTATTTTACTGGAATGAAAATTGTTTCCTGTGTATCCGCTCTCATGCCTCCTCATGAAGCTCGCTCATCGCTCTTCGCAGTGCATTTAGAGGACTGAGATGCTCTTCTAGATGCCCATGCTGGAGGACGGAGGAGCGAGGAAACAAGAAAACATCCATTTGAGCATTGAGAAGCAGATTTTAGGGATGCAAGAGTGCAAGGAACATGATGAATTATGGATAATATATTGATGCTGTGTCTGTAAGGAACTATATGTGTACATGTTTATAAGCATGAAGGAATGAGAAGACCCAGGAAGTGGATTTGAGGCAATATTTGGTTTGCATAAATCTGAATGCATGGACTCTGTTTGCATTTGTTAAATGTTGTCAACAACAACAGCTTAAGGGAAAGCCGTAATTAAATATTACATTGATATCGTAATATCAATTACATTGATATGTAATTAAATATATCATTTAATATGACTGAATCAACCTGACATCAGTTGGTTACACCAGTGTGTGGCACAGAGAACAGCAACAGAGTATATTGGCCACTGTAAAATCCATCAGTTGTTCTTCTAACTAACACTTTTTAGATAACTTAATGAAAGTGGATGTGGATCAGGGACAGTCGTTACTGTTCAGTTTTTTCAGCAGAAATTGTGTGTGCTTTTATAGGTACCTGTTTGGACAGAAGGTGGAAGGAAATGCGTTTGTGGTGTTTGGTGTGATGGACGGTGAAAAGAAAACAAGTATTGCTTCCTCTCTGAAAAGAGTTCAGGTGAGAGACATTAAACAGTGAATAAGTTGGGATCAATCAAATTTTTCTTCACCTAAAGGAGGACTTAAAAACAACATTAAAATTATTTTTACTGTGTCTTGTAGACTGATGTTGTCTTTCTCATATGAATAGATAAGTAAAGGAGAAGGTACTGCAGAACTGACCAGGGAGATGATCACTAACACCTTTCCACACATTATCCAGCAGGTTGGACAATCAATCTATGTTTCAGTCAGTCTTTTAACAGAAAGTGGTAAGACTCAACAGATACTGTACATCTGTATGTTTACATGCATGTGTGTGATTGTATATGAGAGGCTAATCGTGTGTGTGTGTGTGTGTTTTTCAGGCAGTGAAAAGGTGGAAGCAGAAAGGAGAGGCATTCAGATCGTGACGTCACCGTACACCATCCACTTCAAAAGAACACCACAATTCTTCAAGCCTGGGATGCCCTTCGATATCTCGGTATAAAACATTGACTAGAAAGTAAACATCTTAAACTATTTAAGTTGGCATGAAATGGAAATTGCAATAGATTTTCCTTCCCTATTGTGATGTGCAGTGTGTGTGTGTGTGTGTATATATATATATATATATATATATATATATATATATATATGCAAATATAATAGAAATATATTTTAAAAAATTGCCATATCACCTATCCCCACTAGAAAGTTAGGAACCAAGGAACAATTTCATCAATTTATTTTAAATATATATATATATATTTTGTTTTTTTTTACTCTGGGTTCTATAACAGGTTTACGTAACAAATCCTGACCAGACTCCTGCTGAAAATGTGGAAGTGGAGGTCAATCCTGAAGAGGTCAGAGGTCAAACGAGAGCCAATGGCATTGCGAAGGTTACCGTCAACACTGTAGGAGGATCTTCTACACTGGAGATCACTGTAAGATCTGCAAACTAAACTAATGTGCAGTCAGTTTGGTGAACTAGTGGAGAATAGATCAGTTAACATTAGTTGAACAAGCAATGGAGCATTTACTACACAGCACATCAGAAAACAGTGTATTTGTTCTTTTCAGGCAAAAACCAAAGATCCACAATTAACAGATGAACAGCAGGCAGTGAAGACGATGACGGCTCTCGCTTACATTCCCAAAGGAGACTCCAAGAACTATCTACACATCGGCATTGATTCTAAAGAGCTTCAGATCGGGGATCATATGACAGTCTATCTCAACACTGGACAAAGTCCAGGAGTCAAAGATCAAGATTACACATATGTGGTAAAGATTATAGTTATTTCTAAATAAAGCTGCACCACAGTTTTTTTATTTGTCAACATTTGATTAACTACCAAAGCTTGTGTTTGAAACCATATGAATGTTTAAATTCTGTTCATAATTCTTCCTCATTTTCAGATCTTGAGTAAAGGTCAGATTGTTCAAGCAGACAGAATTAAGAGGAGAGGACAATCTCTACCCACTAAACAATATGATGTCCAAAAGACGTCTTTTCAACGTCTTTGTCACAAAATTCGGACGTTGAAAAGAGGTCCACTGAGGGGCCAGAATGAAAGTTTTTATGACGTCTTTTTTTGACGTGTTCTGGACGTCCGATACAGACGTTCATGGACCCTTCTTACAAGGTTAAAAACTAGTTCAAATGTGGCCATTGTGGACATATTTTCAACATCATTTATGGTCTCATTTAGTCAATTTATACTGTTTCTGGACCAAATAAACACTCTCATGATGCATTAAATTAAAACTCATGTTTATTTCAATGTAATTTCCCTACATTGTTTAGATGTTTCATTTTAAGACACCATTGTGGTGATGAGTGTTTGCTTTAGTTGGGCTCTTGGTCCCAGTTCTTCTTACTTTAGCTTTTCTTTGGTTGTTGTAACTTTGTGTTTGTAAAACATTATTGTTATGGCACAGAAAGCCAAGAAAAAGTAAAATCAGCTGTCATCACTCCTTGTTGATGATGATATTATAATCACAAAGTAAGTTTTTAACGTATTCTTTAAACTTTTGAATTTATTTCTGACTTTTATAACCACCAATCTTGTGGGACTGCACTATCTGGACCAATACTATAAAAATGATCACTTATTTGAAGGTGTGCACAATTTTTTTTTTAAGCAAATGTAACACGAAGTCACACACAGACATCAAGATTTTGGATATGAATCACAACAATGGTGACAACCAAAACAATAAAGCTTGGGAATCAAGGATGTTTTGTACTATGAAAGCTACCCATCATGCATTGCAGCATAACGCTATTTTTTTTTTTTACTGTCACCATTGTTGTGAATCATATGCAAAATATTGATGTCTGTGTGTGATTGTATGACACATTTTCTGAAAAACAATGTGTACACATGCTTTTTATCCATCTTCAAATAAGTGATAATCTTATTGGTATTGGCCCAAATAATTCCATTCTACAATATCTGTGGTTATAAATATCAGAAATAAAAACAAAAGTTTAAACACTGTTAAATGGTCACTTTGTGTTGATTTTGTTATCTTCATCGAGGAGCTGATGACAGCTGATCTTTCATTTTCTTGGCTTTCTCTGCCATAACTATGGTGTTTAACAAACACTCAGTTACAACAGCCAAAGAAAAGCTAAAGTAAGAAGAACTGGGACCAAGAGCCCAACTAAAGCAAACACTGATCACCACAATGGTGTCTTAAAATGAAACCTCATCTAAACAATGTAAGGAAGTTTTAATTTAATGCATAAAGTGCTTATTTGGTCCAGAAACAATATAAATTGTCTAAATGAGACAAATAATGATATTGAAAATATGTCCACAATGGCCACATTTGTACTAGTTTGTAACCCTCTGCGAAGGGTCCATGAACGTCTATATCGGACGTCCAGAACACGTCAAAAAAAGACGTCATAAAAACTTTCATTCTGGCCCCTCAGTGGACGTCTTTTCAACGTCAGACTTTTGTGACAAAGACGTTGAAAAGACGTCTTTTGGACATCATATTGTTTAGTGGGTAGTGACTCTGTCTCTAACTGTAACCAAAGACATGCTGCCGTCCTTCCGCTTTGTGGCTTATTATCATGTGGGCTCGTCTGAGGTGGTGTCTGATTCAGTCTGGGTCGACGTGAAGGACACGTGCATGGGAACGGTGGGTCAACCATCACAAGAAATGATTGATGTGCTAATCATCTAGATCTGATTCAGTGTCTCTCGTTTTAACAGCTCAAGCTTCAGGTGAAAGAAAAGATGAATACCTATGGCACAGAGGAGGTCAGGCTGCAGATAACTGGAGATCCTGGAGCTAGAGTTGGGCTGGTGGCGGTTAACAAGGCTGTGCATGTCCTGAACAAGAACAGACTCACTCAGACTCAGGTGAAGGACCTTCTTCAGACGTCATGGCACAATCAGCTCTGATTTAAAACGCATGTAACTGGTGTCTTTATGCACCTCTAGATCTGGGACGTCATAGAGAAGCATGACACCGGCTGTACGGCAGGAGGTGGAAGGGACAGTATGGGGGTTTTCAGTGATTCAGGTCTGATGTTTGAGTCCAGCACTGCAGGAGGAACCAACACCAGAACAGGTTTTTATGTTCTTCAATTTCAATAAAAATACCAGTATATTTTATTTTATATTTCACTAAAATGAATCCATAGGGGCAGTGTCCATGAACATACAATTAAAATAATTTCCTACAGATTTGCCCCTGAATGTCTCCAGTGTCTATATGTTAACTAATTTAAGTTTGTAAGATCTGTGCTGGAATAGCACTCCACCAAGTTCAATTGTAGTGAATTTCCTATCACACATTAGAGTGCCATATGCTCATTTTAATCTAACGTAATTTCCTCTAGTGCCGGAGTGTCCCGTCCTTTCAAAGAGAAGACGGAGATCACTGGGTGAGAAACTGCTCTTATGATTCAACCCTTTTAAAGAATAAACATCTCTGCTGTTAAATATGTTGTTTATCTATCATTGTGGCTTGAATGGACCCTGTATTGGAAAAGTTAACATAATCTTGAGGATTATCAGAATATGCTAGTAATGATCCAGCTATGATGTCGACAGAGCCCCTAACGGAAAAGAAAATGAGATGGGAGGAAAGATATTATGACAATGCTTTTGCCTTCTCTCACAAATGTACGGCATTCCCCCCGAGAAACATTCAGAAAATAAATAATTGATTAAACAGTGCAAATACAACAGGGTTCTAGCACCATCTGGGCTTGCAACCCTAATACATTTTTACTTGAATTGATTATTTGTTGGTTTGCTGTATTAGATCTATTCTGTCACATTTGTATCTGTTACAACAGGTGATGATGATGATAACTATTATACAGACTCTGATGAGATCGTGTCACGTACTCAGTTCCCTGAGAGTTGGTTTTGGCAAGAGATTGATCTGTGTGAGAATTGGTGAGTAGGAGACTTTTAGACAAAAGCCGTGAGTTGAGCATCGTGTCGGCTCAACTCGCAGAGCTGAGCAGAGCTGTTGGCAACATAGTGTGTGTGTGAGAGTCTGATGGTAAACAACGATTAGAAGCATAGGTGGAAAGTAACTAATTACAATAGAGGGGTTTCACTACACGTCAACAATCCGGAAGTCGACCATTTTGGAGGCACTGAACGTAAACAATGCCACTGAACTGAATGGACTCGCAAATTTGGCTGATTATTGCTGCTGAACAATAGTCGAGTTTTGGTCTGTACTAATCGGTCGCACCGGGAAAAAACATTTCAAGTTCTATAGACTGTCAAAAGTTAAAGAGAAGAGTGCAAAAAACTGATGAAAGGAGGCGTTTGTGGTTGAGAGAGGCACAGCATCAGTCACATTTGTAAATGAAGCGTTGACTACACTGTTAACAATTTATTGTAATTTTACAGGAAATTCCTGGCAACTAATTGCAGTAAATTTACAGCAAGTAATATACAGGATTTTTACTGTTTACTGTTACAATAAAGAACTGTATTCATACAGCAGTGCTACTGTGATTATAGTAGCATTATTACAGTAAAATGTTGTAATTTATTACAATTTACTGTACACTGTTAAAATTTGTTGTAATTTTACAGGAAAATCCTGCCAACTAATTGCAGTAAATTTACAGCAAGTAATATACAGGATTGTTACTGTTTACTGTTACAATAAAGTACTGTATTCAAACAGCAGTGCTACTGTGATTATTGTAGCATTATTACAGTAAAATGTTGTAATTTATTAAGTGATGATTAAGTAATAGTGATGAACACCTGCTGTTAACAAGCAGAATCACTGAAGGAAAGAAAAACACAAGAACTACAACTGACTTTAAGTCACAGCCTTAGATGAAATCAACTGAAGATAAAAAGAAGAGATTAAATATGTGAAGATCTCAGCAGAGGAGGATTAAACAACTCCACAAACAGCATTACCAGCTTCACTTATTACTGACCAGACGGACTTTATATGTCAGACAGCTACAGAAGTTCTTACTGAGATTTAAAGGGGTCATATAATGGTACATGCACTTTTACAAATTGATTGCACTGAAATGTGTGTTGGCAGTGTCTGTACACAGCCATCATATAATGATAAAAATCCATCCAGTGGTTTTGTTTTAATCTCCTTATATGTTTTCCCCTGCCTCAAATCGAGCCGTTCCGCACGCCCCTCCCACGATTGTTGATTGACAGCAGCGTTTCAACACAGACCCGCCCTCGCTCGTGAGTGAGATGTCAATCATAGTTCGTCATTGTTGATACACTGGAGCAGAATGGCGCCTAAGCGATTATGGTGTTCTGTTCTTGGGTGTTATAAGGAACACAGCAGTCATTTTAATGTTCCTAAATCCAAACCGCTGAAGACGCAGTGGCTGACTTGTTTATGAAGGGAATATTCCAGACGAGCAACGTCAATGCGCTCATGTTTGCGCAAATCATTTCTCACCAGACTGCTTTTTAAACGAGGCGAGGGTCAATATAAATCAGGTTTTGCTAAGAAGCTGCTACTGAAAAAGGAATCGGTACCAACTATTCGTGTTCCTGTCTGTTGGACCTCCAGAAGAAGTGAGTGTAACGTTTTATTAACCTATATATTAATCTTTGCAAATCGCTTGCACGCTTCACGATGATTGTGGCTAATGTTTACACTCAGGGTGCATTACGGCATGTATTCTATGTAACGTTGCGACGTTCTCAATATAATTCATAATCCCACGTTTATAATGAAAAACGCGTTATAGTTATTGTGTTATTAAAAACTGTGTACGCAGGTGTTACAGTTAACGTAACAGGAATATCAATGCAGTTACAATACTATAGATGTACTTAAAAGTTTTCTTAAAACATAAAACATTTTCGTACTGCACTAAACATAAACATACAACAAATTCTTAGGTATCTTTCAACTACTGCTAGAATCATTACTGACATGACCTCATGTCAGTTTCAGTCACGATAGTTGTACCTAACACTGAGATAACGTCACGCATCACTGACAAGCCTACATTTACAACAACAAAAAAAAGTTTTTCAACATAAATCTGTCAACGAACTAACCTATAACTTACATTAGTAACGTTAAACACATAGCGATTGTATCTCACAACTCTAACGTTACCCTGCCAGTACAAAAATAGATCAAAGTTACATTGTTAACCAACCATTCAGAAACGTCCTGTTCGAGCCTTAATTGTCGCACTTCTTCGGGGCCGTCATCATGTTTCGGTTCCGACTCCGGTTCAAACTGATACGGTTGCACAGATGTGTCCTCAGAGAGAATCCCGCTGCCATAATAAACCCTCAACTGTTGTCAAGTCAACACTCCACGTGCGTTGTGTCAAAGCGCCCACAGAACAGAGGGGCGGAGTCAGCGGAGCTCATTATCATTTAAAGGCATATGCACTTAAACGGCGTGCTGAAAACAGAGCTGTTTTTGAGCAGGTAAAATAAGTGTTTTCTTAAAATACTAATGAGAATTTTTAATAAAAGTATATTACAGAGTTTTCATTTAGACCCTAAAGATTCATATTAACTTGTACAAAAATGGCATTATATGACCCCTTTAACAGAGGTTTAGATGTTGATATTTTAAAATCACCATTATGGTGAATAGTGTTGCCTTTAGTTGGGCAATTTGACTCTTGATGAAATGTATGGTCTATGTAACAGTGTTTACCAAAACACAAAATTTGTTGCAAAGTAAGCCAGAAACAAGTGGTCTGGTGATGGACCTGTAGTGTACAAGAAAAAGTAAAAAAAAAAAAAAAATGACAATGTGATTTGTTGGTATCAATAGATTGTGTTCAAAAACATTAATTTCTTTATACAGATCAGATATCAAGCTAATTTTTATTTTTAAGAATCCACATATGAATCTCAACAATGGTGACATGCTTTATGCCACAATACATTCTGGGAGGCATCACTCCCAGCATGGATTGTAGCATTAAGCATATCACCATTGTTGAGATTCATATGCTGATTATTGATGTCTGCTTGTTTCTACAAAAAAAAACCCAATGATTTCCAAAAAAATTCTTCAATGTATATAAAAATCCTGAATGTCTGCTTTCTGTCAAGAAAGGTGAAAGTTTCTTATTAATTACAATTTCAACTTTTGGTCAGTTTTTTTTGTTTTGTTTTTTTTTCTTAGTTTTTTTTCTATCATTCTACTTTTTTGATAATGAGAACTATAACACTTGAACACCTTTACGTTTGGTTTCCTTTGTAACAAATTATGTGCTTTAGTAAACACTGTTACAAAAACCAAGATTGTACTTAAAACGCCAAGAGTCAAACTGCCCAACTAATGGAAACACTGATCACCACAATGGTGACCAAACATTTTAAAACATCAACATCTAAACTTCCATTCATAGACATATGACAGATATAAAGTCAGTCTGGTTAGTAATACGTGAAGCTGGTAATGCTGTTTGTGGAGTTGTTTAATCCTCCTCTGCTGAGATCTTCAGATATTTAACAGCTGGTGTTCATCAATAATGCTCAATCATCACATAATTAATCACTTAATTATGTAATTAACTTTACCACTGCTTCAGTGTTACTTTAACACTCTGTAGAGAGGGACCATATGTGCTCTGAGCAGTGTTGATTTAACACTGGGGATTTATCTGTGACCGGGTCCGGTATTAATATATCCATAGACTTATAAAATAGATTGTTAACGTTTCATACCAGAGATGTGTTCCTTCTTCCAAAAATGTTTGATTCTGGTACCGTTGGCCGCCGCCGAGCAATTTAAACATTCAAACAGCAGCGATCCCACAATGCTATGCGGTGGCTGTAAAATAACGCTTTTACAGTGTAGTTACAATAAAATTACAGGACTGGTCATATCATGCATTTACAATAAAACATGAATACAATATGTTGTTGTAAAATTTATTGTAAAAATTACATCAATTGCTAACAGATGGCTAAAATGTTGACGTAGTTATCCACACTGTCAGTCCAAATCCGATTATCTTTGTATTCGATTGGAATCTGATCTAAAATTATGTCTGTGTATCGCAACTGTTCAGATCCGATGTGTGTCCATGCAGCTCTTTGGCAATATGGCAATGACGTTGCGTTGATGGAGGGGTTTGCATTTGCAATAAAGATGTTGTCTTATTTAAATTTTACAACATGGAAATGTGTAGCCGCCGCACTGGACTACTGCATCTTGAGCCTGCTGCAGAACTGCAGGAGGCTCAGCTTTTTTCCGCGCTCTTGTTTGCGCTGGTTTCAAAAATAATAATTTTCTGCTCGTCCGGCACTTTGCAACAACACAGCCTTGTTTCGGCAGCGACTATAACATTAACAACGTCTGACGTTCACATTTTACGTGTCATGAGAAAGTCACATACCACACGAAATCTGATCAGAGCGTTTAGACTGAAGCTGATGTCCTGATATATGATTTGAATATGATTTCAAACCACATATGGATGTAGCTTGGAACGGATTTCATGTGCTTTTTTGGACTGACAATCTGAACATATCCTATGTCGTGATAAGGAAGAATTGCAGTAAGGGCTAGAGAAGCTCGTTCGGATCTTTACCATATTTTAACTTTAGTTTGTCAATTTCGCGCTCTCTCCTGCTTACTAAGTCCTTCTCTATATGATTTCGCAGCTTCCACGTGTTTTTTCCGTGACTTGTTAGTGTAACAATGTGTTCAGTAGTGCATAAACAGTGCAATCCATGCTGTTGTATACATCCGAGTGCCTCCATAATGGCCGTACATCCGGGTTACTGCCCAGAACGTGACGTCGGTGAAAACCCTCTATTACAAATAGTTTCGTTACAGTAGGTTACTTGAGTAGATTTTCCGATTTATAATTAAATTGTGGTAGGCTACTTTTACTCTTACTTGAGTAGAATAAAAATAAAGTATTAAACTTCTCTACATTTATTTTTCACCAAAAGTACAAAGTACTTTGACAAAGGTGCCGACGGACCAACAGGGCAAGCTGACATTTGACAGACACTTTTCAAACTACTGCGGAGGAGTCCTGGGCTGCGTTCAGCCCCGACAAAACGTTGCACAATGTTTTTTAAACAGAAACGGTGATGCGTTGAACACACTGTTCTGATGACGCAAGAGTTGCAACTATGGCAGCTGAGAAGGACATTCTTTGTGTTCTTTGCGAAGAATTTTCGGAGCCAAGTCGGTATAAATATGTGTTTAATACTACAAAATATGCCCGATGTTACAGTTACTGCACTTGCCGCCCAGAACACAAGAGAACATCCCAATCGAGTGAAGGGATTGCTGAAACTGAAATGGAAGCACACATCTTACCTAATTCAGACTAAAACACATCTATTTAGCCCAGGGGCGTAGAATTTAGTAGGAACATTAGGGACGTGTCCCTACCAATATCCAGTGACACTGATATATCCCTAGCAATAATTTCGATCAAAACTTAAAATATATTTATATATCAAATTTCGGTCACACTTTATTTTAAGGTGTCATTGTTACAGTCAAGTCAAGTCAAGTATATTTTTTATACAGTGTAATTATATATTTAAGTACTGAGTAATAATAGTTCACTACATGTACTTACTATAGGAATAGGGTAGGATTAGGGTTTGGTTGAGGGTTAGTTGCATGTAATTATGCATAATTTACTGTTATTACTACGGTAAGTACATGTAACATATGTAACAAGGACACCGTAAAATAAAGTGTTACCCAAATTTCTAAATCAAACCTACACCACTGATTTAGCCTCACATAGTGACTTTATATGTAGTTCATACTGTTTTAATACCCTGTATTTTCTTTCTCATTTTTAGGAAAAGCACTTAATTACCATTGTTTATTTCTATACCAAATGTCATACATTTGCAATGAAGCTAAAAATATGAACAACTACATAATTATGATGTTATCCTATATTTTTACAATAAAAATTACGACAAACATGTCTTCTAATATCCTCAGTTGTTGCGTATACCGAGCTGCATCGAACACATTTGTAAATTACTTTCCTTGAACCCATTGTGCGAGTTCACTTTAATACCGCGTGCTTTATATACATGTTGCTGCTGATTGGACTGCAGTTCTGACACACCCACCAAACAAGAAAAAACGCATCTCAAACCCCGTTGCACACCGGTGCACACGCCGTTTCCAGGAAACATGACGTTCAACCAAGGGGGTATCCATCCGCCGGAAACTGAAGCCTCCCGGGCACCGCCAATAAGGAATAACTTTACATCTGAGGCGTTTAAAGACTCCATTTGTCCATTATTTATTTCTAAAGAAACACGACAATGTATAAAAGGCTCCATTACCTTGTATCTTACGTTATGGTCCCGTAGAAGCAGTTTTTGTAAAAATAGGCTAACGATTGCGTCATAACCACTCGACTCTTCGTCTCACGGTAGAGAAATTACCGTATAGACAGGAGGAGAAGCTGGCGCGCAATCGGGGGGACGTGGAGGCATAAAGTCTGATAAAGTCAAGGGAGAAGCCCATAGAGAGTCATAAATTTGATCCTGCTGCGAGCTCATGGACAGCTAATACTCACGCTCTCCGTCTCTCTGAGATTCGGAAGGGAATTATTCAGATTTCACTCGGCACAGCTACTAGAAGACATACAGGTTGCTCACGTGACAGGCTCAGTTTGAGCCTGCGCAGTACGCCTGGCGATCAGCTTTTAACGGGCTTCAATTTTCTCCGTTGAAATCAATGGGGTCGCTGTGTCCATTTCTTTTACTGTCTATGCGTTCAACCCGGAAACCGTAGCAAAACGTTGCGCACCGTTTTGAACTTGAACATGCCCCTGCGCTTCAGCCAATAACGGACAGGTCTGAAGCGCTTCAGCCATAACGGACAGGTCTGAAGCGCTTCAGCCAATAACGGACAGGTCTGAAGCGCTTCAGCCAATAACGGACAGGTCTGAAGCGCTTCAGCCAATAACGGACAGGTCTGAAGCGCTTCAGCCAATAACGGACACGTCTGAAGCGCTTCAGCCAATAACGGACAGGTCTGAAGCGCTTCAGCCAATAACGGACACGTCTGAAGCGCTTCAGCCAATAACGGACAGGCCTGAAGCGCTTCAGCCAATAACGGACAGGCCTGAAGCGCTTCAGCCAATAACGGACAGGTCTGAAGCGCTTCAGCCAATAACGGACAGGCCTGAACACTCTAAAAAATGCTGTGTTGGCTGTGTTGGTCCCATGTAACTAGGTTATGTTGGATTTATGTAACATTATTTATTTCAATGAACTTAAGTTAATTACATAAGATTAATCCAATGCTGTTTAGTTGAATAAGGTTAACAGTCTTAATTTTGTCCAAAACAATTAAGTTAAGTTCAATTATCCTAAAAATCAATATTTTTACATTTAACGTTAATGAGATAATTAAGTGATTGATTGAGTGATGATTGAGCATTATTAAAGACTCCTGATGTTAACAAGCAGAATCACTGAAGGAGCAAATCTCATTTTTTTAAATCACCATTATGGAGATCAGTGTTTGCTTTAGTTGGGCTCTTGACCCTTGAATTATTAACTTTAAATTTTGTTTGGCTGCTGTATCTGAGTTATAACTCTCAGATGAACAAAGAGAAAAGTTGATTAGGTGGTGTTGGTTATGTTATGACAATCGTAGTTTGATCTGAATCACAAATCTCAATTAGAGAGTTATGTCTACCTTGTTAATTACAGCAATACTGTGATTCTACAGCAAATGATTTTCAGCATTTACAATATAATCCAAAATACATCTTTAAAATTGTTCTGATCAAAAGACTTTATTTAGGCGCACTGACATCAATAATCAGCCTGTGAATCTCAACTATGGTGACAATAATAAAGCATGTTGCAGTGCATTCTGGGTGCCACCAATCAAAACTCATTCATGGCTCCCATCATGCATTGCGGTATGAATAAATTATGATCTGAATTGTCTTAGTAATTGTCTTTCCCTAATTTAATATTCTGTTTGTCACCATTGTTGAGATTCATACACTGATTATTGATGTCTGTTTGTGCCTAAAAGAAAGATTTTGTTTTATAAGAACAATTTTTATTTTTACAAAGATTTTATCATTGTATTCATAAACAATGATTATTTAGACTATTCTGGATTTTATGTTGTAGAATCACAGAGATGCTGTAATCAACAATATACATTAAAGTCAGAGATTAGACTCTAAATGAGCTCAATAATTCAGGTCAAATTATGATTGTCAAAACATAACTAACACCACCTGATCACCTTTTCTCTTTGCTCATCTGAGAAATATAACTCAGATACAGCAGCCAAACAAAATGTAAAGTTAATAATTCAAGAGTCAAGAGCCCAACTAAAGCTAACACTGATCTCCATAACGGTGACTTAAAAATGAGATTTTCTCCTTCAGTGATTCTGCTTGTTAGCATCAGGTGTCTTCAATAATGGCCAATCATCACTCAATGAATCACTTAATTATCTCATTAACATTGAATGAAAAAATATTAATTTTAGGATAATTGAACTTAATTAACTTAATTGTTTTGGACTAAATTAAGACTGTTAACCTTGTTCAACTAAACGGCATTGGATTAACCTTATGTAATTAACTTAAGTTAATTGAAATAAATAATGTTACATAAACCCAACGTAACCTAGTTACATGGGACCTGTTGACATAAAAAAGTTAATTAAAGCCAACTGTTAACATGAAAAAGTTAATTAAAGCCAACACAGCATTTTTTAGAGTGAAGCTCTTCAGCCAATAACGGACAGGTCTGAAGCTCTTCAGCCAATAACGGACAGGTCTGAAGCTCTTCAGCCAATAACGGACAGGTCTGAAGCGCTTCAGCCAATAACAGACAGGTCTGACTCCGGTGCAAAACCAATCAAAACTTTCAGTTCGGCTGGAGGGCGGGGCGTTTAGACCGCGCTTTGACATTCAATCACTGGCACTCGTGTTTTGAATCAGTATCGCTAATGTTTCAATATTTCAGTGAATGTAAGTGAGCTATGCTCATATTCTGATTTTAAATTTGAATTATGGCAACTCCTGAAATGTGTCATCCCATTGATAATACCAGAGCACTGAGCAGTTGAAGTAAATAAAAAACTCTGCTTATAACATGGACGCAGTTATTGCATGGACGGAGCAAGAACAATGTAATTGTCTAACATGCATGCACACAGTTCAATTAAATGGTAAAGCTCACCCTCTTTAACAATACAGTTAAACTAAATGTACAAAGCAAACTTTCAAAGCTGGAAAAACCTCAATGAAATAAGAGTGCATGATTTATCTGTCAATCAGATGCATGTAAAACTGTAGTTCGTTACTATAGCAACAGTGAGCTCCCAGCACATTTTCGGTAGAACGGAAAAAAAATAAAGAATTTTATTTAACATGTTAATGTTACGTCGCTGTAAGAGGGGAAATAGAAAGTACGACACGGACACGATGTAGCTTCAGTCAAGTCCCATGTTGTAATGCATTTACCATGAACAGCATTATAACATGTTTACACAGCATCACACTTAAACATATTATTTTCCCTTTGCACAACATAATAATGTCCCTCTAAGAAACTACACAATTAGGAAAAATATCAGCTGGTCAGTTATAACTCCATATTACTAAAATATCTGAGTTAACCTTTAAAGTGAGTTACCAAAAATATATCAAAATATGTTTACAGCATATTAAAACAGTATTGGCAAATAATCTTGAAACAGTACATTTAATAAAACAGATTATTCAAACAAAAATAGATTTAACTTAACCCTGTAAAGTGTTTAGAAAAATAAACAGCACAATAGAAAATATTCTGTAATGCTAAATACTGCTGTTTTATAGTTATTATTCATTCAGAATAAACTTAACATTTAACCCTCAGTAGTAGCGTTACTCCACACGGCTCCAGTGGGTTAATAAAGGCCTTCGGAAGTGAAGCCATGGGTTTTGTAAGAAAAATACCCATGTTTATAACTTTCTAATCTAAAATAACTAGCTTCCACCAGACGACCGTACGCGCAGTTATTGCGCGCGCACTCGCAGGGAAACGTAATCCTCAAACGGCAGCTGATTCCTGAACTGGACCGCATGTCGAGAAGACGGCGCTGTGCATAATGTGAAGGTAAAGCCATTTATTTTTCACTCCCCATGGATGCGCATGTGAAGAATCAGTGGTTAAAATTCATCTTTACCAAGATATCACAGCAGTATAATCCTAAACTTTTGCTGTGTTCCCTTAGCCTGACTTCGTCATACTCATATTCTAGAAAGAATTTGAGTCTGAAACTGGTCCATTGGGCTGTGATTATGGGGCGTGTTTCAACCGAACCAGAAAAGAAAATGCCTCTGCATTCAATTGGATAGACCTACAACCAATCAGAGCAACGGAGTAAATGACGCATGTTCTTCATTCATCTTTCCGACCGACAAATGCCTTGATCGCGGTTCTCTCTTCCTCTTTTAAAAGCAAATGCGTTGTCGATATCTTCTATAACAGACGCGATGGCGGAATCTACACATGATGTTTCATAAACAAAGTTCGGGAGGAGCACGTTCAAATAATCAATCCAATCAACTTGTCATCAAACAATACCACATCGGCCAAAACAAACATACATGTCTAACGTTACTCTATCAGCACGAGAGGAAGCATATTCACTCTGTCAACTCACCTAGCATTCCTTGACAGTTTCCAGCATCCCTCCACCATGCCGACTCCTCACTCTCGGCTTGTTCTTCCACAGCCAGGAATACGGGCGAGTAACGTTAGGCTACTCTGAATTCGGGCCGAATACCGATCACGGAGCCCTCTCCTCGGTCATATACACATTTATTCTATCTGACTTATTTGTAAGTGTGAACTCGTGAAATCTCAATTCTCCAGCGGCAGTTATCTTTGTTGTAAACGAATTCAACTCAAGCGCTCTTCGATGACATGATGATTACGTAACTGCACATCATCTGTCAATCATCATATAAAGCCCGCCCTGGCAATTTGATTGGTCCGACCATTTTTTGACGGATCATAATTACTCCTCAATGGATCGAGTCCAGACCGAACTTCCCGACCAAAAAATTTTGTGGGCGGGGTTCGGGCTGGCATCCAGGCTAGTGTTCCCTTTATTTTACTGCAGGATTCACAAACCGCTCGCTCTTGTTCAAAATACTTAGTTTTGAGTTTTATATCGTGTACAGTAGGTCTCCTGCTATGGTTAACTCACATTATCACTGTCTTACTGAAATACTTCTGCTGATCAGCTGTGGGCCACTATTATCAAGTCGTCCTTGCGATGGAGGTTTAATAACTAGTTCTTCTAATATTTCTTCATCGCACTCCCGCTCGCATTAATATGGTAAAAATCGACGTCATTGTTCGTTACTGTGTTTAGTTTATGGTGAAGGAAGCCTCAGGACACGCAGCTGTCGGTGTTATGCAATGGGCGTTTTTGTTCTTGGCGCTCAGGCTCTGGACGCGCTGTACACGATAGGCCAATCACAACAGACTGAGCTGTCTGGCCAATCAGAGCAGATAAACTCGCGGAAAGGAGGGATTTAGAGAGATTGATTCATTTGACGAGCGTCCAGAGCTAGTGTCCAGAGTCAGGAACACAGCATGTGGGGAAGAGATCAGATTGGGCCAGTTTTGCTGTGCTCTCTGTCCCGTAGATCTCCTTTGCAGATTAGTGAGTTTTATTGTTTTATTGCAGATTTGACTTCTTGAATTCAGTCTTAGGAAAATTCCATCCTTACACTGTTTACTATCTATACAGCAGACTTCCAGTACAATAGTGGCAGTTGCTTCCTCCAGAAATTTTCAGACGATACGGTCGTTGTTGGCCTAATTAAAGGAGGTGAGGAGGAGGAGTACAGGAGAACTATTAAGGAGTTTGTGGGTTGGAGCGATCACAACCATCTCCAACTTAACATCTTAAAAACAAAGGAGATGGTTGTGGATTTTAGGAGGAGGAAGAAGACACTGTTAATCACAATCACAATCCAGGGCAGTGAAGTGGAGATGGTCTCCAGTCACAGATATCTCGGTGTACAGCTTGATGATAAGCTGGACTGGAAGAGCCACATGGAGACATGTATAAGAAGGGTCAAAGCCGACTTTATTTTCTAAGAAGGCTGAGGTCATTTAACATCTGCCGTCCTCTACTGTGCAACATCTATCAGACAGTGGTGGCAAGTGCTCTGTTCTTTGCTGTGGTGTGCTGGGGAGAGGGTGCTCGCATGGGAGATCTAAATCGAGTCAACAAATTGATAAAGAAAGCAGGCTCGGTTGTGGGGACTGAATTTGATATGATCCAGCACGTGGCTGAGAAAAGAATACTCTCTAAGCTAAAATCAATCATGGACAATTCCTTACATCCAATCCATGCTCTTGGGGTGATCAACAAGAGCACCTTCAGCCATAGATTGATTGCACCAAAGTGCAAGTCTGAACGTACCAGGAAGTCCTTTGTACCAGCGGCCATCAGAATGTTTAATGTGTTATGAATTTTCACATGTTACTGAATATACTATATTAATTTTTGTAATTTTTGTTATTGAATATTCTGTACTATGCATCTGTTACTGAATATTCTATATAGGTATTATTATTATTATTTTTATTTTATTTTTATTATTTTTTAATTTTTTTTCTCTGAGTGTTAAAGCTGCCGTGACAATATAATTTCCTGCAAAGGATCAATAAAGTATCAACAACACACACAACACTACAATTCTATTCTGTCATCTGCTTTGGACATGTTAGCCCCTAGGAGAGAACGTGTTGTTTCATTTGTTAAATCATCTCCTTGGTACACCACTGAGCTCAGGGCTCTTAAGGCGAAAAGCAGACAGCTTGAACGGCAATATAAAAAATCAGGTTTAACTGTCCATAAGCTAATGTACGACGATTTTTTATGTCAATATGCTGAAGCACTTAAAACAGCAAGAACAGAGTACTTCTCGTCTGTCATTAGGGACGGTGCTGCAAATCCAAACAAGATTTTTAAAACGATCAACAAACTTCTTGCACCTATTAAGCCATCAATCCGTTCTTCTGTGCAGGAGTGTAACAAATTTCTCACATTTTTTATGGAAAAAATTTTAAGCATCTACAAGTCTATCAGTCTGCTACCTCGCTCTGCAATTCTTGAGACCTATCCAGTTAATTTTCCTAAATCTGCATTTTCCAATTTTAACATAGTCACTATTGATTGTATTTCAAAATTAGTGATGGCAATGAATACTACTACAAGTACCCTTGACCCTATCCCGACATCTGTTCTTAAGGGGTGTCTCTCTTCAATTAGTCCCCTGATTTGTAGCATTGTGAACACCTCTCTTACAACTGGTATTGTTCCAAAAGCCCTAAAGGTTGCAGCCATTACACCAGTCCTTAAAAAGCCTGGATGTGATAAGTCAGACCTATCAAACTACAGGCCTATCTCAAATCTCCCCTTTCTTTACAAGGTTTTAGAACGTGTCGTTGTGCCACAACTCCACTTACACTTGTCGGCAGTTGCTCAGTGGTTCATGTAGGTTGTCTACAAACTGGAAGGTTGGTGGTTCAATCCCCGGTTCCACCTGACCAAGTGTCGAGGTGTCCATGAGCAAGACACCTAACCCCAGCTGCTCCCGACGAGCTGGATGGCGCCTTGCATGGCTGACACCGCCATCGGTGTGTGAATGGGTGAATGTGAGGCAATATGTACAGCGCTTTGGTGGCCATTGGGTCTGTGAAAGCACTATATAAATGCAGTCCATTTACCATTTGTCATCCAACAAGCTTTTCGAACCATTTCAGTCTGGGTTTAGAAAGGGACACAGTACAGAGACAGCCTTGGTTTGTGTTATGAATGACCTGCTTGTGTCAGCTGACTCTGGAGCCTCTACCATCTTGGTCTTGTTAGATCTGAGTGCAGCTTTTGACACAGTGTGCCATTCTATCCTGCTAAATAGGCTGGAGAGCTGGCTTGGTATCACTGGTACTGTACTAAACTGGTTCAAATCGTACTTCACTGATCGTTCCCAGTTTGTTGTCTTGGGAAACAACAAATCTGATACTGCACAAGTCCGTTCTGGCGTTCCTCAGGGATCTGTCTTGGGTCCCATATTGTTTAGTGTTTATATGCTTCCATTGGGGCAAATAATTAGGAAATATGGTCTCATTTTTATGCTGATGATACTCAAATTTACATCAGCTCTAAATCTGATCCTACTGTCACCTCCAAAATTCTGTCGG
Source organism: Semotilus atromaculatus (assembly GCA_031834385.1). Classification (NCBI taxonomy): domain Eukaryota; kingdom Metazoa; phylum Chordata; class Actinopteri; order Cypriniformes; family Leuciscidae; genus Semotilus; species Semotilus atromaculatus. Next base: position 1,796,075 of record JAULUF010000047.1, on the reverse strand, counting down.
AATGTGTGCAGGAAATAAAAACGTGGATGCATCATAATTTTTTAAAACTGAATTCCCTTAAGACAGAGATTCTGCTCATTGGCACACCTGCGGCTACTCACAAAGGGAGACATTTTAATTTGATCATGGATGATAGTGTTTTATCTCCATCTTCTTGTGTTTCTTAACCTTGGTGTGATTTTTGACGCCCACTTAACACTAGACTCTCGCATAAAGAGCATTACGAAATCCTTTTTGTTGGTTTACCTGCTAAATCTATAAAACGCCTGCAGTACATCCAGAACTCAGCAGCACGTGTGCTACTGCTTACACACACTTCACCACGTCAGCACATTACTGATGTGCTTTATAATTTGCATTGGCTACCTGTCCAGTCACGTATTGCTTTTAAAACTCTCACACTAACATACAAAGCTATGCACAAAATAGCTCCGTCTTATATCTGTGACTTAGTCAGCCTGTACGCGCCTTCTCGTTCTCTTCGGTCTGCGGACTCTCTTACTCTTCAGCAGTCTCCCTGTAGATTAAAATCTATGGGGGAGAGAGCTTTCTCTGTTACAGGTTTTCTCAGGTTATGGAATGCACTTCCTCTTACTGTTAGAGATGCTCCTACATTATCCAGTTTCAAGAAGTTGTTAAAAACACATCTTTTTAAAATTGCTGTTATGATTAGTATTCTACTGTGTTGTACTGTAATGATTATTTTGTATTACTCTTCTACTTGTGTATTTTACTTGTTTTATTGTTTGTAGCGCTTTGAGTTTTAGAAAAGCGCATTATAAATAAAATGTATTATTATTATTATTATTATTATTATTATTACTTTAAGTTAACTACTTATTTACTCTTATTTGAGTCATTTTATTTTTCAGTACTTCTACTTGTACTCAAGTAAAAGTATTGCTACTTAAGTAATCATTTACTTAAGTACAATTTGTTAGTATTCTTTCCACCACCAACAGCCTTCTTGTGTTTTCCTCATATCCCAGTCCAACACCAGTCACAGATAAAGAGATCTTCCTGACAGACTCTATCACTACCTGGCAGATCTTGGCTGTCAGTCTGTCACCAACACTTGGTAAGATGAAGCTGCAAACACACGATACATGGTCTGAAAAACATCATCATCATCCAGGAGCTGCTGCTTTAAACCCTTCTGTGTGTCTGTGTTCCTCCTCAAAGGCATCTGTGTGGCAGAACCTGAGGAGATTATTGTTTTTAAGAGCTTATTCATCGACCTGAAGATCCCTTATTCAGCTGTGCGCGGTGAACAACTGGAGATCAAGGCCATTATTCACAACTACACACCAGGGAATCTGAAGAAGGTATGATTTTATAATAAACAAATATTTTTTTTATTTATGTTATACATTAAAACCATGTTCATCATAATAACTCTTTCTGCTGGAGTCAAATCATAGACATATCAGAAATATCTTCTGTCATCACACACACTGTTAGCCCTTACCAGGTTTTTTTACAGTAAAATACTGGCAACACTGTTGCCAGTAACTTACTGTTAATTGTACAGTTCTTTACTGTAATCTACAGTATGTTACTGTAAAAATGCACTAAAACTCAAGTTAACTAATTTCACTTGCAGAAACCGATTGCCTTAAACTGTCATTTAAAAGTATTAACTAAAATGTATAATGCATTAATAACATGAGCAAAGTATTACTGTGAACTTATTTAATGAGAAACCACAAAAAAACGTTTGTAAATAAAGAGATGTCCACTGAACCAGCAACTACACAGTCACTGCCTTTTAAATAAAGCAACACACAGCGTATCATCAATGTTTATAGATCTTCTCCTGGACTGAAGCACAGGCTCTACTCTTCCGCACAATGGTGACACAAAAAACTACATTTTACAGTAAACTACTGGCAACAGTGTTGCCAGTATAAACCGTTTTATAACTTACAGTTTATTGCTGTTAAAACACATTTCGTGGGTGTGTCTTTTTATCTTACACTGTTAACCCTTTCAACCCCACAGGAAAATCCACACTACAAAGAGTAAAAGTAACATTGACAGTGTTGCAGTGAGATAATTCAGTGAATATGTAAGTGATTGTTGAGCATTAGTGATGAACACCTGCTGTTAGGGCTGCACGATTCATCGCACGATATTGTTATGCGTGTCTAATCAGTAAAGCCGGTTCCTTGATTAGTAGTAAATCACCTTCACCTGCTTTCAGATGGAGCGGCATTTACTACAAAGAGCCGTAGTTAACTGACAAGCTGAGCCAAATCGCGTTAAAATCGAGGCTCAGCTTGTCAGTTAACTACGGCTCTTTGTACGCAGCAAAAACTCAGTGTTAAATGAATACACCTGGGAGTGTATATGAGTCCACACTCAAGAGTGTTAAAGTTAATGAGATAATTAAGTGATTATTTGAGTGATGATTGAGCATTATTGAAGACACCTAAAGCAGAATCACTGAAGGAGAAAACCGGAATTTCAGGTCACCATTATGGAGATGAGTGTTTGCTTTAGTTGGGCTCTTGACCCTTATATTATTAACTTTAGATTTTGTTCATCTGTTGTATCTTAGTTATACCTGTCAAATGAACAAAGAAAAAAAGATCTAATGGTGTTGGTTATATTATGACATACCTGATTTGAACTAATTGTTTGTGATTTATGCTGTTGGTAACAGTATAACTGAGACTCTGCATAAATATCCAGAATTTGAGATATAATATAAAGGATTTCTTAAAAGTAAAAAAAAAAAAAAATCTTCATTTTAGGCTCACACAGATATCAAGATTCAGTCAATGCATCTCAACAATGGTGACGAGCAGAATATTCAATTAGGAAAAGTAAATTACATAGACAATTCAGATCATAATTTATTCATACCACAATGCATGATGGGAGCCATTAATGAGTTGTGATTGGTGGCAACAAGGATTATTATTGTCACCACGGTTGAGATTCACAGACTGATTATTGATGTCTGTGTTTCTAAATAAATGCATTTGGAAGTGATTTGATCAGAATAATTTCTATTAAATGTTTTGGATTATAAGAAAAATTCAATTGTCATATACTGCAGAACCACTAAACTGTTGCTATCAAGTTAATCCAGATCATCAGAATGAGTTTCATTTTTCAAATCACAGCATGATTATGTTAAAACATAACCAACACTATCAGATCACACTTGTCTTTGTTCATTTGACTGTAATAAATCAACAACAGCAGACAAACAAAATTTAAACTTGAAGTTTAAGGATCAAGAGCCCAACTAAAGCAAACACTGATCGCCATAACGGTGGCTTACAATTTGTGATTTTCTCCTTCAGTGATTCTGCTTGTTATCATCAGGTGTCTTCAATAATGCTCAATGATCACTGAATTAATCACTTAATTATCTCATTAACTTTAACACTCTTGAGTGTTAATTTAACACTCATATCTGCATCATATCGTCCATCTGAAAGCAGGTGAAGGTGATTTACTACTAATCAAGGAACCGGCTTTACTGATTAGATGCGCATAACAACATCGTGCGATTAATCGTGCAGCCCTACCTGCTGTTAACAAACAGAATCACTGAAGGAAAGAGGAACACAAGAACAGAAAATAGAGAATCACAAGAACTAATACTGACTTCCAGCCATTACACATTATTATACTAATTATTAACCAGTATGACTTTACTTCTGTCATACATCTACAGAAGTTGTTATTGAGATGTTTAATTGAAACTGTTTGGTTGGAAGTTACCATTATAGAGATCAGTGTTTGCTTTAGTTGGGATGCTGATGCTATAACATGAGTTTTTCTTTTGCTGCTTGAGCTGTATTTTTGCAAGTCACACTTGTGCACACACACAGTTATGATTGGATTTGTCAAAATATGAAAATCATCATATTGCCTGTTCATTCACTAAATGATTTGTTCTCACTCATTCAGAGATTAATCCTCAACCAAAAGTATAACATTATCACCACAGCAATAAATTACAATTACTCTTTTTTTTTTAACAAATCATACATAAAAAAAAAACAGAGCTACACAGGCTTGTAGAAACATAGAGATATCAAAATTTAGCACATTAATCTCAACAATGGTGGCAGTATATTTTTTTCATGCAGCAGTGCATCCTGGGAGTTTTATACTCTCCTGGAACCCAGCATGCACTGCTGCATGAAACTTTTGATTGTTACCATTGTTGAGATTCATATTATAATTGTTGATGTCTGTGTGTGTCTGTCAAATAGGATTTTTTTTTTTTAATGCACTATATGATTACAATATTCTTCAGAAGACATGATTAACCGAAATATTGATTTCATGTTGTAGATTGATGTAGATGATACCCATACATTCAAACAATATATACTGATCTGAAAATCAGATATGTCCAGGATGATTGTGACATCATCACAAAAAGCCAAAAACAGCAAATCAACTTCCTCTTGACTTTTGTTTGCCATAACAAATGTGTTTTATAAACTCACAGTTACAGTAGCAGAGAGAAACAAATGTTATAAAGTCAAGTGTCAAGAGACCAACTAAAGCAAATACTGATCTCCATCATGGTGACAACAAACTTTATTAGTTTTGCTTTATTATCTGTTAATTCTCAACAAGAACTTTTGTACATGTATGACAGAAATAATCATAAACTGGTTTGTAAACTGGTTTCACACTCAGTGTTGCTGGAAGTCAGTTGTAGTTCTTGTGTTTCTCTTTTTTCAGTTCTTGTTTCTCTGTCCATCAGTGATTCTGCTTATCAGGTGTTCATCAGTGTCTCAATTCACTCACTTCTTTTCATTCAAGTGGACTATATTAGTGAACTAATGTAGGGAATAGGGAATGAGGGTATAGGGTGTGATTAGGAACACAGCCTCTGAGTGTCGACTTTGAGCGCTGTTAATTCAAGGTATATTCCTGTAGGCTATTTTTGTTTTCTACGGTATATTACTGTTTTAATGGAAAATGGTATGATAGTGTCAGAATTTGGCCTTTTGCCAGTATTTTACTGTAAAAAACCTGGTAAGGGCTAACAGTGCATTTCATATTCATTTGAAATAAATTTGTAGGACGTGTCCTCTAGATATTGAAGCGATTTGTGTCTCTTCTGTCTTCACAGGTGCGTGTGGAGTTTATGGAGACAGAAAATGTTTGCAGCTTTGCCAGTAAGAAAGGTAAATACAGAACAACAGTAAGCGTTGACAAAGACTCCAGCAAAGCGGTTTCATATGTGATTATTCCCATGACGCTGGGAAATCACATGATTGAGGTGAAAGCTTCAGCATATGATTCTTACCACACTGATGGAGTGAGAAAGACCCTGAAGGTGGTGGTACGTCTGATGGCATTCCTGTCCATTTTGATTTGGTCATTCATTAATATAATCAATAGATGTTTGTCATATTTGAATAGATAAACTCTCTCCTTCAGTCTGAGGGTGTGCTGACTCCATTACACAGACCAAACGTGGAGCTCAATCCTGTTAAGAATGGTGAGATTTACTGTGAACCATACAATTACATGACTGTGTTATACTTCCATTATACAACATTACACACATTGTACTTTCAGTCAAATATGAAGAAAAAGAAACGTTTCTGAATATCATTATAGTTCGAGTTAATCAAGACACCAGAATGAACTCCTACACTTTTGTAGCTACTCCTATTACTCCCCAAAAGCGTACACAATTTTACCAACTCATTACTCTTCCTCCATCTTCCTCTTTGTCTCTGTTTCTCATCCCAGGGGAGAACCCTATCTTTTTTAAAGCTGAAACACCAGCTGATCGGGTTCCAGGCACTCCTGCTAACACCTACATCTCAATTACTGGTAAGGAAAAATATGTTTTTATGAATGTGTAACATCCATATTCTCCTCCGGGAGTTTTTGTAGTACTTGTATGAAGATTGTTCCAAGGTAAGGTACAATATGTAAGAATTGTGTAATAAAATATCCAACAATCACTTGCACAGTGTGATATATTTCCTGCAGTTGTGTACGTACAATATCTCAAAACTTCCCAAAGATTTTTTATTTCAGAGAAATTCCAATTTTTAATAATTGGCCATCCCTGAAACCCTGCCTGTCAATGAAGTAATATCCGTGTTATCCCTGGTTTCCGCTCGTAGTACTGCCATAGTAACCATGGCGACAGACGTGGACAACTGCGTAGTGCGTAACGTCAGAGAATGTCTAATAAGGGGAGAACTTCCACTCAGTAACTTCCGGGTTCTGAACTGATTGCAGTTCCACTCTGGTTCCACATGAGGGCGCTCACAGGACGAGTGCAGAATGAATGGAGGTCTATGGAGCTATACCCCTCAAAATCCACTTTTCTCAGGATATAATTTTTTGTCTAGTAATTTGAATGTTGTATTCGAAAGGAGATGCAAAGAAATGACATATTGCTGAGTGTTAGATTTTTTTAGAGTCACTTATTTGCTTTAAAAGTCTTTAACGTCATACACATTGTATGACCAGAGATACTGCTTTACGGCAATCGTTCAGTCACTTTGGTGCTTTCGCACTCCGCACTTTCTTTTCTCTTGAGGCATCGACAACACAGCTGACACAGATAAATACACGTGCTAGAAGAGTTAAGTCCGCCTTAACATTCTGGTCCCGCTTCGGATGCCACGATGCCATCAAGAGGTATCTCTGGTCGTAATCAGTCCTTCACTAACCCAATCAGCGTTAATTAGCAGAATGCTAGCGTGTTATGGGCAACAACAACTCAACCTGTAAGAAATCAAAAGGACATAAGTACTCGTTCATTCAACTTTCGACCTATAACACTTGCAAAACCTACAATCAAATCTCAGATTTCTCAACGGCGATCGGGTGAAAGAGACAAATTTAGCCTCTAGCTCCATAGACTCCCATTCATTTTGCACTCAAGTGCGATCGCCCCCAGTGGAACTCTGGTGGAACTACAACCAAAATTCGGTACAATAGGACTTATCATCCCGGCGGATAAAAAAACATTCAAATAAAGGCATTTATAAACCTAACTTCAGTTAAATAACAGTAATCATCGTCATAATCATCTTGGATAAGTTTCTTACATTTACGTTTTGCAAATGAACCCTACAGGCGATGAGCAAACGCGGATGTTTCACATGTCTATAAAGTGAATAAACTGGTCTTCATCAATTTTATTTTATTTGTTATTAAATAAACTTACAGATTTCGCCGAATTCAGCCCCTCATTTAAGTCCTCGGTTCACCCGTGCTCATGTAGGCTATCAGCACAGCATGCTGTTCAAGAGAAAGTTCGGTTCAGAGAATGCTATCACGCATGCTCAGTTTCTCCAGCTCAACGGTTCTCCGTATCGAACGTGTCCGAAAGAAAACGTTCTCGGTTCTGCAGACTAGGCCTACTGGTGATTCGAGAAACGGTAACACTTTATTTTAAGGTGCTTGTAATAAGAAGTAATTAACAGTTTATAAGACACTTATAAGACCTTATAAGATGCATATAAGCATTAACTACTTCATATAAGGGTTAATTAAAGCACAATTAACACATTTATTATTGCTTATAAGACAATTATAAGCCCTTTAGAAACTTGTTAACAAGCTATTTATACCTTAATGAGTGTTAATAATGTCCTAAAACACGTTTATTATTGCTTGTAAGATATTTATGAACACTTATTAGAAACTTGTTAAAAGTTTATAGACCACTTATCAATGTTAATAGGATGTTTTAATGACAGTAATTAGACTGTAATAGGTTTATATTAATGCCTTATTATGGCTAATAAACCCTTTATTATGCACGTATTAACCACTAACAATGCACCTTTGCAGCTACCTAAAATAAAGTGGGAACAGTGTTTATTTAAATTAATAAATCCTTTATCATGCACTTATTAACATTAACAATGCACCTTTGCAGCTACCTAAAATAAAGTGGGAACAGTGTTTATTTAAATTAATAAATCCTTTATCATGCACTTATTAACATTAACAATGCACCTTTGCAGCTACCTAAAATAAAGTGGGAACAGTGTTTATTTAAATTAATAAATCCTTTATTATGCACTTATTAACATTAACAATGCACCTTTGCAGCTACCTAAAATAAAGTGGGAACAGTGTCTTATTTAAATTAATAACTCCTTTATTATGCACTTATTAACCATTAACAATGCACCTTTGCAGTTACCTTCACTTTTGTGTGTTCTTCAAATGGATCATTTATTAATAATTTATCATATACACAATACACTCATCTTAATAAGACACTGTTCCCACTTTATTTTAGGTAGCTGCAAAGGTGCATTGTTAATGGTTAATAAGTGCATAATAAAGGGTTTATTAGCCATAATAAGGCATTAATATAAACCTCTTACAGTCTAATTACTGTCATTAAAACATCCTATTAACATTGATAAGTGGTCTATACCTTTTTAACAAGATTCTAATAAGTGTTCATAAATATCTTACAAGCAATAATGTGTTTTAGGACATTACGAACACTCATTAAGTCTAATTAATGTTAATAAACATCTTATTAAGGTTCATGAGGTATAAATAGCTTGTTAACAAGTTTCTAATAAGGGCTTATAATTGTCTAATAAGCAATAATAAATGTGTTAATTGTGCTTTAATTAACCCTTATATGAAGTAGTTAATGCTTATGCATCTTATAAGGTCTTATAAGTGTCTTATTAACTGTTAATTACTGCTTATTACAAGCACCTTAAAATAAAGTGTTACCTAAACGTTTACTAAGCAGCACCCTTGGCTAGAGTATACGTCAAAGATTTATATCAAATAAAAAAATTAATTTAGCTGTTCCTGAAAATAATGTTTTAGTAATAAATGTTTAGTTTTACAATCCATTCATTGTGTTTCCAAACTTTAAAATAATAAGACAGTAATTATGTGATAAGTTACATGTTTCCAACATGTTTTATTTTGTTACACTTTTTTGATGTTCAACAATTAAGAAACATGCATTTTGTCCCTCTGAAAAAATTGCATGCATGCTCAGCTCATCGGTTCTCAGTATGTCGAACATGTCTGAATGAAACAGTTCTCGGTTCTGTAGTGGTGATTACGATTACTGTACCTGTACGTTTGGTGCGCGCATGCTCAGTATCAGCTACTCGTGCTCATCACTTCTCTCAGCACAACATCAGTTCAGTGAAGTGTTGGAGTTACTGGAGTAACATATACTCCGGGATATTGTTTATTTCGAGTCGAGACTGTGTCAGGCATGTCCAAAAGTAAGTAACTTTAGTTACTTGTGGATCAGTGCTGACGCAAGAACTGTTTTGAACGATTCAGTCCAATTTATTGTACTAGTTCGACCGGTTTACTAAAAAGAACCGGTTCAAAAGAACTAATCGTTCACGAACCGGCCATCACAAGCAGACTTTGGGGATAAAAGGAGAACTAACACGAGGATCAATATCGGCGTGGCGTTTTCGATACGGCGATAGCTTCACGTTCGTGACAAACTTCGACTTGACAGAGACGCCGCTCTTACATGTACTTTATTAGTGAGCAAATGTACATAAAACTAATCAATGTTATTGTAGCAATGTTCGTGGGATGGAAGGAAGAAGACAGGGTCGGCATACTGAGGATCGTGGGTTCTTTATTATTTCTCAAAATCAACAAAACATGTGCACACTGCGCTGCAGATAAACTCTTCTCAAATAACAAAATATAATATTCCTTTCAGCTTTGCAGGCTTTCCTCAATAATCCCAACACCCACGAGTCGTCCATCAGTCAGTCCCTTTTCCATCAGCCACCATTCCTCAATGGCTTTATGCGATCTCTCCCGCCAATTACTGCAACGAGACACAGGTGTTTGCCATTATGCACTTGACCTATTACTCACCGCTGTCTCCCAGCTCTCTCTCTCTCTCAGTGCAGACCTCGCTGAACCACGCCCACCTCGCCACAGTTATATAGTGATGAAATGTTAGAATATCTGTATGTTATTCTAATGTTGATAGCTTACTGCTAGTCTCATATACAAATTAACACATAGAATAACATTATAACTTTCAACACACTCAAATGCAGTTTAGTGTGATAGTGTAGACCAAGTGAAACAGCGCTGCATTACCTCACAAGTTTAATTTATCAAATAAACTGACCTGTGTGAGTAGTAATTCAGCACTTGCGTGTAGTTCGGTAGAATGAAATGTCCTTATTCCTTTATATCCACGGGACTCGCGTGTGGTGCTGATATCTGTCTCTCATTAGCAATCGCGTCCTGCTTCATACCACAGTCATGATAAAAACATCAATGTATTCTCTCATCCATAAACATTATTAGATCCATCGGCTTGACGACAAGTTCGATAATTACGCAGGAAATTTTGTGTCATTTACCTATGCCTTTGTTATTGTAAGAGGTTAGCGACCCCTAGCGGCGAAAAAAATGACATGGGCTGGTTTGTAATAGTCAAGTCAAGTCATCTTCATTTATATAGCGCTTTTAACAATGGATTGTTTCAAAGCAGCTTTACAGAGACAAACATATAATTTAAGGTAACAGAGATTGTTTTAGCTTTATAGAGATTCTCAAATAATGTTATTTCCAGCTAAAGTTAGTTTTGATTGATTCACCTCCATCAAAATGATCATTTGTTATTAAATTGGGGGCCGCTAAGACGACGCCGTTCTCCCTAAACAGACTTTAAACTGAACCTGTGATAAACGCTGATGGCGTTCACATGCGCATTAAGAACTGATTCTATAGTTATGTGCTTTTGAATATATGTGCGCAGGTTTGTAATTCCCTACAAAACATGCCTAAACAAACTACTTCTCTTGCTATAATTGATAGAATTTTGTTTTATTTTATCACTTCGGGGTGGGTACGCGAACCGAATTCACAACGCTTTATCTGTAGAGTGGGAAAGAGATCCTCCATAGGGAGAGGCTAGTTGGCACTTCAGCACTGCATTGTCATCGGGTCCAGGCGAAGCTCCTAGTCAGATCTGGATACGGCCTGGATCCGGCAGGCTGCGTGGAAACCTTGGGATAGACAAAGACACTAAAATTAGCGTAGATGCCATTCTTCTTATGATGTAACGAGTACATCAGGATTTAAGGGAAGTGTTCCCAGTTCCGGCTGACCTAATCTATGCAGCCTAACATTGAGTTATAGAAGTCTATAATGTATTATGTGTATGCTAGGTCAAAGAGATGTGTCTTTAGTCTAGTTTTGAACTGACAGACTGTATCTGCTTCCCGGACAATGGTAGGAAGACTGTTCCAAAGTTTTGGTGCTAAATAGGAAAAGGATCTACCGCCAGCAGTCGATTTTGATATTCTAGGTATTATCAACTGGCCCGAATTTTGAGATCGCAATAGACGTGAAGGACTATAATGCGTTAAGAGCTCGCTCAAGTACTGCGGAGCTAAACCATTTAGTGCTTTGTAAGTAATCAACAATATTTTAAAATTTATATACGATGTTTAATAGGCAGCCAATGCAGTGTTGACAGAACAGGGATAATATGGTCATATTTCCTGGTTCTGGTAAGAAGCGGCTGCGTTTTGAACTAGCTGTAGTTTATTTATTAAGCGTGCACACTCAAAAAAATGATATGTTGGCTTTACTTAACTTTTTTTTGTAAACAGGTTCCACCGGTTCCACATAACTATGTTTCGTTAAACAAACATAATATGTTCATGTAACTTCAACAACATGGAATTTGGTCATTTTAAGCGACCCAATTAAACTCTGAGCTAATGAGTTAATTAAGTGAATAATTGAGTGATGATTGAGCATTATTGAAGACACCTGATGTTAACAAGCAGAATCACTGAAGGAGAAAACCGGAATGTTTAAGTCACCATTATGGAGATCAGTGTGTGTTTTAGTTGGGCTCTTGACCATTAACTCATTAACTTTAGAGTTTGTTTGGTTGCTGTACATGAGTTATAACAGCCGGATGAACAATGAACAAAGGTGATCTGATGGTGTTGGTTGTGTTTTAACATAATCATTATTTCACAATCATTTGACCTGAATCACTGAACTTTTGCCCAATTTCTGAGTTAGGGATTACCTTACGGATTATAGCAGCACTGTCATTGTAGAACATACAATTTTTAGCCCTTTCAATGAAATTCAAATGATCAAATCAATAAATAAAACAGAAACTTCTTTAAAAAAATAATCTCTTGAGTAGGCACACACAGACATCAAGAATCAGCCTGTGAATCTCAGCAATGGTGACAATAATAAAGCATGTTGCAGTGCATTCTGGGTGCCACCAATCAAAACTCACTCATGGCTCCCATCATGCATTGCTGCATGAATAAATAATGAGCTTATGATCTGTTTATCACCATTGCTGAGATTCACAGGCTGATTCTTGATATCTGTGTGTGCCTACTGAAAATATTTTTTAAGAAGTTTATTTTTTATTTATTGATTTGATCATTTGAATGTCATTGAAAAGGTTAAAAATAGTATGTTCTACAATGACAGTGCTGCTATTATCCGTAAGGTAAACTTAACTCAGAAATTGGGATTAATATAAGTTCAGTGATTCAGGTCAAATGATTGTGAATTAATGATTATGTTTAAACACAACCAACACCATCAGATCACCTTTGTTCATTGTTCATTCGGCTGTTATAACTCACGTACAGCAGCCAAACAAACTCTAAAGTTAATGAGTTAATGGTCAAGAGCCCAACTAAAACACACACTTATCTCCATAATGGTGACTTAAACATTCCGGTTTTCTCCTTCAATGATTCTGCTTGTTAACATCAGGTGTCTTCAATAATGCTCAATCATCACTCAATTATTTACTTAATTAACTCATTAGCTCAGAGTTTAATTGGGTCGCTTAAAATGACCAAATTCCATGATGTTGAAGTTACATGAACATATTATGTTTGTTTAACGAAACATAGTTATGTGGAACCGGTGGAACCTGTTTACAAAGAAAAGTTAAGTAAAGCCAACATATAATTTTTTTGAGTGCAGGGCAACCACCCAGTAGAGCATTACAATAATCTAGTCTTGATGTCATGAAAGCATGAACTAATTGTTCCGCATTTGTTAATGAGAGCATATGTCGTAATTTAGATATATTTTTAAGATGGAAAAATGCGGTTTTACAGATACTAGACACTTGACTTTCAAATGAAAGATTGGTATCAAAGAGCACATGGATCCTAACCGACGACGAAGACTTAACAGAGCAGCCATCAAGTGTTAGACAGTATTCTAGGTTATTACATGTGGACGTTTTTTGTCCAATAATTAGAATCTCTGTTTTTTCAGAATTTAGTACACTGTAAAACCTAACAGTACTATTTACTCAATTAAATTGAGTTCACTGCACTCAAATAATACCGAACCTTGAAGTGGCTTGAGTTCTGAAACAGAACTCAAACTGAATGAGTTATAGAACATTTCTAGATTCCAGAAGGATAATTGAATAATAATTGTATAGATAAGTTAATTAATCATCAATTAAGTGATGATTGATCATTAGTGATGAACACCTGCTGTTAACCAGCAGAATCACTGAAGGAAAGAGAAACACAAGAAATACGAGGTTTAAGGTCACCATGATGGAGATCAGCGTTTGCTTTAGTTGGTCTCTTGACCCTTGACGCTCAAATAGAAGTTTTTCTTTGGCTGCTGTAATTGAATGTTTATGAAACATTTGATATAGCACAAAATTCCAAGGAAAACCATATTCGGGTGATGATGGCCAAGGTTTAATGATGACAATCATTGCAGCCAAAGAAATCAAGTGATTAATTAAGTGATTATTGACTATTAGTGATGAACACCTGCTGTTTACAAGCAGAATCACTGAAGGAAAGAGAAACACAAGAACTACAACTGACTTCCAACCACAACATTAGATTAAATCAACTGAAGATAAAATGTTTAAATCTCTCAAAATCTTAGCAGAGGAGGATTGAACAACTCCACAATCAGCATTACCAGCTTCACTTATTATTAACCAGTTTGAGTTTTATCATGCGTCTACAGAAGGTGTTATTGAGAATTAACAGAGGTTTAGATGAAGATGATTTATTGAGTTTTATTTAAAGACACCATGATAGTGGTCAGTGTTTGCTTTAGTTGGGCTCTTGACCCTTGACTTTACAACACCAGGTTTTCCTTTGGCTGCTGTAACTGAGTGTTTATTAAACACATTTGTTATGGCACAAAAGTCAAAATAAAAAATATGAGCATGTGGTTGTGTTTTGATGATGATTTATGGAATGATGAATCATCATTTGGTGTCTTGATTCTCTGATCTTTTCTAGAGAATAATTTCTGATTAAATAGGTGATATATAACTTGTATTACTCATCATAAAAGAACTGTGATTCTGCTGTAAGGCCCAGTGTTTTTACAATCAGATTTGAAAAACCTCTATGGTATCATGCTGACTTACACAGACATCAAGAATCAGAATATGAATCTCAACAATGGTGACCATTAAAAAAACGATTCATGCTGCAATGCATGCTGGGTGCTAGGGCTGGGCGATATATCGCATCACATTGTTATGCGCATCTCGTCAGTAAAGCCGGTTCCTTGATTAGTAGTAAATCGCCTTCACCTGCTTTCAGATGGAGCGGCATTTACTACAAAGAGCCGTAGTTAACTGACAAGCTGAGCCATATCGCATTAATATCGCGGACGTATCGCCAGCGATAATTAATGCGATATGGCTCAGCTTGTCAGTTAACTACGGCTCTTTATACACAGCAAAAAATCCAGTGTTAAATTAGTCCACACTCAAGAGTGTTAAAGGTAATGAGAGAATTAAGTGATTAATTGAGTGATGATTGAGCATTATTGAAGACACCTAAAGCAGAATCACTGAAGGAGAAATTCTAAAATTGTAAGCCACCGTTATGGCTATCATTGTTTGCTTTAGTTGGACTCTTGACCCTTATATTATTAACTTTAGATTTTGTTTGGCTGTTGTATCTGAGTTATAACTGCCAGATGAACAAAGAAAATAGTGTTGGTTATACGGTTATATGATGACAATCATCATTTGAACTTAATGTTTGTGATTTATGCTGTTGGTTACAGCATAACTGTGATTCAGTGTAAATATCCAGAATTTTAGATATAATATAAAGGATTTCTTAAAAGTTGATTAAAAAAAAAATCTGTCTCTTAGGCACACACAGACGTCAAGATTCAGTCAATGCATCTCAACAATGGTGACGAGCAGAATATTCAATAAGGAAAAGTAAAATTACATAGACAATTCAGATCATAATTTATTCATACCGCAATGCATGATGGGAGCCGTTAATGAGTTGTGATTGGTGGCAGCCACTGCAACATGGATTATTATTGTCACCATTGTTGAGATTCACAGGCTGATTATTGATGTCTGTGTTTCTAAATAAATTTATCTGGAAGGGTTTTAATCAGAACAATTTTTATAAAATATTTTGGATTATAAGAAAAATACTGATAATCATATGCTGTATAATCATCAAGCTGTTGTTAACAAGTTAAACCAAATCATCTTAAGTTTCATTTTTCAGATCACAGCATGATTATGCCATAACTTAGCCAACACTATCAAATCACACTTTTCTTTGTTCATTTGACTGTTTTAAATCAATAACAGCAGACAAACAAAATTTAAAGTGAAAGTATAAGGGTCAAGAGTCCAACTAAAGCAAACACTGATCGCCATAACGGTGACTTACAATTTGTGATTTTCTCCTTCAGTGATTCTGCTTGTTAACATCAGGTGTCTTCAATAATGCTCAATCATCACTCAATTATTCACTTAATTATCTCATTAACTTTAACACTCTTGAGTGTTAATTTAACACTCATATCTGCATCATATCTTCCATCTGAAAGCAGGTGAAGGTGATTTACTACTAATCAAGGAACCGGCTTTACTGACGAGATGCGCATAACAATCTCATGCGATATATCGCCCAGCCCTACTGGGTGCCATGGATAAGGTTTGTATTATGGTAGTACCCAGCATGCATTGCAGTATGAATAGTTTTTAATGGTCACCATTGTTGAGATTCATATGCTGATTCTTGATATCTGTGGTAGTTTTAATAATGAATTACATTTTCTGTAAAATCTTTCATACTTTCTGATAGTCATAACAATGCTAGTTCTTATGATGTAGAGCAGGGATCTCCAACCCTGCTCCTGGAGAGCTACTGTCCTGCAGATTTTAGCTCCAACCCCAATCAAACACACCTGAGCCAGCTAATCAAGCTGTTCAGGGTTACTTGATAATCACAGGCAGCTGTGTTGGAACAGGGTTGGAACTGAAATATATAATAATATAATAATATTTGCCCTTTTTATCAGAGACTAGACTCTGAATGAGATCAGTAAATCAAGTCATTAAGTGATGATTGTCGTCATTAAACTTTGACCATCATTACCTGAACATGGTTTTCCTTGGAATTTTGCATTATATCAAATGTTTCATAAACATTCAATTACAGCAGCCAAAGAAAAACTTGTATTTGAACATCAAGGGTCAAGAGCCCAACTAAAGCAAACGCTGATCTCCATCATGGTGACCTTAAACCTTGTATTTCTTGTGTTTCTCTTTCCTTCAGTGATTCTGCTTGTTAACAGCAGGTGTTCATCACTAATTATCAATCATCACTTAATTGATGATTATTAAATTATCTATACAATTATTATTCAATTATCATTCTGGGATCTAGAAATGTTCTATAACTCATTCAGTTTGAGTTCTGTTTCAGAACTCAAACCACTTCAAGTTTCGTTATTATTTGAGTGCAGTGAACTCAATTTAATTGAGTAAGTAGTACTGTTAGGTAGGCTTGGGCGGTATTACGGTAATATCGTATACCGCAGGATCTAAAAATAGCAACGTGTCAGTTTCAATACCATCATACCGTCATAAAAAAATCCAATGCATTAATATAGGAGACAAGAATTAAATATAATTTATGTAATGCCTAAAAATGCGTATGCGTGCCGTGGTTGTCATCACGTGACAGCGTGGAGGACGAGAAAGAGAGAGAGGTGGAAAGATGGCGAGTCGTGCACCTAGTGACCTGGTCTCGAAAAAGAAAACAACTTCTGTAGTTTGGCAGTATTTCGGGTTTCGACCGAATGAGAAGGGAGAGGCGGTAAATATGGACGAGGCAATTTGCAAATTGTGCAACAAAAAAAGTGACCGCGAAAGATGGAAATACCTCGAACCTAAGGACGCATATACGAAACCACCATCCACTCACTGCTGCGAGGATGGACTCGAGTGCACTCAGTGCAACAGTTTCAACGCCTCCAGATTCAGGACCAACAACATCTAGGTCCACCGCCAGTATGCAGCCGACGATAATGGGGGCCTTCGGGAAAACAACAAAATACAAAAGGGACAGTGTCCGTTGGAAAACCTGTACTGATGCTGTGACAAAATACTTGGCGAAGGAAATGGTCTCTTTCAAAACAGTGGAAAAAAAGTCCTTTCAGGACATGGTAAAGGAACTAGACGGCCAGTACGAGCTGCCTGGACGGAAATATTTCTCACAAACAGCCGTTCCACGTTTATATATTAAAGTTAGAGACAATGTTCAAGTGCTGCTGTCAGCGGCAGACAGTTATTCCTTAACAACTGACATGTGGTCTTCAGTTAACATGATGCCATATATGTCCCTGACTGTCCACACTATTACACCTGACTGGAAACTTGAATCCAAATGCCTCCAAACTTCGTATTTTCCTGAGAGTCATACGGCGGACAATCTTGCTACTGCGCTCAGAGCTGCACTTCAGGAATGGCAACTTGACGAGAAAAAACTTTCAGCCATAACCACTGACAACGCTGCCAACATTTCTGCCGCAATCAGGTCCCTGCATTGGCCGTGGCTTAACTGTTTCGGTCACAATCTAAACTTGGCTGTCACAAATGCATTGCATGACCAGAGGCAAAAAACCGAGCGCGCCCTCGGACTATGCCGTAATATTGTCGGGGCCTTTTCACACAGCTGGCAACGCAAGCATGAACTCCACAAGAAGCAAGTGGACTTGGGACTCCCAGAACAGTCTCATAACGGCAAGCATAAAACGTGCAGAGAGTTCCTCAGGGGCAGGGACACAAATGTAAAAAAGGGGCATAAATTATATTTAAAAGTAGGCTGTATTAAAATAGAAAAAAATTTTTTTTTTTTTATTGGAATCTTTTTTTTCTGTATTTTTTATCAAATAAATGCAGGCTTGATGCGCATAAGGGACTTTTTTCGCAAATTTGACGAAATTGAATAATATACATTAATGGACTTCGCATTCGTTTATTTAGACCTATTCATTCATTAATTCGTTTATTTCGGCCTATTCATTCATTCATTCATTCATTCATTCGTTAAATTAATGAATAAATAGGAAACGAATTTCGTTTATTTAGGCCTATTTATTCATTCATTCGTTTATTTTGGCCAATTCATTCATTCACTCATTCATTAATACGTTTATTTAGGCCTATTCATTCATTCATTCATTTGTGCCTATTTATTTAATCATTTGTTTATTTAGGCCTATATTCATTAATTCAATCGTTTATTCATCATTCATTAATTAATTCATCCATCCATCCACCCATCGTCAGGACTGCGCCACTCGCTGGGGCTCCAAACTGGCAATGGTGGAGCGCATCCTCGAACAGGCCCAAGCGATCAGACACGTCCTTTCTGATGACAGAAGGAGCAACCTGTCCCTGACCTGGCAGGACATGGACGTCTTGAAAGCTGTTCAAGAAGCACTGAAACCAGTCGGTGACTTCACTGATATTTTGTCAGGAGAAAATTATGTGACCAGTTCCTGTATCCTCCCCATACTAAAGCTCTGCAGGGACAATGTGTTGGCTGTGTCAGAAAATGACCTCCAGCTAACAAAGTCAATAAAAACTGGAATTCTAACCAAGTTGAAGGCCAAGTATGAATCCGATTCAGTGCGCAAAATAATGCGAAAATGCACTTTCCTCGACCCTCGTTACCGTGGAGGATATGAGACGGATGACAACACATTGGCTGAGACCAAGGCAGAATTACAGGCTGAGATCATGAGCTTAGAGGCACCGGGTCCAGTGGCTATCAGAGTGGAAGAGGGAGAGGCCCAACCCGAACCCCCCAAAAAAAAGATGACTCTGGGAAGTATGCTGCAAAAAACGGCCGACGCAGTGGCAGGTCCCGTCGGCATCGGCACCCTAGAGGACCGAGTCGGAGCTGAAATAATAGCCTACTCTTTGGAGCCAGTTACTCATGGAGACGAGGATCCACTTCTCTGGTGGAAAAATGCTGCAGGACGTTTTCCCCAGATGTCGCGAGTGGCACGAAAGTACCTGTGCGTCTGTGCCACAAGCACACCATCGGAGCGAGTTTTCAGCACCGCAGGTAAAGTTGTCGGTCCACAGCGTGCCCTGTTAAAGCCAGAAAAAGTGAACATGCTAGTTTTTCTAGATTTCTTGACTAGATTTGATGTCACTTGCCATTCGTTCCTATTCGCACTGTGTTCACTTTTATTTAGCCTATTTAATTGATTCAGGTTTTCGTTAAAAACAATATTGTAAAAAAGATTTTATTTAGATTAAGATTTATTTAGTTTTTATTTAGGCCTATTGCTTTGCAATATTTTGGGTCTATTTGCACTTTTTTTATAAGCAGCTCTTTGTTATAAAAAGTTGTTCGGGCAGTGTGATTTAATTTAATTGATTTGTGTGCGCGTCTCTGCGCGAAAACTGTTCTGGATGTTTATGCTAATTTAATTCGGTTTGACTTTTGTATTTTTACTTTTTAATAAGCTGCTATTTGTTGCTAATAAAAGTTGTTAATATTGTTGTGCATGTTATTTTGTTATTGTTTCAGTATTAGTGTTTGGTAGGCCTATTCAGTTTCTGAACGGTTTAGGCACAAGCCAACAGTTTGGTGACGCTGTCTGAGCCTTACATCATAATTTTTAATTATTCACGGTAATACCGTATACCGGGGTAAATTAGGGAGGAGGTCTGACGGTATCAAAATTTGGATACCGCCCATGCCTACTGTTAGGTTTTACAGTGTGTAGTAGGAAATTACTAGTCATCCAATTTTTTATATCAGCTATGCATTCCGTTAATTTTGTGAATTGGTAAGTTTCGTTAGGTTTTAAAGAAATATAGAGCTGAGTATCATCGGCATAACAGTGAAAGCTAATTCCATGTTTCCTAATGATATATCCTAATGGTAGCATGTACAGAGTGAACAGCAGCGGTCCTGGTACTGATCCTTGTGGTACGCCATACTGAACTTGTGATCGATAAGACATCTCTTCATTTACTGCTACAAACTGATAACGGTCAGATAAGTATGATTTAAACCATGCTAGTGCAATTCCACTAATGCCAACATAGTTTTCTAGTCTATTTAAAAGATTGTTGTGGTCAATTGTGTCAAATGCAGCACTAAGATCCAGTAACACTAATAGAGAGATACAACCACAATCGGATGATAAGAGCAAATCATTTGTAACTCTAACGAGAGCTGTCTCGGTACTATGGTACGGTCTAAATCCTGACTGAAAATCCTCGCAGATGTCATTTCTTTCAAGAAAGGAACACAGTTGTGAGGATACAGTTTTTTCTAATATCTTTGACAGAAAAGGCAGATTTGAGATCGGCCTGTAATTGACTAATTCTGAAGGATCAAGTTGCGGTTTTTTAGCAAGCGGTTTTATCATAGCCAGCTTAAAGGTTTTTAAATTACAGCAACACCTCCACCTTTGACTTATAGGCCCCATTTACACTGCATGGTTCAAGTGACCCAAATCCGATTTTTTCCTCTCATGTGGCACAGATCGGATATGACCGGTGAACGTGTAAACAGGAAAAAAACGCATGGATTCCGATTTTCTCAGATCGGATTCAGGCCTCACTCATATGTGGTAATAAATCGGATATGAATCGGATACGTGCATTTGCACGTGCCATGTAAGCAGACAAATCGGATATTCCCCAGTAAATGCGAGTCGTACGTCATTAAAAAAGTGACGTCAACTCAGGTGGACACCACAAACTGAGATCACATGACTTATTATATGCGCGATGGAGGACGAAGGATACACACAGTGGAGCAATGCGGAGGTTTCATGTCTTTTGAGTGTTTGGGGCGAAGAGACAGTGCAGGCAAAAATGCAGGGTTGTTACAGAAATAAATCCGTGTTTGAAGACGTTTCATGAGATATGGGGAGGCACATGTGACTATGTTGGCTGGTGTCTCTATTTTCACGTTCCATGTGATCGAGTCACCAATTACCAGGGCACAATCAACAGAATTCTCAGTGGGTGTTTCACTGAGCGGGGCAAATCGATTTGTTATGGTAATCGGAACGGAAGAGTGGTTTTTTGATCCGCGACTGCGATTTCTTACTGTCACCCATCTGCCCTGCTGCACGGGCTATACTTCAGCCGGAACCGAATCATGTACAGAGTTCACTATGCTAGGCGCATCCAAAATAGGGGTTAAACGACTTCAGATTTTTTTTAAAGTCGACATTTATGTGATGAAAGTCGAGTTGACCAGTCGCTGATGACGTCATTGATGAACAAATCAGCTATGGCATATTACACAGCGCTCCTACATAACAGCTTATTTTGATCAGTTCTTTTGTCTTTTGGGGTCATTGTTTATCACAGATTTCTGCTCATTCTAAATCAGATATAGCACAGTAAAGATTACATATAAAGTAATGCATTAGTGTGCGAGAGAGCTTGTGAATAAATTTTACCTGGCGGCGTCTCTCTACTAATAGTGAATCTGTGGGTTTTAGTTACAAAGAAATATATGGCAGAACTTTTCAGTTGCTAAGCTATTTTATTAATAAATCACAGAACAGAGTTTACAATATATTACTGCACTACAGAACGATCTTCACATGATATGTGTGTGTGCGAAATGCAGCAGCAGTTTCCCATATAGCATACATACTGGGCCTCATCTGGGCCAACTATGGCACATATGGCTCAGTTCTGGCAGTGGGAAAGGTCAAATGGGCCGTATCTGGCCCACACACATCAAGCTGGTTTCAAGCAGATCGCCTGTCAATCAAACTCCCTGTGAAGGGTGAATTTCCCAGCTTTCTGTGTTTTCACTGTTATATGGTAGGGGGCGCTATTACACATCTTCTGAAAGAGTACTGAATATCCTGATCAAAACACATGCGAGAAAGATGCAGACACATGCGATCTCATATCATATGCATATTTAAATTAATATGATCATCAACATGAAACAGCAAATTAATCAAAACTGCCTAATGTTACTGAATGAAATGTCAACCCAGGACGAGCTCCAGGACTGTGAAGCTTTAGGGGTGTTGATGGACTCGATCTACTCATCTGTGTTTAGATCATTGTACTGAATCCGATCTGAATGTAGTCACCATTGTTGAGATTCATATTCTGTATGAATAACTTTCCTCCTCATAGGTGAACAGATCTCTCAGAGAGGCGAGCGGGTCATCAGTGGAGACTTCATGGGGCAGTTTATTGTCCAGCCCCACGGTAATGGAGAGGCAAACATGATGTACATGACTCTACCTGTCATTGCCACTCATTATCTGGACAGCACCAATCAGTGGGAGACTGTTGGCATGGACCGCCGTAGTGAAGCCATTAAACATATCAAAACAGGTCAGCAGGACAAATATAAGGTCAATTCAACCCTAAAGAAAATGAAATAAAACCAAAAAGCACTCTCAAAGATGCTCTCAGGAAAAATATGGAAAATATATGTAATAAATAAATATTCTTTCTTTATGTTGTTTGTATTAAGGTTATCAACGCCAGCTGGTTTTCCGTAAATCAGATGGATCCTACGCTGCCTTTGGATCCAGGTCGAGCAGCACATGGTAAAGTCATTTTTGTTTCATTTCATGCCTGATTTCTCTTGTCTTACATATTTTATTATTTCACTTTTTTTTGAATAGTACAAAATTAATTTGATTTATTTATATCTTTCTGTTTGTCTGTCAAAGGCTGACTGCATATGTGGCTAAAGTCTTCACCATGGCCAATAACTTAATTTATTTAGAGGAACATGTGATCTGCAGCGCCCTCAAGTGGCTGATTCTCCACAACCAACTAGCAGATGGCTCCTTTAAAGAGGATGCAGCTGTACTTCATGGAGAGATGGTGGTAAGTTGAATGTGGCCGGTGTTACGAACTATTTTCTTCTAAAGTGTAGAAAAGTCAGAAGCACAGACCCGGAGACGATGAGGTATCTTTTAAGCAGAAGTTCTTTATTGCGTCGCTGTAGTCATCTCAGTAGTCTGACTAAGGGAAACGTTCCCTTGCAATTTATATACATTTAGGGGGAGGGATTTACATAGAGGTGAAGCAAACTCGTATACAGTCGTTTAGGAAACCTGTATTAAACTGAGAGTGATAACTTATTCAAACACTGAGACTCAAGAACAGGAATGACAGGGCTCTCTCTTGCTGAGACAAAAGCTCCCAAGAGTCACCAAGAGTTTCAGTAATCTGAGAAACAGGTATGGCAGGCTCAGTACACTGTAAAATCTAACATTGTTCTTACTAAGAATTTTTTAGTTAACTTTACTTAATGTCCAATAATTTGTTGAATTTACTTAATTTTTTTTAGTAATCTGTATTGTTTGCATGCTATGCCTTCGTTACTCAGAAAAACCTAGTAAACATTACTTGACTGGTTTGAGTACCATTTTGCAAAAAAACAAAAAAACAAAAAAAAAAACAGGCGGGGCAAATGGTTTATGAGGCGGGGCAATTCTTAATAGACTTTTCACTCATTTCTTCCACTTCTGCAGTCATCATTCTTCTTATTTGAATTTGCTCATTTTCCAGTCATCTTGAATATTGTCAATACACAAATTTTGGGAGAACATCAAAATTCTTTAGTTGACTTGTTGATTTCCCTTTTCTCACCATTATTGTGATTAATGTTCCCTTTGGTTGGGCACTTGGAACTTAATTTATATTAAAGTAATTCTCTTCCAATTGATGCAACATGAAATCACAATAATGTGATTTCAATGGAAGTGAAGTAATAAATATTATATATATATATATATATATATATATATATATATGCGCATGCTTAAATTATTTCCATGTTTTGAATTAATTTATTAATTATATTTAACATAACTATATTTCATGTATAATAATGATCTTTTAATATTTTATTGCTAACACTTATGGCATAAATCTTTAATTGGGTTGATATAATCCCTCTATATTTGTGACAATATCTTGCAATTTTGCTTGAGTCACACACAGACTTAAACATTCAGCATGCAAACCACAACAATGGTAACATTTTTTTTTTAAATAATTTAATTAATTAGACCATTACAATTTTATTTGCTGTCTCTTGTCAGTATAACCCCAATAACAATAGCAAATAAAATTGTAATGGTAAAACAAAGCCAAAAATAGTAAAACAAAGCAATTAATTTATTCATGCCGCAATGCACTCTGGGAGTACACTTCCTCAGATCACAGATAGAATTAAGTTGACAAAACTTAAATGGATTAAGTAAGAATAACTTGATGCAATTAAGTTATGCTTACTTAATGAAATTAAGGCAAGGAGTTTGCATAATAAAATTAAGTAAACTGAACTAATTGGTTTTTACAGCGTAGAGAGATGCTCAATAGAACATGAAATCTCGTGCTCAACAGCTGAAGGCTAAATTCAATCTACTCTACCTTAATTTTTCATGTGATGTTATGTAAAGAAAATAGATCCGCAGATCTTAAACATATTCTTAAATGTGTAACCCTTCACCGGTTTGTGTCCAGAAAAGAATTATGAAATAATCCAGAACCAGTTATTTATTTCTCTGTGGTTGTCATTGTCAGTATGGAATACTCACTATAGTGAACTAACACTGTAAAATCGTAAAAAAACGGTCAATAGGTGAGTTTCCATTACAGATTTTTTACTAGCCATTATTATTAATCGAAGGAGATAGGCGTGTTATCCAAGCATTAATGGTAAGGAAAGACACTTATACTGTGAGCGGCACATATAGCCTACTGTATGAGGTGTTTCTGGGTGTTTCTCCCTCATTTCTGCTTCAAGGCCTTGGTTGGGGCATTTCTTTGACGTTTAGAATCCAGTATTCCTGTAATTCTTTTGTCTTTTATGAATTTAATAAAGAACTCTGTCTCGTATTCTGTCCAAACACAGCGCGTCATTTACGTCAGGTGACTGTAAATGTTTCCATCGCAGTTTTGTGAAATATTTATTTTTCGAATTGCCTGAAAAACCTCCTCATGCCAGCGAAAAAACTTTTTTTGCGATAAATAAGCGTATTTTCAATTCGCAATTTCAATTTGCGCAATTTGAAGGGTAATGGAAACGTTGCTAATGACTGTCAGCAATGGCTGCCAAACAAAATCCATAAAATATTCTAATTGAAATAAAGTGCAAAAGTATTTTACAGAAATTTTCATTAAACTTAACAGAAACAGTTATTTTACAAACATTTCATGAATTTTTTCTAACAAACACATTCACTGTAAAAGTGAATCTCTTGCAGTGAACTACATGCATGATTTACTGTGACTATACGTCACTGCATCTGCAACTACACAGTCACTGTCTGTTAAATAAAGCAACACACAGCATTTCATCAGTATTTCTCTGCTCATCCTGAACTGAAGAGTAGACTTAAAAAAAATGTTGACACACAAAACCCACCATACAGAAACACTTTACATCCCAACAGAACATTACACACTAACCGATCTCTCAAGATCTCTGCATATTCACTTATTACAATCCAGACTTTATTTCTTTCACACTACCATTCTTATTGAGAATTAACAAAGGTTGAAGTTGCTGTTTACACGGGACGATTTTAAAATTGTCGGCCGATTTTCCAAACCTGAGAGACCCCACACACGGCGATAAAAAATCACGGGTCTAACAGCTTTGGTCGTACAGTGTGTGGTGCGCAGCCACACGGCAAAATCAACACATCACACACGAGCCGATTTGACTCCCGAGCATTCTCAGGTCAGACGGTAAATCTCGCAAAATCCCTCGAGATCAAACGTGACTTCAGAGTAAACAATCATGGCGGACGAAAAGGATGCAGTGGCGATAGTTTGTAGTTTGTTTTTAACCGGAAAAAAAACGTTATCAAAAGAAAAGGCGATGGTCAAAGAAGTTTTGATTTTGTTTCCTCGGCGCCTCGTCACCTCGCTTTCTGATTGGCTACACGCCACAGTCCACAGGCTGCGTGCTCGTCTGTCCCCGGGGGACACCACACACGAGGAGAAATCGGGCCAAAAAAATCCAACATGTTGGATATCCCCGATTTGAGATCGGAGCGGTCCCGATGTCCTTCCGAGCAGACGAGAGCAGTCTTAACACACCACACACGGCAGGAATATCTGATCGATAATCGGAGCATCCTTAAGATTGTCGGAAGGGCTGAATCGGGGCAAAAATCGGCCTAATTATCCTGCCGTGTGAACCAGGCTTAAGGGTCAAGAGCCCAACTAAAGCAAACACTGATCTTCATAATGATGACTTGATCATAGTGATTTTCTCCTTCAGTGATTCTGTTTGTTAACATCAGGTGTCTTCAATAATGCTCAATCATCACTCAATAATTCACTTAATTATCTCATTAACTTTAACACTGCTTTATTTTACTTATAACACTCTGAGTGTGGACACATATGTCCACTGAGGAGTGTTCATTTAATACTGGGGATTTTGTTGTGTATTATTACAAAAAGCTCACAGTGCTCTTGCTAATTTGCTCCCAAATGTAAGATTGTTGTATCATAATAGTAGAATAAGTACTCCTTAGTTCTCAAATAATTACAGTATAAATAATTAATATAATGAATAATAATTATAAAATAATAAAAATTAGTCAACTAATTACTGAAAGTTACGTTGTAAATTCGTTTTACTTGCACAGTACTTTCCGGGCTGTAAATTCAAGCGTTACCTCACATTGTTTTTGAATGATTAAAACACACACATAGGCCTACTATGATTGTTTTGTGATATATTCTGTTTATGTGTGCTTTATTCCAGGGTGATGTACGAGGCATAGATGCTGATGCCTCTCTGACGGCCTTTGTTGTGATTGCGATGCAAGAGTGCAGAGAGATCTGTGCTGGATCAGTTCCTGTAAGTCCATTTGTTTCACCTCCAGTGGCGGCTCGTGGATTTCTAAAATAGAGGAAGCACAGTAATTGTGGCTGTCTTGGGATCCTCTACCAAAAGATTTTTTAAATACTATTAACTGCTTTCAAATGTGTTTTTGAATCACTTTTAGACATAACATGTACAAAAATAATACAAAAAAATTAAACTTGCAGCAAGGAAATATAAAAATAATTTCACTCACCTTGCCTATCACCTGAAGAAAAAAATCCATCCTTCTGTTCTTTTTTAATGTCCGGTTTAGGGCTTTTATTAAAGCTGACTGTCTGTAGTAACTTAGGCGTGGGGTCTTCCTTTATTTATCATTTGCAGCTTAATGGAATCTTGTTAAATTTGTTGGCGATCAAATATTCAATATTTCTTCTCTCCATAATTAAGGTAGTTAATTGCTAAGTTAGATTAGCAGCGGGAGCAGTTCAAAATATTATCACATAATTTGTCTCTGCAATGATTGGTCGATACACCATGGGAGTCTGCCATGTAGTTTTTCTCAACACTTACTGCTGAAAGTGAAATACTTGATTGTGATTGGCAAATTTTTTTTTGTATGGAAGGAAAAGTCTCCAGCTATATATATATATATGCCTCTGCATCTCTTAATACCTATACCATTCCCTATCATTTGGCTAACTCATCCACACTCTCATCACATGGATTTACAAACAAGACATTCATAATCTGAGATATTAAATTAAATGAATAACAGAGAATTTTATTAACATTAAATTGTCCTTTTAAATCGTCCTCAACGTTTTGGGTAAGCGGTGGCTCCCTTGCCTCTCCTGAAGAGTTCCAATGTTCACCATGTGCAGGTTTAGTGCTTCAGACTCTTATTTCCTCCTGAATCAATGTAAATGCAGCTAAACCTGGACGTCACTTCATCTTTTAGTGCTTAATCCTGTTCTACACACACAGTTCAGTCATTTACAGGCACCAAAAATTCAGTAGTGGAAAAAAATTATTTCATAAACATAATTAAGCCAATGCTATATTTTGGAAATAAGACCAAAATATCACAACCTGCAACTGCTTGACTCATAAATGGACTGATTTTATAGAATTGTTAAACTTTCTTAAGTCCATAAAGTGACTTTTATTGGACAAGGCAACACTTTAATCATCTTTCATAAGCATAAACCAAACACAGGGCCTCTTTCAAAGGTGGTTTAGTAAAAAATTGTTTGACAGAAAATGATTTTGGTTGCTAATAGGTCAAATAGTAGAGACCAAAGGGGTTAAATGATTCAAACATTGCAGTCAGTGAGCACGTGGCCACAGAGTCAATGCAAGCAAAATGTTTATGCATGACTTCATTACTGTCTAAAACCTTTTTTCTGCCATTTATCATTTATGGACCCTTATGACAAAGTTAATCTAAAGAATTGTGATGGGTGAAATCATACAGGTAACCGTGAAGAGTTGGTCAATTCAGTATATACAGTATGTTGTAGGATACAGATCTAAGAACTTTGAACCTCTTGCACACACTTTTATAGAGTCTGCATGAAAGTATCAGGAAGGCTGTTGCATTCATAGAAGGTCGACTTCCACAACTGACCAATCCTTACGCTGTTGCGATGACGTCCTACGCCATGGCCAATGCTGAAAAACTCAATAAAGACATCTTGATGAAACATTCCACCCAAGCAACATGTCAGTAACAAGTCATCAAAAAGTGTTTTGCTTTATACAACATGGAATAATTGTAACCCATACCCAGTGTAAATAATGGAAAAATTATCACATTTTGTAGTGTAATTATCGCTGCTTGTTGGTGTCAATAACAGTAATGGAACACAGTCCTGTTTCTATTCCTGCTGTGTTTGAATCAGCCGGAAGGCTTTGGACTGTCGCTGGACAGCATCATCACTCTATGGAGGCGACGGCCTACGCTGTGCTGGCTCTAGTGAAGGACAAAGACTTTGATAAAGCAGGAGAGGCAGTGCACTGGCTGGGTTCACAACAGTCTTATTATGGTGGATCTGGTACCACACAGGTACACTAACATCTCATCATCTGACTGTGATTAACCGTGTTAAACAGCAACTTTGAATGCTTTTCTGTGCTTTCCAGTCGACCATCATGGTGTTCCAGGCCGTGGCAGAGTATCGCACGCAGGTGAAGGACCGACACAACTTCAATATGGACGTGGAGCTGTCAGTGGCAGGAAGAAGACGGCCTGTCAGATTTACTATTAGAATAAACAATGTGGTGCATCTTACTTGGTCAGACAAGGTGAGGAGAAACTCATCAACCTCCTTCAAAATGTGTGAATTGAATGATTTTGTATCATAGTAAGTGAGGAATTTTGGGAGTTTTGTTATTCGTCATCCATCATATTTAGTTGTCTACATCAAATGTGTTGTCTTTGGTCAGTCTTCAGGTATCTCTGTTACATCATGGATTTGATTATTCTGATGACCAGAGTATGTGTGTTCACTCAACAGTTGGACATCAACAAGGACTTCAATGTGACGGCTAGAGGAACTGGAACAGCCACTCTCTCAGTGAGTGTTCATGAGCGTTTATACGGTCAACAGCAAGATTGAAGCGTTTGAACATCTAATCTGAGACGTGCTGCTCTTTTCAGGTTCTGACGCTGTACTACGCCAGACCTGTGGAGAAGAAGTCTGACTGTACATTATTTGATCTGACTGTTAAAATGGTGCAAGACTTTGAAAGTAAGATTGACAAAGGGTTCATTCATTTAGAAATACCCATGCATGTTGGATTTTTATTTTAATTACTATAATTTTTTTGCCTTTAGCAAAACAAGAAGGAGCCATTGAATCGTACAGGCTCACTATGGATTTCTTGTATGTGAAAACATTTCCTAATACGTTTATTTTTATGTCAAGAAACCGTTTTTATTTGTAATTAATCAGCATGTGCTCATTTAGGCTGTTTTCACACTTGGTTTGTTTGCTTGGTCGGAGTTCAATCCTGCACTACTTTTTCCCTCAACCACAGTACGCTTGCGTCATGAACATTGATGACTAGATAATAACTTCATCGGAGACTCAAACAAAATCAGAAAAATCAGAGACTCAAACTTCACTGATTTCTGATGCGGATGCAACTTGCTCTTCAAAGACAGATAATTCAGAGACATTATAGAGACATTATATTCATTCTCACATCAAACGCACT
Source organism: Semotilus atromaculatus (assembly GCA_031834385.1). Classification (NCBI taxonomy): domain Eukaryota; kingdom Metazoa; phylum Chordata; class Actinopteri; order Cypriniformes; family Leuciscidae; genus Semotilus; species Semotilus atromaculatus. The sequence continues at coordinate 1,765,725 of JAULUF010000047.1, read as the reverse complement.
CGGGTTTGCACCAAAAGCTCTAGTGTGAAAGCAACCTTAAACAAATAATCAGTTGATGGAGGAAAACTGAAGACCTATGAAACCTGTTAATAACATTTGTTCTGGATCTGTCCTTTACAGCTACAACAGCGATAAAACTGATGCCACCATAACAATGCTGGACATTGGCATACCGACGGGATTTAAAGTGGAAAGCAAAGATCTTGAAGAGGTATTACGCTGATGAACTGATGCTTCATGTGTGTAAATGATTCCATTCTAGAAACAAAAACTCACGAGCACTGTGGAGCGTCTCAGTTCTAGTAGCTCATATGTAAATAAGAGGAATCTAATAAACATCTACAGACTGGACATTTGATCAGAGCATGCACTCAAAAAAATGATATGTTGGCTTTACTTAACTTTTCTTTGTAAACAGGTTCCACCGGTTCCACATAACTATGTTTCGTTAAACAAACATAATATGTTCATGTAACTTCAACATCATGGAATTTGGTCATTTTAAGCGACCCAATTAAACTCTGAGCTAATGAGTTAATTAAGTGAATAATTGAGTGATGATTGAGCATTATTGAAGACACCTGATGATAACAAGCAGAATCACTGAAGGAGAAAACCGGAATGTTTAAGTCACCATTATGGAGATAAGTGTGTGTTTTAGTTGGGCTCTTGACCATTAACTCATTAACTTTAGAGTTTGTTTGGCTGTTGTACGTGAGTTATAACAGCCGGATGAACAATGAACAAAGGTGATCTGATGGTGTTGGTTGTGTTTTAACATAATCATTATTTAACAATCATTTGACCTGAATCACTGAGCTTATATTAAACCCAATTTCTAAGTTAAGTTTACCTTACGGATTATAGCAGCACTGTCATTGTAGAACATACTATTTTGAGCCTTTTTAATGAAATTCAAATGATCAAATCAATACATAAAAAAGAAACTTCTTAAAAAATATCATGAGTAGGCACACACAGACATCAAGAATCAGCCTGTGAATCTCAACAATGGTGACAATTATAAAGCATGTTGCAGTGCATTCTGGGTGCCACCAATCAAAACTCATTCATGGCTCCCATCATGCATTGCTGCATGAATAAATAATGAGCTTATGATCTGTTTGTCACCATTGCTGAGATTCACAGGCTGATTCTTGATGTCTGTGTGTGCCTACACAAAGTATTTTATAAGAAGTTTCTTTTGTATTTATTGATTTGATCATTTAAATTTAATTGAAAAGGCTAAAAATAATATGCTCTTCAATGACAGTGCTGCTATAATCTGTAAGGTAAACTTAACTCAGAAATTGGGTTTAATATAAGCTCAGTGATTCAGGTCAAATGATTGTGAAACAATGATTATGTTAAAACACAACCAACACCATCAGATCACCTTTGTTCATCCAGCTGTTATAACTCACGTACAGCAGCCAAACAAACTCTAAAGTTAATGAGTTAATGGTCAAGAGCCCAACTAAAACACACACTTATCTCCATAATGGTGACTTAAACATTCCGGTTTTCTCCTTCAGTGATTCTGCTTGTTAACATCAGGTGTCTTCAATAATGCTCAATCATCACTCAATTATTCACTTAATTAACTCATTAGCTCAGAGTTTAATTGGGTCGCTTAAAATGACCAAATTCCATGATGTTGAAGTTACATGAACATATTATGTTTGTTTAACGAAACATAGTTATGTGGAACCGGTGGAACCTGTTTACAAAAGAAAGTTAAGTAAAGCCAACATATCATTTTTTTGAGTGTGTATTGATATTTTTTTCTCATTTTCTTGTCCTCAGTTGTCTACAGGGAAGGAGAGATACATTCAGAAATATGAGATGAATAAAGAGCTGTCAGAGCGAGGATCCCTCATCCTCTACTTGGATAAGGTATTTCAGCAGAACTGTGTTTCCTGATCATTGCATCAAATTTTTTATTTTTTTGGACCTGAAAACCACGTGCTTTGCTTTATTTCTAAGGCATTGTTGAATTCTTGATTCTAATTGGCTGACAGATGTTCCAAAGTGCTCATTATTTCACTTATGAGTATAACATTTATATTTCACACACTATTTTAAAGCACAAGAGAATGTACAACTATACGACAAGCGACTCTGTCTTTGCAGTGTAAATGTAGCTGACAGAGACGATTTGTTGCTTTCAGCGCACAATATATGTAATTATACATTTGCTTTGTTTTTTGTATTATTAGGTTTTGCGTACAGAAAAACAAAGAATCACCTTCAGAATGCACAAGATGCTTGATGTGGGTCTGCTTCAACCTGCCGCTGTCACAATATATGAATATTACTCACCCAGTACGTTTTTTGTGCACGTGCATAAACACATACACACAGTTCTGTTTAATTAAACTGTAATTAAACAAATTATTTCTCAGTTCCATATCCTGCATAAAGTCCATTCAATGATTTAGTCATCTGCCTCAATGATGCCTTTGAATAATCTTCATTTGGACGTTTTTCTCAGCAAATATTGTAACAATTTGAACACATTTTCCAGGAAATAAGTTGCACATGACTGTCACACCTGGTCAAAATTTCATTTGCATTTCATGAAATTAATTAAACTCCTGAATGTGTTTCTTTTCCAGATGCACGCTGTACAAAGTACTTCCACCCTCAGCGGGAAGATGGCGCTATATACAGACTGTGTAAGGGAGACATGTGCCAGTGTGCAGAAGGTATTATTACACACACATAACAACACAATACGACCATATCCTGTAGCGTTGTAGATTTTCATTATTTTTATTCCATACTGTCCACTTGTAATGCCAGTCAAAGTGTCCGAAAAATCTGCTAAATTTAGAACTTAAAACAGTCTGGCTTTTAATTTGCTGAACAGACGGTTGAGGTTATGACTGAAATCATCTCCTCATCTAGATTTAACCCTTGGAAAAAGAGTTAAAGATTCAGTTATGATTTACTCTAGAATGTGAATGAGGAAAATAACAGTATGAACCGTTAACTTCTCTTAACACAGAAAACTGCAGTTACCAGAAGAAAAAAGGTGTCGAAGATGGGGAGCGTTTGAATAAAGCCTGTGACGCTGACATGGATTACGGTAAATGTGTTTTTATTATTTACACGCCCTCATGTTGTTCTAATCTTAATGCTCCTTTTTTCAATGAAATGCAAAAAATAAAGTTCTTGACACTGTTCTTTTCAAAGTTAATGGATGTACAAAGCTTTCACAATCAAACTAACAAAAATCAGGCAACCGGGCAGTTTTTCCGATATATTTTGGCCGATCTCCATTCCAGACTTGCGCAAAAACTACATTGCAATATTTTCCCAAAATTGTATTTGTGTGGAAATATTACGAAGTCTGTAACACAGGCCAAGACGGAAAACACTGAAAACGGATGCAAAGAGGTGTGCCAACAGAGAAAATACTGTATCAGACACAGCAAGCTCACCCCACTAAACAATTTAATGTCCAAAAGACGTCTTTTCAACGTCTTTGTCACAAAGTCGGACGTTGAATAGACGTCCCCTGAGGAGCCAGAATGTAACGTTTTATGACGTCTTATTGTTGACGTGTTCTGCACGTCTGATATAGACGTTCATGGACCCTTCGTACAAGGTTAAACTAGTTCAAATGTGGCCATTGTGGACATATTTTCAACATCATTTATGGTCTCATTTAGACAATTTATACTGTTTCTGGACCAAATAAACACTGTCAGGATGCATTAAATTAAAACTCATGTTTATTTCAATGTAATTGAAAAGCAACTCAGTTTGTGTTTGTCCAAAAATCATGAACATAAAAGACACTTCTGTAAATCACACATCTCTGGATCATGAGAGAAACCAGATCTGAAGGAAAGACTTTCTGGCTCAGACACTTGTGCTGAACTTAATCACAGACATAACATACAGATTTAACTATTTCTGTCAGACGTCTACAGAAGATCTTAGTGAGAATTAACAGAGGTTTAGATGCTGATATTTGTGTCATTTGGAGTGTCACCAGTGTAGTGATCAGTGTTTGCTTTAGTTGGGCTCTTGGTCCCAGTTGTTCTTACTTTAGCTTTTCTTTGGCTGCTGTAACTCTGTGTTTGTAAAACACGATTGTTATGGCAGAAAAAGCCGAGATAAAGCGAGTTCAGCTGATAACAGCAAAGTCTTCACAAAGCAAGCATCCACTGTTGTCAGATGCTTCAGCATCTATAGCCGCTCACCTTGTGGAACTGCAATATTGCACCAATAGCATTTCATAGTTACTTATTTAGAGGTGTATAAATAGGATGTGTACATGATGTTTTGAGCGAGTGTAGCATGTACTGTAGTCACACACAGACATCAAGATTTTGCATATGCTTCACAATAATGGTGACAATAAAAAAAAGCATCATGATGCAATGCATGATGGGTAGCTTTCATAGGACAAAACTCATCCTTGACTCCCAAGTTTTTTTGTTTTGATTGTCACCATTGTTGTGATTCATATGTAAAATCTTGATGTCTGTGTGTGACTACATGATATATTTGCCCAAAACATAATGTGCACATGCTTTTTTTCCACCTTCAAATAAGTAATCATTTTAATGCTATTGCTGCCAATAATGCAGTTCCACAAGGTTGGCAGTTATAAATGCCAAATACAAAACTTTAATCACAAAATTAGATGCTCGTTTTGTCAAATTAATATCATCATCAACAAGAAGCTGATAACACTTGATTTTACTTTAGCTTGGCTTTTTCTGCCATAACAATCGTGCTCTACAAACACAGAGTTAGAGCAGCCAAACAAAAGCTAAAGTAAAAAGAAAGGGGACCAAGAGCCCAACTAAAGCAAACACTGATCACCACAATGGTGACACTTCAAATGAAACAAATATCAACATCTAAACCTCTGCTAATTCTCACTAAGATCATCTGACAGCAATATTCAAAGTAATTATGTCTAAATGAGACCATAAATGATGTAAAAAAAATACGTCCACAATGACCACATTTGACCTAATTTTTAAACTTGTACGAAGAGGGTCCATGAACGTCTATATCGGACGTGCAGAAAACGTCAAAAAAGACATCATAAAAACTTTCATTCTGGCTCCTCAGTGGACGTCTTTTCAACGTCCGACTTTTGTGACAAAGACGTTGAAAAGACGTCTTTTGGACATCATTTTGCTTAGTGCTGTTTGTTTACTATGGGTGTCAAAAAACCTTTTCATAAATGGTTCTACAAAGAACCTAATAAAGTGACATGAAGAACTGTTATAGGTTCTTTAAAGAACCTTTGAGAATGGTTCTTTACAGTACTGAAAAAGGTTCTTTATGGCACTAAGAAAAAATAGGTTCTTCAAGGAACCTTTCAGTGAAAGGTTCTTTGGGGAACCAAAAAAGGTTCTTCTATGGCATCGCTGTGAAACCCCCTTTTTGGTTCTTCCTGGCACCTTTATTTTTAAGAGTGTACTCGCTCTCCCAGTTTAAAACTAGACTAAAGACGCATCTATTTAGCCAGGCATTCATATAAAATTTATCCCAAATTAAATGACCCATCATACCATTGATCAGCTCTACCAAACTTGGATGTCTTTTTTTCCAGTAATAAACAAGCATTGTTAGGTTGTTTTGATTGATACTGTGAAGCTGCTTTGATACAATCTGTATTGTGAAAAGCGCTATATAAATATATTTGACTTGACTTGACTTTGACTGTTTGTGGAGTTGTTTAATAATCCTCTGCTGAGATCTTCACAGATTTAAAGCTGCCGTCGGCAACTCTGGCTGATTGAGTGGACTTAGTCAAAATTTTGAATGCTTACAACTCTCATGCCCCTCCCCCACTATCAACGAATACCCTCCCACCGAGTTCGTGGTCAGTGCGTAACTGCGTGTGCACCAGATTTTCTGTGAACGCGTCCGTCTCATCAGCATCCATCAACACCATGGAGTATTTGGAGGTATGCTGCCCTGGCTAATCTATCGATAGATTGCAATTGCTAACGTCATACTCTAAATGAGTTTACTTGATTTGTTAGTGTCCGAGGAATTGGAATCTTTTCCGCCATCACTCTTAGCTGCTGCGCGAACTTCAGGCGTGTGCATGTGATTGTAATGTGCGCGAGGGTGGCGTGTGCACGACCTGTGATTGACAGTCAGATATTACACCCCCTACCGTCTAACGGCAAGCTTTCTTTTTAGATTCAGCCGTGATGAATGAAATAACTCAATTGTAAACATACTCGTGTGTGCTGGCTTCATGAGGACCGTGATCCTGCCTGAAATGAGAGTAAGCTATTTGCAAAACAAACGGGCATGCGTCAAAATGCTGCGTGAGGCACGTCAGATTTGCCGGTCGCGGGTCCTAAACGCGTTCACCTCACGGCAGCACACCTCCACTGCTGATTCCATTGGGTGGCATAGCCCACACAAACACCTGTGTCTGTTTCTTTCTGACAATGAGCATCACTAATTAGTAGCGTTTTAGCACAGGCAATATATCGCGTTCTGTCAGCAGATGCCAGCAAAAGCGCCATTGTGTCTATGCATCTCTACAGCTCTGATTAGGACTAACGCTACAAACACCATGTAAGTAAATAATGTCTTCAGTCGTTGTCCCTCCTTGCTATTCTACATGTGTCTTTTTTATTTATTGATTTGATCATTTGAATATCATTGAAAAGGCTAAAATAGTATGTTCTACAATGACAGTGCTGCTATTATCCGTATGGTAGACTTAACTTAGAAATTGGGTTTATTATTAGTTCAGTGATTCAGATCACATTATTGTGAAATAATGATTATGTTAAAACACAACCAACACCATCAGATCACCTTTGTTCATTGTTCATCCGGCTGTTATAACTCACGTACAGCAATCAAACAAAATCTAAAGTTAATGAGTTTATGGTAAAGAGCCCAACTAAAACACACACTTATCTCCATAATGGTGACTTAAACATTCCGGTTTTCTCCTTCAGTGATTCTGCTTGTTAACATCAGGTGTCTTCAATAATGCTCAATCATCACTCAATTATTCACTTAATTAACTCATTAGCTCAGAGTTTAATTGGGTCGCTTAAAATGACCAAATTCCATGATGTTGAAGTTACATGAACATATTATGTTTGTTTAACGAAACATAGTTATGTGGAACCGGTGGAACCTGTTTACAAAAAAAAGTTAAGTAAATCCAACATATCATTTTTTTGAGTGCATATTTAATATACACAGATTTTGTGGCTCAGATAAGGCTGACATGTGGCATTGTTATGGCCTGCTTGTGGCCCAGATCTGGCAAACAGGAGTGGGCCACACATGGGCCGTCATTCCACGCTGTATGTGGCAGATCAGGGCTGACACAATGTTGCTATCTGGTATGTCTTTTATGCTTTAAAAATGGGAAACACACCATAAATGTGACTTGTGTACTGAAGCACAGACACAAATCTATGTTGTTATTCAGTGAATATACTCCCTTCTGAGCTGTTAACTCAACAATCTCTGTAACTGAATCGTCAGTGAGCAGTGAACATGCAGTGTTTTTTTGACTGAATCTTTTTTGAAATGTCTTTTTTATTTTGTGGGGGAAAAAAGAAGTGTTTTGCTCTACAGAAGAAAGTCTGAAACAACATGATGGGAGTAAATGATAAAATAAAAAAAAGTGGAATGTGTGGACTTCCTAAAAAAGTTTGACCTGAGCCTTACAGCTCTACATGTAGATAACAATATAACATGTGTGTTTGACAGTTTATAAAGTCTCAGTGGTGAAGATGGATCTGGCAAAGTACACTGACGTCTACCACTTGAATGTGGAGAAAGTGCTGAAAGAAGGTACAATGTGTCTGATTCTCTTCCTCTCTTCTCTCAAAGCATTAGGCTAATTTGAATTGCTTTGAAAGTGTGACCTAATCTGTTCTGTCCTGTAGGCTATGATGAGGATGTTGAGGGGAACGTGAAACCATTTTGGGGTCGTCCCAGTTGCAGAGAGAGTTTGGGATTGAAACAAGGCAGTTCGTACCTCATCATGGGCAAATCCACTGACGTGCCAAACCTCGGAGGAACGTAAGTGTCACTCTGTGTCTGTAAAAAACAGGATTTGCCTGAGATTTATGCATTTAAAGTCTTTACAATGTTGTTCATGGCTCAATGATGGGACAGTTTTTTGTCAAAATGCATTTTAAATAACATAAAATAGACTTGAATACACTTGAAAAAATAAGAAAAAACAAATACTAAATTATTTGAATACAAATCATCTGTGATGAACTTGAGTTTATGTGGGGTTTAAAGTAAAAAATGTCTAAAAAAAGTCGGTGGTGTAACTGTCCAGTGATTAACTCTTTCCCCGCCATTGACAGATTTTTCCATCACCGCTTCCCCGGTGAAAATAAAAATGTCTGGTAATGGATGTTATCACTGTTAAATGGTCTATACTAATACACATCTTCTGAAAGAGTACATAATCTCCAGATCAAAAAAACAAGCGATAGAAGCATTGCTTACGCATATGTAAAATAACGTGATCATCAAACATCAAACAGCATGTTGAGGGGATATCAAAACTGCCTAACGTTACTGAATGAAATGTCGAACCCATGAAGAGGAAAGGACTGTGAAGCTTTAGGGTGTTGATGGACTCGATCGACTCCGTCTGTGTTTTGATCATCGTTCTGAATCCGATCTGGAACAAGTCTTCAACAATGTGATTTTATCAGATTTTTGTCCAAAATGTTGCTTTTTTTTAGGGATAGAGATTTAAAAATGTTTCTCTTTAAACTACGCAGAACAATAATAATTAATAATTTATTCGACATATAAAAAAATATACACATAAGAATCACTGCGCTTTCCCTCTAAGCTGCGCGCGTGCGCGTGCGCGCACTTCTGATGCCGCGGCCGCGCAGAAAAGAATAATAATGCCACGCAGAGGACTGACGCGAAATGTGTGGGGAAATCCATTTGATTGTAGTTTAAGTGAGAAATAATTTCAGTGCTCTGGTCAACCGCTAGTGAAAACGTACTCGGTTACTAACGTAACCTCGGTTCTCTCTAGAGAGGGAACGAGTACTGCGTAATATCTTACGCTATATGGGGAAAACTCTTTTACACGAGATATTGAAGCCAAAAATTATCCTTAATTTTTTAATCAATGTAAAACGCTTTGCGGCAGCAAGCAGACATAGGCGAGACAGCTCGCGCGCCTATTGGCTGTCCTGCGGCAAAAGCAGCAGCCTATCGAGAGAGGCTCTGCGTGACGTCATGACGAATGAGGGCACTTCGCGCCCATATCGTCACGTCCCGCCAGAAAAGGCGTGGTCTCGCCCTATAAATAAGCTCGATAGGCTGCCATACACTGATTTTTCAACGCCGAAGCGAACCAGCGCGTATTCCAAGCACGGCAAGATACGCAGTACTCGTTCCCTCTCTAGAGAGAACCGAGGTTACGTTAGTAACCGAGTACGTTCTCTTACGAGAGTATCTCTCGTACTGCGTAATATCTTACGCTATATGGGGAACACAGTGTAACACGCCGTGCGGACAGGGATCCAACACCAAAGTCCCAGGGGCCGAGGCCCAGGGTGCATATAGTGCATAATCACCATATACTCACAGAGAGTAGAGGAGGAGAGGCTAGAAGCATCACTCCTTATAGATAAACCCACAGGGAGTGGAGGAATAGAGGCTAAAAAGCGTCTTTCCATATAAAATAGCATCCAGGGGAGCTAATTATATGACCATCAAACCACGCAGCTAGGGTGAAAACTTTCCGCCTAATCTGGGTGGCCATACATGTGTCAATACTCATGGAGCTGCTGCATCGGACTGAGCGATGCGCAGGCCAAAACTCAGTATCTGAGCCGCACAGCGGGCAGATAGCACTGAAGTCTAGATCGCCAAAAGCTTAGCTTGTAAGGCGGGTACCTCCAGGTTATAGTATTTTATAAATGTAGACGGCGAGGCCCAGCCCACGGCCGTACAGATATCTTGCAGGGTGACCCCGCTAGACCATGCCCACGGAGAGGCCACGGCTCTCGTGGAGTGCGCTCTGACACCCAAGGGGCACTGCAGGCCCTTAGAAGTGTAAGCCAGCGCTATGGCATCGACTATCCATCTGGATAGGCCCTGTTTCGAAGCGGCAAGTCCCTTGGAACGCCCGCCAAACAAAACAAAAGGCTGCTCAGTCTGTCTGAAACCAGACGAGCGGGACACATAAGCTCTTAATGCCCTGACGGGGTAAAGGAGACCCGCGTCCTTCTCCTCATTGAGAGCCGGAAGGGCAGACAGGGAAATTACCTGGGCCCTAAACGGTGTATTGAGGGATTTCGGCACGTAGCCGTGTTTGAGTACGACCTTTAAGTCATTAGGCCCAAACTCCATACATGACGCGCTTACAGAAAGCGCTTGTAAGTCCCCTATACGCTTCAGCGAAGCGAGAGCCATGAGAAACACCGGCTTGAAGGACAGGTGTTTCATGTCCGACAACTGGATTGGCTCGAACGGGGCACCTTTCATGGCCTCCAGGACCGTGGAAAGGTCCCATGTCGGGACTGAAGGGGGCCTAGGTGGGTTTAACCTCCGAGCTCCCCTTAGGAAACACACGACTAAGTCGTTCCTTCCTAGCGACTGGCCAGACACCGGTTTTGCAAACGTTGCTATGGCCGCCACATACACTTTGAGTGTGGATGGGGTCCTGCCCTTATCCAGCAGCTCTTGAAGGAAGGAAAGCACTTCCGTAATCCTGCAGTCTACGGGTGAAAAGCCCTGGGCTTGACACCAAGCAGAGAACACCGACCATTTCGAGGAGTAGAGCCGTCTAGTAGACGGGGCTCTAGCCTGCGCGATCGTGTTTAGCACTCCCTCTGGGAGGTTAGCGGGTACCCGTTGATGGCCCATGCATGCAAGGACCACAGATCCGGGCGAGGATGCCAAATTGAGCCCTCCGCCTGAGAGAGGAGGTCTCTCCTCAATGGTACAGGCCATGGGGCAGCGCTGGTCAGCTGCATCAGGACAGGGAACCAAGCCTGGTTCGTCCAGAGCGGAGCTACGAGCAGCACTGGGCATCCGTTTTCCCTGATTCGTTCCAACACCTGAGGCAGGAGCGAGACAGGGGGAAAAGCATATAGGGGACAGCGGGGCCAGACATGGGCCAGCGCGTCTTTGCTTTTCGAGAAAAACTTTGGGCAGTGAGCGTTTTCGTGGGACGCGAATAGGTCCACCTGCGCTCTGCCGAACGTTTCCCACAGCAGCTGGACCGTCTGCGGGTGCAGCGACCATTCTCCTGCTGGGACGTTGTTTCTGGACAATCTGTCTGGTCCCACATTCAGGTGACCACATGCTGAGCCCAGACCAGGAGGCGTTCCGTCAGCCTGTAAAGGTTTCGGGACCTGACGCCGCCCTGGCGATTTATGTATGCCACCACTGACATGTTGTCCAACCGGACCAAGACGTGGTGGCCTCTTATCTGGGGACAAAAGCGCCGTAGCGCTTTGTCGACTGCTATCATTTCCAAGCAGTTTATGTGAAGGAGCTTCTCCCGTTCTGACCACAGGCCAGCTAACGGTCTGCCCTCGAGCAGCGCTCCCCACCCCGAGGTGGAGGCGTCCGTAGACACCACCTTCACACACGAGGCGGTCCCCAAATTCACACCTGACTGATACCAGTCGGTTACTTTCCAAGGTTCCAGAGCTGAAACGCACTGTAGGTCGACCCTGAGGCGAACAGACCCTTGGTCCACGCCTGGGGCGGAAGCCGCGCTATTAGCCACATCTGCAGTGGGTGCATGCAAAGCACGCCCAGCTGGAGTACAGAAGCTGCTGAGGCCATTAGGCCCAGCATTTTCTGAAACCTTTTGAGCAGGACTATAGAGCCGTGGCGGAAGGATTTCGCGACGTGCTGAATATTTAATCCGCGCTCCGGTGACAGGCGTGCTGTCATGGATAGCGAGTCCAACACTGTTCCCAGAAAATAAATTTTCTGACTGGGAGACAGCGAGCTTTTTGCCCAATTGACTGTAAGGTCCAGCTGCTCGAGGTGCTCGAGTAATGCGGCCCTGTGTTCTACGAGCTCTGTTTGTGATCGAGCTAGAATCAGCCAATCGTCCAAGTAGTTCAGAACTCGCATGCCCCAAAGTCTCAGGGGTGCGAGAGCCGCGTCCATACACTTCGTGAATGTACGAGGTGCTAGGGACAGGCCGAACGGTAGGACTGTGTATTGATATGCCTGGCCCTCGAAGGCGAATCTCAAGAATCGCCTGTGATGGGACGCTATTTGTATTTGGAAATAGGCGTCTTTCAGATCTATTGACATAAACCAGTCCCCTTGGCGCACTTGCGCGAGGATTTTCCTGGTCGTAAGCATTCTGTACTGGCGCTTCACAAGCGCTCTGTTCAGCTGTCGCAGATCTAGAATGGGTCTGAGACCCCCATCTTTTTCGGTACCAGAAAATATCTGCTGTATAAGCCCCCTTCGCTCTGAGCCTGAGATAAAGGTTCTATAGCCCCTTTGCCCAGTAGTTTCGCTATCTCGGCTTGAAGTAGACGAGATACTTCGTTTTTCACCGTAGTTTTGACGCGCGCCGTATATCGGCGGGGGCGTCGAGCGAACTGTAGCGAATAGCCTCTCTTTATAGTGTTCAACACCCATTCTGATACCCCGGGGAGCTTTGACCACGCATCTGCGTGAATAGCTAGGGGTAGAATGAAATCCGGGCTCTGGCCGCGCAGGATGGTGGCTCGAGAGCCCCGGTGTACTGGGAACACAACACCGTGTTTACAGCGTTCGAGGCGGGGGGCGCGCTGATCACAGCGGGCAGCCTGGCCGCGCTCAGCTTCTTTATGACGGTTCGCGCCGAGAGAGCGAGCGGGGCGAATCCCGTGGGATTCGGCGTGTCTGTGAGAGAATGTGGGCGCGGGACTGCGGGCACATTTACTGCACTGAAAACACTGTCGGTTAGAGCCAACTGAATGTGTTGGTTTCGTTTTTACAGAAACCAAGGGACACGCAGCGTGTAGTGAAAGCGGGCATTGTGACATGGGCGCGTTCACTACATTGTTTGCACAATCGACCTGAGTCGATTTTATTTGTGCCAGCCCTGCACCGTGGCGGGCTGTGTCTGGGTGTGGGAATGGGCACTGAGACGTGGGCATTCTTACAACACTCATAACACCATCGGCTGTGGCCGGAATACCAGAAAATACACTCTTTTTTGGGATTTATCTGGATCGCCGTAAAAATGGCGTTTGTGTGCAGGCAAGCGGGCTGTGGTACCGGCTTGTTTACTGCGAATACACTGGAACAGTCACACATTGTTTGGAACTGAACGAGCGAGAAGTTTCGGTGGAGTCTGGCCGCGGCGAGACTTAAGCACCGTCGTTTTCCTAGGAGGCTAGGAAGACTCTGAGCTGACTGTATGTGTGCTGGTTTCGTTTTACAGAAACCGTGGTACATGCAGTGTGTAGTGTTTGTGGGCACTGGGTTGTGGGCACATTCACTACATTTAATGCACAATTGACATGAGTTGATCTCATTTGTGCGAGCCCTGCACTGTGGCGGGCTGTGTTTGTGTGTAGAAATGAACACTGAGCTGTGGGCATTTTTATTACACTCATAACACCATCGGCTGTGGCCGGAATACCAGAAAATACACTGCTTATATAATTTTTCTGGGTCGCCGTGGAAACGGCATTTGTGTGCAGGCAAGCGGGCCGTGGTACCGGCTTGTTTACTGCAAAAATACACTGGAACAGTCGCATTTCCTGGAACTGAACGAGCGAAAAATTAATCTGGCTGCGGCGAGATTAAAGTTTATTTGCTGCGAGAGCTGGGATCGAACACGGGTCTCTCGTGTGAAGGCTTTAGGTTTCGCCACTGAGCCACAGGGGAAAACACCATAAGCTAAAATTAGCTCGAGCAGATAAGAGAGCGTCATCACAGTTATGTGTGTGTGTCGGCGTTTGTTTGCAGGCGAGCGTGTTACACAACAGACTGATTGCTGCAATATTGACATTTTCAGCCGCTTAAACTAGGAGCTGAGAAATGTTAGAGAAATGGATATCGGTCCGGCCTCGGCGGGACTAAAATACACTCTTTCCTCATTTCGCCGGTGACGCATGCCCACGGAAGTTTGCGCGGGCGCCTCCCAGTCGAGGCCGATGCTGTTCACGGCTTGAGAGAGCAGACGCATCAGCTCAGCCTCAATGCCGGCTCTTTTCCCAGAGGGCTGGCGGGAAACGTTAGCGGAGGGGAGGTCCACAGAGCTCGCCCAATCCTCGCTATCGGACGCCATAAGAGAACATGCCTCGGTAGGTTCGTCGAGCTCGGGGGCGGACGCGGCGGCCGCTGTCCGTCAGTGAGCGACTCGAGCGAAGCCCGCGAAGCTGGCGGGCGAACCGGCGAGCTTTGGCGGGCTGGAGATAGCTCGGGAGCGCGCTGAGCGCGGCGCTTCTTGCGGCGCGGCACCACAGCGGGCTGGAATGCAGGCTCGGAGAATGATGCCAGGCGAGTCCTCAGAGTCACCATAGGCAATAGCTCGCAATGAGGGCATCCGCCGTCAGCGAGCGCGATAGCCGCGTGATCCTCACCCAGGCAGGACACGCAGATGACACGGCGGTCCTCGTCGCTGAGTTGGGCGCGGCACGAGCCACAGGATGGCATCTTTAAAAAGACGCAGCTCTTTTAGAGAGAGAAGTGTGTGTTGCGTCACGTAAGCAAACACGCACTCTAGGCAGAGTAAAGGATATAGTACGCCGGAAAGCGCAGCAGGTACGGCGGCTGAAGGCGGCGAGGCCAGCGACTCCAGACTCAAAGGCACGTCCCGCTGAAGGCTACAGGTCGACGGCGCGGCTTCTCACTCCGGATCCAGCGATGCGTGAGCTTCGCTGAAGAGTGTATGGCAGCCTATCGAGCTTATTTATAGGGCGAGACCACGCCTTTTCTGGCGGGACGTGACGATATGGGCGCGAAGTGCCCTCATTCGTCATGACGTCACGCAGAGCCTCTCTCGATAGGCTGCTGCTTTTGCCGCAGGACAGCCAATAGGCGCGCGAGCTGTCTCGCCTATGTCTGCTTGCTGCCGCAAAGCGTTTTACATTGATTAAAAAATTAAGGATAATTTTTGGCTTCAATATCTCGTGGAAAAGAGTTTTCCCCATATAGCGTAAGATATTACGCAGTACGAGAGATACTCTCGTAAGAGAACTGGTGACTGCAGTTTACAGGTTTCATAGAAAGAGAATGATGAGTCGTGCGTGCGGACCAAACAGCTCAATACGAGAGGCAACGAGAAACGCAAAGTTTCTCACATCAAAAAAATAAAATCACATCATTATGTTTTAAAGGGGTCATATAATGCCATTTTTGTACAAGCTAATATGATTCTTTAGGGTCTAAATTAAAAGTTTGTAATATACTTTAATTAAAAATTCTCATTAGTATTGTAAGAAAACACTTATTTTACCTGGTCAAAAACAGCTCTGTTTTCAGCACGCCGTTTCAGTGCAGATGCCTTTAAATGATAATGAGCTTTGCTCACCCCGCCCCTCTGTTCTGTGCGTACACCGTTTGTAACACAATAACCATAACGCGTTGTTCATTATAAACGTGGGATTATGAATTATATTGAGAACGTCGTACATAGAAAACATGCTGTAATGTACCCTGGGTGTAA
This sequence comes from Semotilus atromaculatus, assembly GCA_031834385.1. NCBI lineage: Eukaryota > Metazoa > Chordata > Actinopteri > Cypriniformes > Leuciscidae > Semotilus > Semotilus atromaculatus. The sequence continues at coordinate 1,750,076 of JAULUF010000047.1, read as the reverse complement.
ACCTTAGACGCATTCATTCATTGTGAAGCGTGCAGCTAGCGATTTGCAAAGATTAATCTAAATATTAATATAAAGGTTAATAAAACGTACACTCACTTCAGTTCTTCTGGAGGTTCAGCAGGAACACGAATAGCTGGTACCGATCCTTTATTCAGAAGCAGCTTCTTGGCAAAACCAGCTTTATACTGACCCTCCTTTATAAAGCAGTCTGGTGTGTTAAGTGATTCGCGCAAACATGAAAGCATTGACGTTGCTCGTGGGGAATATTCCCTTCAAAAACAAACTCAGCCACTGCGTCTTCAGCGGTTCGGATTTAGGAACATTAAAATGACTGCTGTTATTACACCCAAGAACAGAACACCACAATCGCTTAGACGCCATTCTGCTCATAGACAGTGCTCCAGTATCAACGCGGACTATGATTGACAGCTCGCTCACGAGCGAGGGCGGGTCTGTGTTGAAGCGCTGCTGTCAATCAACAATCGCGGGAGGGGCGTCCGTTTTATTGACGTCACAAAAACGAACGGCTCAATTTGAGGCAGGGGAAAACATATAAGGAGATTAAAACAAAAACACTGGATGGATTTTTATCATTATATGATGGTTGTGTACAGGCACTGCCAACACACATTTCAGTGCAATCAACTTGTAAAAGTGCATGTACCATTATATGACCCCTTTAAAGAAGAGTGGTTTGATTAAAGTGGTGGAAATAACGGATGATGGACACAGTACGGTAACAATTACACACCCACCCGCGTGCAGATTCAAAATACATCATCAGTTTAAATAGAGGTTTGTTTGTGTGTGTGTGTCAGGGATGGTTAGATTACTATAAAAGAGTTCACATAGTCACTTTTCTTGAAAATATTTAGCTATTAGATCTAGCTATTTAAATGCTTCAGTTTGTTTTCATATTATAATAATATAGCCTAATATGAAAACAAATTGAAGCATTTAAACGTAGCCTATATATTATATCACTTCAAATACTTCAATTCGTTTTTTTATATTATATTATATTATATTATATTAGGCCTATATTTTATTATATTATAAGCCTAAATAAAGAATCTCACAAGGGTATTGTTTAGGGCTCATTGCCATTAAAAAGTTTAAAACCCCCTGCTAAAGAAAATATTGGAAATTCATAAGCAATAAACAATCATTTAACTTTGATGGTTTAATGCTGCCTGTACAATTAATTGACTGTACAAAAACACTTTATGGTTTTTCTAAACCATCTCAGTGTAACCGCTTAATTTTCTTTTTATACTATATTCTATTATTGTAAAGAATTGATCTGTCCTTCAGAAGATTTTGTAAATTATTTTTCATTGGATTTCTTGGTAAAGACTGGTACAGATAACAGCACTGTAAAAAAAAAAAAAAAAAACTCAGGTAACCATGTGCTTCATTTAGTGACTTCTTAATTAACTGCTAGTTTTTCAAAAATATGATTTAATACCAATAAGTTACATCAAGGGTCAAATAAAATAGAAATGGCACATTCAAATTTGAAGTTACAACTGAATGTTGAAACCATTGTGTTTCTACTTATGCTGTACGGGTCAGGTATAAAGAATATTTTTGCTCAGGTGGCCAAAAATGTCCGCCCAATAGAAAAAAGTTTTGCTCAGCAAGAAAAAAAATTAGAGGGAACATTGGGCAAGCCCACAAGAGCTGCTACGCTACAGCTATAGCTTGAAGCTAAAAATGGATCGCTTTGTCATACCTCAAAAAAATTTTTTAGCTGACGGAAATTATAGCAATAGGAGTAAAAAAAATACCCATTGCAGTGGAGGGCGAGCCCTGCTTCATCCTAGAAACAAACAGAGGACACCGAGGAATGGGAGGATGAGGAGGATAGGCCCTACTACAGTATTTTGTTTGCAAACTGCAATTGATTAATTAATTAAAAACAAAGTAGTTGATATGCTGTGTTGTTTTTGTTGTTAAGTAGCAGTAATATGCAGTTAGCCGTGTCCACTGTATTTTTGTTGGTTTTCATGAGACCCCCTTGAAATGACCAGGACCCCCCATTGCCCCCCCAATCAAAATTGTCTGGAGCCGCCACTGCTGGTTAGTAATAAGTGAAGCTGGTAATGCTGTTTGTGGAGTTGTTCAATCCTCCTCTGCTGAGATCTTCACAGATTTAATGTCTTTTTATCTTCAGCTGATTTAATTTAAAGATGTGACTAAAAGTCAGTTCTTGTGTTTCTCTTTCCTTCAGTGATTCTGCTTGTTAACAGCAGGTGTTCATCACTAATGCTCAATCAACACTTAATTAATCACTTAATTATCTAATTAACTTTGACACTGCTTCACTGTTATGTTAACACTCTGTAGAGTGGGACCATATTTGCTCCGAGCAGTGTTGATTTAACACTGGGGATTTTACTGTGTACCAAATAAAAACATTTAAACACATCAGCAATTAGCAATTAGAAGCAATTAGCTTCCTGCTTCTGTTTTTTTAATGTATTATTATTATTATTATTATTATTATTAAATAAAGCAGGCTCTGTTATTTTGATATATTGCATGTTCAGATTTACCTGGTGGCAGGTCAAACATTAAAGGGGAAAAAATGCTTATTGGCATAAGTTAGGCTAATTTTAATACAAGACAAAAAAGCTATTTTGTTTGTAAAATATGAATATATGAAAAACTTTTGTCTGCCAAAACAAAGATGGCATGTAAGCATTATGCTGGAATCTATTTGTGACAAGAAAAACCATAAAACTGAGAAGACTCCATTATTAGACCCCAATATCAATATATCACATATTTTGACCTGTTATTAAAATGTTTTGTTCAGGTGAAACTGAATGTGTATTAAATGTTTGTCAAAAATGTATAAAAACCAACATGAATGCAAATAATTCTTTCTTTATCACTGTGGACATCCATATAGTTCATTGACCCTTACACTAGAATTGATGCATGTGCTTCGTAAATGCATACAGTGTACAGTAGTTAAGTCTGTAATTATTTTCTGTTGTTTTAGTAGTCTGCAGTACGTCTTTGGAGAGCACACCTGGGTTGAATACTGGCCGACAAGAGAGGAAGGCCAAACTCGAGAATACAGAGATCAGTACATCGGCATCACTGAGCTCCAGGATAAACTCCTGAGACATGGATGTGATCCATAATTATATATAAACAACATTTGTTGATTACAGGAAATTAAACATCATTGAGGAGAGATCCCCTGACGTAATTGTAAAGCGCTTTGGGTGTACAGTACATATGAAAGTGCTATATAAATGCCTCATTCATTTATTCATCTCTTACATACTCTCAATAAATATGAGCTAAAATATTTTGTAATTTTGATTTTTTTTAAAGGGTAACGAAATTTGAAAATGTTCATTTTAGCCTCCTGACTAATTAATGATACAGTGCCTTGCAATAATATTCTAATTACTTTTTCCATTCTGAATCACAAATCCAACATTATAATTTGTTTTGTGTGATATTTTTAAATCTGTATCTCAGGTCATGTATATATTATATATTACCTATATAAAAGGTCATAAAAAGGTCTTAAAAAGTCTTAAATTTGACTGACTAAACCCTGCAGAAACCCTGTAAAATGTTTTCATATTGGGTAAAGTAGATTAACAGAATACAATCTAATAACAAAATAGATTAATGGATTAGTTATTATTAGTATCTATCAACCATTAATTATACTTAATTTTCAAAAATTAGCCATAGTTCATGTTTCTTGTTGATTAGAGCCCCTATGGAGTGGACAGAGCAACATGATGTACTTCTCTGTAGAGAAACCTGCTCACAGAACCATACAGGTACAAGAAGGGCAGTGTTGACAAGGGCAAGGCCTGGTCAACAATTGCAGACACACTGAATTGCTCTCAAGATCTTAAATTTAGGGTTATGCAGAGGTCAGTGAGGGAGAGATTCAACTTGATTCAGGCGAAATACAAGGCCAGAAACAACAAAGACGAGAAGAGCACATCGGCAGAAATAACAGAGCTTGATGAACTCATTGAAGAAATAACAGAGAAAGAAAAAGCAGCTGAGGAAAACAAAGGGAGTGATGAGAGTATGAGGAAGTTAGAGACGGACAGGGCCAAAGCAGAAGAGGCAAGGAAGAGGGCCATGGAGAGGGTTAGCCAGACCAACAGGAGGCTTAGTGGAGAGGGAGAGGACTGGACAAACAACAAACGTAGGAGAAGGAGTGGGAATGACACCATTGAGTTTTTGAGGGAGAGAAGTCAGACTGAGAGGGTTCTAAGGGAAAATGAATTGGAATTGAAAAAAATACAGGTTGAAGAGCAAGCAAAGGCAGCACAACAAACACAAAAGCAGATGAGTGACATCATGCAACTAATGCAACAGCAAATGCAGGCAATGCAGACTATGTTACTTCAGCAACAACAACAGCAAGGGCAAGCATTACTTGGCCTCATTGAAAAATTGTCAAAGAAATGATCATTTTATTTTTTTGCAATTTAAAAACATTTCTTTGTGATTTCACTCATAAACCATTTCAATGTATAAATCCTTCTATTAATAATAAAATATAAAATATGAATAAAATAGCATATATTTTTAATAACATTTTGTAAGTAGCCTATACATGTTATATTGTGTTTGTGTAAACTAACTATAGCCTATATATAGGCTAGTCTATATTTTTGTTAATATTAAAATAGAAATCTGTTATAAAATATCTCATTCTTTTATTCTGCTTTTATATTGTGTAAAATAAAAACAAATATAAGAAAAATATAACATAGTATACAAATACTATGTTATATTTTTCTTAAATATTTTTTATTTATTTATTTATAGGCCTACATAGCAGTGTAGTTGTGCATGTTACCTCATGAAAAATAGTCACGAATGTGTGGAGGATCCAAGTTAAAAAACTGAAAATTTTCCAACACTACTGAAACCAATTTTAAAAAAAAATTTGAAGTCCATGAACTTGAAGTAGTTTGCTATGTCCCCAAACAACCACTCCACAGACACTCTGACTTCACTCATTCATTTGTTGTATTCCATCATTTGAGGGGTGAGATGAACATGTCGAAATGGGGCTTGCAGATGCACACGCAGTGGGTATGCTGGGTCCCCATACACACACATTGGATGACCATCTACAGACATGGCATGATGTTGCAGCAATGCCAACAGCCCAGATTCTGCCAGCATTCCAGAGTCATGCTTCTTTCCCTCTGTTAAAATATATTTTTTATTTAAAAAATGTTTTTATTTTATTTTATACATTTAAAAGGGAATGACAGTAGTCGCGTTTCCATTACAGATTTGCGTAAAATTTCTTTTTTCTTTTATGAATTTATAAAGAACTCTGTCTCGTATTCTGTCCAAACGGTCTGTGTACTTTTGCGTCCATTCGTTTTTCCTTTTTTAATCACATAAAAAAATAAATATAGACGGATTTTCAGATTTTTGTTTATGAGTTTTTGTCCCTTTATTAAACATTTAAAATATTTACAATTAATATGGAAGAAAATTTCAATTTTACTGGTTTTCTAAGGCCAAATTAGAACCCGATGATATATTTTTAGGCCTATTAATTGCTTTTGATTTGAATTTGTTCGTTTAAAAGTGGACATTTCAAGCTTTAGCCTACATAATTTTGTTTCAGCTCATTTCTGAGTTCACGGAGATCATGAAAGCGCTCCTGAAAGAAGAACGTTTTCTTGTTATTGTGAGTTTACACAAATAAAAGTAGTTGCGGATTATGTATTATTATTTTCTGTTGGCCAGAAATGATAGAGTATTTTAAGTTGTTTCCACTGTTGATAGGAAAATGCAAGTGTTCGCGACTTCGCGCCCGCGCCTCCATTTCATGCAGTGCGCGCTCCACACTCCGCTCAAACCCTTTATGCATCATACACTTGTTTATTTGTGATAATCTTACCCCTGTATTATTATTTTTTGGATAAAAGCGTCTTCTAAATCTGTAGCCTATGTAACAGCCTAATAATAATTATAGTATAATTTGCGTTTATACCTAAATGAGTTCACTTAGTAATATAGACAGTAATATGTTTATCATAAAATAACTGATGAATGTTTTATTTTTATATAACCTTTTACAGTTTTGGAAATTAGTTTGTGTTAGCCTATATTTATTTTTTGTATGTGAAGTCTTTTTTTGCTAGCCTACTGAGCTTTTGCGAAATTTACGTGTTTCCATTGCGTGTTTACGTGTTTTTAATTCGCAATTTCAATTTGCGCAATTTGAAGGGTAATGGAAACGCGGCCAGTGTTTCCATAGAATGTAAATTATTTAGACTTACCTACAGGGCCGTACAGATGGCCAATTAAACCATTAGGAATGGCTACTGCCTGGTATTTAGACTGTGGATGCGTTTATGACCATTATATAGGATCCTCTGTGTTACATGGTCTGGCAATGGGTCGTACAGTGCCATCAATGAACCCAAAGCAATTATCCAAAGGGGCTCCCATTTGGAGTATGCAGTCAGCATATGTTCTCAATGCTACAGGGTTCAGTATGTTTTCATTCCACTGAGTTATCCTGTGATGATGTGCAGAATATAGTCCAGCATGGAGTTTGTGGCCATGCACAGGACCGGGACTTGTCGGTGACCAAACCTTTGCATCATATCACTGTACTGGCAAGGGTATGCCAGCCTCTTAAAGGGATACTCCACTTTTTTTGGAAATAGGCTCATTTTCCAACTCCCCCAGAGTTAAACTGTTGAGTTTTACCGTTTTTGAATCCATTCAGCCGATCTCCGGTTCTGGCGGTACCACTTTTAGCATAGTTTAGCATACATCATTGAAGTGGACAAGACCATTAGCATTTCTCAAAAAAAAAATAACAAAGAGTTTCGATATTTTTCCTATTTAAAACTTGACTCTTCTGTAGTTACATCGTGCACTAAGACCGACGGAAAATGTAAAGTTGCAATTTTCTAGGCTGATATGGCTAGGAACTATACTCTCATTCCAGCGTAATAATCAAGAAACTTTACTGCCGTACCATGAGTGCAGCAGGCATAATGATATGACGCAGCGCCTGAAAATAGGCTCCATTCCGTCAACATAACCAACGTGACAACCTGCTTGCACAGGGAGCGTTCCTAGTAGCATGGTGACATTTATGAGAGACGATTCAGAGGACATATACTTGGTTATGATCTCGAACCGTATGTATTTGAACCGGAATACACTGGAAGTTACCGAGCTGGGGACTATTTTCAGGCACTGCGTCATATCATTACGCCTGCTGCACTCATGGTACGGCAGTAAAGTTTCTTGATTATTACGCATGAATGAGAGTATAGTTCCTAGCCATATCAGCCTAGAAAATCGCAACTTTACATTTTCCGTCGGTCTTAGTGCATGATGTAAGAAGAGTCAAGTTTTAAATAGGAAAAATATCGAAACTCTTTGGTCATTTTTTTTGGAGAAATGCTAAAGGTCTTGTCCACTTCAATGATGTATGCTAAGCTATGCTAAAAGTGGTACCGCCAGAACCGAAGATCGGCCGAATGGATTCAAAAACGGTAAAACTCAACAGTTTAACTATGCGGGAGTTGTAAAATGAGCCTATTTCCAAAAAAAGTGGAGTATCCCTTTAAGGAGCATACAGAGCGCCTCCACTCCTCCCACAACACTTCTCTGATCACAAACAATTTCATTGGGAATCCCGAGAACATCTACCAGAATTGGTAGGTCACATTTTTTGACACAAAATTCATTTAAGCATTCATCTTCCTCCATGTAATCGAGGTTAAAAGGCAAATATGGCTTACACGGTAAATCTAGGTTTTTAGACTTATTTACATTATACAATAGAAAAAACTCCTCTTCTGACAATAGATTGTCATTTAATGCCAAAAGCAATCCTTCTCTTGCTTTTTTAAATGACATTTTTTGTAGATCAAATAAATGACTGAATGCCGCGTTGCGCCGTCCTGTTTACGGTTGCTTAGTGATTTTTACGTTCTTTGCAACGGCGGTCTGACGGCATACTTCCGGTCGCCGTAGCCGTTCCATTCGCAGCTGTTGCGTGATTAAAACGTTTTATTGACGTTCAGGTCTGACTGGACCAATTTTGGACCTTTTTATAACCTTTGTCGTGTAAACCTCAAGACTTGATTGCCTTTCGCAATGTTACACAATAGGTGTGTGATTATTTTATGCAGGCTTTTATATACACTTAAATTATACAGCAACACATTTAAACACAGATGACGACGCATTTAGACGTCCAGGGACGCGCAGAAGAGACGTGGAATTCGCGGTCAGATGACGTCGAAGACGTCGGTTCAACTTCCATTTTGGATCTATTTTTCAACCATGACGGGACGTCTCGGACGGACGTCTTTTCAACGGTCCTTAAACGTCCAAATGTTTGCTGGGCATACTCTCTTCAGTCTCTAAAGTCAACAGAAATACAGGATGAGCACATCATTCATAATGGTTGTGTATTGTTATTAGGACAACTAAACAAATTAATTAAATCATCTGGGAGTGTTTTTATATAAGAGGATACTAAGACCATGGTTATTTGGGCAAGCATTTTCATTTTACACGTTATTCTTCATATTTCCCTTATCGTTTTAAAGTCCCCCAATCATTTTATTCCTTAAAACTCATCTGTGATAATCAAAATGAAAAACTGAAACGCTGTTTTCTGTTAAAATTATTAAATTCAGCCTTAAAATAGCTTGAATGTAACTCTACAGGCTTGCTTTATTTAGTATGTACGCTGTTCCATGAATATGCAAATTAGTCCCCGCCTCCACTCACACCAGTATACTTAATTTGCTTCATTTTACTAGTACGTGTATGAGTTTTGCATACAGATGTGTTTTCTCTCTTTGGCCAGGCGAGGGAGCCACATCATCTGACAAATCTGTTCTGCTCATTTCTTGTTTTAAAAAAAAGAAAATCTTGTAAAAACTTTCTACCTCACTTCCTGTCACCATGGAGACACTTACTGTAACTAGTCGTCTCTAGCTCTTTAAAACTTCAGCTCAAATTATAAAACCATCTTCTCTGCCAGACGGCCATGTGTTTGACATGCATGAGTATGAAAAGATTCACAGTGAAATTTAAATGCATGTAGATTTCCTCATTGCAGTACTATAATATGCAAAGTAACACATGCATGTTCAGTTTATAATTATCCCATCTTAAAGAGAGGTTGCAATAATATTAATAAACAGTTTATCAGTAGCACATGTTGAGCATTTTTACGTGTGCCATGAGAACGTCAATAACTGCTGTTGAGATTTGAGGGATGTGTGTTAAAGCTCCAGAGGAGCAGATATATTTGGGTTTTCACTCATCAGTTTGGTTCCCATAATCTGGACTCTCCTGAGGAGCAGAGAGGATGTGAGAACGCCTCGCAGAAACACAGAAACACTGAGCTGACTTATGCATTATGAAGCATTATAACGGCTATTAAACACATGGTCATATCTGTGATCACATTTTGAGTCTCTGATTTCATGGCTACATCATTTATTATTGCATGCTGGTTATCATAAAAAAATTTGCAAACACCGAATACTGAAGGTATTAAAATGAATGATTGATTGGATCACAAATATTGCTTTAAGATTCTTGAGTCCTTTAGTGTCCTGTGCCTTCGCCATGGTAAAAGTTGTCTCTTATTTCATTCCCTTTAAAACATGATTTTGTCACACATTTATCATCATCTCTTGATACATCATCAGCTCTAGTAAATGTTGCTATTATGGTTATGTTAAAGAAAATCAATATTCAGTGATATGATTGATTTAACTGCACTGACACTCTCAGTTGAATTGAGCGTAATACTGACACTGTTTTCTGCTTTATTCTTGAAGTGATCTTGTTTTATAATTGATGAACTTTGACGCTGTGATTGAACTGAATTGACTAACTTGAGCTGAATAATAACTCTTAATAATTCTATATAATAACTCTGAATAATATCTCTTTCTGCTTAATGCTGAAATTGAATTTGTTAATTGATTTTTTACATAGTTTTATTGACTCGATCACATTAAACAAACAATCATAATAAGACTTTAGTGCATGGGTTTTCCAAAAACACACAAAAAAAACTAAAAAGTTTATGCTTAAAAATATATTCTGATAAAACATCTAAACATTTATTTTAAATTATTACATTTTATTTCCTTTCCCAGTATCTTTGTCATATTTCCAGCACAAATATCTCAACATTCTTAAATCAAAATACATTTACCTGAAAGCAAAATGATATTTAGTCTTATTTTCTGAAAAATCTAGCAAAATAAAACGAGTTTATGCTTAAAAAATAAATAAATGCTTGACCCCATCTGACCCCATCGGCAGATATTTGATGATCTTTTTTTTAAGCAAAAACTCACTTAATTTTGATGCATTTTCCAGAAATGATGGCATATAATTTGCTTCTCAGTTGAATGTGTCTTGATGTAAGAATGTTTCGATATTTCTACTGGAAAACAAGAGAAAAACACAGAGGAAGAAACTTTCATTTTTCCGTGTATGATTCCCTGATGAAGAGTCTTCTTCACACACAGATTGATTCAGAGTATCTGTCCAGCTGTGTTTTGTGAACCCGAGATGTTTGTTACTGGCGTGAACACTGTTCTTCTGCAGTGTTTTACACATGTTTGAGTGTTTGACTCTTCTGAACATCATTGATTATTGGCCGGTTGTGTTCAGGACGCCCACCGAGGGCAACAACACTGAACTCTCTCTATTTATAGTCAGTTTGGCTCTCTGATGAACATCATTATCTTGTAAATAATGCTCTGCATCTTTACAGAAGAGGTATGATGTTGGTGAGATACTGTGCGAGTCACATGCTTCCGGTCAATGGCAAACTCTAGATTTGTGAATGAAGAAATGCGTATTATAACGCATTCGTCTATTTCTTTTGTTGAACCCGAGGAGGATCTGAACAAAAGCTGAATCTTCTCAAGGTGTTTTTCCTCGTCAACATCTCAAGGTTGAGTTTTCTGCGCCTCGTTCATCTCTGGTTTGATTGCTGACGGGTTTGTGAAAAATAATAATGAAATAAATCTTGCTGACAGTAGTTTTGTTTAGTCATGTTTTTTTTTATTTTTTTGGGAAAAAGAAAATATCATTCAAATTGAGTCAATATTTCTTCAGGTTACATGGATCAATTGTACAAGTAAAATTGTATGCTTTCCGTTTAATGGCTTTCATTTTTAATTTCTGGAGTTCTAGATTTTAATAAGAAAGTTGATTGAGTTAATCTGTCAGACTGCACGTTAATAACCCCGACGGGTGTTTGAGAGACGTCAGGCGGTTCACTCCTCGTCCTCTGTGACCTCTGCCTGAAGGAACCGGGACGTTTCTGTAGAGGAATGAGGCGCTGAGGAGGAGATTTACAGGAAAACTGCAGTGGCGTTGTCAGAGTTTATCAACTGCATGTTTCTGCATTGGTCAAGAGGTTTTACCACCAAAAAATAGTATAGTTAAATAGTAAATAATAACCAGTCCAGGAAACACATCTATTAACTAATTCCTCTTCAGTGTTCACACTTACATCCACGTTCATCATTGGAGAAAGATTTCGGCCAGCTATTTTGACTAAATTTTTTATTATATTTTTTAATATTAATTTATTTATTTATTATATTTTCTGTTTTCATTTTAGTTTTAGTAATTTTATGTTTATGTCATTTTTAAAAAATGTGTATATGTTCTATTAAGTTTTAGTAATTTTAGTACTCAACTTAAAGTAGACGAAAATGAGAAATGTTGACTTGGCAGCTGAAATGAAATGAAAATACGTATTTTATTTGACTGTTTATTTATTTAAATTAATGAAAATACTTTTGTGGTTTTAGCTTTACTCAGGGTTATTATTTTAGTGCCATTTAGATACTATTATTTTTTATTAATATTTTGAATTAGATGTTAATTTTCTATTTTTATTTCAGTTCAAGTTTGAGTAATTTTGTTGTGTTTTGTCATTTTTATAAGTTTTTTTTTAAATGTATGCCTGCTTTTTATTTTTATTTCAGTTTTAGTCATTTAAGTACATCAAGTAAAGACTAAATGAAAATGAGAGGTTTCACTACTAGCTGAAATAAAATAAGTTTATTTTTTTATATTTTACTTCATTTAAGGATTATTTTATTTCAAGTAAAATAATTATTTTTATATATATATATATATATATATATATTTAATGATAACCCTGGCCAGCAGAACAGTCCTTTAGGAGTTGTATATGTTTAGAAGTACAAATGAATGAAGTATTAGTGGATGTTTGTGTTTGACGTTTAAGAGGTTGGCTGAAGAGTTATGTTTCACGTTTTAACTGATGAAATAAACAAGCGTGGTTAGTTTTAATAATAGTTTTGTGTTGGTGTACACAGAATCAGTCGAGGATTGTTGGATTTCTCATTAAAAGCGTATCAGAGTTTACACTGACCTTTCCACTCACACTCATCGGCTGGAGCCCAACGTCACACTGGGAGACAAATGAAATGAGCTCTACAGAAACACAAGAGCACTGTACGTATGACCTTCGCAAATCTGTGTATTCCTCATGCGTTTGTCTGTGTGTTTCGCACATATATGTGTCCGGATGCACAAGTCATCAAGTCTGTGTGAGCTAATAAAGTTCAGGGAAAGACGAACGGATGTCTTGGTCTTCTGTTACTGGCCGAGGAAAATAGATTGGGAGAATCATTCAATTTCTCACTAATGAAGTTTCATTATCAGCCCTGTTTCATTACCTCAATGAGAAGCGTGTGTGTGGCTTTGATAGATGCGACCGCTCTCTGTTCGACTGAGACTTCCGTGCCAAACGTCGATGTGGACGCATAAACATCTTCGTAATGACTTTCTGTCGTCTCACGCATGACTCTGAGGCCGGGCCGCGGACACAACTGACACTACACTTCTCCATTCACTGTGTTATTGATCAGATGCATTTAAAACCTCTCCAATGACCTTAATGAGCACTAGACCAGACGTTCTGCTGTTGTAATCGACACCATGATCTTAATGCCTCTCTCTCTGCACATCGTAAAACCTAACAGTAATATTTACTCAATTAAACTGAGTTCACTGCACTCAAATAATACTGAAACTTGAAGTGGCTTGAATGACTGAAGCAGAACTCAAACTGAATGAGTTATAGAACATTTCTAGATCCCAGAATGATAGTTGTATAGGTAAGGTAATTAATCATCAATTAGGTAATGATTGATCATTAGTGATGAACACCTGCTGTTAAGCAGAATCACTGAAGGAAAGAGAAACACAAGAACTACAAGGTTTAAGGTCACCATGATGGAGATCAGCGTTTGCTTTAGTTGGGCTCTTGACGTTTCACTAGTTAAAGTTTGGCTGCTGTAATTTGAGTGTTTATGAAACATTAGTTATGGCACAAAATTAAAAAAAAAGTATGTTTGGGTGATGGTCAAGGTTTGATGATGACAGTCATCACTTAATGACTTGAATCACTGATCTTATTCAGAGTCTAATCCAGTGCTTCTCAAATAGTGGGGCGCGCCCCCCTGGGGGGGCTCTGAGCGATGCCAGGGGGGGCGCGCGCGATCCCGGGTAATATTTTTTTTTGCCGCAGGAAGTAGGTTTTTTTTTCACCTAAAGAGCACACAGGAGATATGAAGTGCAGATAACAAACCCTTAAGAGACACCATTTAAAAAAAATAACAGGGATGAAAAGAAAGGCGGAGAGAGACGAAGATAATGAGACAAACGTAACGGCCGTTTCACTCCGCAAGCATGAGTGGCGCGTGAGCAGCGCGTGAGCAGCGCGTCAGCGCAACTACTGGAAGCGTTTGTACAGCGTCACAACAGCGGCGCCCAGGCGACATATAAGCAAGCATTTCTTTACAAAGACTTTTGTTAAATTTGTTTTTAGAAGTTGGTCATAAACTTGATAGACTTGAAGTTTGTTCAAAGCCCAAACTGAATAAATAATTAAACAAGTTTAATGGGTGGGTACATTTTCTATAAAATTTGAGTCTTCATTTTCTTTTCTGACATACTGCAGTTCTTGTTAAAACACACCAGACATGCAAATTCTGTGCGCTTTAGACACTTTTTGTGTGAAATCATATAAATTTTGTCCATCAAAAGTGTGCTTTCACTTTAATTGAGCGTGAGCAGTGCAGCAAAAATAGACTCGCCGCCGAAACCCCCGCTGCACTGCTGCTTTAGGGCCGATTCACATATCGCGTCTTTTGCGCGCTCAAGTTAGTTATTTCAAATGTAGGCGCGCGGTATGCGCGCTCATAATGGAAGCGACGTGGTCGCGGTGCGACGCGCTCGTTTTTTCCAAGCGCGTCCGCGCCGCATCGAGATAAAAACATCTCGACTTTTCAGAATGCCGCAAGCGCACCGTAGGTCACGTGACAAGAACCTTAACAACAACAAGCTTAGCAACGACAGACGCCTCCGGAGCGCAACCGCCCTAGTGCTTTGGTAAAATGAGAACGCGGCGCGCCTAGCGTTGTCTACGCGTTTAGGCGCTATATGTGAATCGGCCCTTGCGCGACGCTCCTGCTCGCGGTGTAAACCAGCGAGCACTGTCATATAAGGTGGGATACCAAATTGCTCAGTGCAAAAAAAAAACAAAACACTCTAAGTCTTTTCTGTTACTGAATAAAAAACAATGTTAATAAAGGTATTCTTTGTTGTAAGTTGATCTATATTTCTTTTTTTTCTTCGTTTTCTTTAATGTTAATAAGGATACAATGTAATGCAGAGGTGTACTTATAACAACTTTATAGAAAAAATGATACCATTTACAGTCGCGGTGGAGAGTTGGGGGGCGCAAAATGTTTACTTCTTTCTAGGGGGGGCGTAACAGAAAATAATTGAGAAGCACTGGTCTAATCTCTAATTATATAATTAGTTCTATTCGAAATTAAGATTCTACAACATAAGAACTAGCAATGTTATGATTATCAGATAATATGAAGGATTTTGCAGAAAATGTAATTCATTACTAACACAGATATCAAGAAATCACATGCTCAGGTGAGCATGTTGCCATGTAAACAAAATAATAAGAAAAGGCACATATGGCAACTTTTATGGCAACTTTTAAAAAATTAACTCAACCTCAGGTCGTTCCAAACTAACTTTCTTTCTTCTGTGGAAAATAAAAGATGATCTTTTGAAAACCAATGACAACAACATAGTGTCGATTCCACACATACCAAATGTGTGTGTGTGTCCAAATAATGAATGTCAATACTCTTCAAAATATCTACTTTTGTGTTCTGCAGAATAACGAAAGCTGTACATACTTTTGAAAGACACAATGGTGAGGAAATTATTTCAGAATTTAAATGTTTGGGTGAACTATCGCTTTAAGAGCGCAGCTAACAGAGAACATTCTGGCAATGTCTTCTCAAGGTTATGAACGAATGTTCTTCAAGTGGCATTAATACAATTTTACATTCAAAAGGGCCTGGTCTTTAATAACTTTCTAAAAATGTTAGAAAAAAGTTACTTTTTACATCATTCATGGAACTTTTTTTCCTGGACGTTTGT
This sequence comes from Semotilus atromaculatus, assembly GCA_031834385.1. NCBI lineage: Eukaryota > Metazoa > Chordata > Actinopteri > Cypriniformes > Leuciscidae > Semotilus > Semotilus atromaculatus. The sequence continues at coordinate 1,734,533 of JAULUF010000047.1, read as the reverse complement.
TAAAAGTATTGCTACTTGTTTCAGAACATTAAGTGAGTTTTTGCAAAATATTCAAATAAAACATTCCGCCATGCTTAACATTCACATGACCAAAAAAAGTTTTAACATCAAAGATAGTTCAGAAATAATGTTTTCATAACCTAATGGGGATGTTAACAAAAGGTTCTTAGAAAATATTTTTGCTTGCTGGAATATCATGAGATCTTGACAGATTTAATGTCTTCTTTTCTCTTCAGTGGATTTCATCTAAGACTGTGTCTGAAGTCAGTTGTAGTTCTTGTGTTTCTGCTTGTCTCTTTTTTTGTTCTCCTCTTTCCTTCAGTGATTCTGCTTGTTAACAGGTTTTATTAAGGCTGAGATGACTCCATATTTAATATACACAGATTTTGTGGCTCAGATAAGGTCCAGTTCTGGTTTATTTCTTTGCTCTTGGCTGACATGTGGCATTGCTATGGCCTGCTTGTGGCTCAGATCCGGCAAACAGGAGTGGGCCACCCAGGGCCGTCATTTCACTCTGTGGGAAAGATGTGCCAGATGTGGGCCGGATCTGGGATGTCACAATGTTGCTATGCGGGTAAAGGTCTGCAGAAAATATCAAATCATACCAGTTTACGGTGGTAAAGCTGGATTATTGCTGGTTTGAGATGGTCTACCAGCTCCAACTTAGACAATAAATGTCCAGCTTCGAGTTTTTAATGCCTGCAGAAAATATCAGCTTTCCTGTAATTCAACCAGTAGAGCGTTGGCGCTTGCAACACCAAGGTCATGGGTTCAATTCCCAGGGAAAGCAAGAACTGATATGAATGTAAATGTGAACCCTGAAATGCAATGTAAGTCACTTTGGATAAAAGCAAAATGCAAAGCAGTTTAAGGTGGTCAAGTTGGTTTGCTGAGATAGTTTGCCAGCTGCAACTGGGACCATAAATGACCAAATTACACCTAGACATGTGAAACCAACTCAAGGACGCCTGTAATACATCTTATGGAGATGCATACTGTAGTGTGCCAGCATGAGGACGATAGATGTTAACCTGATTAGAGAGAGACATTAAAGAAAATGAGCTGTAATGAGAGAGCGATATGTGTAATGGATGTATGAGCAGAAGTGATTCTGTGCACATTACATCTGTTAGAAACTGTCCCCCGCTGCGAGCCCTGATGCGGATACGGCAAATCTCCACAGAGAGGCCCTGCAAGACACACCGCAGGATTAGATTGCAGTCTTGTTACGCGTGGGAGGCTGATGATAAGTCACCTTCACCAGCAGCGCGACACCCGAGCGCCAGAGACTGTGAATCAAGGCTTCTCGGGCGTATATTGATGGCGCTTTTCTGTTCAGAGTGGCTGATGATTCATAAGACGTACTTGACGCATTTCTTCTCCAATCCGTCTTGAGTTTGTCGGTGGTTTGTAGAGGTCTCTGCTTCATATTTAATCTCTGTACACATATGTGCTGTATGTAAAAGCGTGCGGATGACCCACAGACGTGCCCACACATCCCCATAGAGAGAGGTTTAAAGTGTGTGTTATTAAACTACAACAACGCACTCGAGGATGTGTTTGTGTTTCCGAAAACCCTCGTATCAAGAGCTTTAATTACAGGGTCTTTGAGCTGGTATGAGTAATTATAACGGCTCCTGAATAAGTGTTATTCCCACTGATTATCCCATAATGCTCTGTTACACAAGTGCTCACATCATTTATATCTATGCCTCTCTGAGGGGCACTTATTGTGTGCATTAATAGGGTTTTAATGCGCGTAGATGCAGCCATGAATGCTGATTGCGTCAATAGAGTGTTTATTTTGTGCTGAAATATATAAAATATCGGCTATTTTGTTAAAAACAACATGAATCAAGGGCTAGATCTTCTAGCTGATTTATTTATTTATATATTCACAGTCCTAGAGGGTTTTTGTTCACAATATAAGTCGTTATTATAATTTTTTTTAACTTGATTTAGTATGTATAAAGTAATTTAGGTTATGACTTCTTTTTTATTACTCTTCTGGTGTATAGTGTCTTTTTATTACCTCACCATGAAGTTGCTGAATTCATAATAGGTGTTGATTATGTAAATGTGGGTTATTTAATCCGGTTTCTGACATCAGAAACGAGTCAATTTCATCTTCGTTTTTTCTCACTGAGGAGGAAGTTGTGAACGTTCCTGTTTCCATTGTACATCAGACTCTTTATTTCAAAAGATCAAGGATAATTTGATTTTGTATGATATGAGCTCTACATTGAGTGCTTTTAAGGCAATGCAGCGTGTCTGATTTATTCTGTGAAGAGGATAACACACACTTCACCGACAGAGACTCGCTCCAAAGTTTTGTCGTCATGACAATCTAAAGGATTCATTTCTTTCTTCACTAAAGGAGATTTTTGTAAATGCTGAGCTCCAAAAAGCATGATGTAAAAATTGTACAGTACCTTTTTTAAAACCATTTTTTACCACAAAAAGGTTAATAGTAGAGCATGTGCATTATTTTTTATTTGTAAGGTACTAATATTAGGACTAAAAAACGATACACATATGTCCTTTTAAGGGTCCTGCCCCAGGGGTAAGCTGTACAATTTCTACACCTTTTTTCTCTGTGTATTGTCTTCTGAAATCCTGTAATAGCTGTGCATGAGAAATAAAAATCTAAATGTAAGTCTTTTACTGATTATATTCTCCTTAGCTTTAGAGTATGATGGCTTAAATCAATAAATGTTCAGCTTTTTATGTATTTATTTGTGCTTTCCTTGAACAGAACGCAGTAGGTCAGATGCTCATGCTCTCATCCGTCTTCAATGAAGCATGAAATGATCATATCACACTGTCACGAGGGCGGGTAATGTTGTCAGCATTTGCATTTGCGGGGGAACCAGTCGTCTCCGCTGCTGACACAGAGGTCTCCGGCGATCTCAGGGAGTAATCGAGGGCATGATGCCGCTCCGTCAGCTCCAACACACACACACACACACACCGGTGATGAAGCTTACTGACACTGATGTATAGTGCAGATTAACAGCCCTGTTAAAGATGCAATGGTGCTGAAAAACTGCAATATTGATGATAAACAGTTTTCAGTGGATTATATTTAAATATATATAAAGTCTGTAAATTCACCATGTTGTGATGTACACTGACGTTCAAGACTGAGGTCAGTAAGATTGTTTAGCCAATCAACAGTAGGGGGCGTGTCCACTCATGATGGGGAGGAGAGTTAAGCAATCAACAGTATGGGGCGTGTCCACTCAAGATGGGAGAGTGAGCCAATCAGCAGTAGGGGGCGTGTCCACTCAAGATGGGAGAGAGAGTGAGCCAATCAGCAGTAGGGGGCATGTCCACTCAAGATGGGAGAGTGAGCCAATCAGCAGTAGGGGGCGTGTCCACTCAAGATGGGAGAGAGAGTGAGCCAATCAGCAGTAGGGGGCGTGTCCACTCAAGATGGGAGAGAGAGTGAGCCAATCAGCAGTAGGGGGCGTGTCCACTCAAGATGGGAGAGAGAGTGAGCCAATCAGCAGTAGGGGGCGTGTCCACTCAAGATGGGAGAGAGAGTCAGCCAATCAGCAGTAGGGGGCGTGTCCACTCAAGATGGGAGAGAGAGTTAGCCAATCAGCAGTAGGGGGCGTGTCCACTCAAGATGGGAGAGAGAGTGAGCCAATCAGCAGTAGGGGGTGTGTCCACTCAAGATGGGAGAGTGAGCCAATCAGCAGTAGGGGGCGTGTCCACTCATGATGGGGGAGGATTGCAGCGTTAAGTGAATATATTATGTTAATGTTTATTCTTCAAAGTATTCATAACTATAATTATATACGAAATGTAACTAAAACGAACACATTTAAAGCACCTTTGAAAATGGGTGACTATAAAAGCCTCTGAGGGCAGATTTATGGATGTTGTGTTGCTGGTGTCATTGAGTGTGTGTAATAAGATCATATCTGTCTAAAAAAGGGATTTAATGAAGACAAACAGGTCAGTGAAACTACAAATTCAATGAGCCGTTTAATCATCTGTCACACCGCTCTTGTCCTCTTGCACTCCTCTTTCCATATGTACAGCAAATCCACCGTTTTCCTACAGTTTAGTCCTGACTCGGCATGCAGACGTGTGTTTCTCTCTGAGCTGATGCTGAAAGTTTGCTGAATCAGCAGAATCTCCCAGGTGGCGAGATCAACCCTCTTTCCATCTCTGTGTGTGTGTGTGTGTGTGTGTGTGTGCGTGCTCTTAAGAGGCCGGATCAGCTCTGATCTGAAGATCTCTGAGGGTTCAGAGAAACACATGTGCTGTGAATCCAGATCAGATCCACCCACAATGCATCACTACACACTGAGAGTCTCTGGCTCTGTCAGGATCGCCTACTACAAATACTATATTTGTACAGAATACTGTATGCGACATCTTTATGCATGCCTCGAGCAAAATCTTTATTGCTCAGAAGTTGAATGAACTGAGGCTAATATCAGTCACGGTGTGTAACATCTCTTTTATTATATTTACAAATATTTACTGCATAATGCACATGTATTTCATGCTGTTTTTATTCCGATCACGTTTCATGTCTGAGGCGGTTGACAAACATGTTTAACAGGGGAGGGTCAAAGTTCATTCGAATCTGCAAGAGCTGTTCTGCGGTGTAAATGAATGTTTGGTTTTATGCAGAATTGTGACTAAATCTGTAGAAACTGGGACAGTTAAATTGCATTAAAGAATATATTTTCATGACGGCTTACAGTCGGTTCAGAGATTTGGGGGGTGAAGCACAATGTGTGTGTGAGAGAGAGAGCATGTGTTTGTGTGTGTGTGTGTGCGTGTGAGAGAGAGAGAGAGAGAGAGAGATAGAGTGTGTGTGTGTGTGTGAGAGAGAGAGAGAGAGAGCGAGTGTGTGTTTGTGTCTGTGAGAGATAGTGTTTGTGTGTGTGTGTGTGTGTCTGTGTGAGAGAGAGAGCATGTGTGTGTGTGTGTGTGTGTGTGTGAGAGAGAGAGAGAGAGAGAGAGCGAGTGTGTGTTTGTGTGTGTGTGAGAGATGGTGTCTGTTTGTGTGTGTGTGTGTGTGTGTGTGTGTGTGTGTGTGTGTGTGTGTGTGTGTGTCTCTTTAGTGTCATGTGTCCTGGATCTGTGTGTGGAGAGATACTCAATACCTGAGTGGCACAAAGCCTCGTCTGAACCTGAGAGCTGATGCTGGACTCACTCCTTAAATTTAACCGTTTTCATGCCATCACCAAATATAGAATCATGAATATGAATAATACATTCGTGCAATATTATTTTCAAAATTGGCTAGAACGTCTTTAGGTCAGAATGAAGAAGTCATAATGATAAATGCTGTAATTAAGCTATGAGATAGAATAGGCTTATGCATTTTTATGCATAAAGTTTATCCTTATTTAATTCTAATTTAATATTTCTTGTTTTTCTCTTTTGATTTTGTGGTATGATATCCTGACACCTTTGTGTGATTCACCCAGAAATAGAAGCATAAAGCTCATTTTATTAATGAGATGTTAAAATGAAATGAAATCCTTTGGAAATATGAAACAGTCATAAATCTTTGTCGCAATGAAGAACATTATGTTTTACTTTGCAGTTTGTTATTCTCATAATTCTGAAAGGCGACTTTAATTAGACCCACATTTACTGTAATATAGTCATGAAAGTCATCCTGAATTAAAATGAACTCAAAGTCGCTACATCAAAAACTATAATTCATAAACTCTTTACAAAGCATATTTGTTTATTTTTGCATCATGATTGTCTTAATAGTCACACACATCTTAATGGCCCTTAAAATAGGCTTTCTTTCATTTCAATTATTATAAAATAGTATGTCTTACTCTTATTGATTTTGTGATGAAATATGACCCATAGGCTACATCTTAAACCATACCAAAAACTAACAGTCTGGACTTGTAACCTGGACAAAATTATTTGTTTTTTTTTGTTGTTTTTTTTGCATATAGGCATTAATGATACAAAACTGTCACTGATGGAAGTATTTTGAGTTTTGTTTGTCGTTGTGTTTATAAAGACATTACTATGTTTTTACTTACAGTCAAACAAAAATGTATTCAGACACCTTCAACATTTCTCACATTATCACAGTTTATTCGCTATAGTTTATAGCTGTCGGCTGGTAAATACAACTACACAATTAGGCAATACCAGTTTAGATCAACCGATCATTCTGTTCAGTCTGTGTGTAAAAAGAGCATTAGCAATTACAGAAAAATCACTTCAGCAAAACATCAGCTCAAAGTGCCTGAATCATTTTTTTGGTCCCAGTTTTTATATAGTTTTACTGGTAGTCCACTGTATGAAGAATATTTATAATATATCACATTTTACTTTATTTTGCTCCCCTCACTTACATAAATGAACTGTCCTGCACTAGTAAAAAATATATAAAAATATTAAAAATACTTTTTGGTTTGACTGTAGCCTATGTGTTGATAGCCGTCCGTGTCCGTAAAGATCGTGCTCGGTGAGTGAAGTCTTAATTACATTTTAACCGGTATCGATCTCTCGCGCTCACTCAACTGTAGTAACCGTGCCGTCCGCGGTCGGTGACGTCACACCGGGCTCCCGGTAACGGATCTGACCCCTCACGCGCTCTGCTCTCAGCTGCGGGAAACAGCGGCACACGAGGGACAAAAGACAAACTATTGAGCCTGTGTGCTTTTCTACTCGCCACTGATCACCGATCCGCTATAGTTTCAATCTGTTATTGTTTGTGGTGGATTACGCCCGCGCTCAACAAACTCTTGGATTTACTGAGGAAGATGAGCAGTTTGAGGGATGAAGCCCGCGCACTGGACGCTCCTCGGGTGAGTACGACTGATTTTAAGCGTTTTTGACAATTATTTGGGTTTATTTATCCGTGAAAGTGGTCCGTTGAAGACGCGCGCGACCGCTGTGGCCGTTGCGCGCGCGCGCTCGAACACCTGCTCCACCTGAGGCGATTTAATTTATCTTAGAAACACGTTTAAAGACTTATAAAAGATGTTCGCACATTCAGATATTAGTTTGAATCACTTTACTAGAGCGTTTGTTAAAGCTGACCTGCGCTTTACGAGGAGTTGACTGTATATTGAGGCGGTCAAACTATCATCGACGGTGTTTATGAGAGAGGATTTCAAGAACCTCACACAATCACATAATACCGTTTAGTTTTAGAAGCGCTCAAAACTGAAAATTATGTTTCCATATTCAGATCTCTGCCTGTTCTTGAAGGTCTAGCATGGTGGGCAGATAAGCCTTCAGGAAAGTCGATTTAGGCTAATTTGACCATTTTTGATTGTCATTGTGATTTGAGCAAATTATGGTGGGTGGAGGAGGTTAAAATGTTGAAAAATCATTGCAAAATGTATGCAAATAAAAGTGATTTTATGAATCATGTTAAATTAGAAATAGCCCCTTGAAGGTTCTGCACAATTTTGTGTTAACTACATTTGTGTGTATGTGTGTCTCTGTGTGTGTTTGTGAGTTAGAGTGTGTTTGAGTTAGAGTGTGTGTGTGTGTGTGTGTGGTGAATATGCACTTTAAGTGTATGTGTGTGTGTTTGTGAGTTAGAGTGTGTGTGTGTGTGTGTGTGTGGTGAATTCTGGGTGATTGGGACTCTCTTTTTTCCATTGAGATGACTTGGAAAAAAAGTGTCCTGTATTATTCAAAGAGGAATGGCAATGGCATTGTTCAAATAACATGTTATAGTTTAGTTAGTCTGTTCACCTGGCTCAGTTCATTTACTCCAGATCTCCCCTCAGTCGCTGTGATGTTCGTGATGTTCAAGTGATGAACAGTATATTGATGACTATAAATAGTGAGTTTCAGTAAACAGTCTGCACAGCACGAGATAGTTTCTTCACGCTGGCCGGTGATGTTCACTTGTCTGGTCATTAAAGGAGATGTTGGCTTAAGTGTTTATTTTATGCATAAGTCATTAATTCCCCTGTGTGTGTGTGTGCGTGTGTGTGTGTGTTCTGCTTCAAGAGGCTGCACACGTCGCTTCTCCATGAATAAAGCACGTGTGTGTGTGTGTGTGTGTGTGTGTGTGCGAGGGACAGTTTAGTACTGCAAATTGATCCATAATTAGAAGCAGGCATCCAGAGCTTCAAGCAAACAGTGGAGCGATACAGGAGGACAATATTGACATTATATTCCTGGAGTGTTTGAATGTGATACAGTGAAAACATGATCAGCAATATTTTAATATCTGCACTGGAGCTCAAATGTGCTTACTAATCTCCTGGGATTGTTACAGGAGCGTTTCTGCATTAGCGGATTATTTGCTCTGTGTTTGGGTGTTCTGGGGCAGACTGGTCATGGAAGGTGTGTGTGTGTGTGTGTGTGTGTATGTGTGCTCGTGTTTATATTACATTGTGGGGACCAAATGTCCCCACAAGTATAGTAAAACCTGAAATCACCTACATTGTGGGGACCAGTCAGCGGTCCCCATGAGGAGAACAGCGTATAAATCACACTAAGTAATGTTTTTTGAAAATGTAAAAATGCAGAATGTCTCCTGTGATGGGTAGGTTTAGGGACAGGGGCAGTGTAGGGGGACAGAATATACAGTTTGTACAGTATAAAAACCATTACGCCTATGGAGAGTCCCCACAAAGATAGCGAACCAGACATGTGTGTGTGCGTGTGTGTGTGTGTGTGTGTCCCAGAATAAACCAAACAAAAGTCTGAAACCACACCACTTTTACAGTGTTTAGATATTATTTATTATTGGTGAAATCTCACAGTAAAACAAGCAGATGTGAAAAATATGAAAAATATGCGTTTTGCCAGATGTGAAGTTTATCTATGTTTTTAATCTTTTAATTACTTTTATAACTGTATCATCTTTATGTGTCTTTTAATTTTCCTTGCTTTTATTTTGTGATTATTTTAATTTCCATTCTGTGTGTAAAGCACTTTGAATTACTATAGTGTATGAAAAGTGATATATAAACTTGCCTTGCCTTATATTATCAAGTATAGGGCTGGACAATCTTTCCAAAATTTCATATCACAATATTATTACAAACAATAACGGTCTGAATCGCGATCTCGAGAATATGCCTATGGACTTTCTACAATTTAAAACACATTATTGCATTAAGCAATCAGTTTTCAGAATAGTCATTAAAGCCATTAAACTTTAAAACACTGCAGTCTTAGAGTGACTCTTATTAAAGCTACTAAAGTTGTTCAGCCAGAGCGAGTGATTGTGTCTTTGCTGCACATTAATACAGAAGCAGCGGGTCATGTGTATTCGGCTTTAAGACTGAATACACAGATCTAATATTATGATCCGCATCCGGTTTCTTTCCAACTGTTGATTCTCTTCAGACATAATAACTGACTGTCTTTATGTACTCGCCAAGATAGACAGTTTTGACATGTTTTTGTGTGTATTTGACATTCAGGCTCGTGTGAAACCCGAGTATGCTTTGCTCTCGCAGTGACACAGAAAGCATGTGAGGATCACTCTCTTTAGCAGTTTAATGCGCTTTTAGTAACACTTTTTAAAATAAAGCATGTCCCGCATGACACTGTATTTCACGACAGTCGCGTTACATGGTTAATTTTCACACAAAAAATCATGAACTATGATTATCTATCTGAACATGCAATATATCAAAAGAATGAACAGACTCTCTGCTTTAAAAAAAACATAAAACGTTTTATTCTTAATGCATTGTTACAGAATTGTAATTTTGGATGAATAAGGTTCTCCTAAAAATAATAAACGATTTCTTTATTGTTCTTTAGAGACTGAGCTGTGTATGTGTGTGTGTCTGTGTCATTGTGTCAATTAAGTTATTTGTGTGCTATTTTCCTCCTCTGCCATCATATACAGTTCCCTTGAGCTTATTCAGCCTAATCTAGTCTGTTGATGGAAAAGTGAAATAACCATTACTGAATGAACTACTTTTCCTCTGTGTGTGTGTTTTATAGACATTTATAAGTGTGTGTGTGTGAGAGACAGAGAGAACGAGTGTGTGTGAGTGAGTGTGTGTGTGTGTGTTTTTTGTGTGTGTGAGAGAGAGAAAGAATGTGTGTGTGTTTTTGTGTGTGTGAGAGAGAAAGAGAGTGTGTGTGTGTGTGTGTGTGTGTGTGTGTGTGTTTGTGTGTGTGAGAGAGAGAAAGAGAAAGAGAGTGTGTGTGTGTGTGTGTGTTTTTGTGTGTGAGAGAAAGAGAAAGAGTGTGTGTGTGTGGGGGGGGGGGGGGGGGTTGTGTTATCAGAAATGTTTCTCATTACTGATTTCTAGGTTGCTGTCAAAAGCAGAGCAGTTGATTCTCACACTTAGGAAAATAAGCAATAAAAATGTATCTTTTAGTCAGTATTATTATAGTATTATTATCATAATATTTTGCTCAATATTTCTGTATTATTTATATTTTTTATGCCTATTACAGTATTTCACTGTGAGATAGATTAGCAACATTGCAGCAGCAAACAATTTGAGTCGACTGAGATGTTGAGTTACTGCTAGTGGAGAGCGTCCCGAAGCATTCAGGGTTTAGGATGAAGGTGTTCCTGTGTAGGTTGTAGTTCACTGTTTTAAGACAGATCATTTTCTTGGACTGGTCGGATCTTCTGCTGTATTTACTGCAGTGTGTGCTTCAGGTTGAGTCACTCACACACTCACTCACACACACACTCACTCACTCACTCACTCACTCACTCACTGACATCAAACCGTGACACTGTGAGATTAGAAACACAACCCTGCTAGCATGATCGTTTCCCCCTCACAGCCCTTCGAGAGTGTGTTTGTATTCAGGTGAGGCCGTGAGTCACTGGTCCGTCTTATAGACACACACACACACACACACACACATACACACACACACACACACACAGAGCCAGGCTGTTTCCCTGAGAAAGAAACAGTTATTACTTTAAAGAAAATATAATCAGTCTTATTTGTGTCTGCCAGTTCCTCTATAGTGACGTGTATAAATGAGTCCGGATCCTCATGAGGTCTCAGTGCCATTCATCACACAGAGACGGGGTTTAGCTATGCTAACACTTAAACATGCGCATGTCAGAGAGCTTTGAGTAGGGCTGGTATCTGTATTTATCGACGGTACACCATTGTCCGTAACAATATAAAAAATAGCGCTGTTGGATAGCGCTGGATATTGTCATTAAAATGCGCACGCATCGCCCGCAGATCTAGGGGTCGTTTATATATCGCGTCTTTAATTATTTTTTTATCAAGGAAATTTCTCTGGCATTTCTTTCTTTTTGCTGTATGGAAACCGTACTGAAGCGTGAATGTTGTGAACCGTTACACCGCTGCTCATTACAGGAGTAGATCTGCCTCAGAGTGGGCCTTGATCGGTCTACGGTCACACGTTTACATTACACACATTTTGTAACATTTTATTTAAGAGTTTCTTTAACACTTACTTTTTTATCTTACTATAAGACATAGAGAAGAGATTTTTTGTTTAGATTTTATTTTGTTTTTGACTGCTAAAACTAATAGAATTAGTTGTTTGCCTTAATAATGTGGATAAATAAATAAAAAAACAGTGGTTTAAATTCAATCTTTTCTACTTGTCTTTTTTTTTTAAAAGGTTACACATTTTTTGTAACTAATTTTGTCAATAGTTATCGATACCGACCGATATATCGTGATCATGTTTTTAGCTATATCGCACAGCTCTAGGTTTGAGAGTCTGATAATGATAATATGGCTTACGAAGACTTGAAATATAGTGCTCAACTTTGTTTCTCTCAAAGTTATGAACAAAATTTCTTCCAGTAACATTAATAGAGTGTTTGTTTAAAGTTATATGGTCTTTAATAATGTTCTCAAAACATTAGCACAAACACTTTATTTATGCGGAGGTTCTTTTCTGAAACATTTGAGCTCGTCTAACATTTTTTAAATGTTTCTTCTAGTTTTAGAATGTTCAGAGATCATTCAAAAGGAACATTCTATGGAATTCTTGTTTCCGCCACAGAATAACACTTTTAAAAAGATCATTATGTCTTTTGATCTGCGAGTTTACATCTCGCAATTAGAGATGCACCGATTACAATTTTCTAGGCCGATTCCGATTACCGATTTTCATTGAGTTTGACCTGCCGATAACGATTTTAGCCGATTCCGATTTCATTTTTTCACACACACATCCACGCACTCACTCTCACACACCCACACACACACACACACACACACACACACACAAGCACACATGCACAAACACACTTATAAACACACACTCTCACACACACACACAAGCACACATGCACAAACACACTTATAAACACACACTCTCTCTCTCTCACACACACACACACACATGCACAAACACACTTATAAACACACACTCTCTCTCACACACACACACACACACACACACACACAGACTACTGACACAATATGGGATAGTGATCATTTTTCTTTACAGCACACACAAATATTTATTTTCTAGCTTTTCTTTAATAGAACATTTTACAATTTGCATAGAACATAATGTTTTTAACAGATAATCGCTATAAAATAGAACTAGGCCTATATAAATTACCCCTGGTGTGGGAAACTCACACACATCTAAAGTGCAGTGTTATGGAAGAACCATTTCCTTTTCACATCCAATATTCTTTTTTTTTTTTTAATTTTTTTATATATATTTAGCAAACTAAACATCTGTATGAAAACAGGTAATGCAATAAAATAATATATACTTTTTTTTTATAAACAAGCCTTGCAGTATAAAGATATTTCTCAAAACACACACACAGGCCTATTGCAATCACTTGTACAAACTGAATAATGGCTTTAAAGTTTAAATGGGTTCATCATGTTCTATAAATATTTTTGAGTCTACATTTTCTTTTCTGACATAGCCTACTCCAGTTCTTGATAAAACACGTAAATTCTGTGCATTTTGTGCACTTTTTGTGTGAAATCATATTTATTTTGTCCATTAAAAGTGTGCTTTCACTTTAATTGAGCGTGAGCTGTGCAGCAAATACTAGACTCGCCGCGGAAACGTTTCACGGCTGCTCACGCGACGCTTCTGCTTGACGCTCACGCGCTGCTCCCGCTCCCGGTGTGAATGCACTCATTGATTAACATGCACGCCGACAAGAAAATGCGCACTTGCGGTCTGAACGGCCGTAATTCACGAGGTTTCCTACATGTGCGTTCCGTGTGCATGTGTGATGCTGATGTTGCGCAATGTTAATCATGCGGCGCCCGAGTGCATTTGACCGGCATAAAATCGGCATATGTCAGACTGACCGGCCGATCGCCGGTTCCGGTCACGCGCCGGTCAATCGGTGCATCTCTACTCGCAATTCTGACTTTATCAGAATTGCGAGATATAAAGTTATAAAGTCGCAATTGCGAGGGGAAAAAAAGTCAAAATTGCGAGTTTATATCATGCAACTCTGGCTTTTCTTTATTTTTCATTCTGAAAACAAGCTTCCATAATGTTCCCATCCGTTACAGAAGAAAAATAGGATTAAAATATGCAATATCAGGGAACTACACTAACCTTTTCCACTAGTGGCACTTGCGCTACTAACTTTTTCTGTTACTGGCGCAAAACATGATTTGGTCGCACAAATTATTTATAGTAAGCCGCTCTGGATAATAATGAACAATAATGACACTGTACTGCATACAGATTTTACTTTTTATTTTACTTGCCATCTTTTAAACCACATACCTTCTTGTTTTCTTTAAAATTGGTTAGGTGTAACGGTTCACAAAATTCACGGTTCGGTACGTTTTCGATACAGCAAAAATAAAGAAATGCCAGAGAAATTTCCTATTTATTAAAAGAAAAAAATATTTTTAAATAAGTGTGAGTTTTCCTACATCTTAAAACTTTTAGTTTTATAAATGGGGGTCATCTTTGAAGTATGAACAAATAATGTTTTGGTCATCATCACATTAAAAATAACATTTAAATATGATAATATTTTAGTTTTGGAGTGCTGGAAAAAGATGTGTGATGTAGACCTACCTGAAAGCATGTTACTATTTCTGCCAAACTTCCATGGTTACAGTTAGTGTGTTACTATATTAAATCCATGGTGAATGTTGCTGATCTGTGAACTTAAAGCCTATAACTAGTTCATTCATGGCATAATTGTTTCTCTTGGTTTCCACGTCAGCGCTGTTTGATCCGTTAATAACAGATAAATGCGAATGCTTCTCACCAGATCTCGCAGTGATGTTATTACTTCAGAGGCGAATTCAAATGCTTTCTTTACTGGAAAACTTAGCGCTGTGCTGTGTGCTTGATGAAGATCGGCTCGCGCTGCACTGACATTGATGGTCCGAACTGATAAACGGTCCGTCCGTGAAGCACAAAATAACAGCGCAGTTTCGTTCCACTTTCATTACGTTTGCCATTTGATGTTGCGCAATGTTATGGTGGTCGCGCCAGCGCGGATTTTAGTCAGCAGGAAAATGGTCCGAGTTGACGGCTCGTTGGTCGTGTTTATGTGTAGGCGCGCGTACTTCGTAGTGGGCACGTGATCTACATTCACAGCTTGAGCTGGGGAAGCAGTTATTGTTGGAACAGTGTTTGTGTGAGGGCGCGCGCACTTCATAGCCTAAAACATAAGGTAGGTACAAAAATAATCAGTGATACATTTGCAACCCATTAAAAATTATGGTCGCAATGGCATCTCAAAAGGTCGCAGTGTAGTTCCCTGAATATATTGCAGAATACATTTCCATATATGGGAAACTAGTGCTTATATTTTTCAATATACTACAATATATGCATTGACCATGTATGGCTATATATTATATAAATGAATACAAAAATAGCATTACATGTAATATTCACAAAGTTTATATTTTATTGTGTACATATAATGCACATACACGTTCCCATATAAATGTGTTCACGCGTATACACACACACATTCACGTAATGAGTTACAGGCTCTAGTTCCCAGCATGCTTTGCTTCTGACTGTTAAAGGAGAGCAAATGTTAAAATGAAGTGTTATTTAATGCGTTTTGCTCAATATTAATACAGGGGGAGATCTATTAGTGTTTAATGCTCTATATTTTTTTCGTTTAAATGTTTAATGGTCTGGTTTGTGTGAGTTTGTGGGCCACGGTTGAGCTGAAGAGTAGAGCCCGTGGGCCGGTTGATGATTGGCCGAAGATCATTCAGATAATAATTACTAGCCTATATTGTAAAAGTAATGGTTGTTCACTCCTCAGCACAGTGATAATCTCTGGGTTTAATACTTTAGGACACACAGGTGTGTTTGTGCTTTTGTTAACTAGCTTGATGAGAATAACAAACATTTATAATGTTAATAATTAAATAATTATAAGAAATATATGACAACATATATGTCTCTATGTATGTTTATGTTGCATGAGTAAATATATCTGCAATATATTACATCCAGTACCATATCTGATCACATACATCTATATATTAAGAAGTGTATTTCTCAATATACAATTACATACATTATGATATATTATTAGTAAATATATTCTCACATATTTTTTAATATATGAAATGCGGCAAATTCCTTTATTCAATATATTGTAATATATTAACAACATATTTTACTCTGTATATTTTCAAATATACTGTTGTTAAACCATTTCATTCATATATTGATTATTCATATGTGGGAAATATGTTTTCGTTCCGTAAGGGAAATATAATATATATAAATATATTTTCTCGATAATGTTTTGCAGAATGAAACATTCATAAACAATGCTTTTATAACTTAAGTGAACATCAGCAAAACGTTCTTTGAATATATTTTTGTTCGCTAGAATAATTGTGTGTTTATTTTTGGCTTTTTCTGGAGCTGGACAGTTCATTGTTGGCCTTATGCTTGTGTTGAACTGAAGAGCATTAGAGTTTTACAGAAGAAATAAAGACAGTGATGACAGGCGTTTAATAATGTAGTGAATTGTTCTGAGGATCCAGACTCAGTGTTTCGAGTCTGTTCAGATTGATCAGTTCTCAGGGAGTTATGAGCACTTTTTACTCCAGATTAATATCTAATACTCTTTTCCCGAGTCCTAAAGTCTCTCCACATTCACTGCGTTTTCTTGTAAATAATGTTGTTTTTAATGTGTGTATTAGTGTAGTAGTTTTGTATACATTTGCTAAACTCATCTAACGGATGATCTCTCTATCTGCCTAAAAGTCCATGAAGAAATGATGATTTTAGCGTCTGCTCTGGTTCATCTTTACACGCTGAATTTATTAAATAATTCATAATGATCAAAAGGGATTCTTGCTTAGCAGAAGCAGAAATGACACACGGTGCAAATTATTGAGTTGGTTACAGACTCGTTTAGTCCTGATTAATCTATGCTAATGAGCCTTTTCAGATCTGAGCGCCGAGGGCAGAGGATAATTCAACGGGCGGAGAGTCACACGTTTTGAGCTTATTTTATAGATTTTTTGCAAAATATGTATGTAATATATAATAATGTTTAATGCATTTGAGTCTTTCTGAAATACTGAGATTAATTAATTCATGTGCGTATGACGTCCTTTCCTATAACTGTCATAATTCCCTTAAGAACATTAATTGAGCTGGTCTTTGATGTTGTTTGAATATTAATGAAGCGTTAGATAATGAAGAACAGAAATGTGGGCTGCTTTTATAATGGACAGAAGAAACAGCGGCTAGTTGTACAAAGGAGACATTGCTATTGTTAAAAGCGTCGCTAGCATCACTTCTAAGTATTAAACTCTGGTGCAAAACTTATTCAGCGTTCATCCATTCATTATTCAGTAATGATACATTACATTTTCCAGCTTGCAGTTGTGCTTGTTCTCACCTGGAAAACAGTAAAGCAGGTGAAAAAGATACACTTTCTTGAGATCGGACGATCACGGAGAGATGAAGGTGCGGGACAAACACTAGACACTTGATAAAAGACTATCTGTTACGACTCTAATTTAAATCATTTAGCTCCATTGTTATGAACAATGGGTAATTAAGATCACTATCCCATATTGTGTCAGTAGTCTGTGTGTGTGTGTGTGTGTGTGTGTGTGCACGTGTGTCCATATAAGTGCACGTGTGTGTACTGTGTGTGTGTGTGGGTGTATAAGATTGAGTGCGTGAATGTGTGTGTGTTAGGGTTGCCAACTTCCAACAAGAAAAAATGCGGGACAATCGTGGTTCTTTACAGGAAAATAAGGGACACTCAAAAAAATATTTGTACTGTGTCACACAGTCATTTCAGGATTGTATGTGTTTAAAAAGTTCTGAGACATAAACACAATTGTTTTGCTTAACCTGTTTATGTACAATTTAATTATAAAAAGAATTTTAAGGTCCCAAAAGTCACATTAATTACACACAAAACATAGTTAAAAATAATAGCATTTACCTGAAATAGAAAGCTTTTGTAACATTATACACTACATTTTAAAGAAAGTAGCCTACTTTTATTCAGCAAGGATGCATTAAATGAATCAAAACTGACAGTAGACATTTATAATAACCTTCTATTCATCAAATAATCCTGACTTCTTTAAATAAAAAAATTAAAAAATCAGCAGTAATCAGACATGTTTCTTGGGCAGCATTACATCAGCAAATTATTCCCTCAGGAAGATTGCATGTTTTCTCATGAACAATAATCACGTTGTTTAAATTCACCAAAACTGATTTGCCGAAAACAAAACCCGCCGGACAGTGAAAGGGATTAGCCGTTAGCGCGAGACCGTATCGAACCGGGAGCGACCGTCCAGCCAGCACAGGATTCTGTTTGCAAATCACATTATTTGTCCCAAAGAATAATTAATTCTCAATTTATAGTTTATTGGTATGGTCTGATGCGCGTGACTGATGATGACCGGTGTCGTGGTCCTTCTCAAGTGTGGTGTGTTGCTGTTGTATCAGTCAGATCAGCGTCGACAAGAGAGGTCCCGTACGGGACAAATATATTAGGGCCTATAATCGGGACGTCCCGGCTAATTCGGGACAGTTGGCAACCCTAGTATGTGTGTGTGTGGGTGTATGAGAGTGGGTGTGTGTGTGTGTGTGTGTGTGTGTGTGTGTGTGTGGGTGTGTATGTGTGCGTGTGTGTGGGTGTATGAGTGCGTGTGTGAGAATGTTTATGTGCGTGTGTGCGTGTGTGAGTGTATGGGTGTGTGAGAGAGAGTGTGTGTGTGTGTAACATCTCCTTTGCTCGGCTCACAGACTGAGGTTTTTAGGAACATTAAAGTTTGTGGTCCTTTAAGACACTATCACACGTCATAAAGTTCAGATGACGGACGCATCAGCACTTTCAGATTCGTCATTATATAAAGTATTTCCGCTAGACAGCCTTTTACAGGTCTTCACAGTTGCTACGACACATGTCTTGAACCCTTCACCCATTCTCTCACAACATTAAACACAAAACCAAATCTTCAAACTAACAAAAGCCCTGCCTCTTCTGGCAAAATCAAACCAAAAATCAATAATGCTTTCAGATCATACACACATCAGTCAATATATAAACGTTACAGATATAAATATTGTATACTGCATGCGCTGCGAGTATAGTATTACTGGATATCGTATAGTATTGAATGTCTGTATATGCGGCACTTGCATACTGTAAAAAATACAGTAAAATACAGTAGCCCAAATGCAAAAGGTCAAAGAAAACTAAATAAAAATCACGTTACAGTTACAGTACACGTAAAAAAAGTTGTGCAACTGCAAAATCAAATGCAATCAATGACTGGTAATCCACTGAGTCTGAGGCACATATACACATACTGCGCATAAAAGCACTAAATTAATAATAAAAACACAATATATCATTTTTTATCACGTTTGTGGCAGGGCTGCTACGGTTCGGGCTGTGCTATGTTCAGGGAAAATATCGAATAACAATAATAGAAATTTAGCCTTGCCTTGCCTAACATTAGTTTTCAGGTACAGGAATTGTATAATTCAGTTTCACTCTTGACACGCGAATTAACACAAAGTGGTCAAGCGTCAAACTAGACGCGGTAGACACGAATTTGACGCGCTATTCGCGTCCGGTGTGAACGCACAGTTACAGCTTGTTGTAACTCTTGCCTATGTGTGTGTGTGTGTATTCTTGGGTGTTCTTGCTTATACATGTTCAGCTTTTGTTCATTACCGTTGCCTAGGGTTGCAACGGGTCGGAAAATTTCCGGTAAAATTCCATGGGAAGTTAAGCTGGGGAATTTTGGAAATATTCCATATTAGAAACTTTCCATGGGAATAATGAGAATTATGGGAATTAATGGGAATTTAGGGGAACTAACTGGGAATTCATGTAATCGATCATTGTATCATATCCAAGCATAAATATAAACAGAAGTCATAAGAAAACATCCATGCAAAATGTTTTCAGCAGATATTTCAACAGATTTGGGGCATCGCGATGTCGGCTAAACATGTCGACTAACACGATGATATCGTCCATCGGCACAACCCTAGTAAGAATACTAATGCAATGGCATGAACAGATACATAAATAGTAAGGCTAGCTAAACAACTGGAATGATCTTGAAAACATATTGCAGGAGGCAGAGAAAAACAGCCACATGAGGTAGCTAGCATCTGCCTTATGTGGTAAATAAAGTTATGCTAGCTTATTTAGCATCTAACTTATCAGCATTGCTACTAGATGAATACATTTGTATGTGATATTTGCAATTTAAACATTTAATAAATATATTATTAATATCATCAAAACTTACTTCACTTTGTTTAGTCCACAGGCTCAAATGTGTGCCTTCAATAGTCTTGTGCTTTGGGCTTCTGTACATGTGTGGGGTGTGTGGTCTCAATAGCCATGCAGTAAGCGGTGTTCTATGTGCATGTGATTGAGGAATGGCATGGATAATCAAGTGTATTTGAATGGCATCTGTTTGTTTTAGTCAAGATTATGCTAAAATATACTTTCCTCAACTATATTTAAGTTCCCTATGAAGAGCCAACCCTCAACTTTGAAAATTCCCACTTTATTCCCGTTTATTCCCATAAATTCCTGTTAATTCCCTTAAATTCCCATTAATTCCCATAAATTCCCTTGGAAAGTTTCCATCTTTGAAAATTCCCAGAATTTTGCAACCCTACCGTTGCCTGTGTTGTTATTATATTAATTATGTGTGTGATTTTAATTTTCAACGTATGTTGGGTTCATTTTTAAGCCAGCAATATAGTAATTTTTAATCAATGGTTGAGTTGAATAAAACAGCCCAGCAACATTTAACCCAGCCAGCTGGGTGACCCAGCTATATGTTGCCAAATAACCCAAATTGGGTTGTTTTTAAC
The DNA here is from genome assembly GCA_031834385.1 of Semotilus atromaculatus. NCBI lineage: Eukaryota > Metazoa > Chordata > Actinopteri > Cypriniformes > Leuciscidae > Semotilus > Semotilus atromaculatus. The sequence continues at coordinate 1,714,268 of JAULUF010000047.1, read as the reverse complement.
CCAACATTTTTTGAGTGTGTGACCAGCTAAACTACTGTAGTAGTAGCATTATAACACCCCGAAACTGATGACACACCATGGCAAAGACTCATGGTCTTCTGAAGACACCGCTGTGCTCTTTCATGTGTTGTTTATGACACTGAATGGAGGTTTGAGATGGCGTATACAGTGAGCCTGGATTGATTTTCCACCGTTTGTTGGCCGTGTTCAGCACAGCGGATCTCTGCGTTGTAAATGAATCATCAAAGTTCATCACATGGACTCTGATCACTGGCACTGGATCATTCGTGCCTCTAAGTTTAGCGCTCCGCTTCACAGATCCTTACGGGTAGTTTAACGCTCCCGCGGGCTTTGACTTTAACACCCTAAATGTGGATTTAAACACCTTCTTTTTCCTTTTGTGTTTCTCTCTCTCTCTTTTAATGGTTTGTGAGAGTGCAGATCAGAAGTTCAAGCTCCTCTAATGTCTCTGGTTTCTCCTGCTCTTTTGTTTCTGACACCGACATCCATCGATCCTCAAGTTCCTGCCAAAAAATGGGACAGAATTACCAGATTGAACACTGATGTTAAATCACTCTGACCTTCATCTTAGTGCCTCTCTCTCTCTCTCTCTCTCTCTCTATCTCTCTATATATCTCTCTATCTCTCTCTCTCTCTCGCTCTCTCTCAGTCTCTCTCTCTATATCTCTCTATCTCTCTATCTCTCTCTCTCTATCTATCTCTATATCTCTCTATCTCTCTCTCTCTCAGTCTCTCTCTATATCTCTCTATCTCTCTCTCTCCCTCTCTCTCTCTCTCTCTCTCTCTCTGTGTGTGTTTGTGAATGATTGACAGATTAATAGATGTGGCATTTAGATTTGCACCATCAGATCTTCTTAAGCCTCTGGTTTTCCAGCTCTTTGTTTCTGACACCGTCGTTCATCGATCTGCCGTTTACTGCCAGAAACGTTTGCGGAGACCGACAGAATTATCTCAAACTATTAGTTTCCCTCTGTCTGCTCGTGACGCTCGGATTAAAGAGCTTCACACACGCACGCACGCACGCACACACACACTCACACACACACACAGTTCACTGACCTCACATGCCCTCATATCTTCTGGCCCCTCCCACCAAATCACCATTTCATTTGCATGTCATCACTATAGTAATGGTCGTCATGGCGATGAGCTCTGCAAGTTCTGGTCTCTGTAATTAAGTTAATTGATCTAAGTATTTCTCTCTGTGCACACGCACACGTTCAACACACGTCTAGTAACGAGTATCTGTTACTGTAACTGAACTCTTTCAACTCATCAAAGAATCCTGACATAAAAATATTTCACAGTTTTCACACAAATATAAATAAGCACAGCTGTTTTCAACACTGTAATCATAAATGTTTCTTGATCATCAAATCCTCATATTAGAGTGATTTCTGAAGGATCATGTGACACTGAAGACTGGAGTAATGATGCTGGAAATACAGCTTTGATCACAGGAATAAATTACACTTGAACATATATTCACATAGAAAACAGCATCTTTCAGTTGTAATTATTTTTAATTGTTTTACTGTATTTTTGATCAAATAAATGCAGGCGTGGTGAGCAGAAGAGTCTTATACTGACCCCTAAGATATACGGTATATATTTAGAGAGAAATATAATTTCTGCATGCTAGAATTGAATATAAATGTAGAATTTGCCTAGTATATTTACTTAATACTTCAGATTTCAAAATATAAAATCATAATGTTATACCAGTAATTTGCTATCCTAACTGAAGGTGTGATGTATTTCTCCATGTCTGCATCTGTTCTCTGAATCCACACGATCCTGCACTTCACTTCTTTTTCAGGAGAAGATCTTTTTCAACTTTTGTTCTTTTATCGTTTTCTTTCATATCCCTTCCTTTAATCCCTGTGGATTTCTCAAAATATTGTATTACGGGTAGAGCTTATGTCTCAGTACTGCAGCAGAAACGCCATCGCACGCACGCACACACACACACACACACACACACTCACACACACACACACACACACACACACGCCCTTGCATGCACACACACGCACACACACACTCGCACAAACGCACGCACACACACACACACACGCACGCACACACACACACACACACACACACACACACACATGCACACACACACACACACACACACACACACTCATATGCATGCACACACATGCACACATAAGCACGCACGCCCACATAAGCACGCACGCACACAGATACACTCACGCGCGCACACACACACACACACATACACACACACACACACACACACTCACTCACGCCCATCTGGCTGCTCTCAGATCTGTGAAGTCCTCTATCTCCATGTGGAATGTTTCTACTTATGGAATCCATAGACATTCCATCCTGTCAGGATTCCGGAATGCCATATGCTGGAATCCTGAGAGGAAAACGTGTTGCTTTTGATTCCATTTTAAAACAGAGCAAACAGAGCAATGAGCCAGTTGAGATATTACAGCGATTTTACCACGGTTAAGAGGGCACAACCACTGTCCCTCCAGTGACGTATTGATTTAATGAGGAGCCTCATGAAAGGGCCTCGGTTTGTGATCTCTGTGAAACATAATTGTGGAATGTCATGGTATTTGGCAAAAAAAAAATTATAAATCAAAATTATTTCCAAAATATATATTTTAAATGTACGTTGTAATACAAATATTTATACACTTTACTAAAAGAGTTTTAAGGAATATCGCATAATCAAGAGATTGTTTTAATCTATCTTTTAATTTATAGTAAACCTCTGATGTGCAGCACTTACAGTAATTTGACAAAAAAACAAAAAAAAAAGCACTTTTTTGTTGTATTTTCAGTTGATTGCCACAGTTTTGGATAGTACATTTTTATTAAATAATTAAAATGCAAAATATATAACAATTTAAATACAATTTGTGTACAAATAAAATAAAAAATAAAAAATAGGGCCTGGATATTGTTAATTTGAATAAATTGAAAAAAAACTTGAATGAATTTCCGTTGATTAACATGCTTTCTGAAGTTTTACATTTAATTAAATCATAAAAACAGAATCCAGAGAAAAACAATGGGTGAAATTTAAGAAAAAATTAAATTGAATTTGGGGAACTAAATGAATTTCATTGGGCCCTATTTTTATACAGAGCTCATCAGATCAAACTATATCTTCACATGAGGTCCAACACTTCTGCAATTCTATCTGTTAAATGAAACTTCAAATGAAATTACTCTAACCGAATTAGAGAGAAACACTTTCCGAGGAGGATAATTTAACTGGAAATAAATGAACAAGGCAGTTTGAAGGTATTGTTGCGCGTCTGGGCCGTGTGTGTGTGTGTGTGTGTGTGTGTGCGCATGCATATCTCTGGAGACAGAAATACGGAATGAACATACACACACACACACACACACACACACACACACACACACACACACACACACACACACACACACAGAGAGAGAGAGAGAGAGAGAGAGAGAGAGAGAGAGAGAGAGAGCGTTCAGTTGAATTCAATAACACATCCTATTCTTCAGGCCTGATTACACACACATCAATTAAAAAAACACACAAACACACACACGCACGCGTGTCTCGTTCCTCAGGTGTAGCCACACAGATAATGAACGAGGAAATCTGGCTAATGAAATAAAAGTGTCAGTAAGTGTTTGCAGTGCAGAAACCCATACGGTCTCCGACAGTGAAGGCACTCTGGGACAGAGGCGAGGATGTAAGTGAGTTTAACACTGAAGCGCCAGTGAAGAACACATGTCCATTAGACTGAGCCACTCAAGCATAAGTGCTTCATATACGGCTGTTGTTAGATCCTCATCCATACACCCACTGTAATCCTGCCGTGTGACTCTGTGTGTGTGTGTGTGTGTGTGTGATGTGCTCCTGCAACACAGGCCCGACTCCAGATGAGTTCATGACAAACTCTCAAGCTTCAGAGGTGTCGAGTCGTTTGTGTATTCCTGGCCACGTTTGTTAGTGTGCATTTAAAGGATTAGTTCATTTAAAAAAAAAAAATTTGCTGATAATTTACTCCCCCCATGACATCCAAGATGTCCATGTCTTTCTTTCTTCAGTCGAAAAGAAATTAAGGTTTTTGATGAAAACATTCCAGGATTTTTCTCTTTTTTTAATATAAGATTGTTACAATACTAAATGTATATCTGCGTTTTCAAACGGTACACCTTCAAGCTTTTATTTTGAAAAAAAGTGTTGAAACACTATCATGATCTACATAAATGACCCGATTCACCATGAAACCGTTTGGTCATATATTTACTTCATTAAATGTCAGCCTGAGTGATTTGACAGACACAGTATTGATTATATCCCTATAACGCCCTGCCGTACTGTGTGTGGAGACGGGAGAGTGTGTGTGTTGGACATTCCTCTGAGCTCCTTGGAGAACTGAAGGGGTTGTAGATTAATGTCTCTCCGCGGGGTTCAGGATCAACACACACACACACACACACACACACACACACACACACACACACACACACACACACACACACACACACACTAACCCGACCCCTAAACCTACCCATCACACACACACACACACACACACACACACACACACACTCCATAGACGGAATGGATTTTATACTGTACAAACTGTAATTCTGTCCCCTTACACTAACACTAACCCGACCCCTAAACCTACCCATCACACACGCACGCACACACACACACACTAAACCGACCCCTAAACCTACCCATCACACACGCACGCACACACACACACACTAACCCGACCCCTAAACCTACCCATCACACACGCACGCACACACACACACACTAAACCGACCCCTAAACCTACCCATCACACACACACACACACTCACGCACATAGCTTATTAACACCAAGCACAATTCCAATATATGTTTTGAAGTCTAATTTGCATTCTGTTGCATATTCTGTGCTGTTTGAATAAATGTTGAATTATCAACAATGGGGGTAAAAAGTTAAACTGAAAACATGCATGAATGAGACGGCCTTCAGTGTTTCAGCAACTCAAACTCTCAGTGTGGCCTCAGACTTCTGATGAATAAAAACATGTCAAGGTCATGTTTCCCTGCTAAAGAAAAACAAAAAAATTAAATTGTAGTCAATTGTACTTTAAAATTATTTTATTTTTTATTTTAATATTTTTTATTTAATTTATAAAAATTTTATTTGATAATTATATTTATTACTATTGTTGCGTAGTAACAGTTATGTAGTATATATTGCCAGCTGTAAGATAAATAAATGTGCGCTCACAAAAATAATGTTCAAACAAATATAATTTTTTTTTAACAAAAATATAGTGAAAACCATGATTTATGTATAATATGTATCATCATATTTGGTGGATGACAAGGTGTTCAAAATGGCAAAAAATAATAATCATAATGTTTGCGTGTGTGTGAGAGAGAGAGAGAGTGTGTGTGTGTGTGTGAGAGAGAGAGAGAGAAAGTGTGTGTGTGTGTGTGTGTGAGAGAGAGAGAGAGAGAGAGAGAGAGAAAGTGTGTGTGTGTATCTCTGTGTGTGAGAGAAAGTGTGTGTGTATATTGTGTGTGTGTGTGTGTGTGTGTGTGTGTGTGTGTGTGTGTGTGTGTGTGTGTGTGTGTGTGTGTGAGGGAGAGAGAAAGTGTGTGTGAGAAAGAGAAAATGTGTGTGTTTTGGGATTGGACTGAAAACATCTGCAGCGTTGGAATGCTGGGATTCTGATGACATCACTGAGATCACTTAATCATCCGCAGACACACACACACACACGCACATGTTTACACACACACAACCTTTATCTTGTTTGGTTTGCCACAGAGTAATTACTGCGTATCATATATTTGTCATGTTGACGTTGGCCGGCGTCCACACCATGGCATCTGAACTCGTGTGTGTGTGTGTGTGTTCTGGTGTGTTCGTCACGTAGTCTCCGCTGCCGGAAATACCTCCGTCTTCTCTGTGTAATCTCTGTCGGACACGTGCAGACGAGTCCATGGAGCTCAGCTGTCCTGAGCGCTCGAACACACACACACACACACGGAGTTCACAGGTGTGTGAAAGTGTGTGTTCGCAGAGGAGAATCACTCTGATCTGCCAGAGAGTGTTTAATGTATTTTTTGTTCTTGTTCAGAAACAACTTGTGTAGCCTAGTTCACCGTACACTCTATCATTCACTCTTTTTCTGTCTTATGTGTGTGTATTTTACTATTGTATATTTTATTATGTGTTTTTGTTCTTTTTTATTGTTGTTTCTGTTGTTTATTTCTGGTAACGGTGATGTATGTAAACGAAACTGTTTTAATTCTTTCAAATAAATACAAAAAAATTGCATGAATTATCCTTAAACTGACCAAACAATTTAAAGGGAGAAGGTTACATTATAAACATACTTTTATCAACATCAGATGATACATTTTGATGTTAAACCCACTATTGCTTTATATAGAATTGTTCTATAATACCAGTCTGATCGCATGACATTTCATACTTATTTTACAAGATGGCAAATTCGTACGAATTTGTACGAGAGAGTTCATACGATTTATCCACCTCATGAAATGCATACGAATCGCCGTGAGATCGGATTGGTCTATACACAGTATTTAGCTCAATTACATCAGAAGTAACTGAAATTAAATTACAGAAAAATTAAGAGTAATCCCTTACTTTACTATTTCAAGGGAAAAGTAATTAAATTACAGTAACTAATTACTTAGTAATTAGTGACACCCAACACTGCTCCCAACGTCAAATTGGTGTAACAACCCCACCTGGGGTTGGGTTATATATATTATAAGATATATTATAATGAATATTATAAGACAAAATATATACATTTAAAGATGTTTACTTTCAAAAACGAAGTCAAATCATTCACTGGCTTACCATGGTGACTCGATGAGGGACGACTACGAGTAAATGTCCGGGTAAGACCATAGACCGTAAAACAAAGACACCTCTGGCCACTGGGTGGGGTTGGTACACCAATTTGATGCTGGGGGAATGAAGGGACATGTTTTTAAATTGACCAAATTAAGTTTGTGTATGTATTTTTCACGCTCTATGGCAGGCAGGGTGGACATATAATTACTCGACATGTTTAATCTTAGGGATTTCTTAAGTTATTCACGCCTGTCGGCTGTGTACGGACGTTGTTTTGTGACGCTATTTTGTATTGAAGTCTATGGGAAGTCTAGTTTATTTTCGTTTATTTCTATTATTATTATTCGTTTATTCGTACAGTTTTTTTTCGTTTTTATTAAAAGTGGGCGTAAACCTGTTCAGAGTCATTCTATGACGCAGCGCCGGTTGTGCGTATATGCAACACATCTGTTCAAGTTACTGTAACATGTTACAGTGTGTCTCTTTTGCATTGTCCCTGACAAATAAATAAATAAAAAATATTGCAATTAGCCTACATGTCGAATAAGTGCATTTATACCATGGTCTGGGTGAATACTCGATTCTGATTGGCTGCAGGGTGTCCAATAAAAAGTGATAGAGGACACCTATAAAGGACTTCTGGGCTGCGTCCAAAATCGCGTACTATGTGAGTAGGTACTACATTTAAACAAGAACGTACTTCGCGTACGTTCTATATAGTATGAATACGGGTAGTATGAATGAGTCCGGACGTACTGCATGCGCCATGTTGTTGTCGCGTGACATACGCGCTGTCATAACAGTGCGAAAATTTAAAGAGCCCATTCCAGTGACTGCACCAACTTCGCGCTGTTTTTAGTTCTGCTTTCTGTTTTCATCTGCGTTTTTACGTCGTCCGAGCCGACGATCAAGAGGAGGCGTTGGTCAGCTGCTCGCAGATCACACCTTTTGTGGAGTTTCTCAAATAACATTTATTTACCTCATAAAACACACACACAACCCCTATGAACAATGACAGATGTTGATTTTTGGCAAGGAAAAAGCCATTTATTTGCTTGTGATATTACTAAACATGAATGAATCAATAGAGATACGCATGTGTGTCTGTGTTTATCTCTACAGCCCATAGCTAACGTTACAGCCGCGTCTCCGGTTTCCGCCATTTTCAAATATAACGACAACAACTCCTCTCCCGTGGCATCATGGGATAGTAAAGTGTCCATCGTATGCGCACTTCAGAATCTCGCCGGAAGTAGTTAGTCATCCGGGTACTTTTCGCCTACTGTTTTTCGAATTCTGTGATTTCGGACATACTACTCTGCTCACGTACTGTTTTTCGCATACTATATAGTAGTGAAGTACGCGATTTCGGACGCAGCCCTGGTGAAACTGACTGTTTACCATTTAGATGTGAGTAACCATAGCAACAGGCAGTCCGTTTAGTATCCGTTTACAATTTATTGTATCGAAACAAACATCTAGTTAGCCGTTATACATTTAATCGTTAAATATTCGTTATTTCTTTTAACTTTTTTGGAGAATTTGATGACTGGGATTCTGCTGAAGAAAGAAAAATTGTAAATAAAACAGAGAAAAGTTAAAAACGGAGTAAGTTAGCTAAACTGAAGGGTTCTACGAGCTGAGCGGACTATAAATATCTCCGGTTGCTGAATAAACCGTCAGGCGTAACCAGGGAAACCAAGTTATTGTTTGTAAAAACTTTAGACTTCGACTGTAACACTAATTAAAATATAAACTAATGTTTTAAAAATGTGTTATTTAAGTGACCACGGTATAAGCTAGAGATGCAGCGATTGAATTGGACGATTTTCACGTGATCAAAATAATGAATGAAATGAAATGAAAAGCACACTTTTGATGGACAAAATAGCCTAAATATGATTTCACACTAAAAGTGCCCAAAATGCACAGAATTTACATGTTTTATCAAGAACTGGAGTAGGCTATATGTCAGAAAAGAATATTCATAGAAAATGAACCCATTTAAACTTGTTTTTATTATTGTGTATTAAGTGATTGCAATAGGCCTGTGTGTGTTTTGAGAAATATCTGTATACTGCAAGGCTATATTTATTAAATTTTTTATTTATATATTATTTTATTGCCATTACCTGTTTTCATTCAGACATTTAGTTTGCTAAATATATAAAAATGATTGGATATTGGATGTGAAAGGCAAATGGTTCTTCTAACACTATAGATGTGTGTGAGTTTCCCACACGAGGGGTAAAATATATAGTTCTATTTTACAGTGATTATCTGTTAAAAAAAATTATGTTCTATGCAAATTGTAAAATTTTCTATTAAAGAAAAGATAGAAAATAAATATTTGTGTGTGCTGTAAAGTGGTTAGAAAATATTAAACCGGTATCGGAAGGTCAAACTCAATGAAAATCGGAAATCGTAATCGGCCTAGAAAATAGTAATCGGTGCATCTCTAGTATAAGCTCACCGTCATCCATTAATACCTGACAATGGACACCTCGAAGGGCATTAACCCTTACATAAATGTGGTCACTTTAAAAATCATAATCCAGCCCGTTTTGAAATCTCATTAAATAAGATATCTTCTCTCTCGTTTAAGCGCTCATTATTCACTATATACTCATTCTGGCCGCCAGAGCTGCCGTCAAATGCTCATTTTAACCTTCATATGTTCAGGAATATCTGTGCTTTGATTCATGTTCTGGTTATGTGATATTAAGACCACTTGAGGACGGTTGAAGAGCAACGGTCCAAACGTTGACGTTGCCAGACACTTTTACAGTGTCACTTGTGACGTTAAGAGCTCCTTATATTGCCAGATATTTCATTGGACCTCTACAAACACTTTAGTGTTAATGGGTGTCAGATACTGTTCTTCTAATGGACATTATCTTACACAAAATCATTGATTATTCATTCAACTCTGTCTAGTATTTCGTTTTAAGCTCTCACATTTAGGTTTCATGTAAACCAGAAGCTTCTGTCGCTGGACTTCCTTTCCAGACTGGAAGACTAAAATGCTAACTAAGCATATCAGTGATCTCACATTTAATTCAAAGATTAAATCCATTAAAGAATAACTCAAACGCTGATAAATGTGCCCATGGACCACAAAACCAGTCTTAAGTGTCACTGTGCCAACAAAACACTGTATGGGTCAAAATTATCGATTTTTCTTTTATGCCAAAAATCATTAGGATATTAAGTAAAGATCATGATCCATGAAGATATTTAGTAAATTTTCTACCTTAAATATATGAAAATTGTATTTTTGTGAGTGGATGCTGCACAATCGCCAACAGAAATGGAAACCTTTAAAGGAGATTTTCTCAATATTTATATTTTTTTGCACACTCAAATAGTCGTATCTCAGCCAAATATTGTCTATCCTAACAAACCATACATCAATGGAAAGCTTATTTATTCAGTGATTTATACATCTAAATTGTAAAAATGGACACGTAAGACTGCTTTTGTGGTCACAAATGTTTAATGTGAAATCCCCGTTTGCGTTATCAAGGCCACTGGAGTCCCCGAAGAGACCGAAGCACAGAGAGGACGTGATGCTTTACAGATGTTTCTCACACACCAGTCTTCATTTCACACACATGCAAAAGCACAGATCAGTAGCAGCGCGTTTCACACGTGGTCATTTAGCAGATGCTTTTGTTATCAGAGCTCAAGGTCATAGATCAGCAGCACTGCAATACTGCACTTCAAGAGTAAACCAGAGTCCTGAAGTGTAGATCTGTTCCTCTAATGCCAAAGCATCATCACTAGGGCTGGGATAAACGATTATTTTTTAAACGATTAATCTAGCGATTATTTTTTCGATGCATCAATTAATCTAACGATTAATTTTTCAGTCCGATTCGATTTCGATTCGGTTATCGATTATCTCCCCATTAATTGACTAATAGCAATTTATACATGTTGATTTACATATCTGAATGAAAAAACATGAATTCCTTAACATTGCAAAAAAAAATTATTGCTCTTAAAATTCCAAAATACAAGACTATACAAGTGCAAAGTAATGCATTCTTAGTCAGAGATAGCATTCTTTTAGCATATTCTTTTAGATGAAAATAATAACTTGATGTCTAGCATTCAATAAAAAATATTCTATAAACATTTTTTAGTCTTTATTTTCTTTTCTGACATACATACCCTACTCCAGTTCTTGTTAAAACACACCAGACATGCAAATTATGTGCATTTTCGGCACTTTTTGGGTGAAATCATATTTAATTTGTCCATCAAAAGTGTGCTTTCACTTTAATTGAGCGTGAGCAGCAGCAAAGACTCTGCGCCGAAACCCGCGCTTCACTGTTGCTCACGTGCTGCTCCTGCTCCCGGTGGCGAAATTTTTTTTTGCATCATGAATATTCATTAGGGAAGTCCTCCCTAATTGGTCTTAACCCCAGTGATGGGTAGGTTTAGGGGCGGGGTTAGGGGTAGGTCATCAGACCCCCAGTGACGGTTAGGAAATGAATATTCATGAGTCTTCCCCTACCATCCTGCAAAAAAAAAATTCGCGCACTCATTGATTAACATGCACGCCGGGGGTTAAAAAAACCCGCACTCAGACATCCCAAGTCTCCCGGAAGTCTCCCGCATATTGATAGCGTCTCCCTGATAGACCTTATTCAGAGCAGCGCCATGACAGGTATGAAAGTGAGGCTGTGAGGGATAGACTTACCGTGTTTCCAATGGCATCCGCTGTAAAAAGCTGAATAAAGCTCCTAGATTACTTATCATTTTCCACAGCTTATATTGTCGGGAGTTTTTTGTCAACTGAAATTTCTTGGAAAGATATTTTTCCAGTGTTTCATGAGCAGAACAAAACGAAAACACATTAAATAACAGTACAGCCCATTGAAGAGATGCATGTCTATCCCTCATATATATATGATGTCTATGCGCAGTATAGTCAACAATCCAGTCAGCTACTACTCTCCGGCGCCGCCATCTTTGTTTTAGGTCTTACGAATCGACGCGCATATTTTGCGTCGACATATTTTTTGATGACGTCGACGTCATCGTTGTCCCAGCCCTAATCATCACTCCAGTCTCTAGTGTCATGATCCTTCAGAAATCACTCTTGATGCTCTCGGAAAACATCTGATTATTGTCAATGTTGAAAAAAGTAGAATTTTTTTTTTTTTTCAGGATTCTTTGATGAATAGAAAGTTCAAAAGAACAGCATTTATTTGAAATAGATCCTTTATGCAACATTATAAATGTCTTTACTGTCACTTTTGATTAATTTAATGCGTCCTTGATTAATAATAGTAGCCTATTACATTCTTTAATTTCTTTCAAATGTAGTGTATAATGTTACAACAGCTTTTTTTGTTGTTGCACTTTTGCTCTTATTTCACACACAAAAAATGAGTTTAGTAAACAATTTAGTCAATGTGTTTCCCAGGTCTCCCAATATTAGCTTCAATCCATTTTTTAATACGGCGTATTTAGTTGGTTTTGTTGTTTTACACCAATTGAGCCACCAAGGAATTTGGTGTTTTTGATTCTGAACAACAGAGAAATATTATTTCATGTCAAAGTGAAAGATTTTTCCGCAGACTGGTCGGGTTATTATCCACAAAATAATCAATTGCATAAGTATTCACCCCCAGCGTTTACAAGATGCACACTGGCACCGAGTCGTCAGGTTGAACTCTGGATGTCACTGTTTTCCTGCATAGCTTTGGCTTTACGCTTCATTATCCAGCTGGAAAACAAATCTCCAGGTTCTTGGAAACTCCAGTTTTCCTCATGTTTTTTTCTTTTTTTTGCATTAATCTGGTCTCAGCGTGACTGCGCCGCCATCATCACACTGCACAGTTGGATGCTGTGATGTTTATGCCAAACATGTCGTTTCATGGCGTTTGAGTCCGCAGAGCGTTTGCTGTCATCGGACGCCTGAAGCTTCTCCCAGTGAATATAGAGGCTCTCGGAGGTCATGCGGAGGTCATGCGGAGGTCGTGTGGAGGTCGTGTGGAGGTCATGCGGAGGTCGTGTGGAGGTCGTTGAGCTCACGCTGTGTGAAGCTCTCAGGCATCAGGTGTTGTAATTGTCCAATCTCAGTGAAGTTTGTATCCCTGCCAGAGTCATTACTCACTGTCTTCTCCAAAACTCTTTCAATTTCTTAATTATTGAGTTAATTACTCCAAGGTATCCATCATCCGCCTAGTGGTGCGTGTCTAATTACTTTTTTCATTTGCTGGGGTGTTTTGCCATAATACTAAATAAGACCAGAAATTTGACTTTCCAGATAAAAATGTGTGCACATATATTATCAATCATTTTGTTGTTGTTTTGTTATTATTATTTATTACATAATGCACATTCATTTCATTGTTCTCATGATTAATGTGTATTTATAAAACGGATAGTTCTTGATTCTGATTAGTTGAGCCGCGTTCAAAGCCATTGTACATTACTCCACACACACACACACACACACCTGTGACCACATCACATTAGTGTTACTCCACACACACACACACACACACACACACACACACACACACCTGTGACCGCATCACATTAGTGTTACTCCACACACACACACACACACACACACACACACACCTGTGACCGCATTACATTAGTGTTACTCCACACACACACACACACACACACAAACACACACCTGTGACCACATCACATTAGTGTTACTCCACACACACACACACACACACACACACACACCTGTGACCGCATTACATTAGTGTTACTCCACAAACACACACCTGTGACCACATCACATTAGTGTTACTCCACACACACACACACACACACACACACACACACCTGTGACCGCATTACATTAGTGTTACTCCACAAACACACACCTGTGACCGCATTACATTAGTGTTACTCCACACACACACACACACACACACACCTGTGACCGCATTACATTAGTGTTACTCCACAAACACACACCTGTGACCGCATTACATTAGTGTTACTCCACAAACACACACCTGTGACCGCATCACATTAGTGTTACTCCACACACACACACACACACACCTGTGACCGCATTACATTAGTGTTACTCCACACACACACACACACACACACACCTGTGACCACATCACATTAGTGTTACTCCACACACACACACACACACACACACACACACCTGTGACCACATCACATTAGTGTTACTCCACACACACACACACACACACCTGTGACCGCATTACATTAGTGTTACTCCACACACACACACACACACACACACACACACACCTGTGACCGCATTACATTAGTGTTACTCCACACACACACACACACACACACAAACACACACCTGTGACCACATCACATTAGTGTTACTCCACACACACACACACACACACACACACACACCTGTGACCGCATTACATTAGTGTTACTCCACAAACACACACCTGTGACCACATCACATTAGTGTTACTCCACACACACACACACACACACACACACACACCTGTGACCGCATTACATTAGTGTTACTCCACAAACACACACCTGTGACCGCATTACATTAGTGTTACTCCACACACACACACACACACACACACCTGTGACCGCATTACATTAGTGTTACTCCACAAACACACACCTGTGACCGCATTACATTAGTGTTACTCCACAAACACACACCTGTGACCGCATCACATTAGTGTTACTCCACACACACACACACACACACCTGTGACCGCATTACATTAGTGTTACTCCACACACACACACACACACACACACCTGTGACCACATCACATTAGTGTTACTCCACACACACACACACACACACACACACACACCTGTGACCACATCACATTAGTGTTACTCCACACACACACACACACACACCTGTGACCGCATTACATTAGTGTTACTCCACACACACACACACACACACCTGTGACCACATCACATTAGTGTTACTCCACACACACACACACACACACCTGTGACCGCATTACATTAGTGTTACTCCACAAACACACACCTGTGACCGCATTACATTAGTGTTACTCCACACACACACACACACACACACACACACACACACACACACACACACCTGTGACCGCATTACATTAGTGTTACTCCACAAACACACACCTGTGACCGCATTACATTAGTGTTACTCCACAAACACACACCTGTGACCGCATTACATTAGTGTTACTCCACAAACACACACCTGTGACCCGCATTACATTAGTGTTACTCCACAAACACACACCTGTGACCGCATTACATTAGTGTTACTCCACAAACACACACCTGTGACCCGCATTACATTAGTGTTACTCCACAAACACACACCTGTGACCGCATTACATTAGTGTTACTCCACACACACACACACCTGTGACCGCATTACATTAGTGTTACTCCACAAACACACACCTGTGACCGCATTACATTAGTGTTACTCCACAAACACACACCTGTGACCGCATTACATTAGTGTTACTCCACAAACACACACCTGTGACCGCATTACATTAGTGTTACTCCACAAACACACACCTGTGACCGCATTACATTAGTGTTACTCCACAAACACACACCTGTGACCCGCATTACATTAGTGTTACTCCACAAACACACACCTGTGACCGCATTACATTAGTGTTACTCCACACACACCTGTGACCGCATTACATTAGTGTTACTCCACAAACACACACCTGTGACCACATTACATTAGTGTTACTCCACACACACACACCTGTGACCGCATTACATTAGTGTTACTCCACACACACACACCTGTGACCGCATTACATTAGTGTTACTCCACACACACACACCTGTGACCGCATTACATTAGTGTTACTCCACACACACACACCTGTGACCGCATTACATTAGTGTTACTGTGCAACTGCCGTTTGTGATTCTTTGTTGCTGCATGTGTTGCTTAGCAACCTCTTTGGAACTACATTCCTTGGCGGAGGAATACATGTGTTATAAGTTATAACCAAGCGGCAACCTCCCTGTCTCTCTCTTGAAACCAACACGGAAGTGAATTAAACTGCAATTCATCAACTGGCCGCTTGAGGCTGCTCCCCCATGTTAAAATCCCCAACTTTACAGCCGAAAAAAATATGTTTACAGCCTGGAGCAAAAAGTGGTTTTGGTCTACACAGCTAATTTTGCCCTTCATGACAACTGTGAGGAGGGTGAAATTTTTTTACAACTCATCCGTATAAATTAAGCCTTAAAGTTATGCATAATTAAGGGCGTGGCCACTTGAGTGACAGGTGGATTGCGGCTGCTGTCACTGCTAGCCGTTTGTCTGCTGTCTGTTAGCGTCACCCTCAGCCGCTGCTCTACTTGCCATATTTGCCGTGTTTGTGCTTTTTTGGGGATTATTTCATACAATTTAATACACGCATTATACCTTCGCCCACGCCGTTGGATTCCATCGTTGTCGAGTATGGAGCGAACAACCAGCGCTGTATTTCCAGTTGTCTTCCTCGCATGGATGTCTGAAAATTTCGTTGCTTTTTGGAGTTTAGATTTAATGTTTTATTTAATTAAAATTTAATTTAGATTTAATGTTAAATAAAAAGTACCGTCAGATGAAATCCTGTAAGTGTCAGTGCTTTCTCTCCGTCCATGCAATAGATGCACACCCTTGAATGAGCGTGGATTTCTAGTGCATTTACTTGAACTTCTGAGGTAATATCTTTGGTTTAACCCATTTGAGAAATTGAGAGGCGGCCAAAATCAGATTTTAAAATGGCCTGAATAAAGCTCTTTACGAACTTGACTTGCGATGCCGCGCTGACTGACATGTATGAGCATGAATCACTGTCACACGCACAAGCTCAGAGCAATATTGTAAGTTACTGCATGATAATACATTTTTAACTAGCAGAATAATAATGCATCATGATAGACATAGTCTCACTTTTAGTTACGTCTTTTATCTATTATAGTATTTCGAAGGCCAAAAACATGAACTTTAACTATTGGCTTCTTCAATCAGCTGTCACTTTAGCGCGAGGCCAGTAGCATAGCATTAGCACCTCAGCTCCCAGCACCTAAACTCCGCTAGGGGCCGGTCCCAAAAGGGAGCAAATGTCCATAGACCCCCATGTTAAAATGTCTGTTTTCACACCATAAATTCATGTTTTTACAGGTTGGTCCCATGGACTTTTATTGTATTTTTCGATAGGCTCCGAGTGCCTGACAACTGTGAGGGGATGAATTTTTTTCTAACTCGTTAGTTTAGATCGTATTTAGATATAAAATGTATGACAAATAAGGGCGTGGTTAACTTTGATTGACAGGTGATAACGGGCTGCGCCGAGTGGAATTCCTGAAATGTGGCGTCTCGGCCATGATCTGACACAAGACATCATACCACCTCTGTATCCTTTATGAACATTTGTAGTGAAATATCGATAGATTTTCCAAGATGTAGTGAAATATCGATAGATTTTCCAAAATGGCGCCGCCCATACCCCCCCCCCCAGCTGTGTGATATCAAAGTCCTTTTAGGCAAGTCATGCCACTCGGCCGCCATCTTGGCAACGCCTCCGGGCAGCTATTTCGGACTAAAAAGACCAGGCTCCTATCTAAGTGAATGGGCAGAGAGTCAGAACTGCACTTTCACTGGTTATCGGGACATAAAAACTGCATGTATAGAAACAGCAGTAAAATATGATAAAAATCGCTGAAAAAGTTGGATGACTTTGCCCCAAAATAAGGTTTAAAACACCTTTTTCCCCACAGGTTATACTTTACTAGTCAGTGGGACCAGACGATTGGCTTCCCGGCTTGACTGTTAAAAGCAGACGATTGGCTTTCCTGAAGGAGGGGCGGGACATGTGCATACAACCGCCATCTTTGCCGTTACGGGTTTTCCCCATATAGTTGAGGATTGAGGAAGTGGCATGTCTCATATAAATTGTCTCTGGTGATATTCCCCCAGTATCAGCACTGGAACCGTTTCACCGTTTGTATCACTCTTTGTATCACTCCGTTTGCGTGACTGTCAAATGCATATTGTGCTGTATATGTACACATATGATATGACTGTCAACATATTCTTTACAAATACTACTCAAAAATATAATATTATTTATTTATTTATTTTTATTGTAAAATGAATAAGATTAAAAAATATGTATAAGATTATGGGCCCTATCTTGCACTCAGCGCACGATCTGAAACGCAAGTGTCAAAGCGCAAAGCGCAAGTAACTTTGTGGGCGGATCCTGGCGCTGTTGCTATTTTCCCGGCGGGATAAATGCCTCTTGTGCCTGGCGCAAATCTAAAAGGGGTTGGTCTGAAGTAGCTTCATTATTCATAGGTGTGGTTTGGCCGTAACGTGAAATAAACCAATCAGAGCGTCATCCAACATCCCCTTTAAGAGCATGATGAACGAGGTGCGCTTGTTCCATGGCGCAATACTATTATAACGGCGCATTTACCAGGAGCGCTTCAGAATCGGTTCACAGCCGAGGAGATCGATGTCCTCGTCAGGGCCGTAAAAGAAAGAGAAGTGACATTGGAGATGGGACAAACCCACCCAAATTAGCTTCGGTTATACATGCATATAATAATTTGGGTAAATATGTAGGCCTAAGCTTTATGCCTATTTTTCCGATCGTCATGGACACAACATATTGATACTGTGAAGCTGCTTTGATACAATCTCTATTGTGAAAAGCACTATATAAATATACTTGACTTGACTGGACAACAATGATTTCCCTCGTGTTTTAATATTTTTCCTTATAATAATGTATAATTTGCAAAAAGGAAAATGCATCTGTGTAGATGAGAGAATCATCTACAGTGTATGCGCGTTGTTCACACTCTGTATTATGACCAAGCACGCGCGCTTAAAATAGCATCTGAATGTACGCTCAACGTGCCACTGACTTTAGACTAGGTTTTTTCTGGTCAGTGGCGCAATTGTTTTCTGGAACTGCAAAATAGCATGAGGGAAAGTTTGCGCCGGAACACGCCTCCTCTTTGCGCTGAACCGCCCCGGGGAGCGCAAGTGTATTTCTTAGTTAACTGACGTGTGTCTGTGGAGGGAAAAGTCCGCTTTGCGCGGGTGCAAAATAGGAATGATACATGCGTCAGTGTACAAAGTCAATTGCGCTGAGTGCAAGATAGGGCCCAATAACTTTGTTGATTAGTGGCAAAATAAAAGAGCATATGGCAGGACACACTCCAGAAGTCTCGGTTATGTGGGTAAAATTAAATATTCTGTAAACGTGCCGCATTACACACGTTATGGACTGAAGACATTCACATTAAACACACACGTCTAAGGGTCGAGATACGCAGCTGATTCATGCGGTGTTTATATTCTGTGTGATGGATCCTAATCGCTTTTGATAACGCTACTTGAGCTATTTCAAATCAATAAGCGTTTAGCTGATTCATTTATATAAGAAAGCACGTAATGAGAGTATTTAAAAAGCAATGAACTAAAGAGGCTCGACGCACAGTCCACTTCAGATCCAGCCCTAATTCAGCTTATTACACACACACACACACACACACACACACACACACACACACACAATGGTTAAATGGTATTTCCAGTCAGCACTGTTTTTGGTTATTAAGCTTTATTTCATTACTGATGGTCAATCTCTGTCTCCAGTCTCTGTCTGTGATCCAGAGATTACTGTGAGCATGAAACGGCTTTATAAAAACTTAAACTGCAAGTTAATGGGCTTTCTGAGACCCCAGCCAGATCATTTATTTATACATGTTTGTGTGTGTGTGTGTGTGTGTGTGTGTGTGCGTGTGTGTGTGTGTGTGTGTGTGTGTGTGTGAGAGAGAGAGAGACTGCAGTGTGTCTTTGTGATCTTCTGGTCTGTAGATGTTGATCCTGGATTGAGGAATCATTCATGTCTGGATCTCACACACACACACACACACACACACACACACACACACACACACACACACACACACACACACTCTCTCTCTCTGAACTTTAGAGGTCTTTGAGTCAGTAAACACTCCTCTAATTAAAAACATCCATTAACACGGTAAAGAAAGACACACACGGTATAAATGCAATTGGATCCACTTATCTGAGAAACATTATTTCCCATAATGCCACGCGGGTTGTGTGTGTCTGAATTAATGAGCGTCTGCTGGATCTTTGATCATTCTGCAGGTGTAAAACTGTTAACCCCTTCATCCCTGTACATCTTCATCTGTGTCTTACAGTTCGGATATCAAATATCAAGCAATGTATTCGAATATCTACGAGTATTGTTTATAAACAATACTGTATGCCTAACTAAATGAATTGCATGATTTATATGATATATATACTTACACACAAACTGCATATTGTAACATATTGAAAGGTCAAAAATAACATATTGAAAGGTCTGCTGCTGGAGACTTACCATTGGCTGTTGCATTTGAATAATTAACGAGGTAGGTCTTTGCAAGGTTTGGGTGCTGTTTTAGGATGTTTTAACAGTCATTAATGAATATAATTATATTTCAAGTTACGTTCTGTGCGTTGTAATAATGCGTTGAATAATGAATTTTCTGAATCATTTCTGAAGATAATGTGTTGTAGAGATTACTGTTCCTGGGAGATAAATTCTGCTGAAACAACTTTGTGAGAAAGTGAAGTTGATCACAATCGTAGACATAAAATAATGAACGTTAAGGCAGGGCACAATAAGTGTTTTGGGGGGGTACTGCCCCCCAATGCCCCCCCTCAGCGACGTGACAGTCATAAACAGGACATTGAAAAAAAAATTAGTTTGACTTAATGTTTGAAACAGCAGTTTATCAACTTAATCTGTATGCAGTGCCACTATATGCATACACAATCACAAAGTTAGGCTAACGTTACATGAAAAAAAAACAAAAAAACACACCGAACCGGAGCAGGACGGCACAAACACTACCGTGAGCGCTTAAACCGCAGCTGGAGTACGGCCTACAGCCTCGCCTAACGCATTGATTAATATTGTTTGCTAGAAACACCAATCTATCACCTTGATCTGGATCTAGTGCGGCTCTTGTTATTGACGATGTTCCTGCGCTGGAGAACACACACTCGTGCCTGGCACACACAGGTGTTTTTGTCAATGTTGAGAGAAGTGGAATCTACGGTGTAGAACCCAAAATATTTCCACACACTGCTTTAGATGAGTCGGGGTCGTGGTTGTGCGCTCTGGCCGTTCTGTGCGTTATCTTCCACTTTATGAACAGGGAGACGGGCTATTATTGGCTGGATCTGGTCACGGGCCGACGCTACAACACGTTACAGCGCCGCTCCTGGATGAGGAAAAAATGCGCTACACATGGCACTTTAAAAACCAGATCGTTTATTTATAGTTCAATTACGGATATTTCACGTCATGTTCGAATGTCGAATAAAAAGTGACAGCCCTTTCTTTCTTCTTTTCTTTCTTCTATTCTTTCTTTCTTTCTTCTTTTCTTTCTTTCTTTCTTTTTTTCTTTCTTCTTTTCTTTCTTTCTTTCTTTCTTTCTGTCTTTCTTCTTTTCTTTCTTTCTTTCTTTCCTTCTTTCTTTCTTTCTTTCTTTCTGTCTTTCTTTCTTCTTTTCTTTTTCTTTCTTTCTTTCTTTCTTTCTTTCTTTCTTTCTTTCTGTCTTTCTTTCTTTCTTTCTTTCTTCTTTTCTTTCTGTCTTTCTTTCTGTCTTTCTTTCTTTCTGTCTTTCTTTCTTTCTTCTTTTCTTTTTCTTTCTTTCTTTCTTTCTTTCTTTCTTTCTGTCTTTCTTTCTTTCTTTCTTTCTGTCTTTCTTTCTTCTTTTCTTTTTCTTTCTTTCCTTGTTTCTTTGTTTCTTTGTTTCTTTGTTTTATAAATAAAAATAAATACAC